>JAMPIT010000433.1:28492500-29692500 GCA_026261815.1 Monarcha castaneiventris obscurior
GTTTAATTGGCAGATTATGCCACACCTGAATTTTTTAAAATCTTTTGCTGACATCATTGTATGTGGGACGTCACCCCAAAAGCCACTCCCAAAAGTCATTTGATCTGTGCATCAATCAAAGTAGGCCTGGGCATCAGTAACCAGGTTTGTTGCAACGCAGCCAAATGCTCTGCGAGAACCCAGTGGCCCTTCCTTTACGACACAAAGGCTCAAAGGAAGCCTGAATCGCCTGCAGGAGCTGAAAGCCAAACAGCTCAACAGTGTGTAGTTATTTTAATTGTATATTCAACAAGGTGATTATGCACCTGTCCTTCTGCTAATGTTTGCAGTGAGGGTTCAGGAGTACCTCTGTGGGCACATTTGATACCACCCCACTCCCACTGAGTGCTCTCCTTATTCACACAGCAAGCAATACTCTTCTGGCAATCTCTGGAAGAACACAGTTCCTGAGGAAACCCTCTAATCCACAAACAATAAAGAGTTATCACAGCAATACGGGAAAGCTGACTAATGAGGTATTTTTGGCAGGTTAAGGAGGCCGAGCCTTTTAGCTGCCAGATCTGAGTGCTAACTTTTCTCTGTAAAAGCTAACGCTTCTTACTTTTAAGCACAGAACTCCTAATAGGCCTAGGCTCCATGTGGAAACAGGTAGATTAATGACAACAGGCTGATAGCTGTTGTGTTACACAGCAGTTTAATTGCCCAGTCTCTGTGTTCAGTTTGGAAAAAATGACCAATACCATGTAGATCTTGGTCAGCAGAAGGTGTCAGTCTCTGCTTTCAAAGAAGTGTGCAAATACTCGGCACAACACCCGGCAGAACAGGACTCAGAGTACACAACCTGGAGCTCAGGAGAACTTACACACCACACCTTTGGCCCTGTCATGACTCCAGTATGCTTTCAGAGGCAGTGATGATCCCAGAGCAGAAACTGATGCTATTCCATCAAAAACTGTAATAACTACCATCAGCACTATTTTGGGCTGGGAAGCATCACTAGGAATGCCAATGGCCCATGCATGCACAGATCCAGGATTTCCAAATCCCCACAGTGCTGCTGGCCAAAAGGCCAATCTGGGGAGTCCTGCCTTCAGTGAAAGTTTACTGCTTATTTGCCAGTCCAGGCACACTAATGGTACCAGGAAGATATCAGAGATGCACTGTCCACACAGAGCACTTCATAGCTTGCAAGTCCTCCCTGACTGTTTTGCTGTCACAGCCCCTGGTGAACACAAAGTCGATGGTGGAGTTTTTTTCCAAGTCTCTGTCTCACCAGAAGGCCAGACCATGGACTTCCTGATGGGATTTCCCAGCACAGCTACAAGGTCACAGGTACAGTTTCTTCCCCTTTTGGCTCCTTGCCCCATTCGTAGCTGAACAGCTATCCTGAGAGCTCCTAAACATTCACACACAGAGTCACCACTAAAGACTAGTACACAGGCTGCAGAAGCCCAGTCTGAAGTCTGAACCCAGGTAACATCTTTGACAAAAGCTTTAGATAAGTGAAGAGAGACAGTAAGCAAGAGCAGTAGCAGTACTTCTGCATCTCTGGATGAACAGCTGCGGTAATTCAGGTGAGCAGTGTAAGTCTTCATTCCACCCTTCACCATATTTTAGTAGTTCCTAAAAATCTCACTTGGTAAACCATTTGCAAAGACCTGGTAAGACAGCAAAATCCATCTGAAATTATTTCCAACTGGTTCCAACAGTTGTGATCCAGCTGGGAAACAGGTGAAAGGAAGGGTTTTCCCCGACTCATGGACGTAACCATCCAAGATCTAAATCTTCCTAAAAACTTTAGGCAGCAAACATAAATCCTGTGTTCATACTAAGATAAACAGTTCAAGTGCCATCCTGCCTAAGTTTCACTTTCTTATGATTTTAAAGGTATAGTTCCATGAAGCAGTGATTTCAGCTGAGTTAACAAAAAACAAAACCAAAAAACCAAAACAAAACCCACTCCACAAAGAAAGGTTTTGGGGTAAAATAATGTTTCCAGCTGATACCCCTCAGTTCCTCTGTAGTGGAACAGGTTCCTCCAGACACTGACTCAGAGCACAATCCTAACTACAGCATCAGTGAGTGCTTGAGGGAAGCCTTTCTCTATAAGCTACATTGAAAGCCTGTCTGATGAAGCTCAGGTGACTAAATTAGGTGCTGTAATTGTCATTCCTGTCCAACATCTCCAAATCCAAAAGCTACAGCCTCCTTTCCACAAGTGTGTGCACCCACCCTAATTGCCAGGTGCTCTCTGCTATAAAGTAATACACTGAAGAAAACCTGTCTTTGGAAACTGGTCTCTTGCTCTATATGCATACATTAATTCTATCCAGATTGCAGTCAGTGTGTTTGGTATCTTCTTCACTTCAATAATGATGGGCTGATTGATCATAAAGAATGTGGCAATTTATAAAGATCACCCTCTTGACACAGATTTCAGGCAGATTTCCTTTACTTTGCTCCACTCTGGAAGATTCTTTAAAACCTTACCTAAAATTAAATGTATAGGTTAATACTACAAAGCAAATTTTAAGTCCACAGAAGTTGCTGCTACTCTGAATTTTACAACCTGTCTCTTAACAGGAATACTTGATAGCTGATGACAAATGAAGAACATTTTATCAATGCACAAGTTTCCCAACCTAGAATTCATTGTCTCAGAATTACCCATTTCACCTGCTGTAGATCAGCTTCTGCTCCAGCTAAGATGTCTCTATCCTTGATGCATCCCAAGCGTCATAACATTTTCTCCTGTTTAGGAAAAAGACTCCTGATTTCAAAGACTAACGTGAATCAACCTCTGTTGAGGACTTCCTCCCAAAAGTACATTAAGGATTAGGGCAGAACAAAAAAAATTACTTCATTTATTTAAATAAAATCTGGTCTATTTTGTGTGGGACATGTTTGAGATTTTTTGGAGGGTGTTTTTTGTTTTTAAGGTATTTCTTTCACATTACAGAAACACAGAAATCTTTTAGACAATTGCCAACCAGTGAACACAAAACACCCCTATTTTTACAGCCCTAATATTGCCTTTCCCCCATCACAACATGTAAAAGTTATCTGAGCAATGCAACAGGAAGACCGATCAACCATTTGATCACACAGCTGTCATTTTAAAGTTTGCCTTGGGACAAGCTATGGCCATCAGGAGAGGACAACTTAAGAACATCCATACCAATAGGGAAGCTGTTGTGTTTAATCTGTAGCAATACATACGGTACCTTTGAGAGGACCTGGAAGTTCAGCACCACCCTAAATTACCACCCTAAATTCTTCCAAATCTCTTGCTCTGGGCTATAACATAACCCAGGTCAGACAAAGACACAGGGAAAGCAGTCACAAAACTAAATTAATGGTGTCTGCAGAGGGCCTGGCAAGGCTGGACTTGGATGGAGGTCTTCAAACCCCCCCAGGCCCTGACAGCTTGGTCAATTGTAATTTTTGCCTGCATCCATCTTGGCAAGTGGTGAACACACACCTTCCTGCTGTGCCTCTCAGAGTCCAGGCTGGTGATTGTACAAACACAGACTCCCCAGAAGAAGCAATGTTTTGCTTCTAAGCTCTGCCTCAGGCCTGTCTGTGTCAGCTGGTGCAGACAGTCCCAACTAGCTCTGTTCACACTTCAAGCATGCCAGTCATGAGCCAGTTCTAGCTCGCAGCAAAGAGACTTCATTTTTCAGAGTGGTACCTGGATAATCTGCTCAACTGAGATGCTGAAGATGATGTACCTCAGAAGCTTCTTCAGCTTCGGTCTTGTCTCAAATCAACCGGGTGAAGAGAAACAGCACTTCTCATCTTGCATCTCCCCCTGCATCAACATGATGTGAAGCCCAAGACAACAACTAAATGCTTCCTAAAGCAGTACAGCAGCTCCCCCTTTCCTCTACTCCTACTGTAATCTCTTGAGATTCCCTTTGTTAATGTCTGGCACTAGCCAATGTCCAGGAACACCAGCTTATTTCAGCTGTCATCAAATCCTTTTCAAGTTGTTCTGAACAAACCAATCAACCACCAGAGAGGCTTTCTAAAAAGATGCAAGAACTGAACAAAATTTAACTGCAGGCAGGTGAAACCTGACCTAGATGCTTAAACTGACTCAGCAGGAATAAAACACACAGCAGAAATCTCTCTGCCTTTTTTTTTTTTTTTGCAGGGGTACAAAGGTTTTTCAGCACATATTTTTTAAACGCTGTGCAGCCTGAAGGGGGAGCGCAGAGTCATCACATATTATTCCAGGCATTCAGTTTGAAGTACTGTTTCTGAAGTCTGTGTCTATGTTCATCCACTGACTTTATTACAGCACTGACTTCTAGCCTCAATGAAACATTTAAAATCCATCCTATTCACTCTCCACTTCTAGCCACAACTGGATATTATGTTTATACATATGATAATGAAAAGGAAAGGGAAATCTCCAAAGCACTTATGTTCTTCTAAAATCACACCACGTATTTTGCCAAGTTTACAGGAACTGTAATATGTAGAACTGAATTAAGTTTTCGTAGCTCAGTTGGTTAGAGCATGGTTCTAACGATGCCAAGGTTGTGGGTTCAATCCCTCTATGGCCATTCACTTGGGAGCTGCACTCAATGACCCTTTCTACCTAAAACTATTCTGTGTAATTCTGTGTGATCCAGCTAGTGAATATAAAGCATGCATATGAGCCACATGTCTACTACAAAGACAAAAATACTAATAAGCCCACCATACATTCAGAGATGACCACAAACAAAATAAACAAATTTGGAATGCAATGCAATTTACAGAAAACAAATCTAACATGCACCAGCTAGACTACCAGGGCATCAGGGTTGTCCTGGTTATTTTCCAAATAACCAAGGGTGATATTGATGCTTGATTTTTTTTTTTTTTTAGCTTGTTCTGAACTGGGACAAAGCCTAACACGTCAGTTACCCATACCGTGCTACATACCACTGTCTGAGGGAAAAGAAAAGAAAGATGGCAGAACTAGTTCATTGTACTAGAAAGCCTGGAGGTGTTCTGATATGAAAGGGATTGACCATATCTACATTAATGAAACTACTTCATCCACCTTAAAAAAAACCCACTGTCATCCATTTTTAATGACAAAGATGAAAAGATGGAAAGTAATTGCATGAGCATGTTACAGTGTGCTGATGCTGTGGCCAACGAGGACTAAATTAAAGACTGAACTATAGCTCAACATATTATCCTCAGTTTAGGTATCTGAATTCTGCTACATCAGTTCATCATATACACTACAGGCAACCATAAATCTTTAAATTTCCTAACTTTACAATATACAATACACTGGAAGCTATACTTATTTTACATAAGGGATTTATGTTTCAGTAAGTTTCTAGTTCAGGTATTTGAGTAGGCAAAGAAACATGTGAAGCAGTCCTCCGAATTCTTCCTATAGTTGTAGCTGTGCCTTGTCGTCCATGAAGTACACAAGCTCCAAAAAAACCAAGCATGGAGTGATGTTGAAGACTGGTGTCTCTCTGCCTTCTGCTCCTATGTCCTCCGAGTCTGTTCTCTTCCTCGCTCCTGTACAAAATGTTGCTCCTTACAGTCTGGTGCCCTCTACTGCTTCATCGCAAGTACAGGATATGGCACATTTCTGCCCTTCACTCTGTGGCCTCTGTCTACAAAATCAGGACCCAGAGTCACTGGGGACAGGGATCTCACCATGATTAGTTCATACTATTGGCAAACCCTTTCCAGATCCAATGAATTGCCTCCCCAGTACAAATCCTGATCCCTTAGTTTGTCCATATCCTTCTTGGGTACACTCAGAGAGTGTGTGTGTAATGTTACAGAAAGGAGACCAGTACCAGACGTGTAGAAAACCCTCACACAAGACCCAAGAACAGAACGATGTCAATACAGCCCTCTTCCTTTTCAAGCCTTTGGAAAGATCCCAGCTCTCACTTTACCAAGGGTGAAATGGCTGAAACACAGCCAGAAAGGAGGAAGCCATTTAAGCTGCAATGCTCGAATGCATTCCTTCTTTAACACTGCAGTCCACCCTACCATGCTCAACATCAGGAACATGGGGATGGAAGAAGCCTCCAGTAACCATTTACATCACTCCTTGTTGAAGCAAGGTAAACACTACCTATACACAAAAGGCATTCCACCAGACTGCTCAACTGTTTTAAGTCTTACCACAAAACACCTTGCTGCATTTTTTTCCACTATACGTTTTCTTCCACATGAAACCCAACCTGATTTCATATAGATTAAATCACTGACTTTAGTCTCTCTTCATGCCACATTTCACACAGACACTAATGAGTTAGCTGAGTCTTCTCTTCTGCTCTCACGCATGCAGAGCAGTATCCTATGTCCTGGAAAGTCAGATGTGAGAACAGCTTAATTATTTTCCAACTACTTTTTAACATGATTCCTTCAAAAAGAGCTGGCAAGCATTTTAAGTTATGCTAGGGATAAACATAAAGCAAATGGGAGAGACACTGTTACTTACAAATCCAAATAAGAGAAGTTCACAGACTATTTTTTCCATCATAAATAAAATCTATATCTACATACAAAACTTGGCTTCAACAACCCAAGAAAGAACTAGGAAGAACTCCAAACAGAAGTCTTACAGCATATACAAATAAGATTTTTAAGTTTGCAAAATACTTTCTGCTCATGTACTATAGAGGTCTACTTTATTGCAGTAAAGGCAAAAAAACCCAACAAACCAATCAACCCAGAACGAATTTGGAATTTTGACTGAATGACTGAACTGCACTTTGTCAATTGTGCCTGCTTCCAATTCAACATGGCAATTCCTTCTTCACAACCAATATATTAGTTAATGGTCAAAACATATATTAGCTTAGACTAATGTTAGATTCAAGAATTTGATTTTTTTTTTCTCAGCTACCTAAAGTCCTTCAGAGAAGAGTACATGTAAGGCTTAGTAATTGCAAGAAACCATAATCTTCCCTTGAAAACAACTGTACAAAAAGTGACTTGGAAAATACATATTTGACCACAAGACTAGCACATTAACATGCAACATATTTTCTTGTGCAGTATCTGCACCTATCTTGGACAGAGAGGACAGAATGGCTTTTAGTTTGAACTCAGAAGCTATTTATTTAATCACACTAGTGTGAGCTGACGTTATATGACTCCAACAAATGTCACTGACTTAACTATGGCACTGAAATCCTGCCTAAAGGATATTATGGAAGAAAAAGTAGGGCAGACAGTGGGAATTTAAAGAGCCTCCAGAGTCTTGCCTGTATTTTGCATTACTGCCTTTGTGCCAAAAGTGTTTCTGAAGCTGAAACACAGCTTCCTGTGTTTATGAAATTCTATAGCCATTTAAAAACAAATTCAGATTATAATAAAATTCACTGACAATGCCCTTTAAAAAGCAAATTGATAGCACTCCTAAGCACATAGGAAGCATTATAATCAGTGCCAAGTTATGCAATATAATTATACTTTATTTACTAAAAGATCACTAGAAAGTTCAATTCTAACATGTTCCTCATAAAATTGATGGCCACAGTTTGCAATTTCAAGTTACAAAACAAATAGCTAGCATCCAAATTCTCTATTTTGGTACATAAAGAGTCACTTTGGTAAAAGAAGTCACAAATTTCTGAGTAAAAAAATAGAGTATAAACCAACTCAGAGACAAAGCTAGGACATGAATTTTTTCCATGGATGTAAAGAAAAAAAAATCAGTGATGATGTAGGCATGATTAAGCTTATAGGCTGGAAACGAACTGAGAAAAGTAAAGTTTACAGTAACTGTTCAACTTCCCAAATCCCTTCAAGAATCAGTCCCGGCACTCTGAGGGGCTATGCAGAAAATGCTAATGCAGTGGTTTCAACATTGTTGACTATGGTAGCACTCAGTGACTTTGCTCCTATCATCATCTTGATTGGTTTTAATCACAGCTCAAAATGACAACCCAGCAGGCTGCTCCTCCCCAGCTACACTGACTTCATTTGACAAGTTCAGGATCAGCCCCAGATCTGGTGTTTTCCCATGACTAAAAAATAACCAAGCAATTACTTTACAAAAAGTGTTAATCAGTACCATCATTTCCACACAACAGGGCACAGACATACCATTAGCTTCTTGGCAGATGAATACCTAGGTATGACAAGATTACATAAGGGAAGTTGCAATAAACTTTTCTGTATCTAAATAAAGGATCTATTTCTACATTGTTTCACAGCTCAGTTAAGACTCCAAGTTACTCTAGATCAGTACTGATTTTCTCAAGCACTAGAAATGTTTTTTGCACGTAATCACCCCCACTGGGCTGGTTCACACAAGTGAAAGTCGTTTTTCTAATTTAAAGTTTAAGCAACTGCACTTTTCGTCCTTTTGATTACACCTATCTGCACAATTAACATTAAGTAAAGTCCCTGCAGAATGAAAGAAAATTGAAGCTATCAAAATCAGAGATAAACTCACAACTTCAGGAAAATTAATTAAGGAGGCAGCAGCATAGCATGTTTTAAGGAATACCAATGTAGTTGAAAATGTGGCTAAAACTAAACTTGAAATGGTACTTTAAAGCTACCCTAGCAGTGAAAAACCATTTGCTGGTCAACAGAATAAAACAGTTCTTAACAGAACCACTTCAGTTGCTGCTGGTTAAAATCATCCATGTGAACTCAATCTTTCATGCTTCACTGCAAGTTCAGGACAGAAAATATCGCATCTCAAGTGCCTCATACCAGCTCTAAGAGCTGCTGGAGCTCCACATTTTCAAAAGACACACAAAATGCACTTTTATAAATCTTGGCAGTCACCACATCAAGGACCTATTCGTGTATTTCCTGTCATGTTAAGCAGTTTTCCTGCTATTAAACAGCAAAGATATCTCTCCAGGGACGTGCCTAGGACATTGCACACCATTGTTTCAGGAACAGCCTAAGTGCAGCCTATCGGAGCCTATCTGAAAACACCTTGCCAAGCTGAAAACAAACCAGAGAACAACAGGGCAGCATCCAGCACTTTCATTAGCTAAAAATGTCTCCACCCTTTGAGAGGCACAAAGTCCTTCTGCTGCTTGCTGAGCAGCGAAAGGAATTCTCTTTCCAGCCACTCCTAACCAAACTGCACAACTGAAGACCATTTTGGCAAATGCTGCCTGACAGGTACCAGTGCTCCCCTCAAGGAGTGACTGTTTGCTATGCCTGCTGTGGAGACCAAGCAGTTCCTGTGGAGAAGGTTAAAAACACTCAGCACATCATTCCTTGCACTTCACATTCCCCTGAGTCTCTTCTGTTCAAGCTAACAAACTACAAAGATGGCAAGCAGATTTTTGCCTAACTAGGTGGTGAGCTGGGAGGGAGGGAGGGAAAGAAGACTACAGAAATTTTCTTGTGGAGCTGATACCTCAGGTAACTGTGGTTCACTGGGGTATACCTACAACTTACCACAAGGACCAAAACCCATATGTGAGGTTAATTCCTGAGAAAAATCTCCAAATAAGAACATCTTTATGTATGCCACTAACAAAGGCAGCAAGAAAAATACTCACTGCACATTACACATGCATCTTGCCTTCCTTGACCTTAAATCCTAACTGAGGTCCCTCCTGAAATAAATAAATACAGGTTTAATATGGTTATGCTACTGATTTCATATCAGGACTTTTTATCTTTTTAACTGGCAAAATGTCTTAACTTGGTAAGTGAGTTAAGCAGGTGGCAGATTGTACAGTAATATTTGTGGAAATAAGCAAGCCATATTATATTTTTTACACAACACAGCCATGTTTACAGCTTAGAAAAGCAAATTTTTTCTAGTCTTCTGTTTTATTTGGAGTAGAATAAATTGCAACTGGCTTTATAAGAAAGTTCATTTATTCTTTTGCAGAAAACATTACCAATAATCCTGTATCACCACTTAAAATATCTGAAAAGGCTTAGCACAAAGTCTATTCTTGTAACAAATACAAACATAACATTTTTAATAGTTTAGATGCTTCTGGTATAAGCAGTTATCTGCGAGTCTGAAATTATTATTACAGAAGTTAAACAATGAGTACTATTTGTAATACTGTGACTTTTCTACTGAAGGATTGCTAGTTCTCTTGAGAAAAGGATGAGCTTTCATTAAAAGAATTTCACCACAGATGTTCCCAGCCGTTCTATTTCCTGCCTAACTAGAAGTATTTCCACAACATCACATACAAACTGTTTACCCAAGGATCCTGAGGAAAATCTTTTACTTGCTGTAAGTGTACAAGCAGCACACTACCATGACAAGAAGTAGGAAATATAAATTTAACCAAGAGCTGAACACAGGACCCCGGGTTATTAATGCCCTTGCTACAACTGCTAGACATCAGTAAAGATTATACCAATGAAAGGTTCATAAATAGCAACTGTAAAGAAACATCATGTCCAGATACAACTCAGGCTATTTAAGGTGAGTTATTTCCACATCTGAGTATCTGGACAGCTAAATTAAAGGGGATTTTTTTTTACACTATTTAAAAATGTAAGTTACACTGCCAATGCATTCATTTTCCAGAAGATCAAATGCTATTTTGTCATCTCTGTAGGAGAAAGAACAGAAACAATACTCCATGACCTAGAAAATTAATGGGGAAGAGCACTGTTGGTGGACATGGTTAGAAAAGTGCTGGCGATACCTCCAACTTTTTTAGTTATTAACAACTTGTAACTCGTTACTGTTTAACTGTAACAACACTATTCCAGTTGTTCTAGAAATTCCCTCACAGAATTTCTTTCTACATGACAAGCCAGGAGAGATAGGGTCTGCTTGCAAATAATTTTCCAAATAAGTTAGGTTTTAGAAAGATATTGGGTGAAAGAGTCAAGAGCTATTTGAAAGACCAATGTCCCTAAAGACATCAAATGCATCACTTTTGGACCCAGGTTATTCCTATGCATTGCAATACTGAGAGATTATAATTAAAAAAAAAAATAAAAACAATGGGGATGCTGCTTCACTACATGACATTAAATTAATAGCCAATCTCTATAAACAGAAATTACCTCTTCTTGCCATTCATAGCAATGAGAGTGGTAGGTGTGGTCCCAATCTACATATTACTTAACGTACAGTGAAAATAACTGGAGATGGAAGAAACTCTATTCTCCTTCACACATCAGTTTTCTGTGCCAGCAAAAAAAGAAGGGTAACACAAAACAGTGAGACAATTGGCTGCAAATACTCAAAACGTTGCATTCTACCACTGAAATTCCATGGTATGGTCTTCAAAAAAAAACTAATGCTGTATGTTTTAGAAAGTCCAGATTAGAAGGGTAGAATAAGTAGTAATATTTCATTTGTCTTAATGCTGCAAGCCATTTCTACTATGGTAACAGATTCATTTGCAAAAACTGCAAAACTGGAAGAGGCAGCTTTTAGAAGTTTAAGCCTTGTTTTAGCACACTGGAAATCCCCTGAAGTAATTTAAAAGCTATTCAAGCTTTTAAGTGTAAGTGTAGCTGCCTGTCATTTTCAAACCCTAACCTACTTCACAGCAACAGAACTTGTAGCCAGACCCTATTAGACATGTCAAGTGGGAAAAAATGCACACTTAGAATATACAGTGGTATTAGCAGAGATTATTTGTTATGTCCTTTATATTTACTCTCCAATTAACTTTTCTTCTATGAAGTTGAGTTTGAAGAAACAATTCTATTTCATATTGACAAATACTTGAGGCCTCCTCCATATTTAATTAATCCCTTTAAGTGAAGGAATAATAAAATCCAACATCACTTGCTACAGTGGAGTAGAATGCAAGTTGCCATGCATCTGCTTTTCAGCAGCACACCAGTTGTTCTTCCTCCAGATTTTTTGGGGCAGAGCTCCCCGTTTCAGTTCATTTTCATACTTTATTAAATATATGCACAGGTTAAGTGTTAACATCGCACATAAGCAACTCTGTTTTGACTCTGGCATGTTGTCTGTTGGGTTGGGGGGGTTCTTTTGTTGTTTGGTGGGGGGGGTTTGGCAGATCATTTCTGCTACTGAAGCTTTGAAAATACTAGTGCTATTTTCATTTTATAGCTACTGTAAACGCATCCATTGCATGAGACTTGTATAGAGTACAAACTGTACTTACAGACCCCAAAACACAGAACTGAGACACCTGAAAATAAAATCTCCATTTAGTTATCATGTACATGCCTACTGAAGCCATGATCTATTAAGACTGGAATCAGGCACATCAGGCAGGTCATTTAGTACCCAGTCTTGAATAGATTAAGTCAGGAGCAGAATCTCATTGACTTAAACAGGAACATGATTAAATTGAAAATCCCCCATGACGAATGCTTTCCAGCTATTCAACTTCTTTCGCTCAGAACAGATAAGCTGGCTTTACTTCTGAACTATTTTTTTCCTTGGTGGATGACATAAATATTTAACATTACTTGTCCTGTATAAAATTTCTTCAGCAGACTTCTAGATTTAGAATACTTAATAGGATTCAGTGTGTTGAGTATCTTTCTATGTCACTGTAGTGGCAGACATTAAACAGTACTTCACTTATTCTTTAGGGGGATGGAAAAAAAGCCATGTGAACAATCAAGCAACTCCTAACACCTCAGGCTTTCAGAATCCTTTTTTAAGAGCACTGCTTTGCAACTCACAGAAGTAATTTTATAGTTCCCAATCTGATCTGAAGAACAGCTCTGGGAATAAGTCATTGAAAAAGTGTATCAGCTGCTCAAATAAACACATCTATGATGTTTGCTTGCTATTAGCACGGAAGTTTTTAAAACTGGTATTGCTGAAAAGACATGGTAAGTAAGCAATGGAAGTCACCAGCAAGACAGGAGCACCAAGTACAGTTTGCTTAAGGGAAGGAAAGAAAGAGAAGAAGCAGCAAGAAGGGCTGGATGAAAACATTTTGAGACAAAACAGTACACAAACCTTGACAAATTCTCAACAAAAAGCACAAGAGCTTTGATCTCCATTTGCAAAGCTAGTTTCTTGTCTGGACTTTTATCTTTATACAAGAGAAAACATAAGCAACTCAAAATTACTACTCTGAGTCATTCATAAAAGAATGTCTTTCTCTCATAGTTTATACAGAACTGATGACTTACACAGCGATGATGATTTACTCTGTCACACCACTGATGCATGAAGAACGTAAGAGCACTTTAGTCACTCTGGTAAAATGGTTCAATAAAGAAAGCAAATACAGTATTTCATCACTGAAAGACTGGTTCCCACTCTTCTCTGCCATGTTTATGCAATTCTGAAGTGTTAAGATTTTCACAGTTACTTGTTACAAGTAAGTTTTATAAGTCACAGGATGGGTAAATAGATTATTTCCTGAAGGTTTCAGGATTTTGTTTTGCAAAAGAGCATTATATACAGCTAACAATGCAGGTGTAGTATACTTCCAGTTGCTGAGAAAAATTATACTTTGATGTCTGCCTGCATTTAAGGAGAGAAGAAACTTCTGGATATCATGACTTTGAAGCACTGTAGAGCACACAGTCATCAAAGTTAGACACCAGGCAACAAGCTGAAAGACCTAAAAAAATACTTTAAATATTACAGTAAATTTCACCTGGATTTATTCCATTCCTAGGGGGGAAAAAATCTGATTTTATTTGGCTTCCCCTGAATAGACTGCATGTTTATGCAGTTATCTGAATTACTCTAGGTACTTTGACACCTCCACATGGATGAGAATGCAAGTAGAGCAAACACATCCAGCCCAAGGATCCATTTAATGCTAAGTGCAATGACCAACCTAGAGTAATGTAAGACCAGCATGAACAACTATGTCCCCCCACACTCCATGGGAAGAAACTGCGTCAGGCTGCTGAGAAGTATCCTCGAGTCGAAACAAAAACCCAAGAACAAGTTCTATCCTCTTCCTCCCAATAGTGCTTACATTCTAACTTCACCAAGTTACCGCACTGCAACTGTCAGGCAGGACATGGCAACAGAAGAATCCAACCTGACCTGTGCTCTAGATTATGTAAAACTCCACATTTCAGCAATTGCCACAAGTATCTCAAGGATGGTCTTCAGTCATAAAGGCAGTTGATCTATGCTACGATCGAAGGGAGCAAAGAATGAAATCCATGATAATGCTTATTAGAAGTGCAATCTACGTCAAAACCAGAACTCAGTATTGTTTACGTAACACTCATACATTTTCAAATTCCTACATGGACCCTGAAACTCCTTCCTGCAATTACCCCTTCCCTTATTTATTGACACACTTGCTACTACTTATTGTGCCAATTGCTTATGTGACCTTGGAAAGAAGCCACATGTCATTTTTAACAAATTAAACCACTACAAGAAAAGACAGTCATATTGATGCTGCAAAATTAAATATGGCTCCTCCTGGCATTTAACAATAACAATAAAAAATAACCTTTTATGTTTGTGATATACACTGTCATTGCCTGATGTACTGTTGCTGAGTTTTATGAACCTGAAATAATCACTAACAAGCTTCGATGCATTCTGCTGTTTCGAAAACCGCAGTATTATCTATACATACTTGCATCCTCCACTACAGACTATGACCTGGTTTTCCTATGCCCTACTTTTTTGGTACACTCAGCTCTAGCTAACCACTGGTCAGCTTTCTGCTAACATACTGACTTCCTACAAGACACAGGGACAGCAAAGCAGAAGCAGGAAAGCAGGCAAAATCCTCTCTAAGCTTCAATGCTGTACCATTAGTCTGTACATACTGTACATAGAGAAAACACAGAAGCTTCATCACTTCTTATTTAATGAAATGCTGCTTAACTAGAACACAGAGCTTGCAATCTATTTTACATGCTGTATTTCACAGAGACATCCTTCAGGAAGGTTTTGCTTTCACATCCACTCAAATGAAATGAGAAACCACAAATTGATTCTTACAATTGTAAAATTCTCTTGAATTTATTTTTCAAAATTACACAAATTTCAGTAGCACTTAATGAACATTTGGAAGACTGAACATTGTCTCCCCTCACCTTCTAAGATTTTTGGTCCTGGAGTATGTGTTATGTAGAATTTCACATTATTTATATAGTTATATGGACAAAGACAGCCTTTACATAAGAATTTTTGGCATCAAGGTATTTAAATCCTCCTTTAAAGCCAACGCAAGCAACCTGAAAACAGAAGCCTACATTGTACAGTTGGTCTGTATTATGTTCATAAATGAATTGATCATCCCAGAAGAATTCCGAAGCCGGATTTACTTTGGCAAGGATAAGAAATGACAAGGCAAATAGTTTAAGCTGCCATGTGAAAAGACAGGACAGTAAGGAAAGCTGACTGGTAGCACTGAACTCCAAAAAAATAAAAGCAGAAAGGGTGGTATTCAAGTGAGAGAGGAAATTCCTGAGTGAAGAGCTTCTGCAAAACTAGCTTATGTAGCTGCTGGCTCCCCTCTAAGTAAAATGCAAGAAAATTACAAATAGTGCAGTGGAGAAAAATACTTATGTAACATGCAAGATGCTCTTGGGGTCTCTAGATGTCACATAGCTCAGCTCAAACAAACAACCTCCACCCCTCAGCCCCAAAATGACACATGTATGTCCTAGAATAAAGCTCACCTTCCACAAATTCACTTTATTTGCTTTTCCTGACACTGAAGATGAAAATCAGGTCAGATGCAGCTGAGAATTTTGTTATATTTTTTGTTGTTGTGTTTTGTGTGTGTGTGTATGAATTAAACACACACACACTTGTCCTCAGTGTCTCAAAACTTTGTACCTTTTAGGTTTGTCTCGAAACAAGAGGCACAAAAGTTTGTTCCACTTGCAAATAAGATGTATATAGCACATCTGTGATAACACATACCTACAGTAAATATTCCCATATTTCCCACAGACAGAAAGCCACACCATGACAGCCTGTATCATTCCACTTTCCTCTGTTTCCCCCCTTGCAGCCAATCAAGATACAGAAAAGACAGTGCTCCCAGAAGATAACCATTAAAATTATTAGATAAATATTTAATATCACAGACTTCCTGATACTATTTTTGGATTTGTGCTAGGAAAAGAACAAATCCCAATTTGCACTTCATAAACAGAATAACCATCTTCCAAACAAGCAGCTCAGCACACATGCAGAGACTTAGAATATGAAACTACTTTGCTTAAAAGTCAGATCTCTGTCTTAAATTCAAAAACTTTCATGCCCAGTACAGTTCTTAATTGCTAAAAATAAGATGCTGTTGAAGTAAACAAGATATTCACTCAATGCATGCTCTAATCATCATATTAAAAATACACAAACCTGTATGAAATATAACAGTGCTTTTCTTGTAGCCAGAAGGTAGACGAATGTTTCGAAGCAACCCCTTTGCTGTCAGCCTTATGCGCATGTTGGATAAGGAAAATTTCGGGGACCATAACATGTCTTCAGTGCAATTGGAAGACAAACAAGCAAGAAACAGCCTCCATGTACTGTCACATGCTGTTTTTAAATTGCTACTGGCAGAAGTGAGCAATTCTTGCTAAAGAAAGCATGCTTGAAGAAATAATCAGGTCTTCATTCCTTTTCTGTTACTCCTTATGCACAGACAAGCAAAAAATCAGTAAAAGCAGATATCCACAACGAAAGTGCTGCTGGCAGCTTCTCCTCACCAGATGTTCTGAAAACAAAGCTTGTCCTCAGAATAAAACCGACTTAGTGATTTCGAAAACCAACAGCCTCTGAATTGCATCACAGTACCGATGCTCAATCTACTATGGGACTCCGTGGGCTGGGAACTGGAAAAGGAGAAATGGGAGGAGGAGGATGAGGAGGGAGGAGGAGGAAGTGGGTGGTCTCACCGGCTGAATATATCATCCAGCAATGTCACAGTCCATGTAATTTTTCTTTGAAGACTGTAAGGAACATTATTTGAATATTCCTGGAGGCACATTTCAGCTTTGCTCTCCAAAAATGTTTTCAGGGTGCACTTCTTAAAACTGTTTCTTTCAATCAAATATTATGTCAACATTTAAAGTGTTAACAAATCCAAAGACACATCTATTCTCTACGAACAATTCAGTATTTGAGAGTTGCTTAAGGGTAATTCTGCTTAGCTTGGCAGCTCAACACTGCAGATGCTTCCATTTATCACCAGAGGAGAAAGACTCGGGTATTAATTCATATTAAAACAGTTCTCTGCCAGCTGGGTTTTGAAGGCACCCAAACACTGAGGCAAATAAGCAGCGTTGTGGGAATTCTTACAAAATAGATGTTCTTCCCATATTTGATTAGCCCTCATATAAAAAGTTTCTTCTTACTATTTAATGAGCTGAAAAGTTTTGCATATACTTTGCTGAAGTCCACTGCCATTAGAAAAAATTAAATTAAATTTAGGAAATAAAGGAATAACTCTTTAACAGATTAGAAAATGTCACAGTTTTTACCTGCAACCATGGCTAGACATACATGCACTGGCCACCTTCCTTTGCAAAAAGAAACATTTTGCTACTTTCCCTGAGGTCAGCAGCTGCCCAACCAGGCAGCCACTGGAGCAGGGACCACCCAAGTACTCTCAGCCAGCGCTGGAGACAAGACACTGGCAGCTCATACTTCTTTGGGGTTGTTTGAAGAGCTGGCCTCCACAGACTTTGTAACTCTTTGGAGACAACAACATTAGTTACTTTTTCATTGATTCTGCACTTCTACCACTTCAGCACACCCTAGCCAACGCTCTCTAACATCTGTACCTCTAAACAGTTTTTCTACTTCCAGAAACAATTAACAGGACTTACTCTGATGCAGCTCTAAGCCAAATCAAGTATCACAGTGACAGGTCTCATTCCAGCAGTGCCTTACCTGTCCTCTCTTTACCTTCACAAATCTAATTTTTATATTTTAATAGCATGTCTTACTTGCTCAAGATGCATAACACTTTAAATTCACAGTGCTTTTTTAGCACATCAGCTAGAACTAAAAATAGCCTGTTGTTGCTGTATCCGGGTATCTCTCCCGTCACGCAGAGCCCAGTGCAGTGACAGTGAAGCAGATGCTCACTGTATGTAGAGCAAAAGAGCTGCAGCCCAGCACCCAGACAGTCAGACCTGTCAAGCCAACCTCCACAGCAGACTGTGTGAGAATACCCCGGCATGGTTTCAAAGGGGGTACCAAAATATTTATTTCCCAGCACAGTGATGAAATACCAATTCTGAAGTACTATAACACATCTTCAATCCACACAAACCCATTCAAAATAAGTACAAAGACAGTAAATTAGGTTTTTTTGTTTGGTTCCCAAGGCAGCCTCTGCACACAGCAGGGCATGCATGTCATTACTGCGATAAAACCTCATCTATTCCTTCTAGTCTGAAGAGCTTTGGCACTAGCAATGCATGTTCATCTATCTTTCCAATAGCCTGCAGTTCCAGACTCTTTCTTAATCCAATACTATTATCAAAGACATTGCCCCTTTCTGGGCTGCATTATTATGATGCTTGAAAACCACACTGAGCAGTAAACCAGAAGGCTTATAACAGCACAGTACAGCAGACTTGTGTATTCACACATGCACAGTTCATTAGCACATCTCACCAAATATTAGCTCATTATTGTCAAATCCTTTCTTAATTAGGGCATTTTGAGATTTTGGCTGGGCTTACAGCCAGTCTTCAAACATCATTCAGCACCTAGCCACACGAGATTTTACCCTTTTGCCAGGGCACCCACAAGAACTCCCTTTTATTTCCCTCCTGCTCCCACATTTCTCCAAGGGAGAAACTGCCCTATGTAGTAAATATTTTCTCACCTTCCCAATCTGATGCTCTCAAAAAGGTGGAAACAGTCCAATCAGGCTAAAAAAAACCCCACACCACCACAATGCAACAAAACACATCCAAAAACAACCCACCACTTCACCCCATCCTTGCAACAAGTGCTTAGGAGAAAGGTTAATAACTCCTCATTAGCTGCAAAACCAGAGATGGAACACCCTGCTGAAACCTCACTTCCTTCCCTAGGAATAGGAGCTGGAACAAAGAATCTCTATAGGGCAAACATGATGTAATGAACCAGTTCGGAAACTGCGGAAGGAATGAATCACCACACAAAATATGAGCAGATAAAGCTCTATATGGACATCAAAATCCTTGTAGGAAAGACCACAACTCCTCTTACAGAGGTACACAAGTAATACTTTTACTGCCTCTTCTTTCCTGCTCTTTGGGTGAAAATAGGCCATGAAGAAACGGATACATCATATTATTCGCAGAAAACCTTCTGATTTGACAAAAATGCCTTTCTAGCCTCTAGAGTATCAATTCTGTTAAACCCCAGAAACCTGAAACAAGCCTGCATTATTCAGAAGCAGACCTGACAGCACTAATAAAAAGCAATGGATGCATGTCTCATCTAGTGTCATCTAGTACCCAAAGCTCAGAGAGCTCTGACAGCAGCCAGCAAGAGGACTGCCCATGCCAGTCTGAACTGCTTCCAGGAGAGACTTGCAGCAAGGTTCCTCCAGTATAACCTTTCCAGAGCTCAGTGTCACACCACAGCATATTCCACTGTGGTGGCCGTGCACGTGCTAGCATGGTTTCCTTGGCTCAGGAAAACAGCACCTTCCACTCTTGTTTGTACTCCCACAATAGTCATCTAGTGCCTCGTGCTGGCAGACTGCAAAGCCAGGGTGTAATCCACAGGATCTTATTAACACAGCATGCCAGGAACATGCACTGTCCACATTTCATGCATAACATGAGGATCACAGAGAGGTCTTCTTCTTTCTTGACATTAGAGAAGAGTGACAGAAAACAGCACCAGAAAACAGCAGAATAAAATAGGAAGCAACATACAGAGGATAAAAGGACAAATAGATTTTATTTACTAGGACCTTACTGCTGGCTTGCCTCAGACTCTAAGGGCAGAACTGGTGATCAACATGGACAAAGGGGCTCTGTCCTGTTATGACCAGTAATTCAGTCTGGGTTGCTAAATGCATCACTACCTGATGACACCATCAGATTGATGGAGGGACCAGACCTATTTTAACCCCAGCAGATTTAGTGTATATGCCACTCCCTGGGAACATTAGTAACACGACAAAAAAGGAGCAAAGTGCACTGGCTCTCAATTAGCTCTCAAAGTAGGCTCTCAATTCAGCCTCATGAGGCCAAATCCACAGTGTCTGCATTTCTGTTGTCCCTTTCCCTCTTTCCTCATCCAAGAATCACTAAGAATGCCATTGGAACACAGTTAAGTGTCTCACTGTATAAGTCTAAATCAGGAGCTAGATATTTAGATCCAAGAAGCCCATGTAAAGGACACTTGGCTCCGTGTCACAAAACAGCAGGAGCAGTGCAGAGCAGATGGATTTTACTGGCATGCTTTACTTCAGGAAGAACTGAAGGGTGATTGCTTATGCAAAGAGAAATGCAAGAAGCAGGAACCTACTAAGAGCCAAAGGGTCATCTGTGTCCTCATTTTTATTTCTGGAAAATGATTGCCCCCACTCCACTTTCCTGTGATCACCTTGCTCTAGCCAGTGCTCCAGTTTGAAAAGCTAATTTTCCTGTAGGCAACAGTACCTGCTGCCACAATGAATGCAAACTGCAGCTTCAAGACTAATTTTAAGCTCAAATCCTCTCCTGAAGAAAAAAGGAAACATCTTCCTTCCTCAGAGCAGGAACTAAAATCCTAAATAATTTACATTTCTTCTTTCTGTACACAGAAGCTTTCAATCATTATAAATTCAGCAGCCTGTCAAACTGAAGGTGATGCTGCAGTGGATTCCCAGGCAAACTGATACAGGAATCAGGCTGATCTGTGTCTCCCTCATGCAACAGTGCATGCATTATCTGCACTCTTTTACAACTGAGAACAGCCACAAAACATTGCAAGAATCATTTCATTTTTAACTTCTGACTTAAAGGAAGTGCATTTGCAGGATGTCCCTTTGAAAATGGCATTTTTGTTAGACTGCGTCAGTCAAAATCCTACAGAGCTGCTACTCTACAACAGTGTACAGTATCACCACCAACATCAGGGTAACATGTCCTAAAATATGAAGCTTCAATGATCCATCCAGATGTGACAAAAGCTCGCAACCGCCTTTTTGCTAGGGACTTCTGCAGTTCAGAAACAGGGCAGGTGTATGCTTAAGTTTTTGGGAGCTCAAGCCTCAAGGAACAGGGGAAAAATAAACATTTAATCCAGGGCCATAGCTTACAGATCTATTAATTATTTATTCACACAATACTGATTTACATTCACTGTGCAAGTGTATTTCATCCATGGCTGCACAACAATACCCAGACAGCCTCTAATAAAGAGCAGCATTGCAAATAAGGTCAATTTAGGCAAGTATATGCCCTAAGACATGCTAGTGGTTTATCTGGAGAGCACAAAGCACATTCAAGATAACTCACAGTCTTTTGCTTACCTCTGTGGGTTTTGTAGGTTCTCCATTACCCCAGACAGGCAGACAAAAAAGGCAGATGTACAAGTTGTTTAACCATCCTTGACACAAGACCATGAGATTCCTCTTTCTGAGACAGTTCAATGATCTTTCAAGTATTATGTCCACTTAACACCCTAACAGAGTCCAATGAACTCCAGCTCCCAACATGGGAATTTTCTCTATCACTGGGACTGAGCTGATGGAACCTGTAGAAATCCCTTTCAGCTGCCCTCTCTACTCACAGAGAGGCTGGCCTATCCAATATTTAGACAAGTGTGAGAAAACCAAAGCTTTGTGTTGTTCTCCTGTGTGGCTTGCTATTGTGAAACAGCAAAATAAATACCAGGGAAGAGAACCACAGATGTTCCTCTCCACAACAGAATAAACACCACAGAAATAACCTACAAATATTCCTGCTGTAGAAAGCCTGCATACTTTTGCCTCACCAGCTGTTTGGAGTATGGATGTGTGGAGCTCGAGAGCAAGTTTCTCACAGAAGTTTGGAACTAAATAATAATAAAAATCTCTGAAATATTTAATTTGTAATCCAGAAAACAGGTCCTTACTTAAAAGCATTAACAGAAGAAACAGACCTTGTAGTGTGAAAACCATTTTGGTTGGGCTACAAAAGGCCTTAATGAATGATCGTCTGTCACTATAGGAAAACTGATAGAACCCACACCAAGTCCTCAGTGCTGGGATTTTAAATATAATCCCAAAATTTTCAGTCCACCGATTTGAGAAAATGCCCACAGACTACAAACACACTTGGATTAGATGGCTCATATGTCACTCAAGCATGCCTTGAGGTTTTGGAATTCCTTGCTTTTTTTGTAAAAATATCTGTTGAAAGCACAGGGAACAGTGCTGATTGTTAGCGCGGAACAGCAGACAACCTTCCCAAATTGTTAACTTTCAGAAGATCAAGTCTGAGAAGGACACAAGGAACATGAATGCAAATATACAGATACACTTACCTAACAGCTGAAGGGACCAATCTGGAATACATTAAGACTGTGTTGTCATGTACTTCTGTTTTTTTTGTCTATCCTATTGTCAATCCTGTTGTCTATTCTAACAAACATACTACATCAGGAAAACACCATTTGTTTAAAATAAAAACAAACAAACAAACAAACAAAACCCACGCAAAACAGATTACTTCAGCACCAGCACTCTGAACACCAGCACCAGCCATTTCACTTTGAAGACTTCTGGAGCATTCTGGTTCTCACCCAAGAAATTAAATCCTTAGATCCAGCTGTTGTACTATACTTTATTTAGTAACAGTGGAAAAATCCGACCAAGAAGGCAACACCTACTGTATTTCAAGGATTATTTCAGGTTTATAGATATTCCCTTAACTCTTTAAAATAGGTATCATTGTATGTCCCCAATGAATGCATTTATTAAGAAATTCAAATTCACATATATTTAGATTATTTCTGCATTTATATAGAAATGCCAAAACAAATGCCAGCTTTCGTAGTTAGTTCACATGCAGTAGCTACACTACTTAGTAGCTTTGCTGTCTGTCTTTAAGAGCATTAGCCTGAAGGTATTCTAAGGCTAGATCACGAGACAATTGAGTCATTCAGATAGTCCTCACAGTTCACATGGATGAAAAAAACATCTAAAAAAAGCCTATAGCCAGCTTTTTATTGCAGCTAGAAAGGCAACAAAATTGTCCAGCCACAGTAAAATATCTGCAAAACGAGGTTTAAGGCCAACCTCTGTTGCTTTTCAAGGAATAAAGGGAAAATACTAATTTACATTTTTCAACTCCCAGAATTTCCAGAGTGTAAAACATTAACTACATGAAATTAATACAGAATCTAATCTCGTACCTGCATCATCCCAGAGCATGCAAAACTGTTCTAAGTTCTTCTGCAGGATTTCCTAGCTTTTCTTTTGGAGATAGGGACAGAGACAGGAAAACTGATGAACCCAACTTATTTACAAATGCTGAAGCTTTTAACACCAGAGACTGAGAATCCAGTCTATCCAATACACCTACATTGAAATTCCCAGTTACAGCTAGTCAGAAGTCCTACTTCTATAATGTGGAAGACCTGGACCTCCTGGCTACCAGGGCATATACGTTCACATATGTATCAAGGCCTTTTCAAGCCTCTGAGCAACACCACTACCTGCAGTTTCTTCTACACTTGCAAGAATTCTTACAAGCAAATACACACCAACCCCCAATCAATAACAAAGCCCAGAAAGATCTTCTGATTAGATACGAAAGGAGAAACAGAGCCCTAACAAGTTATTTGAGCAGATATCCCCCATCAGTTGGGGTAATTTGCCGTACATTGCTGAATGCTAGAGACAACTGAAGACCTAAGTATTTGGCATTCATAACAACGTGCATCAGGTCTCAGAATAGTCTTTCCAATTTTTAAAGAAAATACACATTTTGACACAGTATGACATATTTTAAATATTAAGTCTTTTTTGTTGTTGTCAAAGCACAGAGTGTGATATACATTAATCCTTGTTTTTCAGACATGGAAAGTTCAAATATTTTGAGGGTAACCTATTCTATTGAAGAATCTACAATGTAAGAACTATTTTCTCTGAGTTTCAACAGGGATGACTCAGAGCATGAAAGAAAGGGGTGCAAACTGAACCTTAAAGTGTGCCTCCAACTTTTGTCTGAACCAGAGTATTTTGTTAGCAAAAGCATCCTATCCCAGTAGAAGGGTTAGAGTGAAGAGCC
Organism: Monarcha castaneiventris obscurior; assembly: GCA_026261815.1. Taxonomy (NCBI): domain Eukaryota; kingdom Metazoa; phylum Chordata; class Aves; order Passeriformes; family Monarchidae; genus Monarcha; species Monarcha castaneiventris. The sequence continues at coordinate 28,516,591 of JAMPIT010000433.1, forward strand.
AGCCACCACCTTTAACAACCTGTTCCAAGGGACAACTTCATGGACTGTTACACTCATCCTTTATTTTTCCATTTGTGCTTGATCAGCACTATTATTCACTTTTGCAGTAAGCCCCCTGACCAAATTTCTTCCCTCTTCCAGTGTTACATTTTCTCAAAAATGGTTGAGCTAAAACAGCCTTTCTTTATGAGAGTAAGAAAACAGAACACCATGATGGAGCATGTACCATTATTTGATAAAGCTTCTTTGGTTTTCATAGCTGCTAAAGCCTTTAGTAACCGTTCCCACTCTGCATACTCCATCACAGTGCTATAAGGTATGACATAAATCACACTTTACAGGTGTATCCAGCAGTTGTCCTTACAATGGTCTTATGCCGCACATAGAAGTGTAACTGGTTATCTGTAATACACCATAGACCCCTTTCAGGGTCATGGAACAACAGAATAAGCCAAATATTCACAAGCTTTATTCCCAAAATGATTGCTTTACTTTTGGAACTGCCAAACAGGATATTTGCTCTTGCTTGGCTTACGTAGGTTCAGAGACAACTGTGCTGTAACTTATCCTTAATGTTTGGTCAATAACAGAGACCTGAGACGTGAATACCCAATGCATCCACACACACTGCACCGCAATACACTACAGAGGGATTAGACATAGGCAGCTTTTCCTTCAAGGGAGGGCTGAAGTAAAAAGGAAACAGCACTAACTTTATGAATTTTTAGAGGCAGTTTTGCATCTAGTTCAAAATTTCATCTCATAAGAGGCAACATTTTTATTCATATTTACATTAAAACATTACAGTAAGTGCACAAGAACATTCTTGAAGTTAGCAAGTTAAGAAGTACGATAAAACATAATATTCCCAAGAAGTTAATTCTGCCTTAGCTTTAAAGCCAGTGCTGAAAAAATATACCACAGAACCTGTAAATTTACTTGATGCACTGAACATCAGCCATGAAAAGCAAAGCATTCGGAAAAAGAAGCCTTGTGAATGTTTTAACCAAACAAGAAATGAACAGCTGCAAACAGACAAGTCTCTCCAGTTTTACAGGCACACTAACAGTATGATGTGGCTTGCTTCATCAAGCCGATTCTGGCTGTGCATCATTGCTGTAAATGAATGGAAAATGGAAAAACAGCATCAACAGTAAGGGAACAGACAGCACATCTAGAAAAGCCTGCTATTTTTTCATCCTTGAAGAAATGTCAAAGGCAGCATGAACAACTGAGCTAGACACTTAGTCAATACCTTAATTTGTAATCAATTACCAGAGTCCTGCTGCAAAAAATTAGTCCTGGGCACATGGGCAGGAAATAGAAGTAGGGTTGGAACTTCTCACTGGATAAGGCTAAAAACTGTAGACTTAACTATGGCACTGAAATAAAAGAACAAAAGCTTTATACTAGCTGCAGTCACTAGAACAAAGCTTCACTATAATATCAAAGCCAAAAGAAAAAAAAAAAAAAGAAGATAGCGGGCCTCATTCTACATGGTACTGGCTGGCATTACTTCAGTTCATTTCAAAAAAGATCATTTGTCTTTTCTTAAAATGTAAGACATTGTACTGCAGAATATCCAAGCAGTCACACAGTATTTTTATTCTGTAAGAACTATCTGCTACTGTAAGGATGGAAAAAAACTTCTCAAAAATGCAAAACACTCCACCAGAAAGCTCTGCATTCATAAATAGGAAATTATACTAATGCTCTGTACAAATTAGAAATGTATTAAGATGAATGTCTAACATCTCCAGTTCTGGAAACTGACTCAGTATAGTAAGCAGTTCAGGTTTGTTAAGACAAACACTGAAATACAGCCATTTTACAGGCAAGAGTATGAGTAAAGAGCAGTAACTAAAGAATCGCTAAATATTACAGCCAATTTGGAGTTTATGACTGTGCTTTTAAGGCATCAAATCCAACACTTCAAAGTTATGTAGCTACATGCTTTATTAGGTCAGAAAAGATGAATCATAAGCAAAAATCTACCAAACCAGTAAAAAGAGGAGGAAACACAACTTTTCTGCATGGAAAGTAGAGAGAATGTGCACATGAAGTTTAGGGGAAAACAAAGTTATATGCTGGGACTATTGTAAGCAAGCATAAGAGGAATTTACTTTTCTAGTTTCTAGTCCAGAAACAGATTTTATTACTTATTAGGAGTTTCCTCAATTGAGCTGATCAAGACATTATGTTGCAGCTGAATCATCACCTACATGCTTCTACAACATATAAATGTCTGTATGAGCTCCTGAAACTCAGTGTCAGGCTTTACCTGAACTAAGGTAAATATTGATAAAAGCAACAAACAGAACAAGCACTTTGGGCAAAGTCTGACAGAAGCCCTGACTTTTAACAGAAGATATCTAACTACTCTGCCACAATTAATATGTAGACATTTGACAAGAAAGAGAGTAAAAGACAAAAGCACTAAATGCACATTATGACTACAGGAAATTAAAAAAATTCTGCCACAGTACCAGAGTTGCAGGTCAGAACTGATTTGCTGAGTAATTTCAGACTCAAATTTACAACATCTGCTTGGCTACAGCACCTCTTTCAGAAAGACATCTGCTATTCACTCAGGGGACACAGGGCTTTCCAGCGATCTTCAGTATCTTTCAAAAAGGGCTCTTCAATGAGTAATTAATTACAAGTAGCTTTTAATTCAACACATGCACACTGATTCTTGGGAAACTAATTTAGATTGCCAACTCTCTTGAAAAGACCTGGAAACTGCTGCATGTAGAAGCATCATCTGAGGACTTTTCAGTCTCTTGGCAGATAGAAATTAGCACCAGGTGTCCTGACTGGCGCAAACACCAAAAACAAACCCAATGTGAACTCCTTAAAACTCTGCCAGATTTTGAAACGCCATCTGCCACTTAATCAGCTGCGATTTTGCCCTCTGCCATAAGAGCAGACACATACACCAACATGCCCCGATAATTTCAACTTCTTATACAAATGTAGTCTACAGTGATACACAAAGACAGCTCACACCGACAGGTTATCTACAATGAACGTTCCACAAAAGGAAGGCTCTGCAGGATTCTTCTATTTCTTTTTTTTTTAAAGCTGCAACACATGAGTTCATTCATTACTTACTTTGGCTAAAAAGCAAAAATTATACCCAAGTTTCCTTTCCATACATTTTTTTAATACAGTTTAAACCTCCTTAGGTTTCACTAGAAACAGAGTAACAGAACAGACTGCATAGCCTAAGACTTGGGTAGCCAGGAGAAAGGATGTAAACAAAACCTAGGAAAATAGGCTTTTTTCCAAATTCCTTGAAACTAGAGACAGTGATAGTTTACAGAATTATCCATGGCACATCTGTTCTTCCCGGAAAAGAACCAATATACTAATATAATGTATAAACTTGAGTTGCACCACAGATAATATGAAATGCATTCAGAAAACTTACCAGGACCCAAGCAAGATAGGCTTTGGTGTACATTTCTTCCAGGAGTACCTGCAGAAAGAAAACAAACAAAAAAAAAATTATACTTCAAGCCAGTAAGTGGCAGTAGGGCTGCCTTTTTTAAGATTCAAGATTCTTTCCACATAAGGTCCTCAAACTTTGCTATTTCGTTCTTGTGATGGCTGATGGCATGATCTACAGCAAGATTTAGCATTATAAGAAACTGCTTGGAAAATGCAGGATGCAATCCCAATTACAATTATCCCATTACAATTCTGAAATTTTATTTAAGTCAGGTAGCACTGTTTTACTTTACTCATTCAAAGAGGACCGCAGATAATGGAAAATTATCACCTATACCAGCATTATAGCAATTTTTTTTTTCCCTTGTGTATGCTACAGTCACTTTATTTGCATAGCAGAGCAATAAATTAACAACATTCTCAAATGTGCTAATCACACATAACAAATCAAGTTAGATATAAATGAAAGCACTGAGAAAGTTAACCCACACTTACTGTATTACTTAAAAGTTATGTGAAAATTGACCTATGGACATTATTATTTTGAAGGATATTGAACAAAAGCAATCTTTCAGACTGCTGGGTGTAAGCACAAAAGTCATGTGCAGAAGTTCATAAAAGGCCTCTTGACAACACCTTTCTGCAGGCTTTAGGAATAGTGTGTGATCCTATGGCATGGGTTTCATCAGGAAACAAGCTGCTTTGTACCACCACTGTAATTGTTTCCCCCCGTCTCAGCCTTGCAAATAGAGCTTTGCTCCCAAGTGAAAATTGGGTGTTACAAAGCTTTTCCAAAGGTTTGTTTCTGTTCTTTTGATTCACTCTGGCAGAAAAGATTAATTTTAATTCACAGTTAAAGATAAAACAAACATCTGATACAGAAACATAAAGTGGAGTAAATATCCTCAACAACCAGAGCCAATCAGCATCCTCTCACAAGAATCTTGCTTAAATTAAACACAAACTAGGCAAAATCTAGTCTACTCTGTCTTGCAAGCATACGACCTTATAAGCAGATGATGGAACATCATTTAACAGACAGAATAATTATCCTGTATTTTTAGTCCTTATGGGATGCAAGTTTCAAGCAGACAGAAGACAGTGAATACCCCTAAAGCAAATAGGTAAGGAACAGAACTTTGCAGAGCCAGTGTCCAATACGTGAACTACAAAGAAAATGAGCCACCTATCTCAATTATTCTGAAGTCATAAAGCATAGCTGCTCCTTCTCAAGACAGAGAGATTCAAGAAAAAGTAAAAAATTGACTACCTGACAGCTGATTACCTCTAGTCTCACTGACTTTCCTTGCTAAGTGCAGTGGCCCAGAAGATTTTGGTGTGCACTGGTTCAGTGAAGAAGACCTGGTCTTGGCTCCTAAAAGTAAAAGCTTAGATGAACTTTAAAGTAGAACTATGTCAGCAATTAAAGACATATCTTGCTTTTTACAGTTAAGTACAAGATGCACAAATCTACTCAAACACAAAAAGAGAAACCTTCTAGAATGTTTAAGCTGTACTTAAACTTAGCTCTGCTTTACCAGAACTCACCCTGGAAGAAATAAAAAGATAGTTTTAAAAACCTTCTAAGCAGGAGAAAACATTAGTAAAGATTTCATTTTAAGATCAAGTTACTTTAGTCTCAAAACAGCAGCAAATACAACACAGCCACAGAAACATTGGCAGAAAGAGACCTCCAGAGGCCAGATATCCAAACTCCCACTCAGAGCAGGGTCACCATTAAGACAAGACCAGTTGACCACGCTTTTGTCTAGATGAGCCCTGCAAACCTCCAGGAAGGGTGGTTCTGTGGCACCACCAGGCAAAGATGCATCTCCCACTCTACAATTTGCAGGCATTTCTGATTGCCACATCATCTGATGCTACTGAGAAGAGCTTGGCACCATGGCCTTTGTAGCTGTCCTTTTCAAGTTATTGACTACACAGGCTCAACTCCCTCAACCTCTTCTCACTGGAAAAAGACCCCAATCATCCTAAGTCTCCAGTGGATCTTTCCAGTTTCAAAACAACCCTCTTGGTCTGGGACGGACCCAAAACGCAACACAGTAGTCCAGGTAACACTGAGCTGAAGGGGAATACCAGCTTCCTTTGGCCACACTCCTCCTGCAGGTGCTGAAGGCACACTTCCAAGTCACTGAAGATGATGAGCTATGCATAGTTGTGCCACATGTGCTGGACCCCAACAGAAAGCATCAGCTTGTCAGAAAGCCGTAAGATTAGTGTTTGTTTCAAAGTGAGTTCTAATTTGTGGCAAATTCTATTTCTTTTCACTGTTTACTTTTTTAAAGCATGTCCTTACAGCAAGACATTTGGCAGGCATCTCTTACTTATTCTCAATTATGTCAGATACCAGCTAAAAATTTAAGTCTAAAGCAGGAGTACAGTATTATTAGGTTTATCCAATTACAATAACCAGTTCACCACAAAGATGGTCAGAAGCAAGCTGATTACAGCTAGGACTTAAGGAAAGAGACACAGCAAGCTTATTTATCTGCTCCCATTATGTTTTTAATTTTGGTCAGAGAATGAGTTGTCAACTGGTGTTTATGGCTGGAGTGGAATAAGCACTGTCGGCCAATCAAGAGGTCCTAACTTGAACAGAAATAGGAACCTGAGCAATGTTTAATACAAAGCCAGGAAGTACATTTAATGCTTCTTTTAGCACAAGATGATAAAACAAAATTAATTGTCTTGTCTCCATTAAAGCTTCTAATTCAGCCAGTAAGAAGAATATCAAGAAAAAGCAGCATGAAAAGCTACGTTTCTGTGACTCTTCCCTCTGAAAGATGGGACAATGTAATTGATCTACAGAAAAAGATACATCTAATAATACTTTATTCAAAAATATATCCCCATCCCCCAAGGCCCTTTCAGTTCTGAAAGGGGTGAAGATAATACAAAGTCTGCATAAGGACAACAACCATACACTCAGGATAAACTCAGGGTACGTCTGTTCTGCAGATTACCAGCAATGACAGAGTCTGTGCCTGAACTTTCTGAGAGAAAAGTTCTCAAAACAATGCAAACCCCATGTGATGACACCTGCCATGTAGCGAGGTGCATTTAGTCCCTGTACCATGCAGACCATGAACTATACCAAGAGCAGATCTCTTCATTTCTCTGAAACACCTCCATCAGTTATAACAGTACAAAGAACATTTCAGCCTTCTATGAAGTCTTACAACACTTGAAGCACCACTGATGTGATTTTACCTCTTCTATCTACAAACAGAGTCATATACCTTTTGGAGTTGACCTCAACGAGTGCAATCTAGGTCTTGGTAATGCTTTCAAAGAGACAGACCCCGAAGTGCCATTCTGGCAGGCTGGTTTGGAAGGCCATTCTCCATTCCTGATGACTGTGTCTCCATTCCTGATGACTGTGGCACTTGCAGCTGCAAAACAGAATCACGAAGAATTTTCTCTAGGCATATAGAGTTTAGGGAACACTAAATCCTAAGCCAAGTCAGTTTTACTAGAGACAAAAGGACCTTGAAAGGGGTTTGAGTTCATGGTCACAATATAAATTTTTCCTTGAAAAACAAAAAAACTGAAATTTTGGGAAAACGTTGTTTCAATTGTCCAGAAAAATATGAAAATATTTCTAAAGTAAACACAGATTGAGTAGACTTTGGTTTGGGCACTAAAAAATGTATGCTAACCCATTAAAGAGTAAGAATTCACATGGCATTTACCAGAGACAAGCAAAAATTAAGTCACTGTGGAATTGTTTGTCACAATGCTGCTTTTCTCTCTAGTCATTAAAAAAAAAAAAGGGGGTGCAGAGAGAGGGGGAAGCTTTTGTCATATATTACCAGGTTTGCCTCTGATCAGTGTTTTAATGAGACTGGATTTTTTTAAAGGCAATGTGAAGTGCATGTCTAATATTGGTCATCAAAAGATGGAACATATACTCTTGAGATTATTTCAGTGTCTTTAAATAGACTAGCATAAACCATGTAAGTTAACTACTTCAAAAAGATGCCACTAAATATTTTCAACCACTGGAAGAGGGTTTCCCTTTAACAAACACATGCTACTGAAGCCATCATCTTTTTTTTAAAAAAGGAAGTTGGACTTTCTCTAAATACACAAAAGCTAAATATTTGCAAAAAAATCTACACACGGGGAACAATTTGCATAACATGTCAGTAACAGTTATTCTGTGGGAATCGGACCCTGATCAACATCAGATCATTAAAACCAAGTTGTTTTAGTAAAGCACGAGGGGTGAAGCAGTCCTTAACTTTCTTTGTAAATCACTAAATTAGGGATGTTTGCTCAGAGCTCACTGCAAGCAGTTAACAACTGCCTGCACACTAGTGTGCTACTTCCTCTTCTAAATCAGCAGCACACCATGGAAGTCATGCTTTGGGTGAGCAAGCAGCCTTCTGGTGCAAGACTAGTTAGGGCTGTGTTCTGTCCTATTAAAAACTCTGGAGTCAGCTAACCAAACTGTGTGTAGGAAAAAAACCAACCAAACAACAAAAAAACCCCCACCAAAACCCCACAGATTTACAGTTTGATCACTTTTGTATTCAAAGCTGTTTATTCATAGAATTCAGAGCAGCTACTGCAATCCTGAATAAACAGGTATGAAGTGATCTCAGCCCAATAAAGATCTGAAAGCTCAACTCATTAGAAGAATTTTAATGAAGTATTGACTTTACAAAAATGCAGGTCAACTGCTAGGATCAGCTTTTTAACATCTGAAACACTATTTACTTTATATGTAATTATTCTAATACAATTAAAACCTGGATTCTTATTCTTAACTTCAGAGCTAAACATTTCGGTATGTTCAAAGGATAGTATTTTCAACTCAGCACTAAAACTGAGATTACTGTTAAAAAAATCTGGTTTTCAATGCTCAAACTGACTGCCTGCATGCAAAATATGCTTTTAGTAACAACACCATTTCAAAACTCGTGATTTCTGAACTTCTCAAATAAGAAGTCATTTCAGAGAAAAGAATTATAAAGTTCAAGTGTTCATGAGACCAAAAAAAAACCCCCTAATGCTGCCACATGGAATTACCAATCCAAGGACATCCCATAACAAAGGGCTGAGCTGACAAAGCAGGAGAAATGCTCTCTTGTCATTTTTTTCTCCGCTGACACAAGACAAACTCCAAACAAGCCAAGCACCTTTTTGACTTAATATTGTTGACAGGATCACAATAGTTTGTCATAAATTTCATGACATACAGAGCATAAGCCTCCCATTATGATCTTTTGAGTCCCATGAATCTAATAAAAAACACTATAGGTTTACAAATTTTTTTCCTGATGTTATTACATAGTGGACTAAATGAAAGAATAAAAAAACAAGAACAGCACTGTACTTAGCATTAGAGTACAAAGTAAATTCCTTAGTTCTTCCCCAATTTGATTCAAAGTCACAAGAATTTCACTAACATAAGAATTACACATAATCCAAAATCATTATACTCACAAAACCTTACTATTAAACATAAGTAATTCTCATCAAGTGTAAAAAATTCTCTAAAGAAAAATAATCTCACAGAAAATCAGCAGATCAAAACATTGCATATATTTACCAACCCCCACAAAACAAAATACATGCTTTAGAATAGAAATAAAAAAGGAATACAACCTACTTCTCTTCCCAGTAAACGTGGCTAACAAAGGAACAATACAAAAGCTGTAAGACCCCACTACCAGCAATGTCAGTAAGGTAATATCATAGTGGCTTCCTGAGTCAGTCGGTGGTGTTAGTGTAGAATTGATGAAAATAATAGGAGAAAAATTAGTTTCTGTGCAACTGCGGAGTCCTCCTGGTATAGTCATTTAAAAAAGATCTAAGCAAGCTTAAAGTCTACGAGACTGCAGCCATGTTCAGCCTCTCATATTGCTCTTGCTTGGTCTTCGTGAATCGGAGTGGAAAAAATTGTAAGCTTGAAGGCAGTGGACAAAACAGATTACAGCAGCCAACAAATCAGGCTAAATAAGGAGTCATCTGTTTGGATACTTAATCTGAATACACTCCTTTGTTATGAAGCGCTGACCCCTTCCTTTGTTACATGAGGGAGCAAAACGAAGAGCAGACAAAGCTGCTTAGCAATTCCAGATACAGTCCTAAACCTGAACAGCAAAAGTCAACATGGCTGTCACAGGATCAGAACCAATCTCACTGCAAAGCAACCTGCACACGATGCATATTTTATTACATACTCTCATTCATTTAAGGAATATGTTAGGTTTTAGTTTAATGAAGGCAGTCCAGGGCCGGGGGAGAAGAACACGAGAAAATGTAGTTATGTATGTATGCATATGCGCATACATAAACCACAGATGTATGTTAAATCACAGTTCTCTTTTTCAGTCCTTTGAAGACACATTTAAGTGACATCTGGCACAAACAAAAGGCCTTTGCCCAGTTGTCAAGATATAACAGGTGATATGATAGTAGCAGAATATTTGAATGTATTTATTTGAATATGCACAGCTGGGAATACTAGTATGTCTGATAGCTGTATGTTATTTCCTTCATATTTTTTCCCCTCAGAACTCCTAAGACCTGCCGTAGAACTTCATACCAAAGCAAGTCCTGTTATTTTTCTCCCCAATTTTAATCAAGATGGATTTGGTTAGGTCATACACCAATGTTTACAGCTACCTTAGAAATTACAGAAGTCTACCCATGCAGTGACTGATCATCTAAAACAAGCACTTACCTGCCTGTAATTTCATCTACATATTTTGTCCTAAAACTCTGAAAGCAGATATAAACCAGTTCAAGAAAATATTTAGTATCAAAATCCTGTAACACACTGTTCCAAATATTATGCCAAGTAAACCATTCTGTTCAGACTTATTACACTACATGTAAACACTGGAAAATCTTGCCTAAGAAGACATGCTGGCTATGTAATGTTTCAGGATGGAAGAGCAGTCGTACCAAAATCTCTACTCATCAACCCAAAATCCAGGGCTCAAAGCACCTTCAGACAGTATGTCTCAAAAAGGAAAGCTCTAAGGAAAGAGGCAAAAAAAGACCTAGAACTAGTAAGTAGTACAATCAGAATTAATACAGGTACTTGTCAGACAGGACTCCCTTCCAAGAGGATTTTTTTCAACAAGCAATTGATGTTGGTTATCAATCAGTTAAAACCCATAACCCTCACATATACTTACAATTAGTGCTGAAAAGACTTTGCTCACTCTGAGCACTGCTGACTGATGAGAGGCTAGGTGTTCTCTCAAGCACTGATCTTTTGACAGGCACTTTGGATTTGGCAAGGGATTTACCAAAGCTAGTCCACGAGGCTGGAGAATTTTTCACTGAGGCATGCTTCTCTCCTGGCAAAGATCCTACGCCTGTCAATTAGGGGGGAAAGAGGAGGGAGAAAGAAGAACAAAAGGCATAGGAAAGAAACTTAAACAATTGCTTCTTTTACATGTATGCCTGCAAATAAAAATATTTACACAGTGAAAATCCATATAAAATGGCTTAATCTACTTCCTACTGACATGGTAAAAAGTGCTGTAAATGCAGAAAAACCGTTCCAAGGACTTAAAGCCTCAGAAACAAGTCAAGAGCTTTACAGATTGGCCTTAGTGCAGACATCTGCACACACACAAAAAGTCTGTTTTTGCATTCTCCTACCTAGCATTATGGGTTGCTGTACCAGCAGTCCCACAAAAACATAACCTTCATTTCAAAGACAATCCAAGAAAGAATTCTTCTGTTTGCTCCTCCCCAAAACAGATTCACAACTCCACTCCCCTCTGACAGAACACTCTAAAAGATAATATCCTTTCAAGGAATAAGACAGGATGAGAGTATCAAATTGCTTTGTACTCATACTGAAAACAGAGTACTTCTACAGAACTGGTTTAACAGCTCTTCCAAGACCAAGTTCTTAATGGCCAGCTGGTGCAGAAACATTATTGTATTAAGTCCAGTTTTCATTTGAGCTTGTTGAATACAAACACCCAACAGCTAAGCTAATCAAATAGGAAAAGCACCTATACAGGAGATAGATGTAAGAGGAGCTCGCTCTTGCACTACTAAGAAAGCAAATACACTTTCCACAAGAAAATTTGAGTCTAGTCAAATTAAGCTTTTAGTTTATTTCTGAAAAGTGTGCACCTAGATTAAAATTTCAATGGCCCACAGAAGTTATAAACACACAGACTTCTCTTGACAGCTCTGAGTTGACTCCTGTCAGCTCCAGTATCGAGATCTCAATACAGCCTTCTGAACACAGATAAGAGGTTTTCATTTTTGTACAAAAACAGACATATGGAAGACAGACTTAATATTTTTTTAGAAAATATTTTGTTATTTATTATAACATAAACTATCTAAAAAATGTTAATTTCTCATGTCACTGCCATTTTCAAGGCTAGTTTAGCTTACTGGAAAAGAAACAACTACAGTGTCTCAGGTTTGACTTAAGACAATAGAATTTCTATTTAAAGGTAATAACCTTTCCTTTATTCTTGTTACTATAAACCCCATTTCAACTTCACTTAAGCTAGGAGACTGCTGAAATATGACAAAATTAGCTAGTAGTTTCACCTTAAGCAACACCAGTTTTATTACAGAATTTCTAGTCTTAAATACTAATCACCAAGAAACTTTCAATTTGCACCAAACCCAGGAAATCATGACATAAAGAGGATTGAATTAAACTTTAGACAAGAAAGACATGCCCAATGTCTGCCTTTCAACAGTAGGTGGTGTGACAGGATTAGATAACTTGTCTCAAAACATCCTGTATCAAGTATGCAAAAACAGGAACAGCACTGGTAAAGGAATGTCCAAAGCTACTTCCCTCAGTTCAGATCAATTCCGGAAGAAAAGAGAAACCTCACTTACAATATATACTAAACCTGCATTAGCATATTACATACTGCGGGTCACAGAATATAACACACAGGCTTCAATGAGTAATTAAACAAGGTTTGCCTCAGATCTGTCTTCAGAGGTGCACTTTTACTACTTGTCACTACTATGCAGAACTCCGATTCTGTATATAGCTTTACTGTAGCCTATTATTAAACCTCTGAGAAAAATCATCAGCCATATTTTAGATTTTTTTTGTAAGTTACTGAAAGAGGCAATTGAATATATGGATCATGACAAAAAGAATACAAGCTTTGTTGTGCTATGAGAACACCACAAACCACAAATTTACATTTATTAAAAACACCTCTGAAACAGCACTCCAGGCAACAGAACAGAAATAATTTTATGTGTTTGACCAAAAAAGTTTCTATCACTTCTGTACATTACAGAACTAACCTGACAGCTTTATAAAATCTTCCACATTGTTTTCTAAAATCTTGTTTCATTAATGGGTCAACATACCAGGAAAATAATTAATCCAGACCAGTCAGAAATTCCTTTTCTAAATAGCTTCCCAGAAAAATGAGGTACAAAACCCAAACAACTCCCCCAAAAAACAAACAGAAAAAAGTGCCACTGTACAAACACTGTGTGTTAAGTCTGTATGACTCACTGAGTTAAAGTACTACATTACAAAAGGCAGCTAGAGGAACAAATGCATTTTATCAGCTGCATTTGATTACTTAAAGATGAATGTAACAGTTTGATTGCTATTGTGCTGGATTCGTTCATCCAGTCCAAAACATACAGGAACAATATCCGGTTTTCCTCACAGTGGTTTTCACTCAAGAAGGGTCAAAGTAAGCATGTAAAAATCTCAGCCTTGTCTAGTACAGCATGTTCCCTACTCATGATTTGCAGCAAGCCCAACTTCTCTGCAGAGGCCGGAGTGTGGCAGTGCTCTGAACTCAAACCCATTCAGTGAGCACAGCGATCTCTAGGATGCCCAGTATAAAAAGCAGGTCAAGCAGATGACCTTTTCTCTTAGTTCTTCTGCTGCTTGGTACTTTCCTATAATGCTTCTATTAAAGTAATTACTCAAGCACTCAAATACATTTTTCAAAAGCTCAGCTTGAGGGAGAATTTCTTTTAAGTCATGACACAAGATCATTAAGCAACTACTCTAGCTATTACTTCAACTAATGTTTTTAAAAGTTTTTTCGTAAGTACCATGCCCTAAGAAAGAAGTTACACAGAATTAAATGCAAAGGTTTTGAAGACAGAAGCAGGAAGATATGGTATACAAACAAAAGTAGTGGAAATTAGAAAAAAACCAGGATATTTAGTTAACCATTATTATAAAGACAACAAGCAATAGCATCAAAGTAACAGGCTTTCACCAGTTATTTAATCTAGTCACTGAAGTGGGATACCAGAAATACCACATTCCTTGACACTGAACTAATCAGCTGGCAATTCTTTAGAAAAAAGTCTCCATGCAACAACCATGTTGCTTGAACTATGTTAAAGTATCTCTTGTATTGGAATGGAAATAAGCAAAGAAGAAGGCTCATTCTTCAAGAAGCTCTGAAGTCAGCTTTCATATCCTTACTCAAATAATCATCCTTTCATATCAATCCTTCATAGGTGGTTATTGCCAAGAAAAAGTTAAGGCCTCCTTTAAACAGCACTGGAGCCTAAAATACCTCACATTGCCAGAATGTTGACATTAGGCAGACTGTAAAGTCAAATAGAATTCACAAATTCTGAAATTTCATGTCCACCGTTTTGAAACACATTGACACATTTTACATCTAGAACTGAACACTGAGAAACTGGCTTCATGGAGCTACCTGACACCTGGAAATGAGTGGTTGGAAGCCTTTTTCAAGCACAAACTTTGGGCACACTAAATGCAAAAGCCATTTTTTGAAGGATACATTTTGTTGTTGCTGCTTTTGTTTAAACCTAAGGCTAATGCTAACAGTTGTTTTGGCTTTTCATAGCTTCATCTCTTGAAAATGCCGAATTTTGGATTTTTGCTTTATGCATTTCTGATTTTCCCTGAGAGTTCAAAAATCCAAAGGGCTCTGTTTTAAAAATGCTAAACTTCTTAGCTGGTGAAACGGTCCAGTCTAAGCCTAAGAGTACAAGGTCTTGATAAAACACAGGGAGTAAACCTTCAAGAAAACATGCTATTTTTTGGCATCTATTGAAAAGAGCAAGTAAATAATGGAAAGACAAACTGGACTTTGGTATTGTTTCCAGCAGACCAATCTTAACACAGGTGTAAGAGTGATTATGGTTGCTATTTTAAACAGCAATACTAACAGTTTTCTGATGGCTGCAAGCTCCCCAGTTTGCCTGATCAGCCATTCAGCATTATTAACTATACTATCTATTATGCTATACATGTATCAGGGTTCCTTCAAGGAAAGAAGAGTGGTTACAGTATGTTTCATAATTCTAAGGTAATGTCTTTCTAAATATATTTCCCTTTTAAAGTCTGAAATTACTTCCAAAATTACCAAGAAAGCAGGACACACATTCTGTTGCTATGAATGCTCAAATGTTCAACATGGACAAAAACAGGGAATGTCAAGTTACTTCTGACTCTTGAAATATTTATAGGAGAGAAATTTACTTGTTTAGAGGATAACAGCTGGTCAGAGAACAGTTTATATATTAAGCCAAGATTAAATTCTCCATTGATATAGACTTCCACAGCATTCTTCTCATTCCCCTACAATCTTTAGACAGGTAGCAAGGAACCAGCAGTAAGCTAGTGCCAAAAATATAACTGGGGTGCCAGCAGCCATGCAGGTAGATGCTCACGTGTTCTGTCTCTAACAGCTAAACATTCTTAGACTAAAACTGGAGAATTAATCATTACTACTACAGAGAATTTATGAGCAGTTACCAACAAATAAAACAAGCCTTTTCTCAAATGATACTACCATCAGAAGAGTGATTGGGGTGTTTTTGGTTAGGGGAAGAAAGAGGAAGACTAGTGTCTCGTTTATGCCTACTGTTCAATTTCACTTTTTCGCCTTACTATCTGGTCCAGTTTTGAAATGTGAGAGATTTCCTTCCAGTTAAACCCTTCCACAATCAGAGACTTCTCCATTCCTCATCTTCCTTTCAACCCCTTGCACTGTGACTTCTCCAGCACCTAGAAACAGCCCTTCTCTTCCCTGGCCTCAAGTTTGAGCTCACACCCTCTCTCTCATCTCCTGTCTGTCCATAATGATGCCTGCTCGATTTAGTCCATTTTAGGTTTTTCCTTTTGTAGAGTGAACTAGAGCAGTCCCAAGAGAGCTCATGTCTGCACAGTCATGCTGCCACCTTCTATGACCCCAGGCAAAGCCAGTCTCTGGACAGCAGATAGTTTTACACCAGCTTCCCAGGCACAGTAGCGGCAAAGCTTGCCCACTCCGGTTTTGCCAGGAGACTGTCACAGGCTGCATGCTGACTTAAACAACCCAATCCCAACCACTAGCTTTAACACAGCTATGGTAAGGTTCTGTCTGTTTAGAAGTACTGGGCACAAGAAGCCAAATCAATGTACTGCAAGGTAAGCTGAGGCAAAAGAAAACAACCAACCCCATCCAATCACACTTTCCATTATTGTCCAGCTCTCCATCCCACACGCCCTTCATGTCAGGCACTGAAATTTGTTTAACTTAGATTGCAGTTTAAAGCTCATGTTACCTACAAATCTTTCAAGTTTTCTGTTGTGGGAGTTCATGTGCTCCTTAAATGAAAGGGGAAGCTCACTGCGGCAAAACAAATACAAATTTCTTCTTGAAGAAAATTATGTGTATTTCCCTCCTCCTTTACCTGTACCCTGAGAGAATTCAGAACTAAACAGTACAGGTAAAGAGTTATTTGAAGATACACCAGCATGTCCTTGCAAGTAAATGACTAGGTACCAAGAAATTCCCCTGCAGGGAAATAGTGCACACCTCTCTCCTAAAGGAGAATATTCCTTTAGATACATCCACATTTCCGACAGCCTCAATATGCTGACTGTTAGAATCAGTCTCTGCAAGTACAATCATGCTTCTTGGTACGGGTACAACATATTAAAATTTCAATAGGGCTAGTCACAAAATTGCCTGTAAAAAGTCTGGGAACATATGTGAAAAATTATTTCCCTAACTATGGTCACTGATGGCACCTTAAACAAAGCAGATAGGATGAAATGCCCCCTTCTGGAAAGCCAGTAGATTACCTGAATTACCCATAAACTCAAATATTTCCAACTCCCTCTGCCTCTTCTCCCCCATCCCCCCAAAACTCAGAGAACCACACCCAAATTATCCAGAGATAAATGAACTAATTTGCTTTGAAATCATTCATTGCAACAGATCCCATATTACCACACAAACAAAAACCCCTCCACTTTTACTTGTTTCCCATAGTCAACTTGACTTCTAAAGCTAAATAGGAAGCATTTTATTCCAAAATACGTTTTTATGATGAACCCTATGAAAGGCTTGCAAAAATAAGAGCAGCACCTATCCCGCAGGAAGAGCTCCTTGTTGATGAAAAGTAACAAAAGAGAACAGGTATCAAAATTATGGCAAGCTTTTTCTGCTAGTGTATGTAGTCAAGGTTAAAAGCAAATTGACAAAGCTACATTCAGATTATATCATTTTATGGCTCCTTTCTGGCTTCAAATTGTGAATTGACCATTTTGTAGATGAATGACCAACATCTGGGGCAGGAGTCTAGTGGTCAGTACTTGGCAGAAGTAAATGTATTGCTCCAGGCAGCCTCCAGCAAACCATTCCTGTTGAGGATATCCAAGAAGTGAGGGCAAAGTAGACTGGAAACATTACCAGGCAAGTCCAACTCAAGCGAGTGGACAAGCAATAAACAGCAAGGCTCCCAGGCCCCCACAACTAATACTGTTTTCTGAACTCTCACAAACTCATCAACTTGACAAAAGTCCTTTTGGATACACTGAGTAAGTTCTTCCCCAGTTTAAAGAACTGGTTATGAGATACAGAGTCACCATGCAGTGGAGACGTCTGGATTAAGATGACTGAAGAAGAATCATAGACAAGCTTTGTGTCATACTATGGACTACAAGACCTTATGTTCTGAGGAGACCCATGTATTAATTTCCTCCTTTCTATACCTCTGAAGGGGAACATGCAAGTTTTAAGTTCACTTTCAACACAGGCTTTAACTAGTACAGATGTATTAAAGAAAAGGAAACTGAAAAGGAGACTGAAACCAAGCATGCTGGACTAAGAAGGACAAATAATCATCTTGGGTAAATTAGTGTATGAGGAACCTGCTTTTAGGATCCATAAAAGCAGCTGACAGCTCTGTAAAAGAAAAGTGTAAAAAGACCAGATGAAACTAAATGTTAAGCCTTGTTTGCAGACCCTGGTGCATTCCAGACCTGTTTATGAGAAAGTATATGGACACCTTTACAAGTAACATCTATTCTAGGATTTTGAGTAAAGTCAAGACTGTCTCAGTCCAGAGACCCTGGAAGTTATGTTCACCTTTTAAAATACTTTGTTTCCTCTTGGCAGCATGTAAATCCAGCTTTTAAGAACCACATGGTAGATAACAGGAATGATAAAAGCTGAAAAATTATTTGCAGTAACTGTATTGGGTTTTGCTCCTGGTTCAGTGTCAGAACAAAGACTCAAGGATTGTGGGAATGCTTAGTGGAACTAAATTTTTCAGTACTAGAATTGTTTCACTAGTATTGTGAAAGGCTATACCAAGAAGCCCTGAATTACCAAGTTTATATATGTCTCCAGCTATATGAAAACTTACTGAAACCATTTGGTTTGAATTTTCCATCTGAGAAGCCTTTCTTTGTGCAATAAACAGCAATAACACCCAAAACCAAACTGAGTCTTAATCTGTCACTGCCTGTTCTGGTTTTAACTACAGAAGCTTCTCTCAATTCTCACATTTACGTGTAAGATCAAGCCAAAATTCAACTGCAGGAATTTAGCAATTAGGAACTAACAAGAAAATCAGTATTTCAGACTATCACTAAACCTGCATACACATTTTCTATAGCATTTGGGGAATTATTTTTCCCATGCTTCTGGTAGTTGCAGAACACAGGAAAAGTCCTTCAGTATGATCAACTTGTCATAGGGGAAAAGGTCTCACTTGTCCAAAAACATCTTTAAGGAAACACAGAATTCATACTTTCAAGCTTCTCTGTACCCAAGCTTTCATTAGTCTTCTTAAATGCTATGAAAATACCCTCAAGAGAAAAAGGGAGTGACCACTGGGTTAGATTCATGGAAATGATTAAGTAAAACACAGGGCCACAACACTGCTGAAGGGATATCTGATTTAAATCAGAGACAAAAGGGTACCCAAAATGTTAA
This sequence comes from Monarcha castaneiventris obscurior, assembly GCA_026261815.1. NCBI lineage: Eukaryota > Metazoa > Chordata > Aves > Passeriformes > Monarchidae > Monarcha > Monarcha castaneiventris. The sequence goes on from JAMPIT010000433.1 coordinate 28,535,253, forward strand.
AAAAAACCCACCAGATTGCAAGACATATTTTTGTTACACAGATGATTTACATGGTTTCCATTGATTTCTACAAATCTTTAACAGTAAGCAGAGGCACAGTATTATTGATACTTTCAGGTTCCCAGAGAGTTTCAATTACATATAAGGCTTGACAGAGTTCTCATCTTGACAGAGCTAAGACATCAACAACAACATGAAGTTTCTTACAGTGAGAAATAATTTAAAGTAATTGTGGAATTTCACAGCAGAAGTGGACATGAAGTTATAGCATATCAGAAGTCTTACTTGCAGGTAAAGCTCCTTTCTGTTACATAATTTCAGGTAGGTTGTAGTCAGCAAAAGGAGGTAAAAAAGGCATTGGTGGGCATACACATTTTTAGATTTATTGTAAATCATTTCTATTCCTATTTGAAGCTGTTCAAACAATTTCCTGTGGCTCAAACTGTCAAAGTGCATCTGTTCAACTGCACAGGTGAAAATATACAGTTACTGGGGCAAGTTTGACAGCAGAAAATCTTGGGAGTTCCATGGGAACACTAACGCTCCCTGGCTTCTCCAATCACCTTCAACTCCTCCCTTCAAGTGAGGCAAAGACATGAGTCTTCCCAAACCATAACACCTCAACTGTTATCAGGCTATTACTCCTCCACACTGGCTATGGCACATCCAAATTAGAAGGCTCTGTGTGTTTCCTGAAACAAAAACAATAGTTGTTTTGATTTTGAAACTAGTTCAAAGTCTTCTACCAGGGCTCTGAAATTATATATCCTTTCCAGTAAAAATGAGTAAGTCAAACATGTTATTCTGTGTCTTGAATTCTAATAAATGTTTTCATTGACAGAAAACAAACAGCAAAAGACATACTGCCTGCCATCCAGTACTACAGAAACCTATACACACCACCATGGAAACATTACCTGAAAGAATTAAGAATTTCGTCTTAGAATGAGTGTGTCCTCTTCTCTCATGAAGAAAGAGAGAAACAGTGACAGAAATAATTTTGAGGCATCTAGCTTGCAGCATATCTGGAAATCTGGTCATGGTTGCAGAAATGGGGCTTGGCCATTTCACAAATCACTTCGGTACACAGGATGAAGGCAGGCTTGTCTTTTATAGAACCTATTTCTAATTCAGCAAAAACTTCAAGTTCCAGCTAAGATACATCAATACTGGTGAACAGTGTTCAGCAACCATTTTGAAATAAACAAACTCAGCTACTTCTAGCTCTAATATCCTCACAAAAATACAGTGTTTGGGATATATACAGTGTTCTGCTCTCCCTCTGCTGTCTCCTGTTCAGGTAAGAATCAGGAAATTCCCTGAGAAGAAATGCTTTTTATTGGGTTAGCATGTTACCACTAAAAACTTAGGTTTTACAAGTGGAAAAAAAAATTACCAAAATCTAAACTCCTGACAAGTTGCAAAGATCTTATAACTGGTGTTTAATACATGGCAATTTTTTTCTTTCATTTCTTGAACAGCCGTTGTGTGAACACAATCCACTACTCACAAGCTATTGATTATTCTAGGAATAATACATACACTAGTACATTTTGGACAGATGCATCACTTCTGTCCCTCAACATACACATGTGAGAGTTGACATAGAGGTATACTATTATTTCTCTTGTTCAGAGTATTTAATGCATTCAACTATACCAAATTCTCTTGCTGCCCAATGATCCAAATGCTACCAGTAACTGGTTAAGAAATAGCTGCATGTATGTTAGTACCTCAAGAAGAAACAAGTTTGTTAGGATCTGGATATTTTTAAGACTCAACTTGACAAACGACTGAACAACCTAGTCTGAATTCACTACTGACCCAGTTACAGGCAGCAGGGGCTGGACTAGGTGACCTTCAGAAGTCCTTTCCTTTCTGGATTTAGCTAGTCTGTCTGTAGTCTGACAAAATCCTGACAGCAAACAACTGTACAGCTACTGAATGATTTATCTCGGGGCTGAAGTTTAATACCAAAGTGTTCAAATTACTCCACTGGAAAAAATAGTTATTCCCTTCAGGAATGCTTTAGCCTGAACAGGTAACTGGGTTTGGTTTACAAACTGCCAATTGGTCACAAAAAGTGTATGTACAGTTTTACTTCAAAAATGTTAAAAACAGAAGGAGTAAGCAGCAGTAGATATGGTTTTACCTGAAAGGTGTGGTTGCATAATACTGTGGGCGTTTAGCAGCAATCCCAAATAACTCCTACTCTGCCTCATATCCCACCCCGTAATCCTATCCTCTGATTTGCATCAGTACAAGGTTTACCAGGGAGCAAGGACACATGTTTAAACTTTGTAAGGGATGGGGAAGTTAACCTGATACAGTTGAAAGCATCAAATCCTACCTTATAGCACCAAAACACTGCATAAGCAAGATGAAGGGTAATATGTGCTAGAACAGTGATCTAGAAAAAGGGGACTGGGGAAAGAGCATGGAGGAAACAAATTTCTTCTCCTGTGCAGCATTAAAGTTCCAGTCTTATCACATAATACCACGAGTTTGAAATGTTGAAGTGCTGCTTCATGCTTTAAGCAAACTTTTTCCAATTGGAAAAATCTGGAAAATATTCTACTGACTACCACAATTTCAACATACATGAATTAGTTAAGGACTGAGAGGCTTAGCTTAAAAAAATCTGAGGAGTAAATGTTTTTATTTTCAACAGGAAATGACTTTTGTTTCTTCTGAAAGTATATCTAATTTTTTTTTCTGAAGGGAAGAAGTCCTATAACTCAGCTTTGCTTACACTTCTTTCTAGTGACAGTATCATAAATCTAATCTGGATTAATAACCTAAAGGAAAACTCTATATCCATCTCACTTTTTCTAAGGCCATAATTACAGACAGGAAAGCTCTAGGTTGGTATTTAGAGGGGTGATGAGTTCTCCAAGAAACTGGCAGCCTACAGGCTGGTGCCTGCTTCACTGAGCAAGTGCCTCACATGAGCAAGCCTCAAGTGGGAGAATAGCCTATATCCACTTTCTTCAAGGGACTCATCCCATAAAGGAATACAAATACAGATTTTATCACACTTCACCACCTGAATATAATTAAGATTACTATTTTTTACTGTTTTATAATCTTAGATTGAGTGGGTTAAAAAAGAAATAAAAGAACAGGTTTTACTGGGTATAGCTGGGTGTGTACTTTCCAAATTACACTGCATTGTAGTGTAGTCATTCATAGCCAGTCTACCTTTGCAACTAGTTAAGATTGCCACACTTGGTTAAAAGGCCCAGCACACAACTTACTGGAGCATTTCTAAATCTCTATAATACAGTTACAGAATCTAGTTTCCAGTCATGAGATTTGAACAGCAGCCTACAGACTAGATGAGAGATTCATGGCTGCCCTTGCTATTAATCAGTCTGAGTTTAATTAGCAGCTCAAGCAGTAGTCTCACCTTCAATTATGTTCTCCCCTTTCTAGAAACTACAGAGCTGTACTAAAATTAGGTTGAACAAAATATGTCCTGAAATAAGGGCTCATTCCCATTGGGATAGCATAGAGTTGCTTATCACAAGAGCCTTGCACCTGAGCACTCTATTTTCTCCTCTTCCAAGTAATTTTAGTTATATATTCACAAAATACTGTTACTATAAATAATATTTAATATTGATTTTTTCTAACAGCCCTGCACCCTCCTAAACATATGCCTTACAAGATAAGATTTTATAACTATGAGTTTTAACCTGCCTTTTTTTTTTGCCCCTGTATTAGCAATTTACAATTAGACAGAATTGTATTTAGCACTGAAACACAGTTGTGTACCACCCTAAAAGTTGTGTCAGAAAGCACATTAAGTACGATAACCAGTTTCTTAAAATTAAGGTTAGTGGTAATATTCCAGTGAAAAATTCTCTTACCAGAGCTTGATGACAGAAGAGCTTCTTTATGAGAAGGTGTTTTAATAGTGGTGATAGTTTTATTTTCACATCCTCTCTTCAAGGTTGACATGGATGGCACCATTTTGACCTTGGGAGTTAATACATTTCGTACTGTGATTGGGTCTTTCTTTGGTATGTTTTTCCCTTGTGTTGTCCCATCTTTCACAGAAGGCATCTGTTTTAAGAAAAAAACAGAAACTAAAAAGCCAACAACGATACAACCCTCACACCACCACTGTGAGAAACTAAAGATCTCCCTTTGCAGCATCTGTAATGAAATACTGACCACCCAAGTAGGAAACATGCTTACTTAGTTTTTATCCCATTGTCCACATCTGCAGTTCAGAACCTCAAGAACCATCTCCTGAATGGCCTTCAGCAACACAAACCTGTTAGTTTGAAGCTAATCACTAGTAATGACCAACACACTAAAAAGAGGTTACAGAGGTCATGTTACATCAGAATTTCTTCCTCTTCCTCCCCAAACTCTAACTAAGCCACTCAATTACATGACTACACCTAATCTCAAGATCTTAACCAACAAAGTACACATGTAAATGCCCTGAGAATTTAGTTGTCCTGTACTACCTGAAATGTCACAGCCCTTGTAATAGTTTCCTGGTCTAGGTCTTATGTCAGAACAGCTTAAACTCCTTCACATTGTGGTGCCATAGATAAAACACAAGTGCAGGAGTGGACCCAGGACAGGTTTAAAATAACTGGTTTATATCTGTGAAACATCTATGTTTCACAGAGTTCTTCCTCCGTTTTATACAGGCATTAGTTCACAGCCACTCCTGTCAAGCACACTTTACAGACTTTAAAGACACACTTTACAGTTCAGCTCTTCATGGGCTTTTCTGTGACTCAAGCTACTTCGATTGGAGTACCACACTTTCCACTTTTGACTCCAATCCTCATCTTCATTTTCAGATGTTAATCTGTACTTTTCAGAAGACCACTTAAATTTAATCCAGCTGATTTGTCTACTGCACATTTTACAGAAATTTCTGTACTTTTTCTCCAGGTTCAAGCAGAACAATTAAAATCACAAAGGTTTCCTTCTGGCAATGGGATGAATTAAAAGCATTCTCTCCAACCCTTGATACCAAAAGAAAGGACTGATAAAGAACCCAAACTCTTAAAGACTTTAGAAATAAAACAAACCATCCTTGCTTTCATGCTTACTTAAGTTTTCAAGTTAAATTATTATTCTAATGAATATATTACTTAATTCCTTGTGCAATGTTTCAAAAATGTTCTAAGTAGCTTCCCCATATAGTGAGCATCACTGGAATTTTTGTGGAAAATTAGTAAAGCCTGTCAAAAATTCAGTCAATAATAGTTTTCCTGCTGCCTCCATCTCACCAATTTAATGTAAGCTGTTGAACCCATAAGCCAGCAACAGGAGAAACTCCACATAGCACCAAGACTCCAATTCTGTGTTCCTACCACACCTCCTGAAATCCTGGTCAACCCAACCCCAACACTCTTCCCTTCTTTGCCACTGTTCCTTTTCTTTTAACCTTCTTTCAGTGTATCTGAAAGCAGCACGTTTCTCCTAACAGGCAGCTGACTCACCCCAAAATATTTCCCAACCAACCAGCGCATGCATACCTCCCGGCCAGGAAGTTTGCACCTTCCAGCTGGCCGACTGCCTAAAACCAGGTATATGCCCTCTGCATGAGAAATATTTCCTGACTACTCCTAACTATTCTAATGAGTCCCGGCTCTACTTCAAACAAATAAACTCCCAAATTATACAAAGCAGACAGTGATATTAAGATGTTAAAAATAAAATGTTTCACCAACTTATTGGTCTCCAGGTTTTCTGTGATTTAATGCTACTGTTAATACATGCACAACATTTACATAACTAATTTTTAAAAGTCCATTTTAGTTCTAAAGCAGATTTTGAAAGAAAATACTGAAAACAGCAATTTACCTCTAATGTCTATTTAAAGTTACAGCACCACTAGAATTATCTTGAAAAAATGTATATTAAAAGCTGTATTTAGAAAATCTCACGAAGTTATGCTAGGCAATTTTTTGAGGATGACTAAATTAAGATTTAGTTGCTTTTATTAGACATCTTACAAACGGTATTGTCTTTAAAAGACTCTACTAAAAAATTTTTATATTACGGAATAAGATGAAGGTGGAGACACTAAATTGCAGTTGAGGCCAACTGCAACCAATCTGTAAAACAACACTTTTTCACTGTCTTTACTAGGGAGAGACTCCACTCAGAAATCAACACTACAGTTACATTTGTAGACACCAAACCCATCCCACAATTTCCACACTGTGCAATAATGAATTTCCCTTTTTGCAAATGTACAAAACATACAAGTAAGTATAAAAGCAAAAAAACTTACCAAAGGAACAGAGTGCATATCAAATGTTTCATTTGCCGTATCTTTTACTAACGTTGCTTCCACAAGCACTCCCATGTTGCTGCTTTGCTCTTTTTCACCTTTGGTCAGGTCGATGTTTTGAGCACAAGGTACCATTAAGGAGTTTGAACTTTCATTTAGCATCTCTTTCGAGTTCTCTCCAGATGCTGGAAGCACAGCAGAAACCAAGGAGCACACCGAATGGGTAGTGCTTGCTTTGTCAGTGTCATGCAGACTTTGCTTTAACGCAGGTGTTTTTGAAGCCTTGTGGGAAGCATTTCTGGGATGTGTTGTGGCATGTACAACTTGGCTAGTGGAGAGGCGTTTGTTAACAGGTAGCTTATGGGGCTTATTTACAGGCAATTCCACCTTAATATCTTTATCTAGATCCTCTGTTTTTTTCTGCACTTTTATAGAGGAGGACAACTGCCTTGGGGAACCAACCCGTGAAGGCGAGGAGACAGATGATAGTTGATGGGACTGGGGAGACTGTTTTAATGCTGCATTGTCTCTTGGCTGCAGTACAGGTCTAGACACAACCTTTGGCTTAACATTTTTAAAATTAGGTTTGGGAAAACTAACAATCTCTGATTTCTTTGCTTTGGTTATTGTTGACCTGCCCACTGGTTTTCTTACAGTTTGATCAGAACTAGCTTTGAGCCCAGACCTTTTGTTACGCCCTCCTACAAAAGTTTCACTTGGTCTTAGTCTAGAAGACTTGTCTCCAAGTTCTTGCAAAGCTGAAGTAGAAAAAGTTCTATTTTTTGATTGTTCTTTAGGAGTTGAAGTACATAGAAATGAATCACTTTCGTCAGCTGCTGGACTGAAGACCACAAAAGTTGCTTCGCATTTCAGCTCAGGCATAACAGTCTTCTTTAATTTTGGTACACTGTAAGATACAGAAGAGATGTTGTGCATATCCTGACAAGCAGCATTTCCAGAGATACTTTGTTCTTTGGTTAAGGGTTCACTAGTTTTGTTTGATGCTTGTTCTACATCAATTTGATCTACTGGGAGAAGGTGCACACTATTAACAAGACCATCCATGCATGTTTTAGCATTGGAATTCCCAGTTTCATCATGGTCAGGAGTAATCTGCAAGGATTTCACTTGTTCATCCTCATTAATATTAATGCACGGCGATAATGCATCTTGCTTATAAGGATCTATACATCCAGCAGGTAGTTCTACAACATGTGCTTCTGTTTCCTGTGAGTCTTTATCAGTCTCGATACTGGTTTTCTGATAGTGTTCAACATCTGCAGAGGTGAAACTAGGGGTTCTTTCTGAGCTGGTTCCATCAGACTTCTCTCTCATATATACTTCAGAAGAGATCAATGTTTCCTCCAGAGGCATGTCATCATTTCGATCAGTTCCCAGAGTTCCACCTGTAACATTAGTAGCATCCAGTGTGCTCAGCTGGCAGCATGCCCTGTCATTTTTCAGGGACTCTAAGTCCTGCTCTGTAGCAGGAGGAGTTTGTACAGACTTAGAGTCAGTCTGACTGCAAGGCACTGTGTGTTTGATACTCTGATTTTGCATTTTTGCCATAGCAAAGTCGCCTTTCAGTAAGTCTGTTGTTGATTCCAAGCCACAGTTCAAAGGACACAAAGTCTGTTCAGTCACAGAAAACCTGCATGCAGCATGCGTATCTCCCAGTGGCGCTCCTGTGCAGTTGTATTTACCAGGTGTCTTCTGCAGATCAAGCACTTCAATACACTGCTGTTTTAAAAGACTTCTGAAGTCACCTTTATTTTCAAAAATGGTATCACCTTCATGCTCAGCCACTGTATTTTGGTCAGTTGCATTACCGTGTATCTTGGTGGCACAATTCTCTGAGGAAGGTGTAACTTTGTCACATGCATAGTTATTTCCATTTTCATCCCTTATAAGTAAGGAAGACTTCAAGCCATTCTTTGATTTGTCATCAGACTTCCCAACATTCATTTTGAAAGCTAAATTTTAAACCGTTTTCATTTTATACTTCTTTAAAATCCCAGAGAACGCAGATTCTTCTGAACTTAGCAGAAAAAAAAAAACCCAACTGCTTTTCCCTGGAATGTGTCAATTGTCCTGAAAAATATTTAAAAAGCGGTTCTTTGTTTTCATGTTTCCCAAGAAGATTCAAATGTTCTGGAATTAAAAAGAAATTTTAAAAAATTAGCCAAACCAGGATTTTAAGACAGTAAGCATTCCTAAGCTCCTGGTCTTCAGACATCAGAGCGGCAACATAGAAGCAACTCTCAGAATCCCAGTGAAGAAAAATTTCAGTCCTCATCACTTGATGCAGAGAAGTAACAACCCCAGAGAGTGGTTTTTCTCTGCACTGAAGGTCTTTTTCCTGCCCTTTAGGGCAGCAGTGCATAGCAGAGGCAGCTGAGGATGTTCAAAGAGTTGTTTAAGACATCTGAGTTGAAATAAACAGAGGAGAGGGAGGTTTGTAATCAGCTCTGGGACTACAGCAGTACACTGCCCCCATGCTGCTGGGGCAGCCAACTGGCAGATGCATGTGGGACCCCTTTAGAGTCACTGGAGAGCAATTCCATACCAGTGAACTGCCTCCATCTTCTATGAAGACGACATGAGATTAACCAAATGAGGAAACAATGCCAGTGTCTTCTCAGCAGAGCAGAGCCATATATCGTCACCCAAAACCCTATGGAAAGGTGAAGGGGTGGGATTGACGTGGACAGAGGACAACTGACCACACATGGGGTGGAGATGCACAAACAAAAAACAGTAAAGAAGAGCCCTTGCAACATATAGTGACAAGCTCCTAACAAGCACTAAGACTGCACCCAAGTTACCAAAACCACAAGGACGTGAATGAGACAGAAGATTAAAACTGTCCAAAGCAGCTGGATGACCTCTGTAGCATTCCGTATGAAAAGCTCCTAGTACCAGAAATGAGACCAGATGTAGGAAGAACTTCAGATTTGTGAGATACGGCTGCAGTGTGTGGGAATCTGCCAGAAGGTGGCTCACTTTCAGAGCAATAAAACCTGAATAGGTGGGAAAAAGTTCACTGGATCGGACAAGGCAATCTGGCTGAAGATGCATTCATGGACAAAGGTCAGCTTCCCAAATGAAGAAAATGAACAACTGTTGAACACCTTCACAGGTCTGGAATGACAGATTACACTTTCCAATCAAAGTGCAGGAAGGAGGACACTTGTCATTAAAAACAGTGAGCAAACAGGTCTGTGCGGTTTAAACAAAAATGCAAACATCAGAGTGTGGTGTCCTAAAACAAGGATATTGATGTAATAATATATTTGAAATTTGGTGCAGCAGGACATGTACATCAGGATTAAGTAGGTATGGTGGGCAGAATAACTTGTAATTCACATAAGAATTACATTAAAGTCTGAAATTATTTGACTGTTTAAACTATGGTGACAATAATGGATGCAATATAACAAGACAGTTGTTACAAGATCAGAAAAGAATAATAATAAGAGATTTCTGGTATAGCAATGTTCATTAAGCACACTGAAGAATAATTCTGTGATCATAATTTTGCAGAGGAATCAAAGAGTGCTTTGGGAAACAAGTTTGTTCTGAGAAGAGAAGCAACTCTTGATTTGTTCTTTAACAGATAAGTTTAAATCCTCACAGAAACCATATAAGCCATTCTGGTAACCACAACAGGTGAAAGAGAAACTCTTATCCACAAGTACTTTGGAAAGTGTAAAATCAAGCCAGCACACTAACTAGTGAAAGGTAAGTTACTTCTTGCATTATTCAAAATTCACTTTTTTCCTTAAGCCTTACTTTCTTCAGATGGAAGCATAACTTAAGTAACTACATTCAAAATAAATCCTTTATCATACTAATGGAAAGTATAAAGCTGCAGGGCCCATAAACAGTTTTGAGTGCAAAAGCAGCACCCAAAGTAAGACTGTTCTAGAACTGCAAGAATTTGTCTGCTCACTATGAACCAAACAAAGAGTGGCTTCTGGCCCACAGTCCTGTCTTTGCACAGTACTTTGAACATCTGACTCAGACTGACGGTAAAAAGACCATGAAACAAGGAAACAAAAGCTATTGAGATCAGACACCACACCCTCCTCTGCCCCTCTCCCACCCCCAAGATGAAATGGCTTTTCTAGCTAAAAGAATCCCCGGGTTCCTCAAGGCTGATCTAGATCTTTTGCTTGCCCACTATTATTCAATCCCTAAAGAAGCATAAACAATTGTAGTACCCTCACTTTCACCTTCAATTAGGAAACTTAAGGCAGATTAAACAGTTCTTCCAAAAAAGTCTTCCCTGAAGGCAGGGCAAGAACCTGTTGTGAATAATTTTCCATTAGTTTAAATCAATCACAGAATCAACTGCTGAGAAATATTTGCAAACTTTGCTTTCACTGTTGTTTTGACACATTAAAACTTGTTTCTACTTGTCTGGAGACTAGCCTCTAACACTGCTTGCTCACCTAGCCATGTTAAGATTCCATTTTGATTCAGCAGTAGCTCAAATCAAACCAAGGGTCTTACCTCTTTCAAGAGCTTTCTTTCTGCAGAAAATAGGCAACTTTAATATATCAAGACTTAGCAAGACTAAATTCCCAAGAATTTAAAGAATGGTGCATTACCTTACAGTATATGTAGCCAATAATGCCAAAATTTGAAACAACACAGGTAACTAAGTAAACTTTGATTCAACTGATGCCGAAGAAGGTCCAAGAAAAATAAAAGTAGTTTTGATACTGAGTAGAGAAATGAGGAAGCACATTACAGTTGCACATACCAAGGTGTACAGGTACATATATAAGTCTCTTTACTCAGCGCTCTCAGCTTCCACATAACCAGAGAACACACAGAAATAAATTACTAATTCAACTATTTTTAAAGCAAATGTTCACTACAGTAATCAATACTTTCACAAACAAGTAGACCAGCTTCAAATACAGCTTCACATCCACATTTAGAGCATCCTGCATAAAAAAAGAGGTATTCCTAAGGATCAGCTATAGTACATAAAAATCTGTAACCTAAATGAACATTATTCCTTAAAGAATTGACATTCTGTAACTCTCCATATAACAATATGTTCATTAAGCTTATGAAAACACTTCTTGGTGATGAGAAATTACTTAGTTTTAGATTTGCCATAGAAAGCTGAATGAAAAATTAAGCTCAGCCCAGCATCTCCTCCATGGGGGGGGTCAGTAGCAGACACACGGACACAACAGTTGCCCTCACCAAGAACACACTGTTCTTGGCAACTTGTGTGACTCGAGGAATTCTCTAAACTAAATACTAATAAACTTGCTTTGACTTTGTCTTACATCAAGCATTATGCACGCCTGGCCTCCACAACACACTACAGTGCAGTGCAGTGCAAAACAGTTCAGCTGTTTTTGCTTTCCATAAAGCTCAGCTTACCAAATTTCAGTTGTGTACCTCAAGTGCTTCCACAAAGGAGAAAAAGTCTTCACTACCTGAGCTCTATGTTTTCCCCTTCCTCAACTGATACAAGAGCTTGGAGTAACAGGAGTACCACTTGGGGAAAAAAAGAAAAAAAAAAAAAGGAAAGAAGCTTGGCAAGTAGATTCTCCTAAAAAGAGGGGGGATTGGGTGCCAACAGCCCCAGATCCAGGAGAAATACACTACAACATACAGACCTGGGCTCACAGCAAGATCCTATCACTTCTACTAACCAACAAGAGGTGTCCAGGAGCGTGCTGTTAAAGGGCAGGGGGACAGTCACTTGTTCAGTACAAGCTAAACAGGAATCAAAAACAGATCAATTACAATAGACAATTCAACCCACAGGTTGACAAATTACTACATGAATTCAAGTCGATTTGTGTTAGTGTCACAATGCAGACAATTATAATTTACACTTTTCCTGGTACTTCATCTGGAACTTGATTCTTTCGAGCAAATCATCACGGAACACTTACTCAAAACCATCAGCTATATTTGTGAAGCCTGTATGAAGGGGGACATGGGATGGGGAATAAATCTGAAAGGAGAGGGTGTGCCCAGACATGCAGGGAGGCTGTCTAGAAGGGCTCTAATTAACTGAACATGCTTTGATACCAGACAAAATGCAGCATCAGCATTCCAGCAGAAAACCGTATTACATGGTCATGATTACCACAGTCCCTGAAATTAAAAACCATACAAAGGATTTCATATGTTAACGCATTACACTACAACCAGTTTACTTGAGCATGTCCTGGAACACAACACAATCACACAAGTATGACTTTTCCAGCATATACACCTGAAGGAAGAGATGGCCATCTGGGAGGGAGTCTACAGCAACCAGGCATCCCTCCCAACACACCATTCCATCAGAAAGCACTAGGAAAACACACAATGGTTCAGGTAATGCTGCATTGACACAGAATTGCAAATTTCAGAGCCCTCTGTGCCACCTCAGTAATGTCACATTCTAATGTAAACTAGTCTATGGCCAAGCTAATTCAAAATATTACAGAGAGGATAAGTTAAGCTCCCATAACAACTTCACACAAAATGTACAACATTACAAGCACAATCTACTCCTTAAAGTGAATTACATTAAGTTCTCATATGCTCATGGCATTGCTTCCTTCAGAATACACAGTATCAATAGTGAGTGTACTGTGAAGGTGTTTATAAAAGAACAAAAAAACCTAACAAACTACCAAACCAAAACCAAAACCACCCCACAGGGTAGGTAGCAATATCTGTATGCTTTAGTCAAAGACATTTTAGAAGCCAAAAAACCACGTTAGACACTTGATACAGTAAGCAGAAATAATGTACAAGTTATGTTTGCAAGCAATCACACAGGCAGGTTTGACTGAAGGAGTACTATCACTTCCTAAGGCATAAGCCGTAGGTTTTGCCTTCTACTTGGCTTTTTGCTAGCCTGTTTCAAGAATGAAGCAGCAGCCTAACATAAAAGTTATAGTAAACAAAGAGCATAAATTTTAATCAGTTACATCTTGGCTCTAAGATATGGAAGAAGTAAAGTAAAATGGCAGATCTACTGCAGAAAGCAGATATCTCAAAGTTGTGCAAGAGATGTTGACTTTCCATAAGATATTCAAACCATAACACTACCATCAGACTACCCCAAAATTTGACAGCTGATCCTAACATCAACCCTAGTACATCAACCCTAGTAATTTGTCCTAGTAGTGAGTAAATGGTTGGTTGAGACAGCAATGCTAGCGCTTTCCCCAAACTCACAGCCTCCAGTGATTCACTCCTCAGTGTGTTGGTTCAATGGAAAGTTTCAAAGGCTTTTAGACCCTTTTTTGCCTTGCCCGGAGTCATTGCTTTCCTAAGAGGAAATGTCCTTTTCTACTTAATTACTTATAAACTCTGGCCATCCTTGTGGCCCTATCTTTAAGGATATTATACTGCTCTCTCCATCTTCAATTTCTGACTATTTGTAAGCACATAACACACAGAGATACTCCAACGGATTTATACAGTGTCTTGAAAACACAGTTCTTCCTTTAATAATTGAAAACTTTTGAATTTTATTGAAAGGTAAGTTTTAGGAGAACTCTGTATTCAGAAGTGGAAGACTGATCCAGTGATTTTTTTAAAGCAGCAAATAAAGCCCATCCTTTACTTAGATAACCAAGATACTTAATAACATTGTCTAGAAATGACATCCAGTACTTTGGGGATTTGGAGGTACATGCAACCTCCTGGACCAGAGTGTTCTGCAAATGCACGTCTTTCCCTCCACTCTGTTTTACAGCAACTGCCACGTAAGTAACAGAGCTAACACGCCAGCCAGTGACAAACACCAGCTATTAACACACTGCAAGTAAGCAAGTGTACTTTATTGTCTGAGATTAAGTGCATAATCAAACAAAACCAAAGCTACCTATTTGAATGTGCAGGTGAGAATAGCAATGAGCCCCTTGCTTGAATAGTCCAGCACACTCTTATAACTTAATCGGACTCTCATTTGTAGCTTCATTAAGACAGCACTCATTGCTAAAAGCATCAGACCACTCACAAGGTTTTCAAAGCACGGTGCAGCACACAACTGAGCACATGGTCTGTTATATACTTACTTATAATTTGTTTATCCATTGCCAACATAAACAAAGCCTGTGCATGGTTTTCCATACAATCAATACTCAGCCTGTTCCTCTTTAGGAACTTGCAATAATTCCATTAAGTTCTTAGTGGTAAATTAGACATTACCTTTTCACAAAGATACTTTAGGGATTTTTTTTTTTTTTGCTATTTTATCACAACTAAATTATTTAGCAAAAGCATATGTTATTGTATAAGAAGGATAAACTTTCAGGTCAAAATGAAAGTAAGGAGTTGGAACTTGGAAAAACAAACAGTACACTTATTGTGGCACTTCCTTGAAAGGTCAAGGTTCAGGTCCTTCTTTTTGGAAGACTTGACTGAATAGGTAAGCACAAACAAGCCTGAGACTGTCAGAGCCCAATGCTCAACAATCCTTATCAGTGTTCAAGTTACTTGAATAGATAGGGATTACAAATCAGCTCACCTTCTGTTTCCTGGAATTCTGCTAAACTGATTTTGTCCAGTGCTACCATTTAAAGGGTACGTTCATAGATTTTGGTATCTTGAAGCTATGAAACAGCAGGCCAGGATTATTCACAGGAATTTTCCCTCTAAGACTGAAATATTATCAGTGTAGGAAGAAAAGCAGAAATGTATTATGAAGAACAAGAACACATTGTGAACTCCTGCTAGGTTTCTCCATCTGCTCACATAGACCAAATGAGGTTTGTGCTCTTCAAGAGTGCCTTTAAGTTTCAAGCCAGTCTTCAGATACCCAGCAATTTTCCTCAGACCTCTCATCATATGCTCTTGATAATTTCTTATTCTTTGACGAAATTTCAGCCATCAGTACCCTTGCTGCCCATTTGCCTTTAAACCAACTTCAGTGAAAACAGAAGCTGTTCCAAACTAGCAGGTCAGTCCTCCCACCAACCTACTCTGCATCATATGTTTCTCTGCTTTTACAGAGCTGTCAAGCCTCTCAACTTGCCCCATATTCTTCTCTTCTCATCCTAGCCAAGTCAAATCTAGTAGAGAAGCAAGTACACAGGGAAGCAGTGCAGAATAGTCATTACACCTTGGATTCCTAAGACAAATGGCAAAGTGTCTTTGCTGGTGGCTTTATGGGGATGTTTTAGGGTTTTTTTGGGTTTTTTGTGGTTTTTTGGGGGGGGGGTTAAATATCCTAATTATTTAATAAATAATATTTAAGTGAAGACTGACTGGTGCTAATCTCCTCCTGATTGACAAGTACAAAGTTTTCACAAAACAGCAAGTACAAGAGGCAGAAATACTCTGCAGAAGCAGCACCACATTGCAAGGGGGGTGGCTAAAATGCCAGTTGTAACCTTGGGGGGGGAAAAAAAAAAAGCTTGTTGCTTCCTAACAATAAGCCACAACTTAGCAGGTTGGAGTAGAAATGGCTTTAACCATTACCACAATGTGCTAGGCAGCAAACACTGAGAGTTCTTAAGGTTATGTGCTAATTTGAAACTTTTCATGTTCCTGAACATTTTATGAAGCATCTGTGCCCACAGCCCTAGTGTGAGTACCATACAACTTAGAGCTGACATTAGCACTATTCTTAGTATGGACTGTATCAATGGAATTGGACAGTTAAGGACACAGAAGGACTCATCTGCACCCATGCATTGCATGGCCTTCAGATCTTCATGTAAAACTGAGAAGCCTTTCAGCATTTGGCTATATTTAACACAGCCATATGATACGAAATAGTTTGCAGAGCATTTGGAGTACTCTCAACCTGTAGAGAAGCAAGGTACTGTAAGTACAGTGGTATTATTTAGTTCTAGTGGAATATTCTGTGCAATGAATCTACAACTAGATTGATTTATATGAAAAAGCAGACCAAAATGGTCTCTAATGGCCAAAAGAGCAGCATCTTTGCCATGATACTGCTTTGCAGTAGAAATTGAACATTAACCAAGTCAGAAATTTAACCAGCTTGCAGTTTTTGCAGACTCAAAAGTTGTTTTCTGTGCAGAAGTGGTCATTCATTCAGTAAAGACAACAGCCAGCCAAGAACAGTTTCCACTGACTCTACAAGAAATTCTACCACTGAGTTAGGACTGCACTTTTGCACAACATCATCACAGCAGAATTTAATTCTGAATATGCTGCATTTGCCAATTAAAGAACAGTGCTTTTAGACTTAAAAAATATTTAAGGTTACTGATTCTATACAGTGAAAAAAAAATCTAACAAAACTGCAATAAACTGGTTACAGGAAATAATAATTTTGGTAGCCAAATAGGAAGCAGCACCAACTCAATGATCAGAAATCCTAAAGGTGTAATGGTTGTCAAGGACTTTCAACAAGTATTGCTGGATAACAGTTTAAATCCCAACAGTTTTGCCAGTATTTCACCTTCAGTGTTACACAACTGGGATCTGGAGCAAGGCTGCAATTCACAACCATTGTTCCAGATGTTGTAGTCTCAAGCAAAAATAACCCAAATAAAACACATTTGATTTATATTTAAAAGAAAATCTTATTAATTTTCCTACAAAAGGAAACCATATCTCACAGAAAGATCAGTCCTGATACAAGAGTTGTATTCTTCCTACATTTTTTGGTTGTTTCTCTTTGGACCCAAAACACAAAAGCCTCCAAATCCAAGAGGGACCAGCTCTGCAAAGCTGAACACAGCACTGCACCTCTGCACCAGACAAATGGCAAGAAACATGCCATGGCAGTTTTGCAGAACTGGTTAAAAAACAAAACAAAAAAGCGCAACAAAAAAGCTTGATTTATGCAACAGTATCAGGCAGCAGGCTGCAGTCGGTGCTCTCTGGAAAACACAAGCTCACCACACTGCTTGACATAGCTGACAACAGGCTGCTTGCAGCCCCACAAGGGCTGAAATTCCACCAGGACCTTGACAGTGAAGGACTGGAAGGAAGGAAGGGCAAGCTGGGCACATGTTGCTTGAAAGACTGCCAGGGCAAGGTTATCCAAGGGATCGATCCCCTGAGAGGGATCCAGACATGCAGGCTGCCAGTTGCACCCTACAGTTTCTCCTTGGCTCTTGGGATGGGCTCCATGTGAGCCCTGAGCAGCAGCACTCCCAGAAAGGGAGGCTCTGCATCTGTGAGGTAACAGCAGGACTCAGAGCTCCTGTACACAAATTGTCCTGTCAGTCCATCTGAGATCCCACAACAATGCTGCAGTCTAGCGAAGAATTATAAATTTCTTCCTTAAAATTCAAGTGGTGACAATCCATTATTTTAATATTTTTCCTTTAATCAATTTGCTTAAAGTCAAGCATAAAATCCAAATGGTGCTTGGTTTAGACTACATGTTGTTTTACAGTATAGCCAAGCCTCTTCCAAAACTTTAATCAGGGAGCTGAAGAATGTTATAACTTCAAATGTTAAGTCCTCAAGAAGTTCTCCCCTTTCAACTAATAGCTGACTTGACAACTTCCCACAAGAGTAAAGCATATGTACATCATCACATCATTGCAGACACCCTGGAACTACAGTTACCTCTTATATGGGAACATTAGCATTGATTTCAACTCAAGACTGACTAAAATAAATGCCACAGGCAGTGACAGAAGTGTTACACACCCAGTGCCACATCCATACTTGATGTTCCTCAGTGAGTTTCAGCTTCTGTACAGACTTCCAGTACATGAGAGATATGTACAGCTGGAGGACACTGCACGCTCTGGCACTGCCTCTGTCCTACCAAGTGAAAAAGCAACCCTATGGTTTTATAGTATACTAGATCATAACCCTTGAACAGATAACCTAATGGGGCCTCATGATTAACAGGCAAAAACTGCCTCTCTCTTCCTCTGGCTGGTTTTTTGAGAGTCAGCTTTGTCCTTTCTACAAAGGCTGATCACACATTAACTTATGCCATACAGCACCCTCAGTCAGGCAATTCACTTATATACAGGCATTGGTCCTCAGAAGTCTTTAGGACCTGCTGTTATGTATAAACTACCCAGTCTGCAATACAGCTCACCTCACATTTAACTCTTTTGGCTTTGCCTTCACTGGCTTTATAAGCCTGATGGAGCAAAATTGCATACAGGCAGTGACAGCAGTATTATGATTTAGAGGTCACCACTCTGATCTGGTACACTTTTAAGCAGTCATTCTACAACCAGACATCCAGTCTTCTTAGCAACAACCTATACAATACCATTTACTGAGCTAAAACAAATTTAAGATATGCAAATCTGCAGCAGTAAATAACTGGGAGAACATAGATAAAGGAGCTTCTCATTTGTACTACCTAAAAAAAGTCTTAAGAGGAAAAAGATTACTGCAACTTGTATAGACTCTGCACAGAGACAGGCAAAGATTCTATTTAAATGATACCTTTATATTCTTACAGTCAAAACTCTTGGATTTATGTTGGTCACAGACCTCCATTATATAGTTCTGCTAAGTATCAGCACCAAATGGCAGCTTCTGGGTCAAACAGTCATTTAACGGTAGAGAAATCTATGAAACTATCATCCATATCAAAGGCAAGTCAGAAATATTTTGGTAAGGTAAGTATTTCACCACTCAGCAGTGCAGATGGAAAGCTCCTACACAGGGCTAACCCAAAGAAGCATACTTGAGTAACTTCATACAGTTGACATCAGTTTGGAACACAGATAAGAAACTGCTGCATTTCATCTTAAAGAAGCAGGAAAACTGTTTTTGCAGATGGCCATGTATTTGGGCTGCATGTTGCATAGGTGGGGGGTGTTTGGGGATGAGGAAGAAACACTGTTGGAAAAAAATTATCAAAAATCTGATGCTCAAGTACCCAGTAAACGTTAATTAAACTTGCACAACCAAATAGTGTCCTGTTAAGGGTAACCAACTTCCTTTTGAAAGCAATCTCAGTTTGTTTAAGTTTGCATGACGGAATTATTTCCTCTACCAGCAGCAAGTTCAACAAAGCTTGTCAACAATGCTACAGTTTCTAAATTTCCATCTAGAAATCCACCAATTCACAGTGCACAAACAAGGACCCTCATGTCCTGCTCAATCACGACTCTGCATGCACAGCTTGTTGATACAACACCTCTGGTAAATGAAATCCCAGAATGCTGCAGCAGCCTGAATAGAGAAGAGTTGCCTACACAGGGGCAGGGGAAAAAAAACCAAAACCAGCAACAAAAAAAAAAAACCCCAAACCACAACACACACCCAGTGCTGAGTAATCCTAGAAAATAAATAGGGGGAAAAGTCATTAAGCTTCTCCTGCTAGGAAAATACATAGCCCTGATTGCCAAAAGCTGAGGGGAAAAAAGTTGAGCTGAGCAGAACACCCAGGAGAATCCACAAGTTCCACTGGATTTCTCATTTCTGTTTCTCTAATTTTAGAGACTATTTATGAGTGCTTTCTCCATCCCTCCTCAGGTATTGCGGGATGTTCCTGGAAAAGGAAGCTGCTTCTACCTTGATGTTTTCCCTTCAAATCCACCACTGGGGTTCTGCTCTCTCTGAGCCAAATTAAGCATACCAGAGGTGTTTTCACAAGCCATTTGGGTAGTAAACTGCTCACAAATGTCAACTACAAGCAATTAATGCTGCATTAGGAACTTTCTCCAGAGGAAATTGCCTCACAAGAAGCAGAGGTGGAAGGGATTGCGACCTGGAAACCACTTGCTTCCATCCTCTGGAAAGTCCAGCTAACAGCAAAGCCTTCAGGACTGCAAAGCAGTATTTGGTGGTTAGACTTAAAATTGTTCAAAAGTTTGCTGAAAGAAGTAACAAGGAACAGTAGCCTGCAAAATAGTTCGAGGAATAGGGTGGTGGCAATAAGATTCCTTGGGCTGAATTTCTTCCATCTACAAGGAAGTTCCTAGTCAAAACTAGGTATGCCAGAAGTCAGAAGGGAGGATAGTACCCAGGCACTGGAACAACGCAGGAGGCCAAGGTTCAATCTTTGGGCAAGTACCAAGTGCTCAGGTTAGTCCTGCTCTTCTGATCTTGCACATGACAGACTGACGGGTGCCCTGAGTATTTCATTTCTGACCACTGATAAGGGTTTTCGACAAAAAAACATTTAATAAAAAAAAAAAAACAGAAAGGAGAAAAATGTGTATTCTTAAATTATCCCGTAACAGGTACACAACCTCTACGCAGGCATACATACTGATCTAAAAATCAAGTTGTGTGTCAGACAATCAAGCCTTCCACAACAGAAATTGTTAGACTGAGTCCTTTGACTATTTCCTTCACAAATCATTGCAATACAGAGAATGGAAGGTGTGAAAGGTAGCAAAAGTGAATGTTTTCATAATATTAAACTGTACTAAAGTCTCCTGAACTGTTTCATAAAATCTTCTCCCCACCCAAGGCAGAAGCAAGAGCAACTGCTTACTTGAACTTCCATTTTCTAAAAGTTTTAAGTTCTACCAGTTTACCACCCATCTCTGTCTTAGTAGTGGCACCAAAACCAATGTGTGTTTCTCCCCACCATGTCCCTGAATTCCAAGTCTGCATAACAAGATTGAGTATTTGTAGTTTGCAATTATTCCCATCCACATTTCAAATTAAAAGTTGGCTCCTAACAAAGTTAAGTGCTGTGGACAAGCTACATTCATTCCTAATAATTATTTAGGTATACAAACATGCAATTCCATGTCTATAAAGAAACTGCAATTTCACAGAGCAGGTGGTTAACACAAACAAAATCCAAGCCAATCACATGCTATAACAGAGGCTGGAAACTATGAAAATGCTTTCTATCTCCAGTATACTTGAGAGATTCCCACAGACTCCACTGAAAGAGCAAAGAGCCTTACACATAGAGAATAAAGTGGCATTCACATACCAAGAAGCTAGGGAGCATGTTTTAGTTTAAACAGAGTAATCTTTACTAACACAAGAACACTGCTGCAATCAGTGTCTTCTCCTGTTCAGATCTGTGCATCAGCCTAGCAGCCAATTTTTACATCTTCGTCCTATCACATGGTTCAGTTATTTTGCATGGAATGGACCGAACACAAGAAACACCACTATTACACTGTGCTTACTTCAACAAGCCTGCTCAGCATTAGACTCCACATGCAGAAATAAAATGAACCTCAGTATTCAGGTTTATTTGTATGCCAGTACCTGCCTGTTGCTTATATGACCACATAACAGAAAAATACATTTTAAAAGCTATTTGACAAAACAATCACAAGTCTTATCACAGCCACTGATCCAGTGCAATAATACACGAGCGCTTGCAGTTAGGTTAACCTGATTATTCAGACGCCTATCTCTACCTTTATCTTTGATATAAAGTGTAACTCATTTATAGGCTTCAAGGACAAAATACAATTCCAGGATTTAACTATAAAATACTCACTATTTAAATAACACAAAATATATTTACTAAGATCCCTGTTAAGTTTTCAACATCAAATGTATGTAAATCAACAGTTAGATGAGCGAATAATTTGGATCCCAAACCAACCACAGGTGAATTGATTCTATTCTGAATCAAACTATGCAATATAAAGCCAAAGTCAGGCTCTGCTAACTGAAATTACAGCACCAGAACCATGAGCAGAAGTCTGTATTTGCATACACTCACTCATGGCCTGGGCAGATCCATCGTGCATGTACCTAGAAGGTCAATACATTCAAAATGTTAACTATGGAAGGGGAAACTAAATATCAACTTAGAGAACATTCCTGTGGCCTTACCACCAGACTTCTTTCAAACTGAGGCTGCCAAGTTTCATGTCTCTCATATTACATGAACTACAGGAGTTTGACAGCCCTGGCATGACATTCCACCTCTTTGCCAAGATGCACAGAGCCAGCTGAGGTCCAGGAAAGTTGACAGCTTCTCTAACACAAGATGAACCACCTAAGCAGATTTAACAACCAAGCAGATGTAGCTGCAGCAATCACAACTGCACTCTGACTTGAACAGTAACAACTACAAAGAGTATCATCAGGATGATGGGACACCCCAATACGAGACTCTCCTGACTGCAGGCTGCCACATCTTCCCCACAATTACAATAAACCTCAGCAAGTTCACACACTCTAGATGCTTAGGAAAAAACCCAAAGTTCTAGTAAATGTAGGAAGAAAAGTAAAGGCCCCTTCTGGACAAGGGTGTCTGAACAAAAGTTCCCACTCAGAGGAGAATGGCAAAGCTGGCTTTTAGACTACTGACTTGGGGGGAAGAGTTAGAGGTGAGTGAGAGTCACAAGAACGCATTTTGCTTAATAACCTACCATATTCAGAAAGAAACAAGATGCCAGTACTGTCATGCTTATTTAGAAAGAATGTATACAGAGAAATACCAGTCACTAGCAGCTTCTGACAGAAGGCACTTGCAGACTTTCAGGTATTGGTTAAGTGCTTTAGTGGAAACAGTGTATTTCTCAACAGAACAAAATTCAGCCACTGTACTGATGCAAATACAAATCACCTGCTTTCACTAACTAAAGCCTCATGGGTAAATCAGAGTCAAGTTGAAAGCTGAAAGTCAGAAGGCCTCACTTGCAAGACAAGTGGGCAGATTTGCTTTACAAGCACATGAATGAGTTATCACAGACAGCTTCATCTACAGCAGAGTGACCAGGAACAGGACAAGATGGATAAGAATCATATAATTCTGGCCAACAACTGATACTGTGCAACCACTTCAGATCCCACGCTCCCTCAGATCATAGTAGTGATCAAAGTTTGTGGACCCCACTACTGTCTCCACACCCTGCACCCCCCTTCACTCCATCTGCTGAGGAAATGATCTGTTTTGGAGAGAAATGAAAAGCAGCATGTAAGTGAACTGCAACAGTGGTTTCTCCTTTTCAGCTTGAAAAACATATCCGTGCTTACACACAGAAAGGGGTTTAGGTCAGAGTCCACAGTGGTTTTGTTAAATATTTAAGCAGATTCAGCATAATGCACTTTTCCAGACCTTTTGGCTGGAGATGTTAGCCCACTATGCTACAGGCGAAATCTGCCTGGCTGTGACGGACACCTGATACTGAGCACCAGCTTCCACTCTGCCTAAGTGTTTAAGACATTATTCCTCACATACATACACTTTACTGCATGCACTCTTCACCTTTCAGCATCAATAAGATAAAGACATTTTATTAAGAAAAATCTTAAGCTTTTTGGAAAGAACATTGCTACCAGTCCTACTCTATGACAACAGAAAGCCACAGACGAAGATGTGAGGTATAGAAATGCAGGCAGAAAACTAATTCCTCCTCTACCATTTCAGGGTCAGAATGGGAAAATGCTGAAAATAGATACTATTCTTAAAAGGTTGGTAAATAACTTAAAAAAAGAGAATCATAAATTTAAGATATTATCACTGCACTACAATCCTTCAAAAGGATTCCTACTTCCAGGATATCTTTAGAAACAATTTACTTTTATCTAACAGAGATCCATATGCAGACTGCTGCATCCAGCCTTTTTCTCCTGCAGAGTCTGGGGGTTTTTACCTTTCTTCCTGAAACAATCACAGTACAGCTAAAATTTAAGGCGAAGCTGTGGCTACCTGCTTGCTTGAGAAAACCCCTGAATCACCAAAGGACTGAGGCAGCAAGAGGCAGCCAGCCCATTATCACTCAAACAAGGAATTTTTACACAGTCACTGATTTGCTTGCCCCTGATGTTGAACTCTGTCCTTGAGCATGGAATGCTTGTTTCTAGGTTAAGTTATTTGTGCCTACAAATAAAATATTTGAATAATATGTTCAAGTCAGTAACTGTGTTGGCTTGAATACATTTTGCAATAGTAATTTCCTCTTTTTTCCCCCATTCAAGGTTTAGGTCTTCCCCCCTTCCATGAAGAGAAACAAATTACATTTCCTTTATCACCTTTAAAGGTTTGATTGATATTTCCTTTTAATTTAGAAATCAAATACTGGCAGATCCTGTAAAACTGGCAGTTTCAGTATTTTAGCTTAGCTAAAGATAGTAGGATCAGAAAAGATCAGACAGACAGAAAAGCAGTACCTTAGCATGCAAAGATCAGTGATCAAAGATCACTTTAAATACTGAGAATACCAAAAAACCCACAAAGTAGAGGCCCTTTATCATCCAGCTCTCCATTTTAAGAAGTGGACTGTTCTTTCTAAACTTCTAATAGAAAATGGCATATTATACTAGTTTTGCCAACACATCAACCAGCCTTCCAGGAAATAATGTGTCAGCAACATATGGAAACTACTTGAAGGGGGTTGTTTGGCATTTGTCTCCCAGCCTGGCATGTTTTTAGCCTTAATTGTCGAAGCCACTAACAATTCTGTTTTAGCCGTAAAATTTAAAACACCCGGGAACATTAAATCAATGACAGTACACACTTATCATTCAGTACAAGCCACCGAACCTCACTCACAAATATTACCACCTTCTATGTAATTTTTACAACTACAAGATTTTCTTTGAAACACTTTTAAGCAAACAGCTTCAGAAAATGCTAATAATCTTTTCAACCTCTAAGTACTAAAGAATAAATTGTAAGTGCCACACATAAAAGCATGTTTCTAAGTTTATGGAACATAAACTTCAAGTAATAAATCTGGAAAGTTACTTGGTGTATAACAGCAACTTACACTAGGGCATAGTGGAAAGAAACATACCCTACAAACTACTTACGACAGTCAAAGCACAAGCCTTTTTTAAAAGAGACAAGTCAAGGCTGAATTAGATTAGTCATCAAAAGCTCTCCTCAGTAGCATACAGCAGAGCACAAGTGATCAGTGAGAGCAAGGGAAGAAGAAAAACCAAAGCAAAACAAAACCATAGAAGCCAGACTACTGAGAGTCCTCTCATGAGATTTCAGCTTTCAAAGATCAGTTCAGCCACGCAGCAATGAAAGGCTCAGGCTGAGGAATTTTCCTTAGACGCTTTGCCAGCACTGTATCAAAAGCTCCCTGCATGCTACCAACACATCCAGAGAGCAGGTTTGACAAGGACTTCCCAAATTTGACAAATTATATTTGCAAAGAGGTCTTTTCTATAACACTTCAGATCATGTTCACAGTGAGGGACAAAACCTCTAGTTAACAAAGTAAGCACACCTTTGCCTGGCCCGGTGTGAAGTAAGAGGATGAGGGACTTAACTCACTTTTTTGCAACTGAGGAACTCATAAGACTTTAAAACCAGAAACTGCTTTTTTCATAAAGCGGTGGGCTACCACAACTCAAATACAGTGAGGCTACAAAGTTACTTCAGAGCAATTGCTGTGCCCGGCAGTTCCAGCAGCCCCTGCCATCAGCGCTGTCTGTCTGCACAGGGCTCCACAAGGTGCTGGGTGCTCAGAGCATACAGGTGCTGCGGTGGCAAAACACTGACCCTGTGCTCCAGCTCACAGAGAAACACACACAAGTGTTTCCCACACTGTCACTGTCCTTCCCCCCTGCATCACAAATTACAACATACAGCTCCCTGGAAGAGAATTTGATGCAGAGCAGCTTGGATAAATGTAATCTTAGCCTACCTTCAGACAAGAAAAGAACAGTTGTTTGGAAAAGTCACATTGCAACACGTCAAACAATTATTCACTTTTGCCCTACAGGAACTAACAGTTTCACCCTCACCTTTTTTAAGTGACATAAACTGCAGTCTCTTAACTCCTGTCTGCTACAGGCAATGAAAGATGAATATGGTGCTTCCAAAACACCAGAGACTTTCCTTTACTCAATTAATTTAACCACATCATAGAATTAACCTGGAAGTGTGTAAGTTCCTGCTACACCTATTTACTCTAGGCTTCTAAATTAATTCAGCATTGCAGGAAAAGCGGGAAGAAAAAAAAAAGGAAAACTAGAATACATTAGTTACATGAAATGATGTTAGTTACTTCTACCCTCTGAAAATATTTCTTTCCTCAGGGAATAAAAGAGTTGCAATAAAGACAAACGAGTACATTTTAACAAAGTCAATTTAAATGTGAAATTATCACGGTTATATTAAACCCCACTGTAACACATTCATAATTTAAATTAAGCCATTTGAGTGGTATGTGCTCACTGACAATGTTTTAAACACAGACAAACCACTACCTTTGGGTACACAAACTTAGAGTTGAAGAGTTAAACATTTCACAATAATTTCTCTTTTTGAGTGAGAACCTTCTCTGCATTCATTTAATTTATTCAGTTCAATGACTGGGTTTTCAAGATATAAGGAATGAAGCCAATTTAAATATCTTAAAAATCAAACACTTTAAAAAAAAAAACACCCAACCTCCAATAGTTCAGAAAAAAAGTTATGAATCTAAGGTATCCAGTGCATAATATGCATCCAGTTGGTGATACAAAAGTATTACAAGAAGTGATGCAGTTATCTTTAATTATAAGTGAGAATTTATAATGCACCATCATGGAAGAAGGCATGAAGTATCAACTCACTCTTTTGCCTACGGAGAAATATGTGACAACAATTACACTACTAAGACATCCTTGTAGCAACAGAGACTAAACAAATAAAATGATTGCTCTCAGAAGAGGAAACAACTTGTTCAGCTATCCCATGTTCTTAGACGACAACCTCTATACCAATGAACTTTGTAGCATTTAAGTACTTCAAGGTGTCAAACTAATTTGGCAAATCCAAGTTTCTTTCTGCCTTGAAAAACTTAAGTGGATGGCAACAGGCTTTGAACTCCACCTAACACACACCATACTACAGCTCCATAGAGTTACCAGTGGAAGAACGTGATACTGGAAGAGCCAAGACTTCGGCACTACACAGTTTGTCACTCACAGCCTCACATACTCTCACAGCCTCAAATACTGACTACCAGTTCATTGTGCTTACCACCAGAAAAACACTACACCAGAAAATTAATAGAAAAGTAGAGAGCTGACCACCTGCAGAATAGGAATAGCTATCTGCAGGCTATAATCATCAAGCCATTATAGTTATCTGCAGGCTATAATCATCAAGGCTAAGAGAACTGGGATTATTCAGCCTGGAAAAGAGAAGGCTTCAGGGTGACCTAACTGGAGCCTTCCATTACCTGAAGGGAGCCTACCAGAAAGATGGAAACTATTTACAAGAGCATGTAGAGACAGGACAAGGGGGAGTGGTTACAAACTGAAAGACAGTAGGTTTAGATTAGATATTAGGAAGAAATTATTTACTGTGAGGGTGTTAAGGCACTTGAAGAGGTTGCCCAGAGACGCTGTGGATGCTCCATCCCTGGAAATGTTCAAGGCCAGGTTGGATGGAGCTTTGAGCAACCTGGTCTAATGGAACATATTCCTGCTCATGCCAGGGGGGCTGAAACTGGATAACCTTTAAGGTTCCTTCCAACCCAGGCCATTCCATTATTCTGTGATCTCTCCAAGAAAAATAAAAACAACACACAAACACGCAAAAAATCATAAGGAACTAAAGCACTAAGTCCATATCTATTGGCTGGAAGGATACTCAGTCTGAAGAACCTCACCCTGAGCAGAAGCGTTGTGCATTCAGAATCTCTGGGTGGTAAATCCTGCTGCTGCTCAGCTGGCACAAAGGACAAGACAGGGTATGTTAACCACTGCCATCTAACAACGCTGTGCTAACACCACCCCCAAAATAAAATCAGCGCCAGTTGAAGCTTGCACACACAGGCCCTTCCTCCCCTGCTGGGCCAAGCCTGCCATCACCTCATCATTATCTGACTTTCCTTGGTCCCTAGTTGAACCTGTTATGGCTTGATTACGACTTTTAGGATTTCTTAAAAGCTGCTCTTTAAGGTTAGTCAATACTGAGCTCTGGACTGATGATTCTACTTCATTACTCCCCATTTTGCCTGTAACAATCTCCCTCATGGAGATGAACATACTTACACTCTATTCAAATACAGCCCAAATATCTCCCTGTAAAAAAAGTGGGTACTAACAACCTCCTCTCCTTCTCCTCTCCCCTTCAGAACAGATCCAAATTTATCTTCTGTTTGACCCATCCATTCGTATTTTGTAAACTGATTAAATCTGCAATCTGCATGCTTTCCTGAACAGGTTTTTCTAATTTCTTGCCTACCACTTTTGACTGCTAGAGTCTCTTCCCTAAAGAAAAGTTTTCCTAGACTAAGGATGCTAAAGAGTGCTGCTGGAGCAAGCTGACTTCACACGGCAGCACCAGGCACAGATCACTGTAATCTTCTGAGAACTAAGCTGACAGTTTGAACACTTTGTTCTCCTTCATATAATTTAACACGCGAAGGGTAGAAAAGAGCCTTTTTCTTCAGAAGTAACATTTAAAAATTTCATCCTAAAAGCTCCTACTAAAAGTTTTCTAGCTGAGGCATTTAATGTGTTATTTCTTGAATGAAACAAAGACTGTCCTTTTGCTACCCCTCTATAAGGCACTCAAAAGTAAACTTTTCTTTGGTTTGAACTTCCCTTTACCTCTAAACCACCAGCAGGAAGAGGCTGGTCAACCAAAAGCAGTCTGTCTGTCCTCCCTTCCTGAAATGGCCCATGAAACAGTTATTTAAGTAGAATTTATAAGGAAATCACCAAATACATTAAACTATCATAAAATTGTCTTCAACTACTGACACAGATGATGTAAAAGAGTAAGTAGTTCATACCAGTTTCAGAGTTGTAGCATTCATGTGGAGGATGCTTTTTGGTACTGTGCAGATTTCCTAACCATTTTTGAGGGGACCCCCCTCTTTGGTTCACATAAATCCCATCATAGTATGTGACGTATGAATTCTGTGCTAGCCATTTGCAGTATCATTCCTTTCTTTAGGATGCAAACATGAGTTCAAGCAAATACCTAACACTGGCCCAGACAATTTCACTTCTGTGCTGTAATACAAATACCACATAACGTAATCAGAGTTAAGCAAAATACTAGCTTGTCTGGGAAGTTGTTGCAGCCTCAAATACTTCTTTCATATGTTTGGAGTTAGGGATTTTTAATTATTTTCATTAAGAGGTCCAAAGTGTGAGGTTTCACATCTACACATGTTGACAAATTCACATACCTGTTTAACCTGAACATGAGATTTGTATAAGAAAGAAAGATGACAAAAGAAGATTGGCTCCCCTGTCCAGCCCAGCCTACCTTAGCATGCCTCGTATACTGCTTCATTCTCTCAACTACTGAGAGCATGCAGTCACCAGTGTAAAATGTGAAGAAAATGAGAAAATCCTTGGGATTTCATTGGACTTGGCAGAAAACCTGGGTTTGCATCATCTGGCACAAGAGGCAGAAAATGCTCCCCTGAGTGGGATGATTTTAGCGAAGTTCTTGGTAAGCTTAAGGTCAGAATCCAACTGAATTAGGAATACAGTCTCAGGATCAAAGCTCCCACCTCTTTTCCAGACACTGGCAACCCAGTCCTCTGGATTAAGGTAGAGAGCCCTAGAGATGTAAAGAATGCCACGTGCACTTGCTCTTGCCTTTCTTCTTTAACTTCTTCCATTTCAAGTCCTAAGTATCAAGACTCCCAAACTAAACTTGAGCTTTACATGCATCAAACCTTTGCTTAACCCTTATACTCCAACCCAAAGAAAGAGAACTAAAAATAAAATCATCTGAATTTAGCAAGTTACCCAGTTTTCAACAAGTTTAAGACTCCTTCATGCAGATCAGTGTCCTTTAGGACCATTTTTATTACCCTACACTAGAACTTGTTTATACTGGACTTTGACCTACAGATGAGTGCTACCATTTAGCCTAAGAACTTCTGTAAAATGTTCTGATAACATCCATAAAAATTCCCTTTAACTAAATAGAAAAAAATCAGCCAGATATTCCTCCTTCAGGACACCCCTGCTCAGGATTAACACGAAATTATAATCTTTCAATTTACCAGACCACTGCACTATTGAGTAATTTTTTTTTTTTTTGGCTACCCAGGGAACTGTTTGAGTTTCAGGGTTAAGCACATTCTGTTCCACTTAAATGGCAACATGCCAAATCCATTTAAATATTTAAACATTAACGTCAAAGTCACTGGTTTGTAGAAAAGCAGCCGTTAGTCCAGAGAGGTTAAATTTTTCTCCAGGCACTATCATTGAGTACAAAGGCCATTTTGCCTCCTTCTGAAAGTGATTTCTGAAAGAGCTAAAGAGCACAGAAAAGATACCACAGTACTCATAATCACTTCAATGACAGACTTCTTTGCAAGAGTGGACAGACGCACATCATTTGACATTTTCCCTTTTCGCCACTACTTCTTCTCTGTTTAAAAATGCTACTCTTTTGCTGAATGAGAAAACACAGGGTTGCTACACTTACTCTTAAGAGATTGTATGATTATATTCAGTGTTATTCTGAGGCACAAAATAAGATAAATTTGGCATCTAAGACTTCTCTAAAACAAAAACAGAAAAGGAAACACATACACTGAAAGGCTATTAACAGTTAAGGGATTCAAGGACCTGCCCCTTAGTACACTGTTGCAAGTGTTCACTCATAACTGAATAGAAATGGGACGGACATGAGTACTGCACTTTCAATTTTTTTTTTTTTGGGAGGGGGCCAGGGCCTGGGGGTAGAAGACCATCCCAAGAAGTGCAGGGAAGGATCCAGCCCACCACTTTTACAACTGTTTTGTAAGCCACCTTCTGCTACTTGCAGACCATGATTAGTCCTGGAGATGGTAGAAACTTACTTCTCTGCAGCATCTAACTGTATTTACATTTGACAACCACAAACCTACTTTTACATGAAGCCATTCGTTGGCAAAACAAAACTATTGTCAACCAGACATCAAGAACACATTGCAACTGATTTTTTTTTTCCTACAAACCTTTTCCACCCCAGTTTTTTTAAGAAAAAATTCTAGGCTGCCCCTCTGCAGGAAGCTTGCATTCTCTGCATTTATAAATAAGCAAGCAGTTTGTAACAGTAGCTTTATTCTGACACCAATCAGATAGAAACATGCACTAAATATAACTTATGTAGATACTATGGAATGACCTCTACAGAACCAGACTTCTTTTATCAGTGATATGCATCCCATTACAGATTAGAGAACGGAAATATTGATCTCAAAGTCTGCCACAGTTTCTACATGGCCTGCAATAAGAAAGCTAAACAACTAGAAATACCTATAAGCCTGTGATGGAGGGATCTTGTAGAAGACAAAGCTTTCCTGCTTACTTTGCACTGAAAATAGCTCATTGCAGGGGAAAAAACACCCCCATCACACAGGCTTACTATATTTAGGTGACACCTGACCAACAGGGTACCCCCTAGGAGACTAAATGCTGGAGGCATGCCCACATGCCAAGCTACACCACTAAAGTGTCAAATGTTCTGCTGGAAGGGCTGCTCTAACCACTGCAGTTTCTTACCTTCACCCTTCTCAGTTTTGAGTACACTACAGCCACTCCTTTCAAGGCTCCACAGTGCTTATTTTGTCTCAAAAGTGCATTTTTGACAAATGTGTGTTTGTGACTACACACTGTTGTAGAGCAAGGCTTACATAAAAGCACAACAGCGCTGTGACCTGTGTGATGCTGGGAGTTCAGCTTACAGGAGACACTTCAATAAAGATAGCTGGGCACAAAGGGGAAGAATTACAATGCTGATTGCCACTAGGCTGGGACAGGTGGAAAAAGCCAAACGCTGAAAAACATCCAGGGACCCCAACTAACAAGGCATGCACCACTGCCTTGTGCTTGAAGCACTTGGCCAGCAGTTGTCTGGGCAACCAGGGAAGCTACTAGTCCAATACAACAACAACAACAAACATGTTCAACACTTTTCTTGTTAAAGTAATGGCTAAAGCTGCAATACATCTTTCAGTAGAGGCAGCTTTTAGCAAGACTTCAGAAGGTCTAATAATACAGCCTCCGCATGTAGGAAACTGAAGACAGCTCCTATTCAATTATCACCTTGCAATTAAGGTATTAAATGAACTACCAGCTCAAGCTGGCTGAAATTTGGAACCAGACTTACTAACTTCTTAAGTGCTGAGATGCAGCTTGATTAAAGCAGAGAAGCACAAATAAATACTAGTTATGCCCAATACAACAATTATGAAACTGGTGAGAAATTTGTAATGCAGAAGACTGACTTTATGGTATTTGACTTTGGAGCCCCACTTGCTGAGGAGCAGGACATATTATTACACAAAATCTATGGCACGCAAACCCAAAAAAGTTCAGGTCAAGGAAAAAAGTAAACATGAGTGCTAACCACACATAGAAACTGCTCAGATATCTTGATCTGTCTGCTTGTGCAATAAGGTAGAGCAAGCTTCTACCACAAGCAGTATACATAATGAAGTGAATGTCCAAAAGGATGTCCAATCTCCTGAGAAAACCGCCAAGCTCACAAGGTTTGTACTACCTGCTACTAGACTATCAAAGATCTACAGAGCACAAAGAATCCTTAGGTGAAGCAGTGGTCTGCACAACTCCAAATCAGAAGCTATTCATTAGATGAGAGCAGAGCAGGAACATTCATTCTGTTACTACAGATTCAAGCACGCTAAAGTAGGTGAGCTTCCCAAGTGCTTGGCAAGCCTCTGCTGTCCTTCCAGGCAGATACCGAGAGTGCAAACACCTAAAGGCATCCAACTGCCCAAGGCCACCAACCTATGCCGACTGCAGAACCAGCCATTATTATCTCCTGGCATCAAGGCTCTGGCTGATTATAATACTGTGTCAGGAGACAACACTCAGACAGTTCAGTTTCATAATACTCAACTATAACAATTCCTCAACAGGTCTTATGAACTGTTTATGACAATGAAACAATGCAGAGGAAACACAGATGCACTACAGAGAACATCCGTAGCTTTGAGACGCTTCTATACCAAGACACAAGTAAGGACGCCAACAGACCAAAATATCTGAGGAATTCCTTTCATTTAGGAAAAGATTGCAAAGGAACAACTCCAGCAATCCACCTGTAGACACGAAAATTTGAAAACTCAACAATAAACTCAACAATAAATAAAATGACCCTCACAGAATAAAAAAAAGTACATGGTAAGTAAATAACCTCCTATGTGATATAAGAATAATTCTCAAACAATTCTGGCAACAAATTAATTAAATTGAGTCACATGTTATAACACAAATGAACTACAAATCATACCAGCAGATTTTCTCTCAGCACCTTCAGGCTGCTGATGGCAGCTGCTGCTGATAGAGACCCGAAAAAGATGAGATTTCACACACAATAAAAACAGTCCATGTTCCTTCCACACTGCTTGAAATATAAAGCGGAAAGAATAAAGTTCTGTAAGTTTGGCTTGTAACATTAAATGAGGAGCAAATAAAGCATACAAAATAACATTCTCTTTGGTGGAAATCTGCAGTAGAGTTCAGCTCCTGCAAACTTACACCTGAAGTATAGCTGAGATGATATAGCACCATATAGGCTGCCCCCTTAAAAATATCTGGTAGGGAACACACCTGAAACAGGGAGTTGTTCAGATAGCAGTAACACAAAGAAACACCAAATTTCTGCAAATTTTTGTAGACACCTCCTAGATATCTACAATGTAATAAAACGATCAAGTCAGCACTGAGGGCGTCTTGCAGAGGTGAAACTGGCAGACAAGCCAGTTCCAGTGCAATTAGGTAAGATTGCAACAGTGGAACAGCAATCAATAGGCTTCCCAAGATTAGATAACAGTCAGCCACAGAGTAATGGTTTTCAGATCCTTGATGACTGATGGGAGAAAAGCAATAACCAGTGCACACATCAGATGAGAGCGCGCTGCAACAGACAGAGCCTGCTTATGCTGCCAAGAACTGCTAGGCCAGAACATCGAGAAATGGTCTGCATCACACGGCCATCAACCAGCAGTATCAAAGGTGCACTGTCCTGCAACTCGAGAGGGACACAGTGGAGGCAGTGTCAATGCTTGATGTGCTTAGACAGCGTCAATAAAGAAGCCACAGGACCATTAAGAGCTTCAGCCAGGAGTCGGAAATAATCACGTACACACAGGACTGAAAGACTAATGTCCAAAAGGTGGAAAGGAGCAGTTCAATACAAGCATTCTTTTTGTTCTTTTTTTTTCTTCTCAAAGCAATAACCAGTAAGAAGGGGGGAGTCAAAAAGAGCCATACAATAATTCGGTAATGGTTTGAACACCAGCACATTTGCAAAACCAAAAGCTGTCAGTCCTCTTACAAGGAATCACAAAGTCCACATGCAATGATGGACAAAGCACCACCTAGTTTCAAGCAGCGCTTTTACAGAAAAAAAAACCAAAACAAAACAACAAAAAAGAAGGACAGGATCACCTGCAGCAAACTGCACTGAGCACACCAAGTACAATTGTCCAGTCTCCACAGAAGATTTTCTAATGAGCTGGGTTAGATCTCTGTGCTGAAAAACAGTATGAGAAGACAATTTCAGTGCTAATTTCAGAGACCAGCTGAACAAGCTCACTATTTCAGTCCAAAATGCTGAGCATAATGTATACTCCCAGGAATTAAGATAGAGGATCACTAACAGAAGTTAGTTTTTATGTTTCTAAGTGACAACCCTAATACTGCATACATCTTGCTGCTAGACTTAGTTCTTCAAACAACCCATCTTTTCACTTTAGTGGGTTTTGGGTTTATTTGAGCTTTAATGTGTTTAATTGTCAGCTCCTTCACCAACAAAAGTCAGCTTTCAGATAAATGTGGGCAGCGAATCAAGATGCAACAGTTCACTTTTTATTACATTTAATTCTCCAGTTTCTGGGCAAGTTATACACTGATTTAATGACAGGACTCATTAAAAGTTGCATTTTCTGAAAGCTGTGACATTTAGGTTTGCTAACCCCAAAGAGCACAATTTAAGTATGAACAAAACCAATGCAAATCAGTAGAAGGTTTAACAAATGTTTAAATAAAGCCTAGCAATGAAGGTGTCAGGGAAGCTCATGCTTTGCAACAGGTACAACTCCATCAATAAAATACCAGAAGAGTTTAACCTCCAAGTGACATCATTGCAGATGACATGATAGTCCAAAAAGCACTGCCTGTGGCAGAGAAGAGTGTTAAAAGACTTTCAAACCAAATTTCAAGTTATTCTTCAGGTTTTCCAAAAAGAACATCACAAAGATTCAAGATGACAACATCCTGACACTCTAAGTTTTATGTTGCTTCGTAAGTTAAATGGTGAATTAATATTGATATAAATAATCCTAATAGTGGGATGCATGCTGCATATTTTTTTCTGTATCAGTCAGCACCTCCCAAAATGAACACGTACCCCAGTCCAAAAGTTCATGGTGAATGAGTTTGCCATAAGCTGTCTTTTTAATTGAGCAACTTAAAGGTCAAGACAGACACAAGAAAACTACCAGTATGAAATACTGCCACTACAGAGAAGTGACATTAAATAACACAGAATTCAAGACATCAAAAGTAATAAAATAAGCAGGAGAAGAAAATAACCACAGCAACTCAAAGTGAAAAATATATCCAATTTTGAAAATTTCCAAACAATCCTTTATACGTCTCTATAACTGGACACAGTTTAAAAGTAGCAACAGCTGTGTATGTTGCTTTTGCTCCACAGAGTGAAAGTTGTACTGACCACTGCATAGCACAGGTTACCAGAACTCCAAAAATTCTAGATACAGCTTGTAAAGACAGAGAGACTTCCAGTTTTACACACTGTATATATGCCACTTTTCTACAGAATAATTTTTTATCACGCTACTACTTATATCCACAAAGCAGTCTTCCAATTTTTCGCCATTTACCCATATACCACTAAAAATAGTCAAGTTTCATGCTAATTTCTCCCAGAAAACTTAGAGAATTTTTTCCTCTCAAACTACAAGCAATGCTAAATACATCTGACACATCAAAACTTCATTCATCTGGATGAAAGGACAGGCTCAAAGGGGAGCATATGAGAACTTCTTACAGCAGGAACCAGCATTCAGAAAACTGCAGAACTGCAATCTTCTTGCATCTCAGAGCTTCAATAAAGAGCTATGGTCCTGCTCAGGGACAGAATGAATCACCTGATCAGCGTCATTTCAGAGGCAAGGGCCACCAACAGTTTACTTTGGATCAATTTCCTTGAAGGTCTCTGTGTTTCATCTGTAAGAGATCAGTACCAACACTGGATACAATTGCCAACTAACTTCTATAACAGCACTTGCCTATAATCCTGTAAATGGCTCATCAACCATCCTAGTTCAAGTTATTTCTTTCTGTAAACAAAGTTATTTGCTAGAATAGCCAGAACAGGTTACAGAACCTCCAGCTACAGATGTGCAAGACTCAGCTGCACCCTGACATGACTGACCTGATTTAGTACAGGCTGTAGTCCTACTTCAGTTTGGAGGTTGGAAAGAGGTACTTCCCGGCCAAATTGTAATTCTGTAAATTCAAACACTTTTTAAAGAAAAATACTAACCTGAGGAAAATATTATGAAAGCACTTCCTGCCTTCCCTTTTAAAGTCACATCAATGGTATTTCAAATACCTCTAATAATCACATTAAAAGAAATATTTCACTGCCACTAGAACATCTGAATCAGATATTAAGAGCAAGCAACTCAGGCTCTGTCCAAGAACTGATGACTCTTTTAGACTATGTATTAACAAGATGTGTGCTGTGCATAAGCCAGCACAGCAGCATCTTCCATTTATACATCCATTTAAAAAATGGTCTCACATCATGGTCTTGAAATAGTCCAACTATCTTACCTTTAGTATCCTCAGGTAAGAGTCATCATATTTGTCTCACCAGAAGCATACAGGTACACACCAAGTAAAATAAGAGAGGTAGATCATGTTAATTGTGAGAATGGGCACACAAACCATAGCTAATGGACAAGTCCCAGTCTTTCTTGTTTAACAGCAGTTTATTCATCAGCCCATACTCTTTACCACGATGCTCTCAGACTGCCCAATGCCATACAGATCCTACATTCCAGGAGGGTTTGGGAACCCTCCTAGAATGATGGTGCAGCAAAATCCTCCTATTTTTTTTATATTCTTCAGTCAGGATTACTCAGTCTGCTGCAATTCAACACTGGAGACATGACAAAGCAGCAGCCTCAGCTACAGCTCCAACAGGGGATGAAGGGATGCAAAAGGCAGTCTTTAACACTTGCAACTACTCACACTCATCCAAGAGTACAATCACACTCTTTTAGGAGCCCAATGATGTAAATAATTTCTTTTTTGGCCAGTCGCATAGGCTTACAGCTGGTCTCACAAAGAAAAAAGGAGCACTATTTCACAGATCACTCCATCCAGACCTCACTGATGTCAGCTAATGCCATCAAACTAAACTAACAAGTCCAGAACACACTATATGGACCTCATACATTGACAGGAGATCAGGGAAAAAAACACATATAATGTATCTACAACCACGTTTTTCACAGTAATGACAATTCCTCCTTCGATACTCTGGTTTTGCTTGAAGAAGGCTTGTCCACTTCTTCACTAACATGAATGGAGCAATCACAGCAGGGAAACTTACTCTGGAAGAAAGCTTGTCTTATTTCTTCCTGTTAGACACAGTGTGGAGAGTAGAGAGTAAAAGATACTAGAGATACTAGGAATACTAGCCACTAGAATGGAGTGCTACACCACAGACATTCCAACTGTTTTACCCCACCTCAGGGATTCTGCTGTACAGCTGAAGGCCACAGTCACTCTGAGCACGCAGACAACCTCCATATGCACATTCACAGGGGTCTGCACTAGGAGCTAGTTCATCAAAATCCAATGTGGGTTACAAATCTCGACTCCCAGTGCCTTGAGTGCACTAGTTTCATTTCCCTGCACAATTAACATATTGCAATTCACAAATCCAAAATTATATTAAATGCAAAAGATTAGCTAGTTAGCATTTTTTTAATAGTTATCTAAGATTGCAGAAGAAAAATAATTGTTAAATGTTTAAATATTTGAAGATAGCTGAGAGCACACTGGCAACTCGGCCAAGTTGGAAGGGCTAAAATAAATTCTATGACAAAGTCAAACAAAAGGACAGACGTAAGGGAACCATCTAAAGAGGAATGACAACAGAGACTGGGGAGTCAATACAAGTGGGCAACTCACAGATCACATCAAAGTCATCCACTAACAGCAGCTTCAGTTTTTCCTGATGCAAAAACCAAACAGTAGTAACTAAAGCAGTTTGAGGTAACTTAGTGTAAAAGGATTAAGGCAATTCACTCAAGGGAAGGAGAAGTCCTTGAAATAAACCTGAAGTTAATACAGGTGCTAGGGATGGGAAAAAGGGAATTTCCCACTGAACAGTATGATTTAAATCCTGACATAACTTTTTGGTACTAAGAAAGTCCACTCATGTAGAAAACTAAGACTCATAATTAATATTATTTTTTACTTGGAGGACACAAAATTATCAACTAGCACTCACTTTTTTGTCAGATAATAAAGCATACCTGTGCATAGCATACTCTGTGGAATCATCTCCGCAACCACAGAGAAAATAGGAAAGCAAAAAACAATTCTTCCCATGCCTCCATCAGAGCAACTACTGAGTCTAAAAATATCTTTGTACATAAATTAGGAAAAGGAAAAAACTCCACAGTGCAAGAACCCCTTAAAAAGAAGTAGGCTGTAATCATTCTCACGTTAATGTTTGCATAAAGCAAACTATACAACAGCCAGTTCCACACCACAAACACTGAAGGAGCACTAAGTCTTGAAGTCAAGTAAAGCAGAAGAAAGAGCATTTCCTCTCCCAGCTTTAACTCCAAACTACTCCACAGAATGAGCACTCCACAAACTCACCAGGTAATCCTCTGAATTAATGGGATAAAAGCAACTAAAAATGCTTGATTTTCCCAATTAAACAAAAAATCAGGATGCATCATGAAACTGAATGAATAGAACAAAATCACTTGAACAGAAATAGGGACTTAGGGCAGGCAATCACTTCAGCAGCTTCTGTTGAATCATATATATCACATGTGGCACTTCTGATCACACAATTATCTCTCAACATCAAACAATCAAAATACGACAGTGGTACACTTTAGCATCTTATATGAATATGTAATATACCACATTTCTATACAAAATATATACATTTATACATGTACCTGGCACACACATATATATAAAAACATAAGTGCATTTTAATTTTTGCAGAAACAAAAAATTAAAGTCCCACACTATCAGCTGGCTAATCTGCATTCCACAGCTCCTATTATAAATCTTAGCAATTATTTTGCTAGCTTGTTGAGACCATTACCTA
This sequence comes from Monarcha castaneiventris obscurior, assembly GCA_026261815.1. Classification (NCBI taxonomy): domain Eukaryota; kingdom Metazoa; phylum Chordata; class Aves; order Passeriformes; family Monarchidae; genus Monarcha; species Monarcha castaneiventris. The sequence goes on from JAMPIT010000433.1 coordinate 28,574,666, forward strand.
CCCAACATGTTAAATCTCAGCTCAATAGTAAGTCCTACAAGATATTTTTTTTAAAAGCCTCCTAAAAGTTGACATTTTTGTACAAGATCTTGGCTCTGCCTAAAAAAGAAACCCACTTCTTCCATACATGGTTGCAGACAAAAGTTTGAAATCACAAACTGGAAGAGTTAGAAACAGAAGCCCCAAATGCATTTAAAGTGTCATTACACAGTCAAATCTTGACTTCTTCAAGGCCTTGACACTGCACTTTTGCAGTTAGTCAATTCTCAGATATTGATTTCAGCCGTAAGCAAAACACATGAGAATAAGGAACAACTCCGCATCCAACAGTAAGGCTTCCTATTACTGAATAGCAACTGCTCAGAAAGATCATGAAACCCATTTAAGAGGCTAGCTACTAAAAACTTAACATCTGTTCAAATACTTTCAACTTATGGAACCTTTACATACAGAAACATGCTTACCCTGAATGGAAAATCATATCAGGTAAAGTTTTAGCATCAGATTTACCAGACTGCAATCACTGTTTCAGCCACAGTTCTGAAGCAGACTGATCTCAGCCAGAAATCAGAGCTCTGCAATATTTTAAAAGTGACTATATGAATTTTTAGTACAGCCTTGCTACCACAAGTACAATTACACTCCATAAAAACAGAGCTCAAATGCAATCTATTGCTCACCCACGATAATTAGCACTAGGAGAACTAAGTTAACCCCAGTGGCTGGAGTCACGCGAGCCAGCCGCTACAATGCTGCTCTGCAGTTCCACCAGAGCAGGGTGCATGTCACGAGGAACAACCAGTTTTTAATACCAATCTTATTTAGCAATCCAGATAGGGAGATCCGTCATATTAGTTATCACCATCCACTCTGAAAATCTTAGCGATATAAGTAATGAAGGTTAAAGCTTTTCTATTCCCAAAATGTAAGTTTCACTATATGAAAAGCTTATCTCTCCTCAATTTAGAAGGAGAAGTGTTACAGTGTATTGAATTAATTCAGAAAAAGAAGAAAGAAATTGATTACCTGTGAATATATATTCAACAGCATAGGCATTACCCAATGCATTAGACTTAGTGTTAACAATATTCTACATTACAGCTACTCTAAGACCTTACACTGCATAGGTAGTGACCAGTAATTACTTATTTTACCTAAGTGAAAGTCATGCATCTGCCACAGTGTGAGACTTCCATCTTTCAGATAAGCCCCTGGTGTGGGGTTTAACCATCACATCGTAAGCATAAAGCAAACAAATAATAAAACCAAAGCACAGGCTTAGACCCCATGACAGAACATCACCTACATACCCTAACCAGAAGGGGATGCTCAGTTCTCTGCTTTGATCATGCAGTAGAAAAACAGAGGGGTAGGGTGTTTTCATGGGGTTGTTTTCCGGGCATTTCTTTGTTTTGTTTTATTTTAAATATCTGCACTCTCTCGCCTTGGCCTTGGAACAATGGTATCAAGTTAAAGCTCAATGTCCTTTTCAAACTCTGGCTCTCCTCTCCTCGCCAACCTTGGATGGTATAAATAGCAGCAAGCAGAGGAGTGAGCATTAAAAATACTCCTTTAAAAATCTCAGGAGTGTTCGTGCTTGTCGTGCAGGACCAAAGCACTCCGGGTGCACGAGAGCAAGCATTTTAAACATATCAAACACGGTGTCAGCGTTCATCTAGATTTAAAAAAACCTACGCCAGCAATATAAAATTTCCGTATCTCCCAATATCGCAAACTCCAAACACACAACTCGGGCCCCCCGCAGCGGTGACCCCCAGTCCGGGGAGAGGCTCCTCGGGGCGGGCCTCGCTGCAGCCGCACCTGCGCTGCGCCCCGAGGCCGCGGCTCAGCCTCACCTCGCCGGGGCCCGCGGGAGCGCGGCGGGCGGGAACCGCCGGAGAGGGAAGAAGGAAAGCGAGTTGGAGCAGGACGGAGCGGCGGCAGTGACCCGCTTGTCCCGCCGGCACCTCAGCGCCCGGGCAGCCCCAGCCGCGCTCAGCTCCCGTGCCCCGTTATCCGGCCGCCCCGGGAAGCCCTCGCTGAGAGAGCGAGGAGGGAAGGAAAAGGAAGGGGAGAAAGGGAAGCACTCACACTTCTGTAAAAGACAGTAAGCCAGCACTCACGGCGCCGCTCACACACTGCCCCTCACTTGTAGATCGGCGCCGCTGAAGGAAACTGCGCCGCGGCCGCTCTCGCCGCCGGCACCGCCCCCCCTCCGCCCCCGCGGAGGCCCCGGCAGCGCCGCGCCCGCACCAGCACCAGCCCGCCCGCTCCCCGCCAGCGCCGCCGGCTTGGCGTTCGCGGCTCTCCCGCCCCGGGCTGCGCCCCTCCTGCAGCCCCGCGCTCCCTCCGGGCCGTCCTGAGCGAGGCGCTGCCGCCGCGTTCCGGCCGCACCTGCCCGCAGCAGCCCCGCTTTCCACTCCGCTCACCTGGCGCTGGCCGGGCCGCGGGGCCGCGCCGGCCCTGGGCCGTGCGTTTGTCGGCGGGGGGGCCCGGCCGGGCGGGGAGAGAAGCGCAGGTAGCCGAGCGGGGGAACTGGGTCAGCGGCTAAAAATACCGCACGGGATGGAGGAGGATCCGGCCGCGGCAACCGCGGAGGCGGCCGCTCCTCCTGCGGGCTGTCGACGGGACCGGGGGGGCTCGGCGGACAGGGGGCCCTGGCCGAGCCGGGGCAGGCGCTGACCTTGCCGCAGCCGGGCAAAGTGCGCTGGCTCAAACTCACAACCGACGGCGAGCAAACCTGCCTGGCCTCGTTTCAGTTCCTAAACCGCGGGTGGCTTCACGGCAGGCGCGCGGGGCGAGGAGCCGTGGGATGCCCCGGTGCTGGAGAGCCGGGCTAAATCACCCGCCCGCGGCAGCGCCGGGACCGGCCGGGCCGCATTCTCCCGGCAGCGCCCTGCCCCCGCCGTGCCGGGCTGCCGGCCCTCCCGCCCCGGGCTGCTGCGGCCCGCGGCCGGCTCGCTCGCGTGCCCACTGCTGCCGTCCCGAATGAGGGAGCCTGGACAAGAAGTTTGTTCCTGCCAAGTTCCTGCAACCTGTTGCGATGCCCAGGGAGGTGGTGGAGTCATCACTCCCGGAGATGCTTAAGAGGCGTCTGGTGATAGGATGTAGTGGTTACAGTGGCAGAGCTGGGCTGACAGTTGGACTTGATCTTAAAGGTCTCTTCCAACCTCGTTGATTCTATGAAGTCAGCTGAGAGCTACAATGGGTCTGAGGTTAGCGAAACAGTGTACAGCAATGCTAAGGCAACGTCCAGGTTACAAAAAAATGTCTCAGGAGGTTCAGGCATAATTTTCTTGATGGCATAAGCTGTGCAATGATAGTCTTGGCATAGGTTTGTGTTTATGCAGAGTGGTTTATAAATGCAAACCAAACAGTGCATTATTTTAGTGACTGGCTACAACTTTTAACTCTGCTGTAACTCTTTTTAGCACTCTGTCCATGGTATTATTTGCTGCCACTTATTTAGGCTCGACATCCTGGATTTCAGTGGTGGTAGAGCCAACACTTCCTTCCAGGATCTGTCCACTCGGATTTCAGTGGAGAAGGTTCATACTGTGGTAGTCTCCCTGACCCAGAGGATTAGCTGCTGGGGATTCAGTGCTAAAGTTGTCTCTTCACAGTGGTGGCAATGCCCATAACGTGAGGCAGAGAGGAAAAATCTTTTACTCATTATTACAAAGCCCCAAGAAGTAAGTTAGGCTTATGTGATTTCTGAAGAGGAGAAGCTTCCAAATGCCAGCAGGGTTGGAGACGCTTACCTGGCAAGTCTGGTGCATGAGGGCACAGCAGCCTTCAGGCTCCCTGTATGCCAGCATAGGACAGATTTGGTGACTCCACAGGAAATGCTTTCTTGACATCAACTTAATTCCCTGACCTTCTCTCTGCCCTTCTCTACTATATACAGTTGCTGGCTATTTATATATGTGATGAATATGATTCAGAATTAAACATGCCAGGAAGACACTGAATCTTTCAACCTAATAATTAAAAAAGGAATAGAGCATGATTGCTTTGTTTCATCACCACATGAAAGAGAACTGTTTATTTTTATTGTGGTTAGCTTAGTAGTAACAAACAAAATATTTTATTCCCATCCACGAAAACTAATCTTGTGTGTCTTTATGGGCTCCATCCAAAGCATGCTGGAGTCAGTACTATTATGTATGGGTTTTCAGTTAGCACGTGACTGCAAATCTAGTAAGCTGGATCAGAGCAAGAGTGCTTTTGGGCTACAATACTGAGCATTGTGCAAGACTTGGGTACCCCAGGAGAGTCTATATGGTGCTCCGGACCTTGGGAGGCAAACACTTCAGTAGCACAGCTGAAGCGCCCTGGCATGAGTCTGCTGCTGTGGCTGAACGTGTGGAGCAAGGGACATCGTGAGATTTTTGTGGTGTTATTAGATTACTGCTCATGTGAAACTGAGTGATAGATAGTTTACATAGCCAGCCTTTTAGCAAAGTTCACAGGCATGGCTCCAACTGTATGTATCAAGGCTAATCTCAATTACAACTTAAAAATGCCTCTGTCTTTGTCACCGTGGGGATGGTGTGGAAAGTATCGACTGATCGCTACAGCTGAAAGCTTGTGTTGATCTTTATCCTGCCAAAGATCACAGTTCATTCAGCGTTCGCTGCAACCATTCCATTCTGATGGCTCTTTAATTTTTCCTGGTTTTTTTTGTTTGTCTAGGCCTTTCATACAGCAGCAGTCAAGGAAAAAAATCAAATTGAAAACCAGATATATAGGCTTTTTTAAAAAGAGATAATAATGAGAGAATTATTTTTGCTTCTCTGCTTTTTTTTCTTCCTCAGCTCTTCCGGTCCATGCATTTTTGAGTTTCATAAATGTAGGAGGAAGACTGCAGGGTCATGTCACTGAATGTTGAAATTGAAGGGAAGGAAATGAGAAAAAAGGAGGGAAGAAAGGCAAAATCACTTAAATAAGAAAAAGAAATGAAAGACAAAGGATGACGAGGGGGAAATTAACCTGGACCATAAATTAGAATAAAGCATGGGAAAGAATTGCAGACACCAAAGCAAGAGGTGAATATCAGAATAGATGGGTAAGGGAATAAATGGACTAACAGAGTTTTTTATATTCTTGTCAGTAGGAGTAGTCAGGAGTAGGCTCCACAAATGCCTCTGAAAGATACTTTCAGATACATTCCTACTCCAAGAAGAATGTATGTCTGTCTTTAATAATAGATATGATTGCAGCAGGTATAAATAATTTGAAATAGTACCAGGTAACTTGAGTATCAATAACAATAAAAATGCAGCAGCACAGGATGGCCAAGTCTGTGTCCTGCTGGTATCCAGGGTAATGGATGGCTTTGAATAGGTTATTAGGGAACTCAGTTTCTGTTCCTGACTCTTAATGGTTGCTTGTGTGCTTTAATATTATATGGTAATTGGCTAGAAAAGCAGTGTTGTAATAGGGATTGAAATTTAAATTTCCCTGCTCCCACCTAGGGACCGTAATTGTTGCATTGCAAAGTGATGCCTTGCTTCCCTGATCCAATGAATGTGGATTAGTTTGTTCAGAATAACAGACTTTCAGCAGGCACAATGAAAGACATTCCTCCCAGCTAGCCTCTGGCCTGGTGATGAAGGGAATTTCCTGGGAAGTGTCAGATAGGACTTCACTGTTGTCTTCATGACCCTCCAAGTCTTATATCTGCTTGTTTAGCTGCTGAGAGAACCTGTCCTTCTTCCTGTCATGCTTTTGAAAAATGCCAAAATCTAAGTGCAGACCCCACTGAAGCCTAACTCAAGAATTAAATGCTTTAGATGCCAAGAGGGCTGTAGTTGGAATGCCAATAATTGACAGCTTGGGTGCTTCTCACACTACTTATTGGAGGTTCTGGTCCAAGGTACTGCTGCTTCTGGTGTGGGAGCTGGGGAATGGGGGCACATGGCCCAAAGCTGTGTGCTCCTGGATAGAAAACTGGTGCCAGAACTTGGGGGACTGCAGCTTTCAACACTGCAACAGCTTGGCTGTGGTAGATTTGTAGTCTCTGATAAGTCTTATCCTGGCTGTATTTGGGAAAACACCATGTTGTGGATTTGTTTATGTTACACAGCAGTGTGTTCATGGGTGATTCTCTGGCATCAGGAGGCTGACTTCTGTCAGATGAAATTCCTACAGGCTGGAGGTTGAAGCACTCTGTTGTGATGATTTTTTTTTTTTTTAATGTGGAGAGATGGCCAGTAATGACTGTGGATAACTGCATTCAAATTCTTTGGCAAGTGAGAAGTACTGTTCCCCTTTGCTTATGCAGACTACATTTAAAGTACTGCATTAATACAAAACAAACCTTTCTGCTGGCCAGTGCCAATTTTGGTTTAAGAAAAGTATAGCACCACAGCTGAAAGTCTTCATTATCTTCTGAGGCTCAATTACTAATGAATATTCTTCAAAATTTTTTTACCACAAACTTCACATTCATATAACTTATTTGAATTAAATTGTATACTTACTGCCTTGAAGTGAGGCATACATACTGGTGAGGTATGCCAGAGAAAATCATTGAGTAGTGCTGCTGAAAATGTCGAAAATGTCTTAGGATAGTAATTTGGGGTTGATCTTGTAATTTTGCTGATGACTTTACCTGTAATAGCTACAAGTAACATCATTCTAAGAATCCTTGGTATTTTTCCTCCACAGTTTAGAAAACAATCAGACTGACTGCGTATATCCTCACAAAAAGTACTGGTGAACAGATCACAGATCTCTCAGCTAAATTAGTTACATGTGTAATTTTTCTTCCATATGCTTTCCAGTAAGGCAAGGTTCAGACCTACTTAGCAGGCAGCTCTGGTGAAGAACTAGAAAATACTCTGAATGCTTTAACAATTAGACTAATTGTAGTCTGCTTGATTCCATAATGTAATAAATTCTTTCCTTCATGGGCCATTATCTGTGGGATAAACCTCTACATTGTATGTGTTATTAATTATTTATTCCTTCCTTCCATTATTCTTAAATGGACATTAAATAATGGGCTCATGGTTTCTAGCACAATTCATAAGAGCAAATCTATTCAAAAATTTTAGGAAGCATTTTCTTATGGCAAATAACATAAGTTTCATCTTCTGTGGAGTTAAAATACCTTTTAAACTGTTTTATTCCTATTAATATGTAAAGAAATCAAGATAAGTTTTTTCTTTCTGATATTAGTGATCGAAAATATGTGTTTTTCTTCTAGAGGATTTTAATTACTTGCTTTTGTAGTTAGATAAAAAATGGGCTAATTTCCCCCCCTTCTTTAGTGTCATTTCAATGGGTTTACATAGCCATATGCAGAATGACAACTGTACTGTTCTGTACCAACTGAATTTTCTACATACACTGTTTCTTAAGCAAACACACCTTCACATACGCAAATTTATGCAAAATATTTAAACAAATATGGCTCTTTGTTTATTCTGGGGCAGGGAGGGGGGAGGGGGAAGGTTGTATAGTGAACACAATGAACCAGCAGAGTTATCCTTAAAGCAGTACCTTCAGTCCATGTCAGTACAACTGAAAATTAAATTGCCTTTGTCAAGTCAACAGGGAAGGGATATTACTGCAAGGAGGATGGCTAAACCTTGCAAAAGTATACTGGCTGGGAGGATGGCTGCTAGGAAAGGTTAAATCACAGATCATGGGAAGATGTTTAAGAGAGTCATATATTGCCACAATGTGAATATTTCCAGTCAAAACTGCGCACTTCCTAAGAGAGTAGCAGTGCTCTTTGTAGATGTCAAGAAATGACTGAACAGAAAGAACATTTAGAATCCTGGTTTTCAGTCATGCTGAACTGGAGCTGATACTTAAATAACCAAAATACTAATGTGATGAGTGATTTGGTCAAAGGAGAGAGAAGAAGAGACCTGTAAAAAATGCCAAGAGATGATGGGGTTATTTGATGTGATAAAGAGACCATGGTTGACAATAAATTTCTGTGGCACCTGATAACAAATAAGAGGAGACAGTGGAGGGGTTCTCCAAGCAAGATGCTGGCAGATGAGTCAGAAATCTGGAGAAGTGAGAGATAATCTAGCTATTAGAGACAGCACAACACATTCTTACTTGCTTCTGTCACTTTTCTATGATTACAGAACACAAAAATGGTACTGCTATTGCAGCATCTCCCCGGTGTGAAGCTTGGATGTGAGATCAAGTTAGCAGGGTTTAACAAGTATCATTTGCACCACGGTAAATGTGGACATGGGGATGAATAGGCTCTTAGCCAGCAGCAAATACATGATGATGTGACTTGTTCTGACAGGAGAGGAGGCTAAGCTAACTTGCACAGGGTTTTCCAACAGCAAATGCAAACTAATACATGCTGGCAATTTCTGCAGACCAGCTGATGCACAGTAAGTTGTTAATAGGCGCTAACTTGATGGTACTTCTGAGCTCACACGATGATGTAATGTTGTGTACCACACTGCTTTTGCTTAGATCCTGTTCTATCAGTAATGGCTTCTGTGGGTTTCAGATCTCTGTGTATGTGAATGTGTATTTCATTAGACACACAGCACCTTAATACTGCAAGTTATGCCATTGTTCACACTGGCTGGAATAGTCCTAATTAGAAGTAAGTGTGATGAAGGTAACAGGACAGAAACAACAGAAAAATGGGAGTAACTTATAAAGGTAGTGTGTACTAAACAGAAGCTTGCCCCAGCAAAACAGAGAGAGGAAAAGCTTGAAACCAGTTCTGTGTGGCAACAAGATGTCCCCTCCTGAGCCTTGCTGAGACAGGATAGAACAAATGCTGTGGGGAAGCTATGCTGCAGCAGCCTATGGCAGGATTTAGGACTGATTGCTCAAAGTCAGATAACTGGAGAATTAAACCCTTTCCTTTTGTCTTTCCCATCCTCTCTAACACAGACAGATGAATTCAAACATTAATGAAAGGATAGCATGTGCTTTTGACTTGGTGGTTGAAATTCAAGGATGTTCTCTGCGCATGAAAGGTTACTGAATGGACAGTAAGAGAAAAACAAGAAAACACAAGTCTTTTCTGCCTGTCATTTTAAAGAAATGTTTTTAATCCAATGAGAGCAAGAAAATGAAAATAAATGTATGATTTTTCCCTTCTGGGTGGTAAACCAAGCCAAAAGGAAGAAGGTAAGGAAACACATACGGAATTTAGAGTGAAAATAATCCAATGGGAGGAAAAAAGGTTTCCTATTTGCACTTGATGTGTTTTAGCCCATGTTTTCTATAGCAGCCTAGACCACTTAGAGATCTTAACATGGACTCATTTCCAAGCCAATCCTTATTTTCCTTAGAACAGGACTGATGTATTAATTTTTTTTCTCCCAATATTTGTTGTAACTGACCAAGGAAGCTTTGCTAGGGAAAAAACCCTAAGTCTGTTGTTCTTGGCATGGTATTAATGGCTGGACAGACCTTATATAAGAAAATTTAGCCCTGTCTAGGGTTCAAGCCACTCACCTTTACAAACTGGACAAGATTACTGTTCAATCAGGTGCATCTGAAATAAGAACAGCATTATTTTATTGGAAAATTGCAGGTGAATGAGACATATCAGGCATGTATTACAGGTCTACAGCACTCTTCACCTGAGATTCACTATGATTTATCTATGAAACTACATGTTGTTGATATTTCATACTGTAATGACAATGTAAATAAAGTTATTAATAAAACAGATAAATGTTGAATTAGTAATTTAGATGTGTTATTTTGGCTATTGTGCAGTCTTAAGGTTTAATTTGAAGTATAATGAACTGTAAGAAAAAAGGAAAAGCCAAGCATACAAAGTTACAAAATAATTAGCATTAACAGTGTCTGGGCAATCTATTTCTTTTGCTGCTTTAACTTCAGTTCCTTTTTCTGATAGGTCAGTAGTCCTGGACAGTAGGAAGAATAGTTAAGTTGGAATTGGTACAAACATAGTAGTTTCTTTGTGAGTAGCTACTTGCTTTCTTATAGCTGAACGTAAGTCTAGCACACAGAGATGCCATCAAGATGATTGCTGGAGTGTTTTGAAGGCAGATGTCAGTTAAATTGCACAAGGAATTATAAAAAACATGTTTTCTGTTGTGACAAGCTTCTGAGTCAGAGCTGGAATGTGCAGCGGAAGAATACTCATCCCTGCTGTCCCACATGGCGCCCTCTGTAACCACAATTTCTTGCTGAACCTCCTATTCGTGGGCATTTGTCAGTTTTTATAATTTTCCATAGTCTGAAATGGAAACTGTGGTAATTAGCATTTTCTAAGACTAGAATAACTAGAATTCCCCAAGGAATCCCTCTATGCTTGGGGTTTTTCTTCCTACTTTTTATGTATCATAGAAAATTGACTGAAGTATCATACTACGCACACTAACTTGTACTTCTGGATTTCATTTGCCATTTACAATGAGCAGCTTGCAGTGTTTAAAATGCATATAACAGGCAGCGCTCTTATTAAGAGTTACTGATCCTGTCTCTGTGAATATTGGTATAATGGATGGTGGTACCAACTAGAGCTGATTACTTCTTCCTCTTCAGTGCTGCTGTCTCTGTGGAAGTTGAAGCTGCAGAATTCCTTAATTAATCCTGCCAGCCCAGGAACTGAAGACAAAAAAGGCTAAGTATAGTGGAGCCTTTTGCTACAGTCAGCACTTCCTTTTTTTACATACACAGCTTGGATGCAAGCTAGCAAAGGTAATCTTTCAGGGAGAACTGTGGGCATTTTAAATATACCCTGGGACACTTGCACAGTACACTTCTCCCAGGGACTGAATTGATATTGTGTAAAATGCGTCTGAAAAGGACCCCTTCTCCTACCATAAACCTGTATGCAAAGAGTACACAAAAGCCTTAACCCCTCTTCATATCTTGGGTGTAGTTTAGGAACTGCTGCTAATAAGGTTTTATTCTAGTGAAAAACCTGAAGATTTCTGATTATAGATGGCGATCAGAACTATTGGCCTAAGCTAGTAATAGAATAAAATATAATTCTTGAATTGCATGTTTCCTGAAGAGGTTTCAATGTGCTCTGTAAAATGTTCAAAACATATTTCCCTTATACATGAGGATAGTATAAAAAAATTCAATGACTTGTTACATGAGTCAGAGAACATAAGATGTGATGGGGAAAAATGTTAATGTTCATTTTTGCATCCACTAATTCTAGGTGTCACTACTTAAACTGAAAAAAATATGTATTTGGGGCTTATTCTTCATACTTAAACAATGAAATCCGTGAGTCATGATGCATTTCCTTGCTTTCAAAATCTCTGTGTCCCAAAGAAGGACTTTTCATTTCAGTCACTTGTTCTCTTACCACAATGACTGGATGGTAAAATAGGCAGTGAAATAAACACTATTGCAGTATTTTTTTCGTTCAGGTAATAATACAAGCTTTGCTTAAAATAATGTAAGAAACACATTTGTAACTGAGGCTGTATGTCACAGCATTTCCAAGAAGCAGTCTGCTGAAACTTACTTGTTTTTAACGAGTAAGCATAAGCACACCACAAATAAGGCTTTCTCTGATATCACAGCAGACCTGCTTGCATTTTAATTAGTGGGTCAGCAAGAAAGGACAGGAGAACCTTTTATTAGCAGCTGACTTCTCCCGAGTCTCATTTTACATGTTTGGTTCCAACACTATTCAACTGAAAGGAGATCCTGTAAAAAAAATGGAGGTGAATAACAAAGACAACAGAGACATGGCAGCTGCCAGATATGAGCTTCCACTATGTTCTTCAAAAATATCAGTATCCTCACTGATTTTCTACAGAACCATAATGTGGCATCTGTCCTTGTGAAACAGGCAAACTTTTGTATTTTCTGATAAGAGCTTTTCATGAGAGAAGTCTAGGATACAGAGTTGGGTATTTTCTTTAAAGCTGTCTTAGATGAAGAGGCTGCCCATCAAGGAGGAACCAAAAATAAATACTCATTTAAATTATATTTCACCTGCTGAAATCACTATGGTGGTGCTGCTCTCTAAGGAAGTCTGTACTATTTCCCTGTAGCCACTCTGTGATGTACCAGATGTCAACAGTGAATTTCACTCTTATTCCTGTCAGGAATTCTTCCTATGTTGGACAGCTGGTTGCTTATTCCTCATCTTTACTGATGGTGTTCTTTGAAAAGCTGCAGGATGTCTTAATTTCACTTGAATTTTGGGGTTGAGGGTTAATTAGTGTACAAATGACAAACACCATGTGACCTTTCTAGAGAATATATAGCCTCTTGTCACATGCAATCAACAAGTACATCTGAGATGTTAGGGGCCATTTCTCCCTTGCCTTCTTGGCTGTGGCTCTTCCCAGCTCTTGCTGGACATACACAGATATTTTTGTTGTTCTGGTAACGTGAGAGAAGGTGGTTGATCATTAGTATATGATGAATTATGGAGCACATACAGACTAACACGCTATAGAATACTAAATCATGAATGTGGTTGATATCTTTTTAATGAGAAAGTAGAATAACAGAAAAGGACTGTTGTTAAAGCTGTGTTTTCTTTGGGATACAATATAAATGAGCTGCTTGAGAAGCTGATGACATACCTAATTAATCCCCAGTCTAACTTTACTGGACTCTGTTGATTTGCATGAGATTAATTTTCTTAATTCTTTAGGGGAAAGAAAAAAAAATTGAGAATTGCATAGCAGGAAAGGTGTCCAGTTATTTTCTTATGTGTGAAACTTTTATGTCCAATACAGTAGCACAAGTGCTTTAGTTTAATCTTGGGAAGTTAAAGGGAAATAGAAAGTAGAATTTAAAGTTATTGTCATAGACTGCAAATATTTAATGACTTTTTTTTCCAAGTTGTATTATTAATGACTTGTTTTATTCAGATTGTGTAAACATAAGAAGGAAGCCCTTCCCTTCCTTCAGTATCCTAGAGTGTGTTGCTTAGAAATTTTAGCTTGAGTGGCTTGTGTTCTTCCAGATGGGTATGATTTTTCTGTTTTCTTTTTCTCCTATACTGAGTCAGAGGGTTAGTGAAACCAATTCATAAGGTGTTAACCCCTTGTTAGGAAAAGTCACTATGAGAAATAGACAAGAACTGTGTTGAGATCTTTCATTAAGCATGCTGTGTAACAGAAGTAGGATTCAGTGACAGAGGACTGGAACAATTTGAAATAGTCTTATTTCAAAAACTTCCATGAGATATTTAAAATTAAGCACTCAGAGTTACTTGAAAATTTTAAAAAAGAGATACACTGCAATCATTAAAACCCTCTTCATCACAAGGGAAAGTGACTGCACATCTTGCAAGCATTAACAACTCAAACTTGGATACTAACCTACAATGTAAGACTTGTAAGATATCTAGCAGTGACAATGCAGCATGAATTTTATATTTGCTGAGTACCACATGAATAACCCGCTGATTTCTGTAAGGAAGCTTTTCCCAGATGGGTGTATGGCATTTTGGCAGGAGATGGATTTCCTGTTCTCCCTGCAGTGAATTCAGTATGGCCCAAGCACTTACTTCATCCTGCTTATTCAACAAGTATTCACATAATATCAGTTTCTTGATCACAAGAAACATTCAAATGCTGTATTATTTGTGTTATGATATAAAGATGGGCCTCACTACAGTGAAGTTACCTTGAATTTATGGGTCATTGAGATGTGAAAAATAGAAGATATCCCAGCAGGGAAGAGCAGTAGATTTATCATAGCAGGAATGCAGTAGTGCAGATAAGTTAGTTCAAGTAACGTTTGGAACTTGCACAGTTTTGTTTCTGCTTCCTAATCATCAGAAGACATAAACTACTGTTGTAATTTGAGAAACACAATTTAAGTACCTAAATGAGCTGTACCTCAAGTGAATTAGATGCTGTGAATTTCTACAGTTTAGGTAACCTTAGGAACTCATGTATTATTTCAAAAATTACTTAAGGATGAAGTTCACCTAAATATTTTTCACTTGTTTTCTATCATTTAATAATTAACTTAATCTAGTTGCACTAGTTTCCAAATGTGGTATTGCCTAAGAAAACCCACGTACAGAGCACCATCTAGTGCGGGATATCACTAACAGAAAAGCATTTTGGCTCATATGTCAGTTGCCTGTGTTCAATTAATTTAATATGAACTATCATGTTGCATAAAGTGCCAGACCAGGGGCTCCCATTGCAATATAATCCTGCAATTACATGACAGACCATGGATTGAAAATTGTGACCTTTTGCAAGGACAACAAAAATGGATGCACTGAAATTCAGGTAATCGTTTGTGAGAACCATTTACCTGTAAGAAGAATCTGTTTATCTTCCTGCCCATAGGGTTGGGTGACATATTCATTAAATAATTCAATCCAGCCTGTTCTCACAACTGCCATTTTGAGTGCCTTAAGAACATCATTTAGCTGCTTGGAGCCTTTGCTCGGGTTCTGCAGAACCTCAGAGCTACCCAGGTTTCTTAAGCCAGACAATCACAGGTATGCAAAGCACAACTAACAGGTCATTAATATGACTGTCATTAAGACAGAAAGAAAAAAAAGGCAGCTTAATTCTGTAGGAGAGATGGGTAAAAGGAACTCATACACAGGTATTTATGGCTTGCTGAGGAAGGACAGAAAAGCGAGCTACAAGACAGTTTACTTGCAGTTTTTATGCAAAGGCCATATTTTGCTTCTTCTGCAAACAAACAAACATGAATTTGGCCCCAGGGTTGTTTATTCAGTGTTTGTGTAGCATTACGTTTCTGATGCAATCTATTTAGCATTAGGATGGGATTAAGTGGAACTGTCTTAGTTAACTGAAGATGTAGCAATGACAAGCCAGATTTCATCCTGCACTAAACAAAGATCAAGATGGCCCTCAGGTACTTGGAAAAGAGGAATTTTTGAAATATGAATTCAACAAAAAAAGCTTAATTAAGCATCAGAAAAGCCACTATCACAATAAAGTTTTATACCCTCTTTGAAGAAGCACTTCAACAAAAATTTGAACCTCCCTCTGAGCAAACCTTGCATATAGATTTTAACTGAATGTTTGAAGCCTTACCAATTTCCCAATTCTCTGACCTGCTCTGAGGAAACACCAAGCACACTCATTTCAAAGTACTTCCTGGTTTTGAAGTCTTCATTTTTGCTTTCTAAGTTGATCACTTAATAAACAATTTTTAAAAAAAACAAAACAGAAGTACTGGAAATTTTTCAAAATTTAGATACAGAATATTTCCCTGGATACTTCTGCTCTTTCTACCTCTGCTACAACTGCCAAAGAGAACCTACTACTGAAGGAAAACCTGCACTTTCATTCTTTTGCGCTAATGAGGAGTGAGCTAAAGGAACATGATAGGAATGTTCACAGACCACAGACCTGTGGTTCAAATCCCCTTTCTGGGTATACCATTTCAAGAGCAAGAAGAAGTAGCTGTGACAGAACAAAATGTTATACTTACAAAAGGCGTTCAGGAATTGGTGTAAGGAGTAACAGTTTGGGGCATGGTGAGGAGAGGTAGACTGTAGCAAGACAGTGGAGCTGAAGAGAAGAATCTCCAGTGGAAAGCAGTAGGCCAGACTGCAATACCTCAGCTCTATCAATGCATTCTAGATCTTCTAGGGAAAACAAATGCTGTAACATAAAAGGCCCTGATACTGCTCTTTTAATTCACCTGGGATTGTGGTTTCTGTTCTTTTAATCTCCAATATATTGAGTAAATGCGAGGCATAGAAATAAAATACAAGAGTGTTTCCCTTCAACAGATATTACAAAAAGATATATTTTTGATTCCACATTGCTGGTAGAGATCATTATGTTCTTTATTAACAAGACTGACAAAACATTTTCACTGTTATTTCCTCAATTCTTATTCTTCTTCTGTTGGGTTATATGATTTGTATGAAATGGTATGTATTCATTTTCAGCTGTTTGGGAATTATGTTCTAACACCAGAACAAACAAACTGGCCTGTGTTCTGCTATCTTGTAAGAATCAAGACTATTTAGGACATGTTTATACCTGTTGAGGAAATAAATTAATGTGAACAGGCAAGCTTGGCAGAGGAAAGAATTCTCTTCCAACCTTGTGTCTTGTCTGGTAGCTATTAAAACTTCCCTTTTGAAAATAAATGGTTTGTTTATTTAAGAACAATTATATGACCATTTTGAATTACAACACTTTCACATGCTTTTCATGTGGCCAGACAGATTTATTGCACAAAGAAAGGCCATGGCAAAGTGGTGGAAATTAAATACAATATTTGCGTATTGCTGAGAGTATGCTGGATGCTTCCTTGTTCTGAACAGAATTCAGTCCAAATAAACATATAAATGCATTATGAGATGTACTAAGACAGATTTGACACTTCTTCGTTTTATGATTTCTAGTATAGAAAGGGAGTCAAATTTTACATCAGAGTACCTCAAAAGCACCCTAACTCAGCCAAAAGATTTCATTAGTGTTCTTATAAAGAGGATGGATTTATGCTGCAGTAAATAAAAAAAATTATCATAGATTTTATGAGAACAATCTGTACATTTTGAAAGTCTTTTCTTTTTGTGTGCTAAAGATCCAACTTTCCTGTAGCTAAATCTTCCTTTTTATTTTGGTGGAATATTATCTGCCTTGACACTCTCCAAATCAATGAGTTAATCTTTCCATTTTCCTGTGAAAAACTAAAGATGTTTTTACAATTCCTACATAGTGGTATTCTGGTTTTTTTCCAAATAATTAAAGCTTTCGCCTGTTAGGGTAGCAAAATAATTTTAAAATCATGGGAAATACTGTACTTTAAACATTTTTTAAAACTACTCCAACACTTCCATCACATTATTAATAACCCATACCTACAGACATATGAATAGTTACATAAGAACCCATTTTAAGTTCTGTAATGAAATTGAATAAAAATACTTCATCAGATTTTGTTTTAATATTGAATTTCTCTCTCTCTCTCTCTCCCTCCCTGCCTGCCCCCCTTACACACACATACATAGGGTGATAGGCCTTCCTCTCAGATACTGAATATAATTTGGTGTAACTAATGAGCAAAGTTCAAAACAAACAATTGTAGAGCTGTTCATTGGTTCTCTCACGCATGGGTACAGGGATATGCTAAAGGCTAGAAATCTCTAGGACAGTATCAATTGATACATCAAGAAAAAGACTGGATTATCTAGAATACCTGCTATTACCACAAAAAGAAGAGACCTTAAAACATCTATACTGCAGATTTTTATCAGCAACATCCTCCCTCCCTTATTCCATGCAATTCTCTCAAGGATTCCTTACAAACTTCTGTTTCGGGAGGATGCAAATGGAAGGAAAAATTGCCATGCAGAGAGTTACCATTCAGCTGACCTGTGTTCACAGCAATGTAGTTATAAACTGGCCTTTACCAAAACTTAATTTCAGTTATGTTAAGTGTGACTGAAAGTGGCTGCCATGTTCAAAACTGTATTTGGACAGGGGGAGAGAGAGTGGCAGTTCAACCACAAAAGCAAAATCACTTCAGGAAAGCAAGCTTAGGTCCATTTTTTTTGAGGCCTTCATTTGCATCTGCCCAACAGAAATGGACTACATTTCATTGGATAGCTTTCTCTAGAGAATGTTCCTATCTTCTCCATGGCAGCAAGCACTAATCAGCAGCTCTTGTTATTACTGGCTATTAGAGTCTATTGGAGTGCCAGGCACAAAAGCCAGGGGTAGGCAAAGTCTCTCTTACTGTTATTCTTGTACAAGAAAAATATGGATATGCAGCTTGAGATGGATAAAAGCTCAGAAAGCCTACACAAGTACATAGGAAAAGGAGAGGAAGCGACTGAACAGGACAATCAAATTCAGAGAGTTGTAAAGTCTAGCAGATAAGAAAATAAAGTAGAGACTCACAGTGTCAAGCACTAAAAATCTCTAAAATGACAGATTTTTGCTGCACATGAAGTATACTTTCCTCTATACATGTATTCTGTTCAATGCTTAGCTCACATTAAAATTAGTTGCAGCTTTTGTTAAACTCCAAATGTCAGTATATTAAAGTCCTTTAAAAAAAAAAAAAAGAAAAAAAAGAAAAAAAAAAGGAAAAAAAAAAAAGAAAATAAAGAAAGGCGTTATGCTTACCAAGAAGGAGAAGAGTGTAATTACCGACCATCTAAAAATGTTAGACTGAAATGTTGTGACCAGCCCTAGAAATGCTTCAGCAAACAGCAGACAATCCACGTCTCTATGATGGATTCAATTGATTGTACCCTGGTAGCACCCCTTCTCTTTCTTCAATTCCCTGCCTCATTCTTTAAACCTTTTATGTATGCTATGTACACAACACATGCAACCATTACATCAAAGGAATTTACAGGAAACTCATTTCTAAAGTCTTGAACATTTCCAAAGCAGGTATATCCCATCTTCTGAGTAAACCTTATGCTTCTATTTGAGTAATTTTTTTATTGTAGTAAATACAATTAGTTTTAATTTTTGAGACAGCACAGTAACAATACTGTTGTTTTTAAGGGTGGAAGGATTTCTAGTTACTGTAAAGCCAAAAATTCTCCATCTTGATGAAGATGTCCTTATTCCTAGGTGAACACTTGGCTTTTTAAAAAACACCTGGACCCATATTAGCATTAATATTTGTATCTAAAGCTTCATAGGCTATCTTGTCTTTTCACTTACATCTCATAAAACTACTGGTTGCAGAGGAATTTTTCAAAATTTATACAGGGATAGATTGATAAGTAAAAATCTGCCCGTTTTAATTTGGAATAAATTTCCTAAAAGATTAATCGGGTGAATCGTGTTAATAGAATATTTAAACAATATTACGTTCAAAGTCTGCAGGTCTGACCTTCATGACAACGGATTTTAGGGAATACCACCACCCATGCCAGGTGTACCAAACAATCCCGTTGTCTGTGTCGGCGGTGTAGGGACCTCCGTAGTACAAACCATTCAGGTTGGCAGAGTGACACCTGGTGGGAAAATTAAGGGAAACAGCAGTAAGGCCTCCTGCCCAAAAGTTTCAAGCATTTGTTATTTCTCTGCGAGTCAAAATTTTTGCCATGTTGATGCCAGCCTAGTTTGACAGATGCCTAAATTTGCATTTGTGGATTCTATGTGCATTAGCAACAGTGGTTTAATTAGGGCAGAACTGCAAATGTTTTTTGCTTCTTCTAAACAAAAGTGCAGCTTGTTCTTTCCATGTTTTCTGACATCACTAGCTCTTGGAGATTTTCCTGCTAAGCTGTTTCAGTGGAAAATTTTTCCAGAGTTGTTCAGCATGAATGACAGCAGGGCATACACCGTACTCTGGGAAAGAAATACTGTTGCGATTTTTTGTTCTTCCAGACTATCCCCTCTTAAATTTTCCAGTCACATCACTTGGTATTTTGTACGACACAACCTGAATACCACCATCAGTTTGCCTATTCACCTGTGGACTTCTATTTACAAATAGATGAATTCTGACAGCTAATTACACACATGTACCAATTCACTGGATCATCAGAGCTGGCATTTTATTTGACTTTACAAAGTTGAGAGGTTTTTGTTGTTTTTTAACAGACTGAGGCAGAAATGATGTTATAGTTTATTAAATACATAAAAGTGGTTGAAAGAAACAAAAAACCCTAGCAAAACCCAAAAGGCTTGAATAGGAACCAGCACAACCCGGATACTTCCTTGGTTTCTACAAGAAAGAAGTTTAAATCGTTATGTGACCATATGGAGAGCAAACTGGCTGTTCCTTTTGCAGCACGTTGTGTTGAATCAGCTTGGTTTATCTGCCAATTCAGTATTTCATTATAAATGCTGTTAATACCTAGCTGTTGAACACCATGATGGATTCCAAAAGCAGACTTCAGAAAATATGCAAAGAGAAAACATTCCAAATGAACCTTATGAATATTGTTATTGGCAAATCTTAGTCTTTTTGGCTTTGCTTGCACTTTATTAACAAAGTTTTTGAGAACTGAGATAAAAACTGTGATAAAAACCCCATAGGAAAATTCGCATCTACATTTGTGCTTATTTATTGCTTACAATTTTTAAGGTCAGTTTTGATAATGTGTTAATTGAAAGCTCATAAATAGTGGACCTCAAAAGTGGGTTTGTTTTTGAGAATGACAAACTTGTATCAGAGCTGGCATAATCTTTCTAATCATACAAATTCTGCAATAAGCAGGCACTCTGCCTACTTTGAATCAAAACACAGATTTCATTAAAAGAATCATTGGAAGGCACACAGTAATTTTGTCAACAGCAATATGAGCCAGTAAAAAGTCTTAATTAGTGGTGGGAAGCATGAATAGCGAAAATTACAGTATTCAGTATCCAAGTAGATGGTGTCTGAAGTAACTGCACATACGAAATTAAAAACTGGCATGTGATTATTGATATGATATTGTGAAAAATCATTCATTATTCACAAGTCAATAAATGCCTTAAAGTTAGCTTGTGTTTCTCCTATCTTTTCAACAGGCTAATATAAAGTTAAAAACTACACTGCAGTAGTTTCAAAAGTACAGTCAACTCTCAGATGTCCATGGATATTTTATCTGATTTATGTATTAACTTTGTGACAGATGTGGAGGAATGGGAGCTGGTTCCCTGAAGAGCCCTTTGAATTCTGTCTGTATTTACTGACTCCCCTGACCCCACATGAATATAGTTATGCAGTCTCTGGGATGACTGGTGAGGCAGGAAGCTGGAGTTAGTGGTATCAGGAAGCTTGAGTTAGTGATATCTGTCCTAACAGATCCCTGTTACCATCCATACATGGTACAACTGAAAATGGGAGTGCTGGGGGAGAAGAAGCTCATGTCCAACTAGAATTGTTCACTCTCACTACTTCTGAACCTACTGAGCTTTGCAATGCCCTGGGTGCTGGAAAGCTTATGACCTGCAGGTATTACCAGAGTGAACCCAGCTCTATAGATTTTCATTCAAGATAAAAATCTCTGTTAGAGCTTTGCTTACAAAAGGGGCCATTTTTCTGCAGAAGTCCAGGACAACAAATGCTGAGCTGGAGCAAGACTGGTGGCTTTAAACTAGATCTGAGCTACTTCCATGTGGCCTCACTTGTGTCACATCCCTTGGTTTTCATATTATCTGGGTTTTTCTGTATTTCATTAGTCCTGATAGCATAGAGCTGGCTATAAACAATTCCTTCATAGCTGGGAGCTCTTACACAAGCCAGCCAAGAACACTAATTCCTTCTATATTTGCTAATCTGTGCATGACAAATATGTGTTTCTGAGTGTTTTCCTTTCTCTGCCAGTACTGTTCTTTTGAGTAGGACTTAGTGATACTGACATTTTCTAGTATTTTGCAGTTTTCAGTTTTATGGGAGGCTTAACATTAAAAAGTCAATAACAAAGCAGTGAAATAACACTATTAGTAACTTCTTTTCATTATCCAGCTAGACTGTCACTTTAAGAGCATGAGCTACACAACCATAATAAGAGCCAGCCTAGTAGGAGTCAGCTATCTTTAGAAGTTATGTAACACCAACTACAAGGTATAAATAACTGTCAAGTTCTGCTGTACAGCTACTTTTGCAAAGTGGTCATTCTTTTGTCCAGATCAATCTAATATAAAAAAAAGTTTTTAAAAGGCAAAAAATGTGTGCAGTGGTCTAAAAGTGAATATTGATTCAGTCTTAATGAACCCCATGGTATGATATAAGTTTTGTGCAATTTGAGGTCCAGATATTCCTTTAAATCTACAAAAGTTCTGATACTATAGGAAAAGAATGTCCAACATAGTTGCCTTTCCCTTTTATATCTTAGCTTTCCCATGAAATGCAAAAAAAACTTGTCTACATGTGACTTTTTCCATGTCTCAAACATTCTGCTGACTGGCTATCCATGCAAATGCATTAAAATATATTAAAATAAGTAGTTAATTGTGAAACATAGAATTAATACCTATATCATATCAGCTAAGGTGGTCACAGACTACTTACGAAAACAGAATTTGGCAAATGAGGAGTTAAAAAGAGAAACAAAGGATGACACAACAGAAACAATGGAGTTGATCCAGCCTGGCACCTCTTACCAAGTGCACTGAGATCACAGTGAGAGAGTAGTATGCCTCCCTGAGCTGTATTTTAAACCTCTCTATTACACAGCTAGATTGCAGTTTCTTTTCATATTTATCTAATTAATTACAGGAAAGAACATAGCTGATCTGTACAGGCTATGCTAAGGCTACCGGTTTTATCCTTTCTTTTTGATTTGGTATATTGCATGTAAGAAGAATTTTAAAATTATTTTATTGAACCCTATTTAAAAAAATCTTCCACTCAGTCCAGACATGCACACTGACAGAAACTGAGTGGACACATTACCATCTCCATTTAGAAAGAATAACAAGAGTGATATGCTGTGAAGTGAGGTGAAAAAAATGAGTCTTGATAACCTGGCACCAGTTTTGCTTGTCAGATATTTGCAGTGCTGCCATGTCTGGTCTAGTGCAACACAGGAGAAATGCAAAAGTGAAGGACAGCAGGGATATATCTGCAAACTCTACATGACCTACTTGTGTAAAAACTAGTTACCTCAGAGGGGCAGAATTATCTCCTCCTCACTGCCTGATATATGGCAAATACCATTATCACAGACCAGCTTGAGCTGCACAGTAGGTGCTGTCCCTTCTCAGGTGACCCTCAATCTAACCAGCACTGAGATCTCTGCTAGGGAACAAGGGCACATTGCAAATAAATAAACAATCCCAATGCATCTTCTACCATATGTTATTATTTTATGAATACACAAGGAGCAGAATGGTTGACAGTACCCATATAAAATCAAAATACCTGTTAAACCACCAGCCAGCCTTTTCCTCTTCAGCACAGTTCCCTTCATAGTTGTCATTATCCCTGTCTCTAGTACTGAATTTCATTCCTCGATGATCAGCCCACCATTTTATTTCAGGATGAAATCCACCAGTAAGGGAATCACCAGCTGTACCAGAGTATTCACCACAACTCATCTCATAAGAATGCTAATAAAAAACGTGAAGAAAGGAAAAAAAGAAAGAAATTCCAATATGTCTTTAGCCCTTAGCATGTCAGAGAGCGAAACCACAAAGAGGAACCTAATCTGTTCCATTTGCTGCTATTTTTATGCTAAGGAATGACATGCCACTTAAACACTGTGTACTAAATAATGAAAGGCTGTAAAAATGCTTAACAGGGATAAAAATTGTCATTAACCTTATGTACAAATGATCTAATAGAAACAGTATTGGGGCTAGTTTGCAGTACACGTTAACAAATCAGAACATCTTGTACCATTATTGTTGGTAATATCAACAACAATAGGAAAACTGCTTTTATCCATGTCTGCAAAACCAGTTGATTCATATATCTTACAGAAAGTGTGAAATTAATGTACCAAGGTAAACCACTTTTATTAGTTATTTGAAAATTATAAGCATGTGTAAGAAAGAAAATATGGCAATAAGGTTCTACACAAATCTTTATGGAACTTAGGAAACCTGTATGTTTACTGTTTGTCTACAGAATCCACATTTTTATTAAAACCTTCAGTCATACAATATTTTATTACCTCTTCTCCTGCAACTCTGAATCTTGCATACTGTGCAAAACGCCGTTCTCCTTCAAAATCAGTTAGATCAATTCTTAAAGTATAATTCCCTTAAAATAGAAATACAAATTATTTTAGTTAAACTAGCCTATCTCACTACTTTTCAGAACTGGGCATTATAGTAGAAGATTAAAAGAAAATGTTTTTATCATGAATCTCTATCACCTCAGCATATTTTATGGGGTTTTGTCTTCTTTCTTTATGCATATTAAAGCATATATTGCTATTCTTTGCCTTTATTCTCCTGAGCCAGCTTAGAAAAGGTTAGAATTATTCCAATACAGATTTTCTAACATAGGAAAAAAAATGTAAAAAAGAGATGGCCTTACAAGTTTTACATTTTAGTAAGATATTTGAGGTAGT
Organism: Monarcha castaneiventris obscurior; assembly: GCA_026261815.1. Lineage (NCBI taxonomy): Eukaryota > Metazoa > Chordata > Aves > Passeriformes > Monarchidae > Monarcha > Monarcha castaneiventris. Next base: position 28,598,562 of record JAMPIT010000433.1, read on the forward strand.
AATGCATAGTGAAAATTGACCAATAAATGGTCACCTATGAAAATTAGATTTTTATACTCTGAAACTAAAAGAGTTATACTAGGATCACATCCTGGTGGCACTGATTTCCATATGATTTAGCTGGCTAAGTCAGTGGATAAGTTTTGTATCTGCAGCATTCTACAACAAAGCAGAAATTAGCTTACATTGAGTGACCATTAGGAAGATGGAAATAACTTTCTACTATGGGCCTAATCAACAGGGCTGGCCTAGAATTACTTTCATGTAATAGCCCACACAGCTAAAAACCCTGACTAAATGTCTTGGTTCAGCATATAGCTCACTCTGGACTGTTAGTGATGCTGATGGAAAATGGATAGAGACAATTATTTTAAGGTAGACTCCTGTCTCCTGTTCCCTGTTTCATAGGGGTTCTTGGTATGCTGGTGGCCTAAGGACAGTTTTGAACCTTTTGTTAGAAAACATACATTCAAATGTGTTTTTTTCTGAAACTTAGAGAAGTCCATGCAGACTAACAACAGAACTCAGGATTTATGGTAACAAAAAGGGAAAATAAAAAAATGGCCTGGAAAGATGAAATAAACAGAAACAATAAGACTATTGTTACAACACAAATCTTACCTTGATTAGTCAAATAATGAAGATTTTTGTTTCCAAGCCAAAATTCACCATTTTTCAAAACAAAATTTCCAAAGCCATTTTCATAGTCAGCCCAGACTCTGAAAAGGGTATAAATTACTAATTTATCAAAAAAGCAAGTTTGTTTGGATATTTTGTTACACAATTTTAGATCGCAGGATATCTCAAACTGGAAGGAACCTCAGGAGGCAAGCTAGTCCAGCATCATCTCAAGCCAGAGTCAGCAGTGAGATCAGACCAGGTTGTTCAGGGCTTGTCCATGGAGACTGCACATTCTCTTTGGGCAACCTGCTGACTCTTCATGGTGAAAAAGTTTCTCCATATCCAGTATGAACCTCTCTTGTTTCAACTTACGGACTTTGTTTCTCATCCTCCCACTAGACATGTCTGTGAAGAACATTTTTACTCAAAGAACCCTCAGATTGCTTACATTTTTTTATTTTTCAGATTTTTACTAATTGCAAAAAGAAAAGTTACTTGTCATTAAGACTCCTTAACAGTTGTTAATGCATTTGACATTGAGGTGTCCTCGTGTCAGATGTACAAGTTGTCAGATAATGATTAGAAAGGATGTCTCACAGAAGGCAGCCAGAACCAGAAGTGTATCTCATGGGGAGGCTGTCCCACAGAATAACCATTCCTCCCTTTTATCTGGGATAACAACTTACTCATATACTTCTAAAGTTCAGGTTTAAGTTAGCTCCATCTGGTTTCATGTTTCTTCACTTTGTTTCCAGTTTTAATTACCAAGTCTAGTACCTACCTATCAAAATTCTGGCTGCCATCAGAACGTCTCTGAAACACAGTCCAGCCACCTCCTTCAGACATGTCACAGAACGCAAGGAATTCTGTAGGGCTCTGGACTGGTTTTATTTTATAAAATCCATTTTTCCTATGGCCTTCATTGTAGATTTCTGCACAGTCTGTTCACAAAACAGTAATTGGACACAACATTTTTAGTCCTGTACTTACTGGCAAAATCAGAAATCAAGTCAATAACAGTAATCAAGTCATATAATGTAGAAGTCACATATGAACCACACTAATAAAATGAAATGTCTCTGCAAACACATTTCTTTAACTTTTGGGCATGTTTTTGGTACTTGTGTTGCTTTAAAACCTTGCTGGGCTGTAATTATTTTGATATATCTTTGAAATAATATCTTCCCACCATGAAATATTATAGTTTTTGTTTCTACTTGACTAGCAAAATAATTCCTCTGTTTTAAGTGGTGTCACTTTTAATTTACAGTGGTATCGTCCACATTAGAATGCCATTACAATCATTACATTACATGTAAAACACACAGCAACCTATAAAAACAGACATGTACTTCTATGCCCAGAAAGTTCACAGAAGTGCCGAAAACAAAAGCATGGAATCTCCAATGTTATAAACAGAAACAATTGCGAGGCCTGATTCTCCTGTTCCTTCTACCAAATAGGTGCAAAAATGTATAGAAGACTACGCCCAGAAAGTGCAGTGTGTGTGTAAAGTGATACCACTTTGACTTGGTACCATTCCCAGTCTGGTCTCCATTGCTGTTGATAAATGTAATTTACAACAAGAAAAAAATTCAGAGCTCATGGAAATATTACAGCTATGTAATTGTATAATCATATATTTTTTCCTCTAGGAATTAAGAAATGAAAGGAGTTCTCTGTTTATATATAATCTACCATCAGCAGTCATACAGAAAAGACATAATTTTCAGCATTTCTGTTTTTCCTGGCTTAGGTAGAGCTGATTAACTTTAAGGAATTCTCTGAGTTGGCTGAACTTCCAGGCCTGGTTGGAACTTTATGAACTATTATATTTCTTTTCAGTGAAAGTGTCAGTGAAGATTAAACACAGAAAATAAACACTTTATACTGAAAAAAAAATAGCTATGCCAGAATGTGAATAAACGCTAATAAAAAACATAATTTAAATAACAGCTAAGTTGTCTTTCTACAGAATGTGTGATTGGCTTAGAGAAAATAGCTTTTCTTGTCAATTCATTTCTTCGTAAGTTAGCAAAACACAAGCATATCTTAATTTTTAGCAGGTGTATATGGTGTGGAATTTCCCCCTCACTATCTAACTCAAATTATCCAGCTCTGTTGATATTAAAATGCTACAGCAGCTTGAGAAAATAATGCAGTGTGAATAGAGAAAGGCATTTTCCATGCTCTAAAGAGACTGGAAAAGTAACGGGGTAAAAAATCATCAGAAACAGGAACAAGTTAGATCTGTTTTTTAGAATAACATTGTAAAAGAATAAATTGAGGCATATGCTAAGAAAGGACAAATACCTTTCAGAGAAATGTGGGTTTAATAACCTTTTCCAGTAACAAATGAGTCAGCCCTAATAATAAAAATAAAGTGTTCCAAGATGCTGAGTACATAAATACACAGCTAAAATTTAAAGTCAGATTTACAACTGCTTTTAATTTCATTTTAATGGTGTTTTATTACATTTGATACCTTGGGATCAAATGTTATATATATTGGTATTTCTTCCAGCAGCATAAGCACTATGAGTATATTCAAACAAGGCTATTAAGAATAATAGTAGATAAGACTTTCTAGTACTGGACAGCTTGAAACAAACACCATCTAGAAGTCAGACTCCTAAATTGTATTTTCCATCCAACTGTTTTTTTGGATGGTGTTTTATTATATTAAGAGTTTGGGCCTCACTGCAGCTTCTACAAGCCTTCCACTGTAGAGGGAGTGGATCACCACTAGAATGCTGCTGAAATTACAAAAACAACTTTAAACCAGTATTTTAAAATCTGTGATGTCATAAGCTGAATCCAACTCAGTCAAAATGGTGAAACATAACAATATTATTAATATTAGATGCAGATGTCATTATGCCAGGCTTATGTGTGTAAATATGGATGTGTCAGGGACTTTATGGATTGGAACAAAGCCAGTGTGTGCTTGTAACCCAGGCAACCATTTGAATGTATGAATGTGAACTAACCCTGTTAGTTCTTTTTGAGATTGTTAGAACTTCTGACATTAGTCAAAGAATGGTGTTTAGAAATCCGTAACTCCTGATTAACATTTTGTAAATGTCTATTATTGGCTTTTATCTGTTGTATTGCTAATATTTATGCCTAAGTTACTGTCCACTGATTGTTTTTGAATTATGCACTATTATTAAATCAGTAAACTTCTTAAATCCTGACTTGATTTCTACCACCTGACATTAACAATTTTGCCCTGCACAGCAGGTCCAGGTAAAAGCTGACCACTGTATTTTAAACAAACATTCTACAATGAGGTTTTAAAACAATAACTCAATAGGCCCAATTGTGCTAAAGCTTCTGGGTATCATTATAATGAATAGAAATGAAAAGAATAGCTTCATTTCTAACCTGAATACTGTCTTTTTCCTCCCAAGTCAATGACACTGTTTTCATCTTCTCTGTCACTGTACTGATTCTCTTTCTTCTCTAAGAGCTGTATAATTTTTAACTGCTGCTGTTTCACACGATGTTCCAGAAGCCTCACTTGGCCCTGAAGCTGTATCTGCTCTTGAAAACATTTCTGGAAATCCTAGAGAGGAAAACATAACTTATTGTAAAATCAACAAATTTTTTGTGATATTTAACATGTGGCATAAAGAGCCAACCAACCAAACCATAAATAAAATTTAACTTGAATAAAACATTTTGGTCACAATTTCCTACTGACATTATGTTGACTTCCATCTTTATTGCTAACTTGTTTAAAATTATTTCATGTATTACTGCATATAATATAAACCACATACATATTATGAACACTTTGCAAAAAGACCTTCTCTTTAGTGCTACCAGTTCTAACTGCAAACATGCAGCTGGGACTTTGGGGACAAACACTATAATACAGGCCCTATCATAAGAATGGCTTATCCTCTATCATCTTCCATGCACGGAGACTTTCTATCCAGTGAAGCCTGCTACTAACACTGTGAAGGTTCTAAAGAGTTTTGAAGAAATGCAATCCACATGGATATGTTTTCAACTTCATTGCACATTTTCCAAATGCTTTTAAATGACACACGTCTTATGATAAGAATCCTAACATTGCCAACATAAATATTGTTAAGTTTTAAGCTCATTTTTGGCATGCTAAAAGAGTCCCTAAGAAGTTGTGAATATGCATGAAAAATAAAAGTCAAAACAAAAGTTAAAGTCAATGTTGTGCTGTGACTTGTGTACTTAATTTTGCCAAGCAGAGTGGGTGAGAAATGTGGCAATTCTGATACAGTGATACCTAGCACTCACTTGACCCTCAAGAGCTGGAATAGCTGTTCCAAATTCCGACATGCTGAATGCATGCTGAGCAATAAATAATTGCTTTTAGATTAAAGACTATGGTAAAACAGCCAAAATGAACAGAACCTGATTGAGAGAACTTAAATTAAAACAGTCTGTATGGTTTAAAATAGGTATTAAATAAATTTGATTTCAGTGTGAGGGAGAAAAGGCTTTGAAAAAATGACACAGGTTTTGCATCAGTAACACTGCAATTTTATATGAGCAGAGTTCAGTAGCTATGGTGCTTGTAAAAGAGCACAACTAGCACTGTAAAGGTGAAAATAAAGGGCAACCTTTGGAAATCTGACATGTAAGATCAAATTTGCAGTAGTTCTAAACTGGTGCTACCTTATTAATAGGGAACATTATGTACAGGTAGATCTGCGATATTTGCCATCCATATGGAAGAATTGATATCTCAGAACATTGCCTTATCACACCAAGCTATAGAAATGTATGCAATAGCATACTGCTCTCCATAGTGAGGCACACCGCAGTGGTGCCTGCGCTTTCATTTGCATCAAGCTCAGGCTTCACCCGTTGTCCATGAACACTCCCAACAAAATATTCCATTTGTCTGCAATATTTAGTTACACTCAAAAATTTGATCATAAGACTGTGCGGAACAATCCTGAATACAGACTCTTAAGTATTACTGAAGTGTATCAGAGACTTGCTTTAATCCATACTTACCTGCAATCTAATATACATGGTGAAATAAAAGCATGGGGAAAAAATATACACATATGTGGCATAACTAGTTAGTTTGTCGGCGACCTGTCCGAGAGGGAAGAGTTCAGCAGGCTGCTCTGCCCGCTGTGCGCCCGCAGCGCTGAGCCATGCTCTGGCCGGGGAGCGCCTGGGGAACCATGGAGACTCTTGGCCACAGGGGGACGCTGTAAGGCCAGGGGAGCATTTCCCAAACACCTTTTTTAGAGGGACACAGCAGCCAGCGACCCAGTAATATCCCGAAAAGTCCTATCTAATTTAAGAACCTTCCCTTGAAAATCTTTTTCGGTTGTTGAGAGCTATATTGATACTATAGGAGATGCCTAGCATGTCATCCTTTTCTTCTAGCAGGAAATGAGAAGAAAATAGCTAAAATATATGGACATACAAAGTTGCTACAGTGGTTTAGATGGATGTTTTTTGACTGTATGCACTGGTTAATGTGGGACATGTTGCATATTGCAAAGAAAAGATGCCCTATTTATTGTGAAGCCTTTCCAGAGTGGTTGTCTCAATTGTATCTGCAGCTTCATACAAACCCTTCGCAAAAGCTGAATTTTCTATTCAGTGGGAATGAATTCAGTTGGAGATTCAAAAGAGGCTTCCTTGACAGGTGTCTGCAAATTGTCATTCTAGTCCTGTGTGAATACAGAAAATTAGAGGACTGCAGAGCTTTAGAGAGAGAGAAAGAGATGCACAGGTGGATTGAGAAAGAGTGAATAAATTTTAAAAGTATTGAAAAAGTATTTCCAGGCTTGCCCTGATCGGCTAATGCTAACTATAAAAGAAAAGCTGTCCAAAAAATCCCATGTTCCCAGTCAGATCAAATATTTATCCTAATCATACTAAGTTCAGAGTGATAAAGAAGCCACCATGCCACAGTTACCAGTTTTACTGAGAAGGTTAGCCTGTCTCAGTCTTAACTCGGTACTCACAACCTTGGAGAACATAGTAAAATGCAACAGGAGAGACCTGGAAACGGCGGCCCCTGTTGCCAGGCCCGAGCAATTGCATAGACAAGACTTCAGGTGGGGAACCTCTCTAACACATGGCCAGATCTGAGCCACAAAGAGCTTCCATTCTCGAAAGAGCAAGAGATGGTGCATTTGAGGAGAGGCAGCTCCAGGCAGCTCTGTGTGTTGCTTTCAGGTGTAGCAGAAACGCATCTATCAGTTCCCCTTTTCATACTGCTAAAAACCATTCTCCTACTGTGATTAAATTATATACTACAGGTATAGAACTTCCGAAAAAATATTATCTTACCTTAGACAATCTTGGTATCTAAATTCAGTATGACACCACTTCATATATCACAATAAAAGATCCTTTCCTTTGAACTAAATTAAACACAAGCATGCAACAGGCTGTGTCTATAATTATTATTCTTAAACTTGCATTTTAAATCCATCTTTTGTTATTGCTTACTTAAAAATTATTAATCAATTCATAAAAGTGAAAAACTAACTACGAGGTGATTCTCATCTACTTTACAGACAATACACTCATGATAGGGTGAGCACTAATATATATACATTACACATAGCAATTTCTGATTAAAAAGGTTTTAAGCTCTCAGTGCTTAGGAAGTGACAGTAAATTAGAAGTGACAGTAAATTAGAAGTGACAATCAAGACATGGCTAGCCATACTGAAAAACTGCAGCATAAGGAAAAAAAAAAAAGATTGAGCAGAAATAAAGTTTTGAAAGTAACCTACGTATGAAAAGTACTGGTATCTGATACTTTCCTTTCTCTCCCTGACTTCAGCCTTCTCAGCGATGTCTCTCTCTGTCAACTCCAGACAAATCCCATTAGACTTTGCTGCTGAACAGCAAAACCACAGTTCTCATATTCGGAATTCCATGTCTATTTTTTCCATGGGACAATCACAAGGTAACTGTAACTTCAGTTGGATCAATGTGGCCTTTAGATCTTCAGTTTATGAGACTGAATTGACATTCTTTCAACGTGCTGCTACACTTCTTTTTCACAGGATAACCCTTTAAAAATCATTGCAGTTAAACCAATGCACAGCTGAAATAATATAGAAGCAAAATGTAAATTAAGGTTATAAGTCAGCAGCTAAAACATATTGCTATTCCATTTGTTAGATATGGACCAAAGTTAAACCATTACAATGTTGAAATACTCAACAGAATGTGAATTTTACTGTGGCTGTCTCCAGTGGACAGTGGTGCCCACTGATTGAAACCAGACTGAACACAACCTGTTCTGTCTGTTTCAGTGAAGCAACCGTTTGCACTACACATTGAGAAGCAATTATCTAACAACTGCTGACAGCTCTGCTCTTGGGCACACAGTCCCACATTTAACCAGCTGCTGCAATTAATGTGCATTTGCTTTCATTATTGTGTGAATTATTTAACAGCTAGTGACCTTCCATGAAAATTATTGCTATAAATTAGACTCAGAATACTGTATGAAAACTATAAAAAGACAAAGTTTTTACTTGTGGTTCTATTTCCTGTACTTTTTAGCGTACAAACTAGCTCCAAAATATCTCTATATTGAGATTAGTGTTTTAATGAGATTAAAAGTTCAAAACTTTGAGATGAAGTTCATTTCAAAGTTTTTACTCAGGGTCAGCTAAAGTCCACAATATTCTAAATTAAAAATAATAATTAAAAAATAAGTAAATCCATTTAACTGTAGTGCCTCATTTCCCAGTAGGCCTCTGCAGAAATTAGTAATATTTTTCTCCACTGAGCAGAAGTGATTACAGAGTCACGTGCTTCCTATTCTGCCTCTATAAAGCTACTTATCTAAACAAAAGTTTTCCATAAGGTAATACAAGCCACAAACAATAGTTGTAAATTCATCAACCACTTCCACCTAGGCAATTATGAATCAAGAATTTAATCCCTTTAGGTTTCAGCTATTTAGCACCTGAATATCAAAGTACTAAAGGCGGCCATGACATGCAGTGCAGGGTGGGTGAGGCTAGAGGTATTTTAAACTGTGGAGTAAGTGTGATTTTGTCAGGGTTCTTGTTGGAGAAACAGAATATATATAGGAGAGGGTTTTGGGAGCTTGAAGTGAAGGAGCTTTGATCATTGTGTCTGAGAGTGAACTATAACGTAGTTACATGGAAAGAAGTAAGAACAGAAAGTTATGGATCTTGTTTGAGAAAAAGTTGTATAGCAAGTAGACAAGGTGGAAAAGGACAGAAACACTCTGCATACCAAGTGTCAGTGACCAGAAGTGCCACTGCTGCAGCCACCGCTTTAGGAGTTTCTGGGCTTTGCCCTTCTCTAAAGGCAAAAACTACAGGTGTAGATCTCAAAACTACAGGTGTTATTCTGAGTTAGCATTACTCCTGAATGGTAGCATAAACATCTTGTGTGCCTTCTGTACAATGTGCCTCCATGCACCATATGGTATCTATTTTAGGAAAGAATTCTATTTTCTTCTTTCATATCAGATCCAGTCACAAACTGACTGAATTTCTTCCTTCAGTGCCATTGCCTAGTGACTTATCTTCTATTGTATATTTATGCATGTTTCCTCTTTCCTTATTGGAAACTTGTCCCTACTGAACACCATTTGAAGCTATTTCCTCATTCTTTCATTTTTTAACGAATTCTGATCTTTTCCATCAAAGGTCCTGCTATCCCGTGTAGAGATTGTGAGCACCATGGAGGGCATGTGCATTGTGAGCACTATGGAGGATAAGGTATGCAGTATTTAGAAGAAACTCTGTTAAAAAATTTAATTACTAGAACTTACAGAGCTGCCAATGACATCCATCAAGCTAGCTGCAAGGATAAAATGCATCATTACCAAAATCTTCATTCTGAAAGCTGTGAAGCAGAGGAACACAGGAAATACTAGTTAACTTCAACATAAAAACTAAAATTTACACTTGACATCTTAAATCTTATTCAAAAGAGTCTATTTAACCTATAGTTATTTTCTTACAATTTGTAAATATAATGTATATGCAGGATTCATTACAAATGTCTAAAATAGTCTGATAAAATATAACTCCAAAAGCCAGTAATGAGAATTTATCCTTTTAGGCCACTTTGTATTAGAGGTCTCCATGTATTTTAGGACAGCTATTTAAGATTCAAACTCACACATTTTATTTTCAAGACAAAAGCAAAACCACTTTAAAACAAGCTGAAAAAGTGAAATATTCATTGTTGGTCCTTTTTAATTTGTGAGAAAGCTCTCTGTCATAGACAAGTATTTAAAATCTGAACTGGGATAGCTGTCTTTGAACTACAGATTGTGCAACTTTTGTTCACCAGGACAGGACCAAGATAATTTTACTGTTATAGAGTAATTTGCGGGGAAAATCTGAAATAGTTAATAGCTTTTATTTTAATGGTGACAAAGATGACATCTTTAAACTGATAGCTATGGATACTTTGTACTGTATGACCCATAGAATTTTAAATCCCATTGTTTCATATGAAAATTATTTTATAGGCCAAACCAATCATCACTGTATCTCACTGCCTTGCAAACATTAGCTGATAGAACTTCAAAATTTTTTTGTGAGACAGATGTGAGTTTTCACAGACAAACCAAGGCCTCCAATCAGTAAAATATTTACATAGATTATACATAAACTTATTCTGAATCAATTACTTAAACTGCTGCAAGCTATCAACTGAGGAATCTTTCTTTTTCTTTTGTAGCTACAAATATTTTCATTTAGCATATGCTAACACCTATTTAAACCAGAATATGTTTCCACTCTGCTTTTCCTACCATAGAGTTATTAAGGAAAAGATCTCCAAGATCACTGAGTTGAACCATTAACTTAACACTGACATGTCCACCATTAAACCATGTCACTCTGCACCACATCTACATTTTTTGAATGCTTCCAGGGATGGTGACACATTAAAGCATTTGTGGTTACACAAGTGTAATGCCTACAATAGAGATAAATGATTCAATACCAGCATGTGCTTATTGATACACCAACTTTATGAAAACTTCCACTCAAGTTTCTACAGAAATTAGTATAAAACATTAGTGGAACTTTGGCAGACTGTGCTTTTTACTGCACAAAGATAAGCATGCTTATGAGAAGTATGTTTTTAAGTTCATGTAAAATTGGACAAGTCCGCCTGTATTTTCATCAATCTCTTAAAACTTCATGCAAGACCAGAAATTACAGCCCAGAGAAATCTCAGATTTCAACAGGTAACTATAAGATACCTAGGATGCTTTTTAAAATTACAGTTATTTAAGCAAGTAACTTAAATAACAAAATTGGTTTGTTGTTTGTTTGGGTTTTTTTACTTCTAAGGTTTGCTGGTTTGCTTCTGAGGTTTGAAAGCATCATATCTGAAAGCATAGAGTTGTGAGGCCCAAGTATATCTGTATAAAGCTCATTATCCCACTTCTTGCACAGGACTGATGCAGACACAAAATGTTGAGGGTACTCTGTACCTACTGACCCAAGTTACATCACCTCAGAAGTCTTTTAAAACATTTCGGACACAAACAGCACTTATCACTAAGCTGCAAAGCACTATAATAAGCTGATGTCTGTATCTGAGGATTCCAAAGGAATCCATTAAAAATGACATATAAAATGCTTCCTGAGTAAAAATGTGAACTGAAAGCCTTAGGCTAAGTTACATATATATAAACTTCCTGATTTTAAAAGTGTAGGTTGTACTTCATGCTAACCAAATAAATGTTATACCATTTGAATCAGAAACTTTACTAGAATTCAGTGCAACAAGTTCTGATTTTGTTTGAAGTGGTAAATCCTATGAACTACAGGCTTAAAAAAAGGGGGGTGGTGTGTGTGTGTATGAGGAATCTGCAAGACTTGCCTGGCAATGAATCTGTTATTTAAATGTCAGAGGCTTCTGCCACGATAAAACATGCACTTTCACCTTACAACACCAGTAATTATAGCTATTGCAGTCCCTTCTGTTTTGAAAGCAGCTGTTGCCATCTGTCGGGATGACACTGTCTGTGACAGGAGTCACCAAAGAGTACATTAGCTATCTGGACAGCCTGCAAAAGATCTGTCTCTGAAAACTGCTCTCCTGACTCCTTGCATACTTTGAATATGTTTTCTAGGAGAGAAGGGACTCTATTTTTTTCACTGGAAGATTCATATTTCTTATGTTCTACTTCATCCCTGTTATTTTAATTATGAAAGCACAGTATCCTCCCTCACATTAGTCTTAGTATTTGAACTGTTCTATAATGATTTCACTGACTGTGAATGCCTGAATACCACAATCATTCTTAAAAAAAATCAATCTTAAGTGGATTGCACAGCTTTACAACTCCAGTATTCTTATTCTTTTAAAAAAGACTATCAAGTAAATCTTGCATACTGTTCAGAGAAATTTATGCCAGAAAAAAAAAAAATTAAAATAGAAGACTATGAGGCACAATCAAAGCAGGTAAGTCCCTTACAGCATGTATGAGCTGCTATGAGCAAGCTGCACAAAAAAAATGAATAGATGAGGATTGCAGCATGTGTGCAGTTGGTTTAGTTTGTCATCTTTAGATGAAGTCACCTTTCTATTTAAGGATGCCTCTTTCTAAAGAATGTTCCTCTTGTGGGAAACTTCCTAAGGGCTGCACTTGGAAGACAACTTAGCATGTCAGCTTTAATGCTGAATTGAAACATGCTCAAAAGACATATCAAAATATAATAATAGTCTCATATATTTCTAAATTTGATGATTTAAATACATTGGTGAAGATATTTTAATCCTGGAGTTTCATTTTTAAGAAAGCAAGCTGGACAGTAAACTCAAGATGGAGTATTCATCCTCAAAAAATAAGCTCACTATGAATGTAAGACAAGAGGCTTATAAAGAGGGAGAAACTGAGAGCTCCATTTGGCAGATCTACCAGTCAGAAACAAGAAGACTGAAATAGAGAGGACACGGTAAAAAAACCCACAGAGGGACCTCTAGTGGGATAGGGGAAACCAAAATCTTTATGCCACTGTCCTCCAAAAAAGGAAGAAGGTCAAAAAGACTAGGAAGAGACATGAAAACTCAAGCTCTGAAAGAAAATGGGCAACTTAAAAGCATTTCTCTTCTGTCACTGCCCAGCAGGTAGACGTAGACAAGGGAGAGGACAATCAGCAGTGCTGGTCCTGGACCTTGTACCTTTAAGGCAGTTTCTCAGCAGGCGTAAACTCCTGTAGTTTGTCTATCTCACAGTTGCAGTGACATGAGATTCACTGAGTGGTCAACCTAACAGTGACAAGAAAAGTGGTAAACAGGGTCAAGCCCCTTACATGTTCAAAGCACCTTGACACACTACCTAAATCATCAGGTTCAGATATGCAATTACTGTGGGTAACTTTTTACTTCGTTACCCACACTTCTAAAAAAAGTTTCAGTAGATGCTGTATTAATAACGGTTCTCTTAAGGTGCACATGCATGGTCTTCAGTAACATGGAAACCTAAAGTTCTGTTCAAGGGAAGCTTAAGATCTTGCTCTAGGAAGACTCCTTTGAAAGTCAGTTTCTTAAACTAATTTCTTTGGTCCTTTAAATATTTACCTTTGTTACATAGCTATTTGCTGACAACACACAATTGAATAAAATACTTCACCCAAAAATACCTGCCAAAAATTACAAATTTTCATCTGTCACAGATGAACCCAAAGAGTAAGATTGAAAGACTTCCAAGACTTTTTTTATAACACCTGTGTTGATTTAACAAAAAGAAAAAACCCACACGAATTTGTACAGGGGATATGCCTTTCCAGGAAAATCTTAATCTCAGACAGCAGACATGTGGATTAGTTATCACACATCATGCTAGAGTGAGAAAAACTTGGTGTTATATTTTCAAGTTGAAACACAAGCTCTTAATGGTTAGCTGAAAAAAAAATCACTTTCTGTTTTAAAGAAATGAAGTTTGAGCACAACTCTTGTGAAACCTTGAAATTTTATCCCTGGGGTTACTCATTTACTATTCCAAGATTACACCTGGAATATGCATTGTACAGTCATGCAGAAATTCTTCTCCAAAGCTATGGAATCCAAATTCTAGAAAGACATCTTTTCTCTTCTCTGTGCCTGGGCTTTCTTTAAAGGATACACAGACAATCAATCTTATATTCAAATTTCCCCTGAATTTTACGTTGTTTCCAAGTCTTTAAATAACGAATTACTAAACAGATTTGATGATGTTGAAGAAGTTCTGTGCTATGAAAATTTTGAACTTTGAATTTTGAATTAGAATGTTCTTATATTTTTGAATTTAAGAGATAGCAAACTAGATGGAATACAGATGCCTGTTTCTGTTGGCACAATGTCAATAAAACTTGCATAGCTAATAAATACAATAATAGTAGGAGAGAATCTGCCAAAAGGATAGAAAATTACTGGAAAGTTTTTTGTTTGCTTTCTTAAAATTCAAATTATTAAACTCATGCACAGATTTTGCTTTGTTTAAATTCGGTGGTGTTACAAAAACTGCCCTATTTTCCTCATCTGAAAAATAATTCATGATTTGATTTACTTTTAGGTTCTAAAAGCAACCTTGTTCATACAGCCACATAGTAATACAAATTTAGAAACTGCAGATTTGAATACTGGGTTTATTAACTACCTAGAAATGCAGGAAAATATCTAGATCCTGGTAAAACATTCATACATCATTATCAACACTGCACCAGTTATATGGCCTTCAAAAACAAATTACATTTAAGCCATAACTATAGACATTAGCCAAACTTCTTTCTTCCCTCATAGGTACCTTAAATGTTTACCTTCAACTTCTGGACAGAACTCAAAGTTGTTAAATCTTCTTAAGCTGATGCAAAAAATTCCAGAGCCCTTCCCAAGCTGCGATTGTTTTTGCTATTAAATTCTGCAGAGTTGAGGCTTACATCTGCTATGAGTCACTGGGCTGGAATGTTCCTGAGAAGTTGCCGTTATCGAGACTAAATTGCAACATAAGAAGGAGATGACGGTAATTCTGTGCCTAACACAACACTTCTGAAACAAAAATAAACCAAAAACAACAAAGGATCATCCATTCCCTTTCGCATTGTGATCCAGGAAATTGCTCTCTGTATCATACTCAGCTTTATACTCCACTCCTTTCCATAGTCGCAGCCTAAATCTCTCAGGCTTCAGAGGTAAATAGAGAGCATAACTGACTCAATGGATTTAAGGAAAAAAACCCATAATCACTCAGACTAGAAATTACCTGTCAGCAGTGTAACAAAAAAAGAGAAACATGCTAAATAAAACCTAACCCAAAGTAACAAGCATAGTACAGATAAAGCTGAAGGGAACGAGAAAAAAGTACCAAAAAAACCTTGTGTGATGTGTTTTTTAGTCAAGGCACAGAGAAGCACAGCATCTCAGTGACTTCATTAGACAAAACCATTTTCTATACAAGCTTTTTAGAGCCAGATGAATACATCAAAGAATGTTTCAAAATACAATTTGTTTTGACTGCTTGCCCTTCTTCTATGCTGGCTCTCCCAAGAAGTTCAATAAATGAGCATGCTTAAAGGAATGTGCTGGAAGAAAAGAAGTCTTAAGGAAATACTGAACAATAGCAATAAAATGAGCTTTACATTCCACAGTATAAATACAGAATCATAGAATGCCCTGGGTTGGAAGGGACCTTGGAGGTTACCTAGTTCCAAACCCCCTGCTGTGGGCAGGGACACCCTTCACTACACCAGGTTGCTAAAAGCCACATCTGACCTGGCCTCAAACACTTCCAGGGATGGGGCATCCACAATTTCTCTGTTCCACCATTCTCACAGTAAAGAATTTCTTTTTAATATCTAATCTCAACCTACTCTCTCTCACTTTAAAGCCCTTCCCCCTTGTCCAGTCACTCTATGCCCTTGTAAATAGTCTCTCTCCATCTTTTTTCAAAGTCACAGAATATTCTGAGTTGGAAGGGACCCACAAGGATCATCAAGTCCAGCTCTTAAGTGAATGGCCCATACAGGGATCTGCAACCATGGCATTATCAGCACCCATACTTAGACCAACTGAGCTAAACTTAGGGTCTTAAGGTGCCCTTAGGTGCCCTTCACATGCTTCCTACTGAAGTCTTGTTGCAAACTCCCTCAGAATAATTTCTAATGCATTATTTGGAATCTGGTTACCTTGCAGTATTTCTCTTTACTCATTACATTACATCAGCTAATTAAATTCATATTCTGAATTTCAAATATTTACTAATTACAGTAAATTACTCCTGGGAAACCTACACTAAGAATCATTCTAAAATTCAAGATCATGCAGCAAATAATTTTTACTGAGAATCTTACTATGACTAATGACTTTTTCAAGGAGGGACATACCTGTTCATAGTGTTACTCCAAACCAATAGTTTCTCAGTGGGTGGGCTCTGAATTTAGAAAGTGGAAAAAAGGCACGGCATTTTAAAGTTGGATTTATTAGCAATAAATAAATAAAATAAAATAAACAATTTATTGAGGGTTATAAGTAGATTGCCCATCACTTGAGGGATTTAAACAAAGACTAGATGGCTAAAATACCTGACTGTGGTTCAGTTAAACAAGAATAATATACAGGGTCAAGTCAGAGATTTGTGTTATTCCATAAGTCTATATGCTACCCATCATCAGAATGGTTTTGCAAAGATAAACATACTAAATAGAAGATTTTCAAAGTATATACACATGGAAGTCATATAAGCACAAAAGGAAGGAAGAGATGTATTTTTAGACCTGTTGGATACATTCAATACTGAAAACCAGCAAATGTTTGTGAGAGACTGGAGGAGGTGTGTAGCTTGAACCATTTCAGGCTCATGTGTGGGGAAAGGGACAGACCAAGTCTTGCTGTGGCAAGGCAACACTCTGCTCCATGCAACCCATCCCCGGAGCCTGTATCCCAGCCCCTCAGAGGCTGCCAATCCCTGGCACACCAGAGGCCATGCTCCACACCCTGCCCCTGGAGCCCCTAACCCAGCTCCTCAGTGCCTACCACACCAGAAGTCCTTCCTGGGGAAGGGCCCAGGAAAGCCAAAATGTACTTAAGCCACAGCACAAGGCACACATATTGTCTTAACCCTACCTCCCTTGGGTTTTGATCAGCTGAAACATTGCTGGAACCAGGAGTAGTAGCTATATTTGTTCTTTTCTGTATTTCTTCTCCCCTTTGCTTTCTTCTTCCCCTAATTCCCTCTTCTCAAATTTTGAGTAACTTAAAATCAGGTGGGTTGGAGTTTGCTAGGTTGAATGGGCTTAGAGTTTGCTAATTTATTGCTTTGTGAAATGCTTTATGCTGATTGAATGTTGCTGTCAACTTTTGCCAAAGTTCCCTGATTTTCTGAAGTTTGACAGTAAAGTTTCTGTTGTTTTGACCTCTTGAAGAATATCTTGCTGATATTTTCTACCATGCATCTGACTCAGGGCACATAAAAGAACCTTTGTCCCTTTTAAGAAATTTGTTGAGTGAGATCTGAGACTTTACAATGTCATAGACCTTACTGTGGATGTTCACACAGATATTCAGATTTGCTGTTCTTAGAAGAGTCTGCACAGAAGTGAAGGAAAACATTGCAAGAATCATTACTAACCCTTCTATAATTTTTTCATAGAGCATATATAAAGGAGAAAATGCTATTTCTCACTTCTACACTAAATCAAGATGTCTAGACTTCCTCCAAGCAAGGTAAAAACATTCAGTTGTACTATATCCACTGTATACCTTTTTTTTTTTTGATGTTTAAAAGAAAAAGCAAGCACAAGAAATCAGTGGTCTTTTTTTCCATTATATTAGCACTTTCAGCTGAGTACCTCTCCAGGTATTTTAATCTGACTGAAGTTTAACAATTTAGGGGAGTCCCAGACATGGATACCAGCTGGTGATGGGTGGATTGAGAGCAGATCTTAAGAGATGGGCTTAGTGGATGAAAAGCTAAACATGAGGCAGAAACATGTCCTTGCAGCCCAGAAAACAAATTGTATCCCAAGCTGCATCAAGAGACAAATGGCCAGAAGGTCAAGGGAGGTGATTCTGCCCCACTAGTCCACTCTGAGAATAATACCCCATCTGGAGTACTGCATCCAGCTCACAGGCCCCAGCAGAGGAAAGACATGGCTGTGTTGGAGCAAGCCCAAAGGAGGCCACAAATGATCAGAGGCTGAAGCACCTCTCCTACAAGGACAGGATGAGAGAGATGGGGTTGTTCAGCTTGAAGAAAAAGAGGATCCAGGGGGATTTCATTGCAGCCTTCCAGTACCTAAAGGGAGCTTACAAGAAGACTGGAGAGAAACTTTTCTCATGGGCATATACTACAGGACAAGGGGTAATAGCTTTAAATTGAATAAAGGACAGGTTTAGATCAGATATTAGAAAGAAATTCTTTACTGTGAGGTCAGACACTGCAACAGGCTGCCCAGAGAAATTGTGGATGCCTCATGCCTAGAAGACCAGTTTGGATGTCGCTTTGAGCAACCTGGTCTAGTGGAAGGTGTCCCTGTCTATGGCAGAGAGGTTGGAACTAGATGATCTTTAAGCTCCCTTCCAATCCAATTCATGTTATGATTCCATGATTGTAAAATCAGCAAACGCAAGATAATGTATTCATAACAGGATTCTTTATCATTCAGACTCCAAAGAAGTTGCAAACATACAATAAGCTCTAAGAACACAAGGAACCATAGATTTTTCCCTTGTGAGTTGTAACACGGGCATTAAAAATGAGAAAAAAGTATACCTTTATAGATCATATCTATGATTTTTATTCAGGAAAGCTTTTAAATCACCTTCAGCTGTCATGTAGAAATATGGAAGGGGCAAAGATTGTATAACCACATCATGGTTACTGTGTTTGTCAAAATGGAATTTTATTCCATCTGTTATGAATTAATTTGATTATGCTCTTCTCTGCATTGTTTTCATTTGTGTAATGCCAAGGATAAAATAGGAAATATGCAATGTATTTCATTCCAGGATTGGCTGAGATGATGTATTTAGAAGTGTGCATTCAACATTGTACCTCCAGCACAATAATGAAATGGTCTTTCACATATGCTAAATTGTAACAATAATAAATTGAAAAGACTTTGAAATGGAATATGATGCTTAGTTTCATAACTTAGATGCTAGGCTTTTTTTCTGAGGGGTAAAAGCAAGTAAACAAACAAACAAAACAACCCCAAAACCCATCCTGACTAACTCTATGAAAATCATGATGTCTGAGTAAACTTAACTTTGGGGTTTTTTTTATATGAAGTAGTAATGATGTGTCACTCCCACACTAATATTTTGTTACCAAAACAGAACAAAGCTTAAATAAAAGATAAACCAAACTCAGGCATTAATTTAGTAATTTCATAATCTGTCATTTCAGAGATACAACACAGAAATCAGCAACATATCATTATCATGGATAATAAGACCAGCAAATTCAACATATTTAGACATTATTTTATCACACACCAAATATGGGGAAAAAAATCCCCAATTCTTATTAGAAATATAGAATAAGCAGTCCCTCACATCTTTTTCAACAAGCAGTAGCAAAGACAGTGTAACTAGCATAGATGGAACACATTGCAGAGTTGAAGACCTAACAAACATCTAGGTCTGTACACATCTTTGCAGAATATAGAAAAACAGTGGACTTGGAGAAGGCCTAGAGTAATTAAAAAAAAAAAAATTATCACAGTAAGTTCCATTGCTGGTGTTTGTCTTCTATTCATTAGCCTAAAAATGATAACAAATATGAATTAAACTATGTTGTGAGGAAATCTATCTGGCAAAGTGACCTGCTCAAGATCTTAGTGTGAGTGCCAAGAAAAGA
Organism: Monarcha castaneiventris obscurior; assembly: GCA_026261815.1. NCBI lineage: Eukaryota > Metazoa > Chordata > Aves > Passeriformes > Monarchidae > Monarcha > Monarcha castaneiventris. The sequence goes on from JAMPIT010000433.1 coordinate 28,618,006, forward strand.
ACATGGCCCATAATCTTCTGCCTTATTTAGAAGAACAGCTTACATATACTGCCTCCTCCTGCCTTCTTTACACAGGAAACTTCCTGCTGGCCTCAGTTTTCCTTTTGTCCTCTTCAAAGACATCCTTCTCCTATATTCTACTTTTGGAATGCCTTTGGAAAGGTGCACCAACTAATCCCTCTTCCTTGGCATTTATTAATTTAGTGCTGTTATCCATTTGTACCAGCCCTAATCAACAGTATAACTGGAACCACATAGCACCAAATTTCTATGACCAGAAAAAAAAAAAGGAACCAAAAAAGTAATTTAATTAGAAACGTGTCAGAAAGATTTAGATTACAAAGTTACTTTAAACCTTTCAAAATTACTCTAATTTAAATCCTTGCATATATATAGCTATGTACATATATAGTCATTGGTATGTATGTATATAGACATGCAAGGTCATCATATTTGGTTACTTCTGTGTTTGCAAAACCACTGTCATAAAAGCAAGTATCTATTTCAAAAGCATTATTGCCAGAGGATAAAATAAAGAATATCATAAAATTAATCAACTCTGTGTAGCCACAGTGGAACTCTTTATATTAACTTTTTATTAGAAGTCAGCGTGATTGATTATGAACAAAATTCCACAAAATTATTTGGAATTTTTTCTTTCTGTGGATTGGGTGTTTGCTAGCAAACTGCTTAGCTGTAAAATGACCTACAACTTCAGCAGATTTCTTCCTGTTTAAAGAAATATAAACACATATGAAAAAAATACTAGGTGGCTTTGAAGAATTCACTGTAGCTTTTATATGCTAACTATTCTAATGCTGGTATGTCTTCAACATAACTGAAGCCATGCAGTGCAGAGAAAGCACTTAGTTATGAATATGCAGGAGTGACTGATACCAGATACATTGGAGATAGCCAGGAACAAGCAAAAACGTAGGAAGAATCTACAACCTTTTCCTCTTAGAATTTTAATTTGCAAATGAGAATTCTTGGTTTGGATAATTTCTCTGTGTGTGGTGGGGTTGCTTATTTCTTTCATATTCTTGTTCTTTGATTCACATCAGAGATAGAAATTTATGGGGCATTTCTAAGCTGTGTAATAATTTTCTCTTTTTCCTGCTCACTTTTTAATTTACTTATTTGTTCAATGTAACACATATTTATGCTGTGACCCCAGAAATCTAAATAATGTGGAAGTGGCTAGACAATATGGTGATATAAAACAACCACCCAAGATATTATGAATTAAAGGTTTTTCCTACTCACTTTTCTGAAGAATCTGCAGATACACCTGGTTAAGTAAAATCTGTCATTTCAAAACAACTGAAGTATTTTGTTTCTTCTTGGATTATCTTTGTTGGACAAGGAAGAAACTGAAGATGCTAATGGATTACAAATAGAAAAAAAAAAGAGATGAGACTACGTAACAGTACAATATATCAAATATAATGTAGAATTAAATAACATAGAGGGACATCCAGATTAAAACCCGTATTTCTATGTTGCTTATGAAAAATTATTTAATTTCTAAAGAGTGAAATAATACTCATAACCTTCTGTGCTATATAGACCTCTTTTAAAATAGTTTTAAAAATAGGTTTTAATGAAGTCTGACTTCAAAGAGGACAGTGAGAAAAATGTGGTCTTCAGGCTTTTAGGCAAGGCAGCATTGGTGATCTTGATGTGTTTTGGTTGTGTGAAACAAGTGTGTTTAATAAAACAAAACTGGTTATGTCTTGTGGGTCCATCCATCACTTTATCACTTGGTCTGACACCAGCTGCTAACACTTCACTAGAATGCAATACCTTCACTGCATATAACAGCAAATGTTACAGATTGGTGAGATAATAGCAGTACCAAGAGGATTTCTTTCTGCACCCTAAGGATGTGGAAAAGGTTTACAACGGGGATCCCATCCATTCTTCATCTGACATTTTTCCTGGGATCTGACTAAGTTAGCTAATACCTGTCTTCCAATTATTCCACTTTCCTTTATTGCTTCTGATGACTCTTTTGCTTGAGTGGAACATGAAAAATGGTTTCCTTTTTGTCCTGGTTTCTTCACTAATATTAAATCAGTGAATCTTGACCAGCCTAAAGCTTGGCTTTGTAGTCTTAAATGCCTGTGCCTCTCTCCCTACAACTGCCTACCTTGTTATCAGCCCTCATAGGCTGACACTTCAACTTGACACTCTTTGTTAATGCCTTAAAAGATATTTCCTATCTAATATTTCACAAACAGAAAAAATACCTTTAGTATAGTAGCTTGGTAGTCACTGTATAACCGTATTATGGTAGACTTATCGTTTTTGGCCAGTTTAAATTTTGCAGCAAAAACCTCTTTGTCATAAGATCAGGAAAAACATGGACAACTACTGCTTGAACTGAATGCTCAATTACTTACTATCTTTGTTTCAGGGCCTTTAAAAATCTCTCTCCCCAGATACTTCTCACATCTCCTCTGTTTCAGTAAAACATTAATCTTTCACTTCTTGTCTCCAGTCCTTACATGCCTGTATTTTGTTTGCTTTCTTTCACTTTGAAATGATAAAGTAAAATTAACAAGGTACAGCCAACAGTTGTGCACGGAAAATATCATCATGTCTCTGACATGGCTTTCAATCCTAATTAAACTGGGCTATCTCAAAGATAATCCATTCAGTTTCTGTGAGGATGCACTCATTAGCATGTCTGCTGAGAGAGGCGCTTATAACAGAGATCTTTGTGGGAGGGGTTTAGTTGCTGTCTCTCTAGATGCTCATTAGCATTGATATAGGACTTCCCCCCCAAATATTTCTTTCATTTAATTAACAAGACATTCTTTAATCCATATTAGTTTTGCCTCATAATCATTCCCAAATCCTGAGATGTTGTATTTTACAACAGTAGTGGAGAACCACCTACTGGAAATAATGCTTCTTGCAGTGCAGTCCACAATTCCTTCATGCCTCTGAGGGGCCATTTCTAAAACAAACAATAAAAAGGAAAAAACACACAAACAAGTTTGCAGCCAATTCCAGAACAGGGGCAGAAAATAAGAAGAGAAAAATCATCTTCCAAATATCAAGCAGGAATCAGAGTAATGATGCTGTAAGCTCATACTGTGCTGAGGAAAACACACAGTTATGACATATAAGGGACTACACTAAAATGCTTCATTGTTACTGAAACATACTACAATCAATTTGATTTTTTTTTCCTTGACAAAGTATTACATTTCTTATGTAAGTTTGTTTGAGGGTTGTTTTTTTTTTTTTCTGCAGGAAACAAGAGGAATGAGGGAGCTGCATTTTAAGAACAAGGCACAGCAAAAAACCCCCAAAATTATAGTCATTGTACTAGGGCAGTATTTTCTCTAAAATTCTGCTCCACCTGCCAGGCTGTGGGAGATTGGTCACTGTGACAATAGAAAGCATCTTGTCAACAGCAAAACTGCCAATATTGTGATGAATATCCAGACATGATACTTGAGTTCAGAAAAACAGGACATTGGTTAAAAGTATAATAAAAATGCTCATAAACTAACTTCTTTATTAGCTGCAGAATTGCAATACAGATTGATAATACATATTCATCACACAGAGAGCTTCCATCAAACTGTTGTAGATTGTTTTCAAAGTGATTTCATTTATGGATATACAGTCAAGTATCTCGTGGTAGAAACGGAAGAAAGATTCTGCTCTAATACAGTCTTATGCTCACCTCTTTCACTCACTCAGTATTGTCCAGAACTATTTCCTTGATATGGGGGAATCTGCTGGAGATAACAAAAATGCTTTTATTGAAACATATTTATTTTGAAGCTTTTCCAGTTACTTAGCTCCTTTTCTAGATTACAGATAGATTAATGGATTGTTGAAAAGGATACGTGTCCTTTTTCTTTTTAAAGCAAAATTCATTAGTACAAGTCCTAATATGGGAGATATGGTGGCTAACTACATTTCCATGTTGTACCAGTAGAATGTTTCTCTAGCAGGATCAATTATAAGGCTATATAAGGCATATGTAAGTGCTTAATGCTTTTGCTCTAGAAACGGTGTAATGGAAATGCTGAAAATACTGGGTTTTTCCATTTTGACAAGGGACAATCCCCCCAAATGAAAGTCATATAAACAATACCAGCTTCACTGAAATAGAAATTCTGAGTATGCTATCCAAGTCCAGTCTCCTGAAGGACTAACAGCTGCCTCGTGAGGGGAAGAAGGGAAGGCACTCATCTCTTCTCTGTGGTGACCAGTGACAGGACCTGAGGAAATGGCCTGAAGTTTCATCAGGGGAGGTTTAGGTCGGATACTAGGAAAAGTTTTTTACCCAGCAGGTGGCTGGGCACTGGAGCAGGCTCCCCAGGGAAGTGGTCACAGCACCAAGCCTGACAGAGGTCAGGAAGCATTTGGACAACACTCTTGGGCACAGGGTGTAACTCTGGGGGTGTCCTGTGCAGGGCCACAGTTGGATCTTGAAGCGTTGCATCCAACTCAGAATGTTCTATGACTCTAACAACTTCTGTTAAATACCAAGCACAGCGCACAGGCTTTTATGCACTACAATTGTTTTTTAAATTCCAAACCCTCTATTTATATTTTTTTCCCCAAAGAAAAGTATAAAGAACCTAGATGCATAAACTCCATGCCACAAATCAAGGAGCAAAACACGCCAAAGGCTGACAGGAACAGTCGATACTGCTCCAAACAGGGGAAAGAGCTGATCGTTGTCCACACTAAGGGTTTCGACGTGATTTTACTCGTCTTCCAACCAGGCAAAAGCATTTACAGAGTTCATCACTGTTTTCGTATTTTATTTTATACGAAAACCAGGCTCGACGATTCCCCACGGGCCGCAGAACAGCGATGAACGCGCCCCAGCCCCCTCATGGGGCGGGTCGGGGCGGGGGGGGGGCCCTGTGGTGAAAACTACCACTCCCAGGAGGCACCGCTGCCGGCCCCGGGGGCGCCGGCCCTTCCTCGCGCAAGGCACGCTGGGAGTTGGAGTTTCCTCGCCCGCCGCTCTGGCCCCGAGCGCCCCGGCGGCCGCGCAGGGATCCTCAGGCGCCCTGCGGAGCGGGCCGGGCGGGGCGCGCGCGGTGCGGCGGGGCCGGGCGGGCGGAGGTTACCAGGTAACGGCGCGTGTCCGTCTGTCTGTCCGTGCCTGTATCCCTCCGCCAGGCACCGCCCCCGGCGGAGTGGCGGCCAAGATGGCGGCGGCGGCTGAGGAAGGAGCGCAGTGAGCGCCTCCGCCTGCCCTGTCCCGCCGCGCCGGGCGAAGCGAGGCCGCGCCGCTCCTCCGCTGCCCGCAGGCGAAGCGCTCGTCCGGGCAGCCCGGGCCCCGCAAGTGGCGGCCGGCGGTGGAGGAGCAGCCAGGCCGGGTGACCTCCCGTCCGGCGCGGGGTGAGCTCCCTTCTCCTGCCCCTCGCGCGGCGCGCTGCCCCTTCCCCGTCCCTTTCCGCTGGTGCGGCGGGGCAGGGCGGCGGGGAGCGGGCAGGGGCTCGGGGCAGGTCGGGGACGGCGGGGAAGCCGTGCGGCGGCAGCGGCTGTGCGGGCCGCGCCCCTCGCACAGGGCAGGGCGCGTTCTCCGCTCTCCAAGGAGACGCGTTCGCGGCAGCGGAGGCGCCTTGAGCAGAGCCCGCCTTCGCACGCACCCCGCGGCGCCCGGGCTTTGGCGCCGGGAAGGAGCGGGATCTGCTCCCGCCGGCCCCGGGCCGGGACCGCCTCGCCCGCCGCAGGCAGCGAGCGGTTCGGCCGGCAGAGCCGCCGGGCCATCGCTCGCTCCGCCGGCCCCGTTGGCAGCGAGACCCGCCGGGCCTGGACTCGGTGCCGGCCGTGGGATCGGAGCAGGTCGGGACGGCAGAGCCTGCGGGCGCTGGGAAGGCCCCGGCGCTGGAAGCTGGAAGCGCCGGGCACACCGCCCCTCGGCTGGGTGTGTGAGTGTGCGGCTCGTGTGAGCGCTGTCCGGTGCGGCAGGAGAGGATTTGCTCTGTTGACTGCTCCTGTATGATGATATTGTATGGTTTGCTTTTAATGAGTTAATGCCCAGTGAGGAGCGCACGTCTTAAAAAGAAATGTTTGGGCCCATTTTCTGCCTTTATGGCGCCGTGATGGCTTTCTGCGAGTTTCTGTTTTCGTTTAATATTTTTTTTCCCAAAACTTTGCAGTATTAGGTGCTCTAGAGAGCTCTTGCATTCATATGAGTGCTACAGGAAAAATTCTCTAGAGCATCTTTGTTGTCGAGACAAAAGTCTTTTGAAGTGCATAGCTTTGTTTTGCTTACATGTTAAGTAGTGTTTCTTCTGTGCAAAATATATGTTGCTGTTACATGTACAGAATATGTTTTGATTATAATGTTACATGTTTCACTTACAATCTTACATGTTATCTGAAGGTACTATTTCTGTAGATAATATACTTGAAAGTCTTTTCTTTTTTTCCCAAATCCCTGGTAAATGTTGTAAGGGCATAAGCACATGCTCAAATAGCTTTTGTACAGATCCTATGACTTGCAAGAACCAGAAATTGGGAATGGGTTGCTGCTGATAGATAGATAGATAGATAGATAGATAACAGGAAGACAGCAAAGCTTTTAGAAGAGGATTTTTGGTAGAAATATCTGGTAACATGAAAATATAGAAAAAATGCATGTTGATGAAACGTGTGTGTGCAGGTGGAAAGCACAGATTCATGTGAACAAGAAGAAAAAAATCCTGTCTGAACCTCTGTGTTTTTCATCTGAGTTAAAGAGGTAAAATACCATCAGAGCTCTCTGATCTTAAACTTGCTGGAATATAGTTCATTTGGAGGTATCAAAGACTATAATGTGAATGTTTAGAAACTTTCTCTTTGGGAAGGGCACAGTTCTGCTAGAACACTTTAAAATCCGCTTGCTGGAAATAATGAAGATACTGTTATTTTTGAGCTGTATTCATCAGGGCATGTTGCTGTTCGCCCAGTCTCCTTGTTTGAGAATATTATTATTCAGAGTATTCCATCTGGGACAGTTAATTTACTTCAGAGGGTCTCCTATAGCAAAGATAGTTGAGAACAGCTTTTGTGAAAGCTTTAAGAAAAATAAATGTGAGTAGTTACTTTTATTATGTAAAGAGGAATACAGCCACGTTTTTTTACAGTAGGAGGTAGGGAAAAACTACTTTTGCTATGGTTTTAGTAGAATTATATAACATGATGATGAGGAAACGGCTTACAGAATTGAACTGTAAACCCAGATGGCCTCTAATCTTCCTCATTCTGCTCGGTGACATAGGTCAGGATACAGTGTCTGTTGAAATGTTGGGTCTTGCACATCTGCAAAGCCGAATGGTTTGTCTGTAACTGAAGAAAGTTCTTTAAAATCATGACTGTTTTTAAACTGATAACGATGCATTTGCTTTGAACACTTGTACGTTCTAGTATGAGCTTCCCTGTGAATTTTTTATAGGATGCTTGTTTCTACGTGAAAATAAACAAAATGTGAAAGTGCGCATTGTATTCTAATTTTCCAACTGAATCAGACAGATTACCTGAAAGTTGCCCAGAAGGTCCTTGAGCCAATATATAGTTTTTGTGTAGTCATAAGGTTTAGGCACATCAGGAAGTTCATCCAGTTCTAAATGTCTGGGGTTTTTTTCAAATTTTGGTATTATTTGTTGGCCATCTAGTTCATAGGTGGTAGCCTCTGGTTGCATGGCCTAGTGGGCACTTCTGTTGGGATGAAGAAGGGAGTGTGAATTGTTGTGCAGGGACAGCAGGGCAGAGTTCCCAAAGTAGCAGGCACTTAGACCTGTTAGGCTTATAGCTTATAGCTGTGTTGTGGTTATGGGTGTGAGATGCAGGAGGGGAATGACTCCCGACTGCCTTACCGTGACCTAGGCTGGCACACCTACGACTGGAGATGTGGTTAGAGTGTAAGGAGCATACCTGGTAGATCCCATTTCCTTTATGATTTAGCAATAGGCTCTGTCTGTATAGGAATACTGCTTTGTGCAAGTGGGACTACTGAGAGGGCTGTACTGTGTGATTTTGATTGAACCCTATACCTAAGCAAGATAGGTGTACTAGGACAGCTTTTAAACTTAGTTCAGGATTAATCTGTTTTTCTTTCTGGAACTGATACTAAAAAAAACTCAACAAACTTCTTAGATACTTCCTAATCTTGAGTTTCCAGTGATTTATTCACCTGCACTCTGTGAAAATTAATAGTAGATAGTTGCAGTAAAATGTTGAGAAAGTGGTTCCTGTTGATTTTTATATTTTTATTTCTTCAGTTAAGGTTAGAATTATGTCCTAACATAGTGGTGGAAATGAGCTGGAAAAAGTAAATCTCTGCAAGACCACTTTTCTTCTGAATCTGTAACAGTTCTTCAGAGGTAAAGTTTGTAGCTTTGTGCAGTGGAATTGTGCCAGCAGCACTTAGCAAATATGGTTACGTATTCATCACCTTTTGGAGCAGGCTAATCTAATTTTACTGTCATAAAGGAATACTTTTTCTGATCTTTCAACTTTAACATTTCTTTTAATTTCTAGTGTCAAAACAGGAAGTGAGAATGAAAACTTTGAACATTTAAGGTGCCTTATATTGGACAGAGTGACTCTGATAGAGAGCAGCAAAGCGCTACGAAATATTTTGTTTGGTTTTGGTAGAAATTGTAATGTAAATGGCAGCTCATTCACTGCTTAAATAGCTTAATGTGGGGCAATGAAGGTAAAAATCCTTTTACTGACATCGGTTTTCCTTGTATTTTTTCAAGTGTGTCATTTAGTTGTCAGCATCTCAGTCTTAAGATGAATGTGAAAGTTTGACATACTGGGTCTCCAGAATCACTAATTGTATCGAATAGATGTCACCCTGTGCTTGAAAGTGTAGGCTTTATGAATTACAAAGGAGTCTTTCCAAGCACTGTATAGTTTTTTTTAAGGTGAGGGCAATTGAGACCCTCAAAAAAAAAAAAAATTACTTTCATTGATCATAGGTTAAAAAGCCCCAAAACCACAACTACTGTTTCTTTATTTTTTTTGATGCCAGTTTCTGTGTTCTTCTCATTGATACATTTCTAGTAACACAGTTTAGTAAATGGGGAGTTTACTTTCCTAAACAGCTTCATGTTTGCATTTTATAATGAATATGTTGTTGTCTTCTGAGATCGTGAGTCTTTAACTATGTAAACTGATTTTAATGCAGCACATTTCTTTCAACTGTTTCTTTTAGATTGTTTTTATTGATTGCTTGTCATGGCAACAGGAGGCAGTCCCTTTGAAGAAGGCATGAATGATCAGGACTTGCCCAGCTGGAGCAATGAGAGCCTTGATGACCGGCTGAACAACACAGTAAAATTATTCTTTTCTTTCTGTTGCCATTTGATGCCATACATTAGAATTACCAGATAGATTCTGTTAGTGGCAGGTAGCAATGCAAACCCATAAGCCTTGTCAGTACAGCTATACAGATAAATACCTGGAAAAACTGAGGTAGATGTAAGTAGGCAGTGAGTTAAATTCAGACATTATGAGGTCTGTAGAGGTATTTATTGCAAATGTTTTGTGTAAATAAAGTAGCTAGACACAAAAGCATTGTCGGTGTCATGCAAGTGAAAGCCGTAATTTAAAAAGTTCTGAACTAAAAGTGAAAGGATTCGCAGGAAAGAAGAAAACATACAACTGGAGCTTCATTTGAAATTAATTTAATGCATTTAGGTTGAAATGGATTTAAAATTTCCCGACAAGCTATTCTTAATTATGCAATGGAGGAAATTCTATTTTGTAAAGTGATATTTGCTCTAGAAAACGTAGTGCGTATTTCAATATGGCTTACTATTTTTACTTCTGAAATAGAAGTAAACTCTCTCATAGAGTGAAAACATTTGCTTTTTGTCTGTGTGGATAGCAAATGATTTTTTTATTCTCTCTTCTTCCCCTTAAGGACTGGGGAAGTCAACAGAAGAAAGCAAACAGATCTTCAGAAAAAAACAAGAAAAAGCTTAGTGGGGAAGGTGAAACGAGACTTACTAATGAAATATCTCCAGAATCTTCACCTGGAATGGAACGACGGAAGACCAGAACTTCTCATAGTTTTCCTCATGCTCGATACATGACTCAGATGTCTGTTCCAGAGCAGGCTGAGCTAGAAAGACTTAAACAAAGAATAAACTTCAGTGATCTGGATCAGGTTTGTGTGAATACTAGCTCCCACTAGAAATGTGACTACAAAATGTATTGAGTTATCTCTTAACAATGTGACAGATGAGTAAAGAATCCTTTCATAGAAGGTTAAGGTAAAAAAAAAAAGCTTATAGGCATCATGATAACCAAATCAAAATTCTGGTTTTGAACTTCAGATAATAAGGGAAAGTTCAGGACCATGGCTTTCCCCTGTTCCAGAGTGTGCTAGCTGTCTTCACTTTCTTGCTCTCAGCCATTAACAAATCTCTCTGTCCTTGTAGCGGTATTTCTTACTCATAGTACTTGCCTGCCACTTGAAAATACCTGTTACCTTATTTTGAAAGTCTGTTCTTGAACTGCCAGTTTGTGATCCTGAACATTGTTGTCCTTGTGGATTAGGCAGAGGAGCATCATTAAAAACTGCTCCTCAGTAGAGTGTAGAGAATTTTATGGCACAAATTCTTGAGCCATAACTACTTTTTTGAAAGTACAGCGCATTCATCCTTCCCTTGTCCAAAACCAGTGAAAAGTATGAGGGATTAATTCTTTCATAACAAGGTATAAATTCGTGTTAACAGTTTCAGAACAGAGGCTAGTTCGTCTTTCCCGAAGGTCGTTGCCAACTTCCTTGGTTGTGAAGATTCCAGCATGATTCATTGTGCTGAGTTATAATTTAAAGGCTGGGCATAACTTCTTCCTCGAATGTATTTTAGGGCACCACTTTGCTATTCACAATTTTCTAAAGAAAAGCTGAAGTTTTGAGAGTATCATATTTTGCATAGGAATATGTTGCTCTTTTATTATTGTTCTTTTCTCAAATGTACCTGGAGAAGTAGAATGTCTTTTGCGACAGTAAAGGTGAAGGTCACAGCAAGAATGAGGGGCTAAATTCTGAGAAATGACAGAATGGTTTTGCTTCTCATTGCTCTGGGAGGATGGATTTGCTTTCTAAAAACTATATGGCAAAAATCATTGGCACCGTCTTTAGCTAACTTTTGGCCAGTTGGTGACTAATTAGGTAACTTTAAAATCAGTCTAATAATACTGTAGAAATAGTAATACAAGCAGTGTTGAGAACATACTGGATTAAAAAAATAAAGCAATTGTTCTTTCTTTTGTTTGTGTATAGAGAAGCATTGGAAGTGATTCTCAAGGCAGGGCAACGGCTGCTAACAACAAGCGTCAGCTTAATGAAAACAAAAAACCATTCAACTTCCTGTCACTGCAGATTAACACTAACAGAAGCAAAGATCCTGCCTCAGGTTCCCAAAAAAAGGAAAGTGGGGTATCAGCACAATGTAAAGAGCTGTTTGGAGCTGCTCTAAGCAAGGATTTTTTGCAAAATTGTCAAGCGCCTGCTCAAGAAGATGGAAGGAGAGAACAAGCAATGGATAGTAGCCAGGTATTTACCCAGCTTATAAAGTCTACAAAATATTGACTCTTAATTTTTAGTGCTTCTTTCTAAATTTCTTTAAAATGTAAATCTTTATTGGGAATATTTAACTTCCTACTCTTCTAAAACTTGAAGAAAATGTGAAACCAGACTTTATCATCTGCTCTTCTTAAGAAATCCAGTTGTTGGTAATAGAAGTAATTTTCATTTTAGAGGTGGTTTCTCTTTTATACGGTTCCAGAAAATGCTCTCACAGTTCACTATTTTCCTGTGTTAATGAGCTCGGTTGTGTTTCAGCCATTGTTGACCAGAAGCCCTGTGCTTCAGCCTTGCAACTTCCCGCATGCATAAATCTATCCTTATAAAAGCTGTTGACTTTTAACCACTTGTGGAAGAGTGCTTGTAGGAGTGAAAGTACTAATATGTCCCTCTTTCATTACTTTCTTACTCCTTTGCTGTTGCTGTCACCGTGTCTTGTGCATTGAATACGTTGCAGTTGTACCTGAATGCATTCAGTAACTTCAGTGTCTTTGCAGATTGTGAGCAGACTAGTTCAAATTCGCGACTATATTGCTAAGGCCAGCTCCATGCGGGATGATCTTGTAGAGAAAAATGAAAGATCGGCCAATGTTGAGCGTTTATCACACCTTATAGATGACCTTAAAGAGCAGGAGAAATCCTATCTGAAATTTTTGCAAAAGATGCTTGTAAGTTTGAGAACACAATGTATTTATTTCTACACTGTAAGCTTTTTTTAGGAGTTGACCATTTATGTTTTGATGGTGCTACTGAGGGTGTTGATTTTGGTATGTAGTACCTTCCATAAATCATTTTTAATGCCCCATTATATAGCTTTTGATTTGTGCCAATGAAATATTTCAGGCTAGAGAAAATGAGGAGGATGATGTTCGGACTATAGATTCAGCTGTGGGATCTGGTTCTGTAGGTGAGAGCACATCGCTAAACATTGATGTGCAGTCTGAGGCTTCAGATACCACGGTAAGCTGCCTTTTAGTAATTAAGGTGCTAGAAATGAAGGCTTTATTTTGGTTTTTTCGTGGGTCTTATGATAGTGTCATAATCTACAGTTCAATTGAAAAATAGTAAATCCCCACGCACTCTGTTTAGGAGGTGTCCATGCACGTGGGGATTTATTTTTTTAATACAAGAAAAAAAGTAATGATTATGTCACAACAAAAATCTAAAGAATCTTTTAAATCTATTTCTTCAAAGTACAGTTAAGGATAAAATGTGTACTTTGGCGGAGAATTTGCTGACGTGATATAGGAAGAAATATCTATACAACTTTTCATCTCTAGGTTTGTTTCTGTTAGTGGGGAAAATTTTCGGGTATTGGGTGAGGGGAGGATTAGAAATGTGTCATTAGTGGGCCATTATCCAAGCATCTTTCTAGTGATATGATAGAAGTATTGACCTAATACAGAAGTTTCTCTGATTTTTTGGTAAGACGGGCACCTTTTTAGAAAATGTGTTCTGAATTTAGTGCTGAGATAAATAGTCAATCTTCCTTTCTACTTATAAAAGTGCTTTTTTTTTTTACATGGTAAGCATTTCTTGTAGTAGATACAAAAGCATTTTAATAACTTAATTTTCATGTCTTCCATTCTGTTACACTGAGGAAAAGTATCAGAGAGCAGGTGCTCTTTCTGGCCAGTTAGCACACTGAATGTCCTATGGATAAGGAGAGCTCACCTGCTTGGAAATAAAACAGTTAAAATGTTAAGAAGCTGTTGTAATTATTTTTAGCTGTATGAGAACTCTTTCTATCTCTGTAAAGAAATAAAATGATAGATGTGGAAGATGCACTCTTAACTTACAAAAATAAGATTTGTAAAATGCAGGAGAAGGTTATTTTTTTAAAGAAGTATCCATGTAAACTTGCATTTGTCTTAATACTTACAAAATTTGCTCTTTATTTTGTTGTTTGGCTCTTAATTTTTCATCTAAGCTCTTTTTACATGCTGCTTGAATATTTTACGTGCAGAGTTTGTACTTCTGGTGGTATAACGTTGATTGCTATATGGAGCTTTATTGTAATGCAAACTCTAAGAAGACTAAAAATGTCTTCACTCTTTAATAGATGTTTTAGATATTAGTTTTCATTATTTGACAAGATGAAGTGGATAGGTTTGTAACTTAAGAATGCATGCTAAGTTGGAGCACATTTTCAAAATCTAACATACTAAACTATTCAATATAGGAGGTATCTTTTAGTTTGAGCTGTCGGCCCCGCATTGAGGACAAACTAGGGAATTCAGCTTCACAGGAACAGGTTACAGACATTGATGTTACACCAAGCCCTAAAGGGAAAAGTGAGAGAGCTGCTCTGAATGACAGGGAAATCTGGCCTTGTGGGATTAATAGCCAGGATCATGGATTGCTTTCAAAGGTACACTTCAAAATGTTACTTTAGCCTCAAATAGGGTTTATACAGGCTAGTCTTCCCTGTCCCCCCATCTCCCTTATTAATTGCTTCAAGCATATTTGTTACTTACAGTGAATGTTCCCACTGGATTGCTTATCTGTATCCAGCTGTCTTTTCACTGAAGTAATCTCTTTTGCCTAGAATATTTTTTCTTTGAATAGAGATGTTTCACAACTTTTTCTTCTGAATTGTTAGCATTGATATAACTCTGTACAGCAGGTGTTGTGATTTTATGTAGATGATCCTTCTAGTTTTGTTGTTCCCTTCTTCGGAAAACATATTGTAAATGTGACTTTCAGACACTTGTCATGGTTGCACTAATAGTCTGCCAATGCATGTTTAAAGGAATACCAAATACAGAAAATAAATTAGAAATAAGTAGCCTTAAATTGTTCCATAGATGTTTTTGTATAGCTGTTTATATTTGGTTGGAAAGGGGAAGACTTTCAAGGAGTGCAGTGTCTAAAATTTTTTTTTATACCTGTTATGAGCTTTTCTATAGCATTGTCCTTCCTGTGATTTAATTTTTAAAAAGTCTTAAATTGAATCATTTTTTCCCTAAAATAAAAGGCTTAAATATTTTGTCAAGCTTACCAGTCTAAATGTAGAACTAAGTTTGAAAATTTTGTTAATGTAGTTTTCATGAACTCAAGCAAATCTGGTACTTTAGATAAAGCCTAGATCATTAAATAGGTGAGTGAGACTGAGACTCATACCCTTTTTCCCTTCCTTCCCTTGTTCCTTCCTGTGCTGATTTCAGTGCGTGATCTATTTTGACTCCACTCTGCTGTTTATATGAAAGGTGAAAGTTTAACAGGAATGATCAGTGTCAGTTGCAGTGCATCTTTTTAGTAACACTTCGAGGAGTTCAGAATTCTGGATGTTTTCAACTTTCTCTGCTGGAAAGTTGAGCATTCCTAGGTACCCAGAGCTAGTTCATAAGATGCCTGCTTCTATTCTGACATTTGATGCAGAGTATTTGGACTGAATTTTCTACTTTAGGAACTTAGTACTATGCGGACAGAAGATTACGCTTTCAAGTTAGTAGTTTTCTTTGTAATTGTTATTTTCCATTATTTCATCTGCAAGGTGCAATAATCCAACTTCAGACAGGATCAGGATCTTAACTGTGGATGTCTCATTAAAATACTTAATTTGAGTAAAAGTTTTGATGCAAATATCCAGCTCCTAATTAGCACAGGATGAGGAAAATAACTGAGTTTTAATATATTTTAACTGCTCAGCATGCTTTCATTCTTTCAGAACTATTTCAAATTTTTGTTTGAGAACAATGTAGAGAGGATTCTGTGCATGTTTTTGCTATGAAATTGATTTACCTAAACCTGGTGTATTCTAGTATTGATGCCATAAATACAGTACACAGAACTAAATACTTTATAGGTTAGGAAAGAGTTACTGCCTAAAATTGCCTAAAACATTCTGCTAAAAATGTAGAGACTTTAGGCTAGTAAATCAGTTGAGATCTTGTGTTTTAGAAAGATCCATGATACAATGCCTTATCTTGCTTACCTTTACCAGTCTTAAATGTTAATGCCCTCTGTTATGATTTAAAAGACAGGAGGAGGCTTGAGTTAGTCTTTGTCACATTAGGGCAGCTGACTGGCTTTGTAAAGGAAACTTAAACCCTCAGGAGCTATAAGCACATCTCGGTGGTACAGGCTTCTTCCTGCTGGATGTCTAATTCTTTTTTAAAATAAAGGACTATCAGAAAGATGAAGCTCTTTCATTTTTACTTTTTTCTGTTACCAGGCCGTTCGTTTATAGGCAAGTTGTGCTTGCTTTGACACTTCTTTTACTAATACTCAACAGATAGATGGTTGTGGTTATGGTAGTGTTGCTCCATCTCTTGTAGGCCAGAGATCCTCAACAGGAAGCTAAAGAGGAGTTGGAGAACTTGAAAAAGCAGCATGATTTATTGAAAAGGATGCTACAACAGCAGGAACAATTGAAGGCTCTTCAAGGAAGGCAGGCAGCTCTTCTTGCTTTGCAACATAAAGCAGAGCAAGCCATTGCTGTCCTGGATGATTCTGGTATGTGGAATGATGGTGTCTCTTATATCATGTTAGCATGCTGACTGAATGATTAAAGTTGGAATTGTGAAATTCACAAAAAAGGCTTTTTTTACTGCAAGGCCTCTATTTCTGAAAAGAGCTGACAATGTAACATTATAAAATGATGTGTCATTTAAAAACCCAGAGCTGATTACTGTGGTTTACCTGTAAAATCCTAAAAGCATGGGTTTTTCTCCTAAGAATTGGTCCACCACCTTAGATTAAAAGCTTGCCTCTCATTTCCATCATTGTTTACTAGGCCTTTGGAGAAAAGAACTGGAGTGGGGATGCAATGTGTTCTCCCCCTTTCTGCGTCCTTCTGGATATAGGCAGTTGGTAGTTTGAGTTTTTGTTTGCTTTTTCTTGATTTTTTTTTTTTTTTATTTCTGTGACTGTTGGAGAGTTTATTCTGTAAAAGATAGGAGGGAGTTGCTAAAACAGGTAAGAGATTAGAACTCTGAAATTCTGTGGCATGTAAATTGGGGACATGATTCTGATAAGAGAGCCACCATCATTATGTTACAGCCTTCAGTTTAAAAGCTTCTACTAATTCATTTTCATATATTCCAAATTTTTCAAAGTTATCTTTGGGACAGAGATGGCTTCTTGTCACCGTTCTCACTGCGGACGAGTAGAGAAACGACACGAAGTCCAGGCTCAGGGATAGATGGAAGCGCTTTAATAATCATTCCGAAGGCTTTTATATGTCAGTTCGCGAGAGTGTGTTAAGTGGCATAAAGTAATTGGTCTTTTGGCCATCCACCCCTTGAGGGGATTGGCCAAGTTCTAAGACACCCATTCCCAAATATTTGTGTGGTTGAAGCCATAACGATACTGCAAAACAACCTGTAGGTGCAAGAAGTTTACAATACTGTAACATTGTTTAAGATAATCTGCATGGGAAAGAGAGAACTCTCACAAAATGCTGCAGAGAGCTGAAGAAATTCTCTACTGAAGCTTTTTCAGCATCCATAGCTTCTTGATGTCTGACCAAGAAGAGTTATTTCCTCAAGAGCTCAGTCTTCAAAGGGAGGCAGTTGTCCTTGTTTTGTCAGCTGTTGACATAAGAATTTTCTTTTGTTTGTTGGAAATTCATCCTTTCCCCCCATCCTTTTTGGGGTTTTTTCGGATGGGCTGCAATTATGCGTGCAGTTGTAGGGAATGACATTTTTGCACTGACAAAGTTTAGATTGAGTCTGTGTTACTGTTCCATGACTCTTTCCAATAAGAGTTACCATTACACTTGGTTAAAGAGTAGTGAGTTCTTTATTACAGTTAGTTTTTGTACTTAGAGTATCTTAATTAGTAAAATAAGCTACTGGTTTCTACATTTTTACAAAAACATCTTTTTTTTAAGGTCCCTTGTTCTGATGAGCTCCTGTTCCTGTTCTGCTGTTCTT
This sequence comes from Monarcha castaneiventris obscurior, assembly GCA_026261815.1. Classification (NCBI taxonomy): domain Eukaryota; kingdom Metazoa; phylum Chordata; class Aves; order Passeriformes; family Monarchidae; genus Monarcha; species Monarcha castaneiventris. The sequence goes on from JAMPIT010000433.1 coordinate 28,635,460, forward strand.
GATTTGATAGACTATAGGAAATAAGGTGTAACTGCTTAAGAAAACTTTAGATTTTAGGTGTAGGAAGAGAAGCAGAGAAGTTGGTAGGTGGAGAGATTTTAGAAAGCTATCACAGAAGCAAAAGAAGCAAGTGCCTTTGAGAGGTATTTCCGTGTTTCTTAAGTGGTTTTCAGTAGTTACTTTGTTTCAGCAGTAGCTTTGTTCTGTCTGCTGCTGTAGACCTGTGATGGAATCTGCTGTCTGCTTTCCTCAAAAATACAAAGCTCCATCCTGAGAAGTGGATAGATAAATTAGTGGGTAGTGGGTAGAAAATAGGATTGCTTATAATAAATGAAAACTTTCTTTAAAAGTTATATTATTGGAAAATAAGGATTGCTTATAATAAATGAAAATTTATTATTCTTTGGAGTAGGGTTTTTTTCTTTGGCTTTTTTCACATTTCTACTTATGTCACTCTTAATAACAGTTTCTTCCTGCTGTTTGTGTTGACTGACTTAAAGATGTGGTATGTGCCAGAACTGTAGGGTAGAAAATGTTAAGATTCAAATTCAACTTAAGGCAAAATAAATGTTTTCAAAATTTGAAAGCAGCGAAACTTTACTATGTGTGTAATGAAGTCATGATCTCTGGGGAAAATAAATAATACTTGTGCTTGATTTTTCTTATGAAGTGTTGGTTTGTATTTGGGGGGGAAAAAGGAAGAATTATTTGGGTCTTTCAACTGCCGCTTGCATGTTTAGTGCTGTTTGAATATGAACTTCAAGCAGGGGAAAAAAGCTTTCTTTTAAATTTATTTCTCTTACAAAGCTTTTTGAAGGACAGACCTCCAAGACTCTGTTTGCAGATGTAAAGATTGTAACTTACACCAATACGAAAGCTTGCTGTCCTGTTAATTTATTATTTTGAGAAAGAGAAATTGCCCGCACTGTTCTTAGTTTAGCTCCACTAAATAATTATAGTTTTATTTTTGAAAAGCTTTCTATCAGCCTTAGACAAATCGGTTGCTTTCATTTTGCTCTGACCTCTTTAGCAAAACACAGAACGAGCCTAAAGTCCTTTTGTACGGTCCTTTACAAAGCAGCTCTGAGTTGTCTTGTTAGTATTTTTGTAGCAGAAATCATCTTTCAAGAGTAAAGCTGGTGGAAAGGACACAAAATTAAAAATATGTGCTGTATTTTAGAGGGTCAGTATATTGATGTTCTTGTTAAACCACACTTTTATTAAAATAGCCTTTATTTCATTGTTGTGGAAAAGTACTTACATTTTTCCCTTTTTTCATATGCCCAGTTGTAACAGAAACTACAGGTAGTGTTTCAGGAGTAAGTCTTACATCAGAACTGAATGAAGAATTGAATGACTTAATTCAACGCTTTCACAACCAACTTCATGATTCTCAGGTCAGTCCTGAGATTGCACTGTATACATTTTGCCATGATCAGTTTTCATTCTATTTAACAATGTACTTAAATGTTTGTATTGCTCATCTGTGTGTATTTGCTAGTGAAGTTACCTGAGTTCCCCCCAAACTTGAAAACTCAGCAAACTTAAAAATTCTTAAGGGTTACTAGCTGACTGATCTATGCTTTGTGTCTGATCAGTTTCCATGGAAGTCTAGAGAAGCAGTTTCTTTATTGCAATTTAATTATTAACTCAGTATATCATTGGGATATCATTAGGGTGTTTTCAGTTTATTTCCCTTTAAAATGTTCTTTGTTTTGGTGTTGATTCTGGTGTTGAGTATAGAAGGCCCATAGAGAGCTTTTTGTTTCTTACAATTTATTTACCTTTTTTTGAGTACTCTGAATAAAATGGAATTACTCCTTTTAGACACAGTCTGTGCCCGACAATAGAAGGCAAGCAGAAAGTCTTTCGCTTACCAGAGAGATTTCACAAAGCAGAAACTCTTCAATGTCTGAACAGCAGCCAGATGAAAAGGCTCAGCTTTTTAACAAGATGCGAATGTTGCAGGGTAAAAAGCAAAAAATGGACAAACTGTTAGGAGAACTTCATACGCTTCGTGACCAACATCTAAATAACTCTTCCTGTAAGTCCATATAGGCAGAATTGTATTTTTTTCAAGAATACCATGTTTTTAATGTTCATGTTTGTAATGGTCTTTCAGCTTGCAATTGGTTGTTGGAAGGCTGGTGATAAAAGGCTGGGACAATATTAACGTAAATGGTTTTTAATGCTGTATAAGCTTCTGTCTCAACAAAGAGCTCTACAAGTAATGATGATGAGTGTCTATTAGCACTTTGGTTTATAAAATCAAAGTTGACTGATGTGAGGATGTGATGGGTTTTTTTTCTTCAAGGCATTTCTGTGACACATCTGGCTTGTGAAAAGTAGCATATGAACTTGAGCTTTGTGTGTTTTTATCACAGTACATCTGCATTTGTGTACTCAGCACTTCATGTGTTGGTAGCTTTATGGCAATATGGCTTTGCTCCCTCTCTGTCAAAAAAATCCATGCAAATGTGTTCTTGTGGCAGAGACTTCAATCACAGACCATTCTAGAGGCCGCTTCCCTCTGGCCTAGAGCTTTGGCCTGTTCTTTTAATGGCTTTGTGCTCTCCTTATCAATGCAGACCTACTTGGCTGCTCTTGATCTCTATTTCTAGCAGTGCATTTGTACTGGTGAATTTTGTCCTGTAGCTGGAAACTTCTGAGGGATGATCACAGCATATTCTGGTTAGCATTGAGAAATGAGGCCTTCTTGAAGCATGCACTTGGAGAAGGACATGCTGATTTAATAGTTATGTTACTATACCCCGATTTTTCTGTATGTATTTAATGCATATAATTTGGATATGATTTCGTGTAGCTGGAAGAAACAAATATCTAATTTGTTTTTCAGCATGGGGACAAAAGAGCTCAGCAGAGGTGAAAAATTTGCTAGGATTTTTTTTTAATCAAAATTCTAGAATGTTAAATTTTTATAAAAAAGCAATGCAGCCGTAAGTAAACCCTTAAAAGAATTCTATGGGCAGATTCGCAGCATGAAAGCTTCTGCTTCTGACATTTGATAAAGCTAAAAGGGACTAACTGAAATCTTGTTTACAAAAATTGCCTTATACTCACTGCCTATTGGCATTGCATCCAACAAAACTTTAAGAACAAAGCTTTTGTTTTTCTAAGGAAAGAAGTTCTTAACTGCTGTTTTGTATGTTGGTAGTATTTTCTGTCATTATTTTAATATAATTCAGTTAAGCAGATTCCTTATTACAAATTGTTCACTGTATTTCTTTTCTGTAGTTTTTCCTGCTTCAAGTTCTCCTCAAAGGAGTATTGATCAAAGAAGTACAACTTCAGCTGCTTCTGGTCCTATAGGCATAGTAACTGTTGTCAACGGTGAATCAAATAGTCTGGCATCTGCTCCTTATCCTCCCGATTCCCTGGTTTCTCAGAATGAGAGTGAAGAGGATGAAAATCTAAACCCAACAGAAAAGCTTCAGTAAAAGTTCTTTAATTTTTTTTTTCACAATTTCCTTTACTAATTTGGAGTGCTGCCTTTATAATAAGTTCTGTGTTAAGTAACTATTTCCATTGTTTTAATCTACCTAATGTAGTATTACAGACTACTTAGTAAGCAGCCTAATACAGTTAACTGAGTTCAGAGCTTCAGATGGAAAGTTCTTATAGCTAGGCAACTGGTAGTAAACTTTTAAGAACTTTAAAATACAGATATTCTTTTTTACTCTATGTAAGTTGAATTAATATGGCAAAACATTAAACACTCCTTTTTCCTCCTCAGGAAGCTAAATGAGGTTCGTAAGAGGCTGAATGAGTTACGCGAGTTAGTTCACTACTATGAGCAAACATCTGATATGATGACAGATGCTGTGAATGAAAACACTAAGGAGGAGGAAGAAACAGAAGAATCAGAAAGTGATTCTGAACACGAGGATCCACAGCCTGTTACAAATATTAGGTTGTTGTATTTTTTGTCATCCACAGTCTTTGTAGCTGAGTTGTTTCAAGAAACCTGCAACACATTTCAGTCAACCAGAAGTAACTTAAATCTGTGCTTATTACATTAACAAAATCACAATTTTTTTAATTTGAAGTAACTGTTATGCGGATGTTTAATCATCTAGTCCCTGGTGTCTTATTTATTTAGATTAGCTTGAACATTTAGAAAATCACTATAAGACTTCAAAACTCTGTAATTCCTTTGGGTTTAAGCACTGAATTATGTGTATGGAATTTCACTGCAAGATTACAGTCCTAGACTAGAGAATTGGAGTAAAAAAACCCTTCAGTTTACAGAGGCATTTACAGCTATAGTCTGGCAACTCTGTGCATTGAGGATGTTCGCTCTACAGAAATGAACAATTACTTACCTATGCATCATATAAAGCTTTTATAATACAGACATATACCTGTAAAGCCTAATGTATTGTTGCAGAACTAGCAGGGGATAATTTAAAGCTGCCTTGATTGTTTTTAAGAAAGTAATATGTTGGAGAGATGAATATTGAAAAACTCCAATGTTTGGACTGATTTTATATGGGCTTGGAGTTTGGGAGTTTTGATGTTTTTTGGTGGGGGTCAGGACACCCATTCCTAAAAAAGCTAGGAAGAAAAAGGCTAAAGTAAAATTGTATCCATACCAGTTTTTAAAAAGTTAACATGAGTATTTTATTTTACCCTAGAAACCCTCAAGGAATCAGTAGTTGGAGTGAAATAAATAGCAACTCAAATGTACAGTGTGGAACTAATAATAGAGATGGAAGACATCTTAATACAGACTGTGAAATAAACAACCGATCTGCTGCTAATATAAGGACTCTAAAAATGTCTTCTGCTTTAGGTATGTTGTAAAATCTTCTAATAATATTACTTCTTAGTGCAAATAACTCTGATAGCTGCGCAGAATTTGGGAGAACGTTGTTCGATGAGTAAAATATTCAAGATTGCCTGATCATCAAGCTAATATTTTCCTAATGTCTAGTATTTACAGTGGACTTCAAAAGTTCAGTAATATGTCTTTGGTACTGTTTCGTTTCGTCCTTTCCCTGTTTCCAGACTGTCATAATAGGGAGAATGACAAACACCTCGATCTACCCCACGGTGAAGATGATGAAGTGGAAGAAGATAGAGTTAGTGAAGATTCAGCATCTAGTCACAGAAGCAGCCTGGGTGATGTTGCTGGAGATGCCGAGTTTGAGCAGAAGATCAATAGGCTTATAGCTGCAAAACAGAAGCTCAGACAGTTACAAAACCTTGCTGCTATGGTGCAGGTATTTTATTAACGTAAACTTGTGCACAAAAATCTAGCATTCATTATTTTGTGTAATGTGGTAACTGCTAATAGGAAGAAACACTGCTTAATGCAACATTTAAAATGCTTATTTTTAGGCTAGGGAATAAGAGATACTGTTTGATTTTTCTGAACTCAAGGGTGCTACTTCTGAAGTTCAATTCAGGGATTTTCTTGGAGGATGCTAGCCTAAGAGAACAGTGTCCTTAGTATTTAACTTTATCACTGGATTACAAAATACAAACCAAGCAGTAGATCAGTATTATTTTTTTAAATATTAGACATTTTTAAGATTATAGTGAGTATTCAACATGTTGAGGTTTTGAGCCCTAGGTTTTGTGCCATTGTTCAATCAATGAAGGATGTTTTTCATTAAAATCTTTCGAGGTTGCAACATGTTTGACTTGCAGTGTTTTGGTTTGAGGGCAGTGGTTTTTATTTACTTAAAGTGTTTTGAGGACCAGCTATATATTGGAAGTGCTTTTAATTTAAAATATCTCATGCTAATTTAGTGATGTTAAAAGCACAATTTCACAGATCTATTGTCCCTTCAGAATGCTCACATTTGAGCACCATCTGTGCTCGGCATACTGAATACACACAGGTGTATCAGAAAGTAAAAGGCTTTATATGAGAACTTTAAAATCAAGCTCAGTTGGAGCCTGTGTTTTACAACAGCAACAGTATAAACACAATATTGTTATTTCAAGATAATACTCCTATCAAAAATTTCTCAGGATCTAGATCAGTGTTGGTATCATCACTATAAAGATGCTAACTATGTAGTGGTATAAATCGGAATTAGAGATGATTCAGCAGCTTCCTTAATAAATAACCTAGTTAATCTTCATATTCCTAGTATCTTCAATATTCCTATTTCCAAGGCTTGTTAGGTGTAGGTACTCAGCAAGGATACAATAGGATTATGAGCTGTGTAGTTCTTGGTCACCAGTGATCTGTTTCTCCTGTTCTGCAAAGTGTTTGTGAAGAATGATTGCATTGGAAACCAAAAGCAGCAGTGGCTACAGCTTTCATATTTTCAATTTGAGAACTGAAAATGTAGAAATCATGAAAAAAATAAAAGCAGAATAGAGAACCAGTAGCACTGTCTTCAAAATATTTTAGATTTAACTTTCAAGAGTAGTTTTGTTATTATTTTAAGGTGTTAATATTTAGCTTCACCGACTGCAGTAAGTAAGAGGTCTATTTTGCCTTAGTCTCCTTCTCTTCCTCCTTCCACGTCCTCTGTTGTTTCCTTGTATGCTTGTGTGTTTCTGTTCACTGAGTCATAGGCAAGTGGTTTATGCTTCCAGAATGAGACAAATTATTTGCATTTATAGTGGAAGTTTCAGTAGTTGCGCTAAATGACTTTAAATTCTCTCATTAACTCAATTTATCTTAAAGTCATGATGCCATGGTGATGACGACTTCTCAGTTCTTGATATGTAGTGAAGATAAAGCTATTCAGACTGGTTAGTTTTGAAAAAATCAAAGTAGACAAACTTGACAAACAAGATTTGTTACTTTTTTTTTGTACCAACTTGAAAATAGTCTAACTGCCTTTCTGATATCCTTTTAGGATGATGATCCAGAACCTCAAGGAACAATTGCAAATGCATCTAATATTGGTGACTTGTTGGGTGAGATGGAAGAGACAAAGCAACAACCAAACAATGTCCGAGCTAGTTCCAACAAGTTAAAAAAGGATGTGCGACTAAACGAAAAAGCAAGGTAAGCTTTTGTCGAAGGATGGTAGAGCCATGCTTTAGGCAACTTCTTGCCAAGTAACATGTGGATACCATATTTACACAGAGAGAAGTTCTATGAAGCTAAACTTCAGCAGCAGCAATGGGAGCTGAAGCAGTTACAAGAAGAAAGAAGAAAACTGATTGAAATCCAGGAAAAAATTCAAGTGTTACAGAAAGCTTGTCCTGACCTTCAAGTAGGTGGAATGTATTTCTTTGCTGTCTTAAGCTGTTGAGCAACAAAACATAAAATATCTTGCTCACCAATTTTTCCCTATGAAAATTGGAAAAAACTTATAATTGGTAATACTTGTATACCATAAGCAAGTGGACTTTTAAACCTAGAGTTCTGCTTATGTCATTCACTTCTCAGTGGTTCTTGCTCAGTGGTTGCTGTATCACACTCTTAATGTCACTGTAGTTTGTCTTCAAAGGCCTTGACAGAGTCTTCAAAGATACAGAGCCTTCTGTCTTATTTTTAGTCTGAAATTTTTCTGTCCGTACTGATCAGTCACTGCTTCTTTACTTCTCTTAGTAGTCATTTGCAAGTATTTTGGAACAATGCCGTGTTTCGTAAGCATGAATCAACACTTTGTTGCATTTTAACTTAACTCTACAGGGCTTTACTGTGTCTCATGCTCTTTGAAGATTAACTTCTTTCTGTGAAGCGAGCAGTAAATTATCAATACTGTGCATCTATAACACTATATAATGATACATGTATTAAGTTTTGTTGATTCCTAGGTAAGTTTTGAAATAAATATTTAGCCTTGATTCAAAAATCCTTTTCCCAGGATACTGATTTTCTAGCCTCATAAAGCCTTAACTGTGTTGGGTTTTAACTGCAGGTAAGTTTTAGAAAGCTAATTTACTCTATTTTGACATTTTGCTTCCTCTTTCAGTTGTCAGCTGGCCTGGGTAGCTGCCCAGCAAATAGACAGACTTCACAAGCAACATCGACTCCAGCCATGAATGAGTGTAACACAGCTGGCAAGCCTTTATTTGAGTGTGATGAATCCATACCAGTAGGCAATGAGGTATTTCATACTTGATATACAGTGACTTAAAAAGGGTTTAAAAAGAAGTTTCAGGTGGCTTGGACACATTTTTAAGTAGTTGGCCTGGGGAGTGGAGTAGTAGATACTTTACAAAGCGTATATAACTTCTTTCTTCCATTTCTGGAAAGAAGGAAATACTGGTTTGAACTGGCAAGACATTTTTCCCCAATAATAGCAATTGTTGCCAAATATTAATGTGAAAGTTGAATTAATTTTGAATTTTTACCGTGAACATTTGATAGTGTATACTGTAGGCAGGTCATCCATGGAGAAAATTATAAAAGTATTCGTAGAAATCTGATTTATCTTTGCATCTTCCTTCACCTTTTCCCCTTAAATTGTCTTTAATAATGATCCAGATATTACTTATTCTTTCCAGAAATTATGCTAGCATTATATTCTAATTCTTCTGTTTTACTGCAAACAGTTATGGTCTGAGATGAGAAGACATGAGATTTTAAGAGAAGAATTGCGACAGAGAAGAAAGCAACTTGAAGCTTTAATGGCTGAAGATCAGAGAAGGAGAGAGCTGGCAGAAACAATATCTACTGTTGCTGCATCTGTTAAAAGTGAAGGGTCAGAAGCTCAGTGTACTCCACAGCAGAGCAGGACTGAAAAGTAAGAGCACAAGTTATTCTGTATTAATCAATGGGTGCTTCTGTTGTTTAGTGGGATGTCAGTGGTGGGCAGTTTCCTGTGTTCATCTGAGCACTAAATGTGATGATTTAACAGAGCAGGAAATTAATTTCTTGACTTGTGAAGTCAACTGTGTGACTGTGAAGCAACTTGCCAGTTTTATGGGTTTTCCCAGCATATTTAGTCTCTCCTGTTCTACCAATGGGGGGAAAAATCACCTAAGGAGAAGAAAATGCATGGAAAACGCCTACTGATCAGAGTAATTTTTTTTCATCTTTACCCCATTTATAACATAGTACAGTAATACATTTCCAAAACATAAAGTAATTTCGTTTTTCTCTCCCAGTATTAGAAGTATACAAATACAAGTTTGCATTTGTCAGAATCACAGAATCAACTGGGTTGGAAAAGACCTTGAAGATCAAGTCCAGCCTATGACCTGACACCACCTTGCCACCTAGACCATGGCACTGAGTGCCACATCCAGTCTTCTCTTAAACACCTCCAGGGATGGTGACTCCACCACCTCCCTGGGCAGCCCATTCCAATGCCCAGTTGTTCTGTGAAGAACATCTTCCTAGTTTAAACCTCCCATGGCTCATCTTAAGAGTGTCCTCATGTCCTGTTGGTGGTTGCCTGGGAGAAGAGGCCATCTCCCACCTGGCTACACCCTTCTTTCAGGCAGTTGTAGAGAGCAATAAGGTCTCCCCCTAAACCTCCTTTTCTCCAGGCTAAACAACTCCAGCTTGCTCAGCCACTCCTCACAGGACTTGTGTTCTAGACCCTTCACCAGCCTTGTTGCCCATCTCTGGACATGCTCCAGCACCTCAACATCCTTTCTAAATTGAGGGGCCCCAGAACCGGACACAGCACTCAAGGTGTGGCCTAGCGTGTGTAAAGTACAGAATCGCTTCCCTGGTCCTGCTGGCCACACTATTCCTGATACAGGCCAGGATGCTCTTGGCCTTCTTGGCCATGCAGGCACACTGCGGGCTCATGTTCAGAATGGTTTAGTTCTTTGTGTTGCAAATTCATTAGTTGCTGATAGACTTGAAATTGTCAACAGGTTGTTTTAATAATTCATCATAAACTTGAAAAAAAATACTCTTTTTCCAAACATCCCTTTTCTCCCTGACCCTGCAATGTTCACTAGGACAATGGCTACCTGGGGAGGTTCTACCCAGTGTGCTCTAGAGGAAGAAAATGGTGATGAAGATGGTTATCTCTCTGATGGAGTTGGTCAGGCAGAAGAAGAGGAAGAAGATGCATCAAGTTTGAATGACAGTTTCTCTGTTTATCCCAATAATAATGTACCAGAAAATGCCTATTTTGTTAAAGAAAACAAAGATAGGTAAGTAGCATTACTTGTTGATCTAATGTTTGTCTCAGTGTATTTGGAAGAAGAGGGTGGACGAAGCATTGCATTAACTGCAAGGCATCCTCACAGCAAAGGGAAACTTCTTTCTGCTTGTTAGGGAGCTGTGTGTAGTGGCAGTTTCTTGTCTGAGTCTTCATAGCTGCAATGCGTATGACCGATCTGGTGATTTCTTCTGTTTTCATTCTTACTAAAAGTCTGCCATTGAACTCTCCAGTTGTGTGGCAAGTGGCTCCTGATATTCTCATTTATTTCTAATCAGCTTAAAAGATAACCAGTCTGAAATTTCTACTGTGATATAGATCAGTCTCTTCAAAAATAGTAGTTCAGAGAATTAAACTAACTCTGACATTTCTCCCTTCTAAATTGCTAGCTTCTCTAGTTGTGAAAACTATTTCTTAGTTATTGTGAATAATTTTGACTCTTGTTTACCTGATTGACTTCCTTAATAACCTTTGTGTGATTAAATGAAAATGCCATGTTAAAAATAATGTATATATCTGCAGTTATTTCTTCTGGTTTTGATACGAAAATGATTTTACTGGACAGTGGGCTAATCAGGGGCTGGCCCTGTTAATGTATTATGTTGGTGGCTTCTATTTTCATTGAGTACATATTATATAGCAGTAATGGAAAATACTAAAAAGAAGACCCAGAAGCATCCTTAGCTCTTCTTTTTTGACAGTAATAGTGAGCTGAGGGCTTTTACTTTCCATTTGTTCAGGATCATGTTGGGTTGACAAAATGGCATGTGTGGTTAGCTGGCCTGTGCCATGTGAGTTGCTGATGTACAACTTAAACATAATTTGAATAATGGAAGTATCATTTAGTTGTTTGAATTGTCTGATTTTTGTCATCATCGTTTGATTTTTCCCAACCCAGGTGGAAAAATTGCCGTCCTCTTTCAGCAGATGGGAATTACCGACCTGTGTCTAAGGCCAGGCAACAGCAGAACATAAGTATGCGGCGTCAGGAAAATTTTCGGTGGATGTCTGAGCTTTCATATGTGGAAGAAAAGGAACAGTGGCAAGAGCAGATCAATCAGTTGAAGAAACAGCATGAATTTAGTGTCAGCATTTGTCAAACTTTGATGCAGGATCAGCAGGTAGATAAGAAGAATAGTTATTTTGCTGTTCTTATTTTGCCTTTTATTCTCTTTCTGACTCTTCCTAGCAATAGCTTCTGGTTTTTGTAATTTAGCCACTGTTATGTATTTTCTTTCCACAGACTCTCTCTTGCCTTCTACAGGCTTTGCTTACGGGCCCTTACAGTATGATGCCCAATAACGTTGCATCTTCACAAGTACATCTTATTATGCATCAATTAAACCAGTGTTATGCTCAACTGACTTGGCAGCAGAATAACGTCCAAAGGTTTGTTGATTGTATTAGTGCTTAACTGTGGAATTTGAAATGCTTCAGTAACAGGAACATGGTTATGTGAATAAAAGATTACAGATAATGGTTAAATATGAGACTGTTGAACTTCTGAGTTGATCATTAGCTTTTGAAATTGTATGTAGCATTTCTGGTTGTCTTTTTTTCCGCCCACCACCTCTTTAACACCTTTAAAAGTACTTTTCTAGTAATCTTCATTGAAGAGAATCAAAAGTTGGCATAAATCTGTTGCAATAGTTATTTTTGAATATGCTTCTGTGTCTGTATTCTTCACTAGAGTACTTGGCAAGATTCTGGATTCTAATGGTAATAGACAGCAAAAAGTTTTGTCCTTTCTTAGTGTTTTCAGTTAGAATTTATGCTTCTTACATTCCATTTGGATGTACTACTTTCGCCTTGTGAACAATGATCTCTTTTGAATAAAGATGTAATATCTTTAAAATCTCATTTTAATTCATTGCATGAAAGTTCAAGCTCTTCATCCCTGTTTTGTATTTGGTAAGTAGTATATAGGTGCTATCCTCTTAAATAAATTTTTTAATTAATTTTAACCTCAGTTCTGTAAATACGTTGTATATTTGATTGTTTCTGTTGAACTTCTGAGCTTGCTTATTGCTTTAGTATCTAGTCAATTTTTTGTTGTTCTTGCAAGGATGTGTAACCTGTGTATACATGACCACTAATATAGAGCAGTTGATTTTAAACCAGCTGGGATTAAATGTAAGTAATTTTTGTCTTGAGGTTTTTTTATTAGCTAAATAGAGCAGTTCGTTACACACATTACATGGTGTAGGTGAAATAATATAAAACTTAAATTACTTGAGTATAAATTTGCAGTTTTCCCATAAAATTCTTTTTTTTCCCTAAGTCACTGTTTTTTCTTATTTTCAAGGTTGAAACAAATGTTAAGTGATCTTATGCGGCAACAAGAGCAACAGTGTCAAGAGAAACCATCAAGAAAGGAGAGAGGCAGTGATGCACCACCACCTCCATCTCCTGTTTTCTGTCCATTCAACTTCCCTCCACAACCTCTGAACCTCTTCAGTGTTCCAGGATTTAGTAATTTTTCTTCCTTTGCTCCAGGTGAGTATAACTATAGATGTGAGAAGTAATATGAATTTCAAAAATTTTTATTTCCTCATTTAACTGAAATTGTAAGGCGAACTTGATGAAACTCCGTTACTTTTCCTTTATACTGAAATGGTCTTAAGCAGAAGTTTACTATTTATTGCTGAATAATTGTATATTTTTACTTCAGTATGAAGAGCAAGACTCTCTCAATATGAAGTTAGTTACACTTGAAAATACTCACTCCATGAAATTAAAGTTTTAAGTGTTCTTCATCCACCGTGTGAAGAGCAATGTTTGAAGCTTTTACATACATTCAGCAATCTTTTCATGTTGAAATCATGTTCTCAGTGAGCCATGTAATTGAAAGGTGGCACTTGGTAATTATTTTTGGTTTTCTTAGAACCTCAAATACTCACGTTTGTTATAAATGCCTGTAAATGGAGCGTGTTAACCAGTTTTTGTTCCCGTCAGAGTTATACAGTAACTGTTGACTTGGATACAGTATTCCTAATCTCTTTCTCAAATCTACTTTTGCTGTTGAATTTGGAAGGAAAATAATGTAGGTGTTTTACTGTATAATTCAAAGTAAACAAAACTGTCTTAATATATTTCAGTCTTTTTAGGAAACTAGGAAATAGGCATAGACCTAGATTAGAGCTTTCAAATTGCAGAGTCTGTTTTCTGTCTGAGAACATCTTTTAAATTACACGGAACCTGCCCAAAAGAACAGTTACATACAGTTTGCCACTTCCATAAAGATTCCGACGTTAAAATTTAAGTATTATGAATCTGTGACTTCTTTGGCTCTGAGTACTTGAACCATTGGAATTTTCTTGTCAATTTGATGGTGGTTGAAGTATTGATAAGGTCTTCAGGTGGACAGAATTCTATCTTTTGGAACTGTTGTTATTTTTACTTTCACTTTTAGGAGCTCTTTACTGGAGCTTCTTGCAGGACCTTCATCTCCACTGTTGGAATTGTAGTATCCAGTAGTGTTTGAAACCTGCACTTAAGATAAATTCTGATTGTTTACAGTGCTTTCAGGATGGAAACAGTTCTTGCTTACTTCCTCACTGTATTTTTGCTTCATAATTTCATGCTGCCACACAATATGTCTCAAATATGAATTTTATTACACAAATAAACGAGGTAGGATCTTCTGACTGTCTTGTTTGCTTTGTAGGTATTAACTATAATCCAGTGTTCCCATCTGGTTTTGGAGATTTTGCACACAATAGTTCTCCACACAGCAGTGAGCAGCAGGAGCAACAACATCCTCTAGATCATAATACTTCTGGGAAAACTGAGTATATGGCATTCCCCAAACCTTTTGAAAGCAGTTCCTCTAATGGAGCAGAAAAACAAAGGTATTTAATGTCTAAGTGCAGCTCTCCTTTAATAATTTTTCTTCCCTCTCCTCACTTTTCTGAGGCTTGTGGGAATTCATGATTCATTGAGGGAATTTTTTGTCGTAGAATTACAATATGACCTGTACTTCTGTAGCTTCCAGTTTAGTTTCTTTAATTTTTTCAGTTGTGTTCCACTTTCTGTATATTCATTAATGTATCATTTCATGGATGAACATTTTAAAATCAAATCTTGGAGTGGTTTTGTAGCACTTTCTGTAAATGGATGAAGGTTTTGTTTCTGTGAGGTTGTTTACAAATTGAGTTGCTTGAATAACTAGAGGATATAATTTCAGTGAATGCTTACTTTTTGTGCTACTGTAGATTGTACTGAATGTTGCTTTAAGGAATGTTTTGTCCTATGGTACTATTTGAGCACAGCAGTAGCTGCATAAATATATTTATGTTGAAACCAGCGATAGATGGGAAGTTCTTCTGTTTTCCATTTGGAAGGGTTCTCTAGCAGTGCTTACTTTTCAATATTCATTTGATGTCTAAGTAACAATGGCAGATAAATTGCATTACGGATTAACAGTTTCCCTGGTAATACATGATGTTTCTACTTGAGAGATTAGGTTATGATGTATTGGGATTGATCTGTGTGTCTTTTTTTTTTTTGACAGAAGGAGTCACAGACAACCTGAAGAGGAAATGGAAAATAGATCAACTTGGCTTAATGATAGCCAAGAAATGAAAAAAGATGATCAGTCTCAGCTGAAAGCAGGTTTTGCAGTTTCAGTACAAAACATTGCTTCTGGTCATAAAAGTCAGTCTGATATAAACCGGAGAAGAGAATTTGATGAAGAGTCTTTGGAGAGTTTCAGTAGCATGCCTGATCCAATAGACCCAACTACTGTGACAAAGACATTTAGATCCAGAAAAGCATCAGCACAAGCAAGCCTGGCATCAAAAGATAAAACGCCCAAATCAAAGAATAAACGGAAGACTTCTTCTCAGTTAAAAGGCAGAGTTAAAAATACTGGTAGGTTGTAAAGTAATCTTGGATAGTGTGGCAAACTTGGATTGGATTATAATCATTACATTCCAGAGAATTTACTCTCCATAAATGGTACCTATAATAATGACAGTAAGTTATTGAAATGAGTTCATTTTATATAGTACAACTGCATAAGGTTTTTTAGTATTTCAGTAAATAGAAAGTAAAAAAACAATTGAGATACCATGATTTAAAAGCATCATGGATGCAGATACATGCAGATTTGAAATAATAAGGAGAATATTCTTCATTGTCTTCATGTTCAAACTGAATTATATGCTGAAAAATATGCTTCATTAAAATTCTGAGTTCTGAAAAGAGAGGGACAGTACTAATTAGTATAGTAATACTGTTGGGGTTGCTGAGGATTTAGTGCTACTGTATGGCTTCAGTGTACAGAGGAGAATTTTAAGCTAGGAAGCATCATTAGTATTTTGCGTCTTTAGAAGTGCTCTTGAAAAAATGTTTCAAAGTAATAACATGTTTTGTAAGCTATTTATTTCTTCCTTTTAATTTCCTCCCATTAGGTTATGAAAGTGCAAGTGCTTCTAGTGTGTGTGAACCCTGCAAGAACAATAAAAGCAGACACTCTGATGATGTGGTTCATGCAAAGGTGTTCAGCAAAAGGAATCAGGAACAATTGGAAAAAATAATTAAATACAGTAGATCTACAGAAATGTCTTCCGGTACTCTTTTCTGAATTTCTAATTATTTCATGAACTTCTCTGAGTAAGGGACCTTAGCTGTTAGTGTGTTATTTAAACACAGTGCGTTTTGACAGAAGACAGTACTGTATATTTAGCATGTGGATTTTGCATTTTAATTTCTAAGGATGCTGTAAAAGCTGGATATTAATTGCTTTTTGGGGTTTTTCTGTATATTAAGTACTTGATTAAAGTAATTTAGAAACTGTTACTGTACAACAAGCAAAACTGTAGCCAATCTCACCCATTTGCGGTTGATTTTATGGAAAGTAACTGCAAAAGTGATGAAACTTTGCTTAGTGTTTAAACTACATCCTGTACTGCATACATGTCTTCTTCCTCCCGTTCGTGCTTAAATGAGCTCCATCAAATATCATTCAAATTCAGTCTTACAACATCACATAATCCCTTACATTTTTGCCATCTGCACTGCTTTTCTTGTATCTAGATCATAAAAATTCTCTCCTGTGTCGTTTTTGGTTCTGCCAGTATTTCTGTTTTGTTTGACAGATGCAGAAATTTTAGTTGTTGTAGCACAGTATAAAACTTTGCCAGCATAGCTGTGTCCACACTAAGAGCTGTTTATTAGTGTACATAATAAACTTCACTGGTCAAGTTCTCATTCTCACAATAAGCAGCTCTGATGTGGTTTGGATAACTAAGCAGTCTTCCTCCTGCTGTTTTGTATAGACCCTGTCTTTATTTCTGGTGCGCATTTTTGTGTTTATCACTGTCTATCCCCACTTTCCTACAGCGCATGCTAGGAGAATTCTGCAGCAGTCTAACAGAAATGCATGCATTGAAGCGCCAGGTAATGCATTCACTGCTTAGCTTCAACAATATCCTATTACTTTTTTTTTTCTTCTCTTACCTTTGGTCCTATAACTCACTGTTTAGCAGATGTTCAAGATCAGTGCTATTGCAGCACCTTCTCTCTAACCAAGACAAAAGAAATGACTTTGCGTGGAACGCAGTGTTACAAACTACTTTGAATTACAGTTGTGGAGAATGTGTTTACCACGTTCTTGATTAGTGAAAATTACAAATAGAAAATACAGAGGTAGATACTACATCAGAAAACTAATTTCAGTTGGCATTTGTAGTATGTTTAAAAGCTGCTATTGCATATTAGTAATGGGGGAGGGAAGCAATTTGTGGTAACTTTTTAAGAGTTGAAAAAACTTGCCTGTGCTTAAAAAATAGCTAAACTATTTGCAGATAATCAAATTGCACAGTAATGTTCGCTGTATTGCTAATAACTTCATTAACTTGAATACTAACAAATACACATCTGTTAAACTGAGTTTTCCAAATTTAACTATGTTTCCATTCAGCACTTTCTGAATTATGTATGTAATAATTTAATTGTTGTGATGCAAGGATAATCCTTAATTTTCAAATGAATGAAAGATGTATTAGGGAACACATTGTCTTCTCATATATACATAATAGGGCTTAAGGGTAGGAGGTTTTATGTGAATTTGGGCGTGATACTAGTCACGTATGAGAATGTAGCATTTATGCTTGGGAAGGAGTGGCTATCTTGAGTTCAGTCTAAAGCTTTCTTAATGCTGCTTGTGTTGCAAAAGTGTGGACTACTTGCATTATGTAAACTTGAGACCTTTGGCTATCTTGCTTGAAATGTCTAAAACTCCATTTTCAGTGTTGAATACCTGTTCTGAAAGCGTCACTGTGGTGTGTGCAATATTCTCTTTTATAAAAAATACTTTCTAAAGGTATTGTTCAGAAGTGTAAAAAAATTATTTTTATGGTTGCTCTGTATTTCATATACTAAAGATTGCGTAAGGTATAATTCAAGAATGTTTGCCCTTCAGGAAATCAGTAAGCTTTATGGAAAGCAGCTATATAAGGGAATCTGCAGTGATCAAGACATAATTTGTATGCCTGTAACTTGCATACCTAATAGGCAGTTGTCTTTCAAATGGATGCTTGTCAAGGACTTAACAAGTTCCTTTTTTTTTTCTACAGAAACTGGTAGTGATCTTTCTATGTTTGAAGCTTTGCGAGACACAATTTATTCTGAAGTGGCAACTCTTATTTCTCAAAATGAGTCTCGTCCCCACTTTCTTATCGAACTTTTCCATGCGCTTCAGCTGCTAAATACAGATTATCTGAGACAAAGGGCTCTTTATGCTTTACAGGTATGCACAGAAGTTTTGATTTTTGTCAATGAATCAAGCAAACTTTAGATCTTTTCTTACAGCATAGATTATCTTTTCTAGGATATAGTGACCAGACATTTATCTGAGAAAAATGAAAAAGGGAAGTCTGCAAAATCACTGAATTCTGCAACATGGGTGGCATCAAATTCTGAGCTCACTCCCAGTGAAAGCCTTGCCTCTACAGATGATGTAAGTTTTCAAATTCAGAAGCTACTGACAGCTTTTCCTGTATTCCAGTTTGCACACATGCATGCGTGTCTACTGAAATACTCATACTAGGGATTGAATTTTGCTAAAATTAGTATCAACTTACATTCTAAACAACTAGTGGCAAGAGAATCAATGCAAGAGTGATAAAGTATGGTAGGATTCTTGGTATGCAAATGAATGATGTGTCAGGGATGAATGGAACCTGGAGAGGGATGTAAATTGGAAGCTTACACATTCAGAAAGAGCCAAAATCCTCTTCTGAGTAAGGTCAGGGCAAGTACTGATCACAAGATGTTTCCAAAAATTTTTGCACTTTTTTATTTAAGAAATTGCTTACACCTCTGGATAGTTTCTTACATGTTTTGTACTAGAAGTATTTGAAGCAAGCGTGGTAGATTCACCTAATGGATTTAAATCCTGAAAGTGGGGTTGTTCTCCAGTCAGGCAGCCTGGTCACAAGTCCTGTTACCACATCATGTCACTGAAGAGAATTGCTGGCTTGTTCACTCATCTGTGAGAGTATGGTGTGTCCCTTCTTTGTATTCAGTTGTCTGGTATTTTTTAGGAAACTTTTGGCAAGAACTTTTCTACAGAAGCGTGTCAAGATTGTGAACAACATGATGCAGACAATGGGAGTACTATGTCTACGTCTTCAAATTTTGAACCCTTTGCCACTGATGACCTTGGTGAGAATGATGTGACTTACTGTTTTAAGTGTTACTTCCTCCCACCCAAAATGCCTGCCATTGTCTGCACTACAGTACACTGTTATTTGATTTTTAGTGTATAGTCACGTTTTGTGAGACAAAACATAAATAAATTAGCTAATTGTGAAACACTTTGAGTTTATCAAAGTGTGTAATAAAATATTATAACTAGTTACATGTAGATTTGAAAACTTGTGGCCTTGAATTTATTTTTATCATTCTCTATTTGTCTATCAATTGAAAACTTCTAATGTAGATTAAAAAGTGTTTTTATTCTAAATATAGGCAACACAGTGATTCACTTAGATAAAGCTTTGTCTTGGATGAGGGAATATGAGCGTATGAAAGTTGAAGCTGAAAGTACTCTTGACTCTGAGGGCTGCTCTAGTAATTTTCAGGGTGCTTCTACTGCTAAATTAGAAGGTATGCACATATACACATATTTTGCTTAGTTGTAGAAAATAATTATAACTATCAAGCTAAATTGCTTTCCTCTTTATTTATATTGAAAACTTAGCAAAGTTTGGAAGGATATTTACATACTTAAGGAAATAAGATTTATTTTTTAAAAAAGAAAATATGTTTCTGAAAGTGGTATTTCTTTAAGAGTAATGTTGAATGTATTAAATGTACTGCTTTTTTTTTTTTTTTTTGATTAAAACGAGGTCCAGGTACTGGTGAGTGTCAGTCTGTGCCGCAGTCAGGTGATGTTTCTGCAGTTCCGTGTCCTCGTATAGATACTCAGCAGCTTGACCGGCAGATTAAAGCAATTATGAAAGAGGTCATTCCTTTTCTGAAGGTAAGGGCTCTTTACACTGTGGTATGAAGTAGAAGAATAAGAAAAGGACTTGTATAATTGCACAGAGAGATCCTTATTTAAAATTTAGACTTGCCTCTTAGAAACAGCTGCCAGTAAATACATGTTCAGTTGCAAACTCTGCTGAAGATGAAATAAGAATTAAATGTTCCCACAGAAAGATTCTGTAGTTTTAATAGGGGAAATAAATGATGAGGTTTCTAGATTTCACTGGGCTGGTGGACCTGACATCAAAAAGAATAGATATTGCTTGCTTTGGAGCTGACAAAATTTAATACAGAAATGTTTGAGAAGGGACTTCTGAAATATTTGCTGCCTTTCAGCAGACAGAACGGAGATCACTAATTAAAACTGTTACGTATACAGTAATAGGGTATTTTTGAAGAACACCTCAGAGTAGTTGATTTTTAGCATTATTTTCTCCTGTTTACAAATATATTTAAAGTTGTTGAGAGCTTTTTCCCTTGTAGTCTGTGACTACAGAGAAGAAACATACTTCTTTAAAGAAGGAGAAATAGTTACAGTTCCTCCTTTCCAGGGTTCGATAGCAGAGAAGATTGAGTTGTAAGATGCTTAAGCCATCTCTCTGTTCCCTTTTATAATATGCACAGTGTATAAGTCTTAGGTTTGTCTAATAAGGTATTTGGTTGATAACTAAGTTTAAAAGCTGATATTGCTGACATGCCAGTCACAGTGCCTGAAGACTTGTGTTTTGTTTGCAATTTTGAGGTTGCGCATAACAGTAGATATCTTAATATATGCTTTAATACACTTGTGTACACAGCCACAATATATGAAGCTTCTTGGTTTGGCCAAACATTATAAGATGCCAAGTACTACATATATTAGAAGACTGAGATAAATCTTCGTGTGTCATGACCAATCAGTCATTAATGAAACATGGTGTTCATGAGATTGATTAGGACCTTTTTGTGGTGTGCTGTTCTTTCAGGGGACAGGTGTATTTTTAATAAACTAATTTCTGTGTTCGGGTTGATGGCTAGTTTTTGTTTTGAAGTGGTAACAAAGCTCATTCTGTGATACTTGTGTAGGAACACATGGATGAAGTATGCTCTTCTCAATTACTGACATCAGTAAGACGTATGGTCTTAACTCTTACGCAACAAAATGATGAAAGTAAAGAATTTGTGAAGTTCTTTCATAAGCAGCTTGGCAGTATACTTCAGGTTAGTAGTTTTTCAGTGCTGTTTTGCAACACTCAAGTTGGCTAATGAGCAACAGATAACCCAGCTTCTCTGAAGTTGTATTTTACACCTTGAATAGCATAGCTGCTGTTCTCCCTCAGCTTTGATACAGTGATGCAGTATTACCTTTGTTCCTAAACTAATGATTTACTGCATATAGAACATCCTTTCTGTCACAGCCAGGTAGTGAGAGGTATATCTCTGGCCTGTGGCTGTCTTCAAGGAGAGCTCTGGTCATGCTTTTCATGGCCATCTTGTGTAATTCCTGAAAATCAGTAGTCTGCACTTTTTCTTTTTTTTTTTTTTCCTACAGGCATGGAGTTTAAATCATGAGGTTATTAAGTTCTGTGTTATGTGACTAGAGATTCCATGTAAAATCTGTTTAAGACACTAAAACTTTTTTTTAAAAATATGAGCTATTATATACATAACTAATTTTGAGTTATTAGAAATATGAAAAATACTTAGTCTTTGAAGCTTGAAAGCCTTTTTCAGGAACTGAAGAATTATTTCTCTTCACAGGATTCACTGGCGAAATTTGCTGGTAGAAAATTAAAAGATTGTGGGGAGGATCTTCTTGTGGAGATCTCTGAAGTGTTATTTAATGAATTAGCCTTTTTTAAACTCATGCAAGACTTGGACAACAACAGTATTTCCGTAAAGCAGAGATGTAAACGAAAAATAGAAACTACTGAAGTAATGCAGTCTTATGCTAAAGAGGTTTGTTTTATTTTATTTTTGGAAAACATAGCTTTTCTGAGATTGCTAAATATGTGTTTTCTAAACTAGTTTGATTACCTTATTTTGTCTTTTATATGTTTTTTTATGTTACCAGTTATTGCTGTGTAATCACGATATTGCTTGTGTAGGAGTGTGAATTGGTTTTCCTCAGTAAGGGCAAGTTCTGTGTTACAGATGAGTATCTGTTACAGATACCTAATTTTACAGACTTTGTTCATAATTCAGAAGAAATGTTTTGGTGGTTATATGTGAACACAGGAAGGAGTAGACAAGTGTTGAAGTAGTGGTACCATCTGGGGCAATTGAGTAGTTGTTGCGGTTTCACCCCAGTAGGCAGCTGAGCCTCACACAGCCATTCAGTTCCCTCTGTGGGATGGGGAGACAATCAGAAGGGTAAAATGCTGAAAGCTCCTGGGTCAAGATAAAGACAGTTGAATTGGTAAAGCAAAAGCCACACATGCAAGCAGAGCAAAACTGGATTCATTCACCACTTCCCATGGGCAGGCAGGTGTTCAGCCACCTCTAGGAGAGCAGGGCACCATCACATGTAATGGTGACTTGGGATATCAAACACCATCACTTTGGATCTCCCCCCACTTCCTGGCTCTTTGCCCAGCTTTATATGCTGATACGATGCGATGTGGTGTGGAACATCCCTTGGGTCAGTGAGGATCATCTTCCCTGGCTATGTCCTCTTCCAAGTGCTGTGCTCTCTCAGACCCCTTGCTTTTGGGGTGGGTTAGGGAACAGAAAAGGTCTTGGCTCTGTGGAATGTTGTTCGGCAGTAGTGAAAACATCACTGTGCTGTCAACCCTGTGTTCAGCCTCATACTATCTACTGTGAAGAAATTTAACTCTATCCTAGTATATTGGTTTTGCATGGCCCCACTAGACCCAGCTAAATATTTTGACATGTGGGAGGTCCCAGTTCATTATCTCTTTTAAGTTTGCCTGTGAGTTTCCTTGCAGCAACCTTGTTAGGCATCATCTTTAACAAATTGGAGTAAGTCTTCTGAAGTTGTCATACAGTTGGTTTGTTGGCATGTGCAGAATCAATCACTTTCTGGACCTGGTGTGTAATATATATATAAAGTTTTCAGAAATATTTGAGACTGTATGACATTCTTGCTCTAAAAAGCAAGTTTTGGCTAGGTTTCACATCATTTATATTATCAATTTTAGAATTGCTTTTACTGGGAGCACAGCTGCTTTTTTTAAAGTTCTATGATCTGTTTACAAAACAAACAATAAAACATACCATCTTCATGTATTTATGATTTCAGTGTCCTTTCAGCTTTCTTCTAGAAACACAAATACCAAAGCAAGCCCTTAACTCATCTTTAAATGTCAACAGAAGATATTTTTTGAACCTGTCATCTATAAAGTCCCACAAGTATTTTTTGGTGTACCATCAGCTATATTTCAAGATAATTCAATTTAGATATATCAATAGCATGGCTATTGAGGAATATGAGGGAGACTGTAGAGTGTCTTCTGAAGAGGCCAGAGGAGCACTCTGAATCCAGAAAGAGTTGAACATGACTGCTTGTTTTGTCTGGAGTTGCCCACTGGGCCTTTGTTACATAGAGAGTTGGTTTATACCAGCTATGAGAAGGCATGGAGCCAGCATAAATTCAGCATTTCTTCTCTCCTGGAAGACAGAGAATTAGGGTTGAGGTCAATGTTTGCCTCGTTACTGTGGCAGAGGTTCAGATTCAACAAAGCCAGAGATGAGCCAGACCATTTGTACAGACCTGCACAATTATCTCTATATGGTCTTCTCACAGTGCTCAGCTCTGGAATCCTGATGCAGGCATATTTGATCTTGCTTGATTTCCTGGCTCTCCTGAGTCCAGTAAGGTAACTGCTGAAAAACACAGCTCTTTGGATTGATCAGAGTTAGAATCATGGAATGGGTTGGGTTAGAAAGGACCTTTCAAGATTATCCAGTTTCAACCCCCTGCCATGATGAGTCTAATTCTGTCTGCTAAATATGATTCAACCACAGACTGTAGCATTAGCCCAATATAAACATAATTGTTTAAATAAAAAGGGTTAGAACAGGTTTTTTTAATGCTTTGCAACTCTGAAATTTTGAAGACATCTGTGTGTACAAAAGTCCCTGTGGCTTACTAATGTTTTAAGATAGCAATTCTTAGTAGGATTAGCATTTCAGGCTGGCTTTCATGAAGCCCTAGTTTGACTCAGTAATTGCAAGTTATTTCAGTTTAGAACTGAAGACAGTTTGTGTTTCTTCTAGGCAAAAAAAGGTCTCCAGGTGGATGTTTGTTCATCTGTTGAAGATGTCGATGAGGACAAAGTATGTGTATGCCTTCCAACTGTCTTTATTCCTCAGATAATTTCACAGCTTGCTTAGTCTTACTGTTGTCTGTCATAGGAATCAAGTATTTGTAAGCAGCCCATTTTCTGATTTTTAGAAATTTATTAATCTTCTTTCTGTTATTTTCAGTGATTTACTATATCAAAGTAACAAAGTAAATTAGAATTTCCATTTCTAAGGACAGCTTTACTATTTTTAGCAGTTAACATTTTCTTTTTTAATGGTATGGAATAAGTTGGTTTACTTTCCATCTTAGGCAGAAGGTAGATGTCTTGAATTTGGACATGTGGTATTTGAGGTCTCAGAGTCCAAGCCTGCCTGTGCTCTGAGTATGAAATGTTAGTGCTCTGAACTTGCCCCTTTTCAGGTTTGTTTTGAAAACCATTGATATCATTGTTTGGGGAAATGTGTTGTGTATGAAGTTTTGTATGGTCTGCTGGAATGTTCAGCTTTCTTCAGCCAATGATACAGGTATATAGGGGAATGTTGATTGGTTTCCTAAAGGCACATAGGTGTAGGAGTAGGCATGTGTGGGGTGGAGTCAGTGCTTTCTTCTAGGGCTTAGAGCTTCTGTCACATGTCACACTGCTTTGGAAGTAAAAGTGGGAAGCTGTATACCACTTGTCATGGTTGCTGTAGTGTAGAAGAGTCCTTTCGAGATTTGGAGCCAAACTCAGGGCTTTACTTGAGGTTCATATAGGAAGAGCAGAATTTTCTCACTCAGCATATTTAGCAGATCATTCAGCAGAGAGACTGAGGAGATAGTGCTAAAGAAATGAGAAGCTGTAGTTAGGAATATTTTAACTCCTCATTTAAGAGGAGCAGGGAAGTTGCTGGAAGGTAATGATGCAGGTGTGTCTGTCTTCTTGATAATGACAAATCTAATTTGAAGATTTTTGTTAAACCTAGCGTGCTGATCAGTGTCAACCTTTCCAGACAATTGAATACTCAGTAGTTAAGAGGTTCTTGAAAGCTGTGTCTGAACAGTGCATGATCTCTTACAGGAAGTTCTGATGCTCTGTTTTAGGAGTATTGTTCTGCTTTATTCATTTCAAGGCCTTAAGGACTACTTAAACAAATTTTTAGTAGATACTTTTTTGCTTTTGAGAAACAAAAGTTACTCCTTTATGCAGAAACCTTAGCTTAGTCTTCAGATAAGCATGAAATTGCACAGTATTCCATGTTTTCCTAGGACAAAGATGAGACTGAAACTGCTAAACAAGTACCGGACTCAGAAATGTGTGCAGGTAATGGAGTGCCTGAAAGTATTAGGTCTGATGCATCTGATCACGAGGAAGATGAGGAAAGTGAAAGCGGTCCAGTGGCAATAAGTAAGGCACTTTTATGCAATTCATTATTCAGTGCTTTCCACCGTAGTTTTGACCAGCTAATTTTACAACAGCATTTGCATGAAATAGTGCTGTGTAACACCTTCTCTCACAGATTTTATAGTCAGTCCTTTGTCAGTGAAAGTTTCATAGTACTGTATTTCCTAGTGTTATGTCAAGGGTTAAATATTTCAATTTGAGGAGCTCATTTTTTTCATGATCAGTAGGTCTGTAAAAATATATTAGAACCAGATTCTTTTAAGTTACATATCTTATCTCAGCCTAACTTGAAGTTTCTCAGCCTTTAACCT
This sequence comes from Monarcha castaneiventris obscurior, assembly GCA_026261815.1. Lineage (NCBI taxonomy): Eukaryota > Metazoa > Chordata > Aves > Passeriformes > Monarchidae > Monarcha > Monarcha castaneiventris. The sequence goes on from JAMPIT010000433.1 coordinate 28,660,954, forward strand.
GAATGATGTGAAAGCTGTGGAAATTTTATGCAGTTTCTCATTTAAATAATGTGGCTTTTTAAAATGTGCTTTTACTTTAAAGTAAAGCTTGCATATATTTATTAATTTTTTTGTCCTGTTTTTTGTCTTACACCAACTACTTCTGGCTTTGATTCCTTTACCATTTACATTCTTTGCACCAACTTGTTTAATAACTTTGACATTTCACACCAACACAGGGATGTTTGTTCATAATATAGCTGATGTTAAGCACACAGATCTTTGAAAGTTAAGTCATTACTGTATCTTAATCTTAAATAATGTTTTGAAGTAAGGGGTATAACTGATCATTGCAGTAAATTCCCCAACAGGATTTGGCGATTCAGAGGTGGTTTTACATTGATTTGCCTTTAGGTTTATCAAAAGCAGAAACCCAAGCTCTGACTAACTATGGCAGTGGAGAAGATGAGAATGAAGATGAAGAAATAGAATTTGAGGAAGGACCTGTTGATGTGCAAACATCACTACAAGCGAACAGTGAAACAACAACTGAAAATGAACAGGTACCACCAAAACTGTAAAAGCAGAACAAAACTATGCCAGTGCACAGCTTTTCAGTACATATTTATATGTACCTCAGTTTTTCTTGTTGCACTGTTTTTGTACTATTGAAAGTAAAAGAATAATAGAAGAAATTGTGTGATACCAATAGCTGCTACATGGAAAATGTAGCATTCCTCACCTGAGTTTATTACTGCTGATGCCAGAATGGATGGGTGGATAGAGACAAAACTATCGTTTACATCTGCCATGAGAGAGACAAAATGTTAAGCTGCAAGTGAGAAGTTAAACTTTCAAAAAAGAATCATTTTAAACCTTTAACTAGTTCCTTCTCTGTGTTTGCTGAGATCAAATTCTAATTGGGAGTCATTCACTCCCAATGAATGAATGTATTCTAGCATGTCTTTTGTTTGTCTTTCCTCCCTTATCATGTGATAATTCTTTCTGGGACAATGGTGAAATGTTAATGGGTCATTTCACTGTTAGTTTTCTTAAAAACATTTAAATGTATGTGACCTGGTTTTGGAGAATTGTCAGTTCTTTATATATTAAATAAGACTGACAATCTCTTGAAACTTTGGTTTGCTCAACAGGTATTAACATTAGGCAAGGATGTAATTGGAACATTTTACTTTAAAGGCTAAAACAGTAGATCTTTTAAGTTGAACCAAAGAGTTTACCTAGGAACTACTGTAGTGAAAAGAAAATGTTCAAATAAAACATGCATATCAGTGTTAATGGTTTTGTAAACTGTTGCTGACTAGCTGGCAAATAGGATCTTGTTGTCTTTATTTCAAACTAGTGAAAATCATGGAGCAAGTGTACAGTCTGTTTCCAGTTAGTAAATTAGCCAATAAGCTATGAAGCTGAACAGTAAAATTTTGTTCTAACTCATTTCTACCTTCCTCAATAGACTTCAAACCAAGAATTGAGTAAGGCAAAAAACAGTGAGATATTTTCATCAGAACAAGAATCTGTTAATGGTAAAGGTAAGCCCTGTATGCAGTAACTGAGAGACTCACACTTCCATGTGACTTTGCATATTGTGAGAATTATCTTGGGCAGCGCCTGTGATACATGTAATAAAGAGAAAGATGATCAAATTTTTTTGATGACTGTCTTTTTTATGGAACTGTATCAGTTGCCTGGATATATCTATGTTGATATTGGCGCAGCAAACCTTTTAAAGAGGAAACATGGAATAATCTTACTTAGGTAGATGTGGTTTTGATGCTTGACATGAGCAAGAGTTTTAGCTGATTGTTGCAGCTCTTGGCACACCACTGTATCAGAATTAATATGTCTGTGTTTTGATGTTTAGATTTGTCTAGTACTTTTTTTTTCTGCTACCATTTTAGTAGTTACTGAAATCACTTTATATTTTAATTTTTTATTCTGTGAGTAATGTTGTAACTGATTAAGAGCCAAGAAATTATTTTCCATCAAAAGAAGGGAGCACTACTGGGTTGTATGAATGGTGATTCTAGCAGAACTGTTGTTACTACCATCTTCCCTGTGTTTTTCTGTAGTAAACACTTATTTTGTTCTTGGCCTTTTTTTGTAGACTAAAAATCAGTATTAGAGTGGCAAAATAGTAAGGAATTTATTGTTCTGTATTATATCTCCTCATACCAAGAATAACTATTTTACAGTAGGTTGCTTAGTTCTGGTTTTTTTGGGTTTTTTAAAACTTTTGAGTCAGACATCAATTCACATACTCTCATGTGCTAAATTGCTTATACTTAAGTGTGTAAGAGTATAAATATGATGTTTTACTTCAGTCAGCTTTGTGTTGGTCTGAGACACTATAATTCTTTTTCAGTGCTTGTTTGTAGCTTTGGATCATAATTTTAAAAGAATAATAATAATCTGGCATTTTTGTATGTTCAGAATCTTTTACCTCTTTTACTTTATCTCTGCCTAGTTAAAATGTAATTCTGTGGTTTTAGGTGAACAAGATGTGGCTACAGTTGTGCCTCATTACCTCAGTGTCATGGAGAATACACCAGCTTTAACCATCAATACCCCAGAATCCTTTGTAACAGCCACTGTGAAAACAGAAGAATCAAGCTCATCTTTAGCTGTGAATGAAACTCAAACACCAGATACCACATGTGCAGAAAACAAATCTGGTGCAAGTTCTGAAAGCTCCATGGCTGGCAGCCCTGATACAGAGTCACCTGTGCTAGTGAATGAATATGTGTGTACATCTCAGTTAAAATATAGCCAAGAGAAATGAAGCTTTTTTCTATTTCATTGTTATTTCTGGTTTGCAGTCTTGTTTTGTTTCCATCTGCAAATTTGATATGCACATTTGGGGCTTTTTTATGTACTTTAATAGTTTTGGAGTGAAAATAAAATAGAACTTCTTAAATATCACAATTTTTATTACCAGGAACCTGGTTCTGGAAATGTAAGTCAGAAATCTGATGAAGATGACTTTGTGAAAGTTGAAGACTTGCCCCTCAAACTTGCTGTGTATTCAGAGGTATTTTGCTATTATTTGTGGTGGTGTTCAGAAGTGCATGCCCTGAATGTGTGTGTAAACAAGCAGGAAGAATTAGCCATAATTTTGAGATTTGCTTTTTCTGTTATAAAGGCAGACTTAATGAAGAAAATGGAAACGGAGGCCCAAACCAACAGTTTGTCTGATGAATTACTGGATGGAGGTGGAGCTCAAGATCAAGAATTAGTAGGAGATGCCCAAACATTGAAAGAACCTGGTAAAGATTATTTTCTATATTCTTCACACAAATTGGGAAAACACTCTGGAATGCTAGAATTTAAATATTGCTGATTGAAGTAAGCAGTCATCAGGATGGTGTAAAAATACTGGGTTTTGTTATCATGCATTTGAAAATGTTGTATTGATATGAAAGGATTTTATTTTGCTGTCCATGTCTCTTCTATATACTTTGTTAGATTCTGTGGCTGATAAAGTCATAAAAATTAACATACTTAAAGTGCATGCCACAACATAATGGTTTTGAAACTTATTCAAATGGAGTAGTATTTTTGTTTATTGTTACACAAGCTTGGGTTTGATAATACTGTAAATTATAATATCTATTATCAGATGTAATAATGCTCAGTATAATTTCCTGACACACTGCTCAGTGGTTTTGTGATAGAAACATTCAAGAGACTTTTCAGAATAGTAAATATCTCCTCAGGGAGAAAGAAATTATTTTTCTTATGAATTATACCGTGAGATAGAAAAAAAGTTCCAGTGTGCTTGATAGCAATAAAATTTTTCACTTTTATTAAATATTTTTATGCAGATACAAAAACTTAGTGAAGGTCAGAGAAAATATTCCATTTTTTTTACTAAAATACTGTGACAAAATTACAGTATTAGAGACTTTTGTTTTATTGTTAGACTTGTAGTTCTCCAGTGGAGTGTACAGTATTGGTATATGTAAAGGCATGAACTGGGTATTCTGATTGTAGCAGTTTTCTGCTAGTGTACCTTGTTCTGATTCCTCAAACAGTATAAGCTGATGAAGCTGCTTTTTTTTTTTAAATGCATTTGCAGCGGCAGCACAGATTTTTTTCCAGAACACAGTGTGAAGGAAGGTGCATCTTCCTTCCGTTTCGTTCACTGCCTGGCCACTGTCTGCTTGTCACAGCTCTGCCAGCAGCAGTCTCTTGTGCCCATCTCGTGGGTACTGATGTACAGGCCTGCTGTGGGAACAGTCTGACTGAGACTGCAGTGCCACACCAAAGTTGTAGCTACCTCTAAGCCATTCTTAACCTGTGTGTGGGGGAATGGCTGTAGCTGTTCAAGTAAGCCATGCCTCAAAATGCTTGGGAGGTTGTAATAGGAGTTGAAATGTAGTCAGGAGCTGTTTGATGCCTTGTAGATGTTAGACAATGATTTTATTCTTACTTTACAGAAAGTTTTGGAGCTCAAAATGCGTAAGAATAACCTGAAGATATCTGCATTTATAAATTCTATGTATACAAATGCATATGGAAGATCAGCAGTAATTTCCCAGAATTCTGGAAGTGTATAAAAATGTAAAATTTTTAACACACTGCCTCTTAGGATAGGTATGTGATCTTCTGCCTGTGGCAGTTTAAACAGCTGGAACTGAATCCACCTCTGTTCAGTTTTGCTGCACTGTTCTTTTTCTGTCTTAATTTTTTATTGTGACTTGTTTGGTAATTTTAAAATTGTTCAAAATGGTAGTTTTAAATAAAGTTTGGACTTGTCTGTAAATTTTCTCTTTTGAAAAATTTTCTTTGGCTTACACACTGACACGCTCAATTTGTTGCTGGAAGTTACTTGACTTGTTGGCATGCTTGCAGCAGTTTGTTACTTCTCTTACAACACACACGGCTAATTTTCCTGGGACAAGAAATTCTCCAAGTTTCTTGCATCTTCTACAAATACAAGGTCTAGACATAGTACATACCTACATGTTGCCTTATAGCCTCGAGTATAGCTGGGCTGTAACAAAAAAGTTCCTGTTCATGGCCTGTTGAATTCCCTTCTCTCAGCACATTTATCTGCGGTGAAATGGAATACCTTGGGTTTGTAGTTAACTGCAGAAACCAGCTTTGTTTTTCTGCATTTGCTGAATCCTTTTGCTGTTGGAAAGGATTAAACCTGTCTGAAAATGTTAGTATCTTTTCACAGGTAACACTTCAAATTGCTGCAATTGAAAGTCTGTAGAATCTGTTCCTAAAGTGTTTGACTTTGTAATAGAATTTAGGAAACTACAATTAAAGTTAATGTTTTTAAAAAACAGTTGAAGTCAGTGCTTCCTGGAGTCTCATGGTAAAGGTGGAATTAGAATTACAGAAAAGCAGATTGGAAACTTTGTTCAATTTTTCAGGTCAGAGTTGATAGTAACACTAAGTCATAAAACTGAGCTAGAAGTAACTTACTCAACAGACCTACTGCATTATAAAGATCCTGTTTACCTTAACCACAAGGCTGTTCTGAACGTAGTTAAAAAGCACTGGTCATCAACTTGTGTTGCTTTTGCAGTTAGTGTGATAATATGGCTATAGACTGTGGGAGACAGTATAGTGATGGCAAAGCCTAAATATGCTTGAAATTTAAATAAAATGAGAATGTGATTCTTCTGTGATTTTTTCCTAGTTTGTTTGGAGTGTCTCTAGGTTTTTAGATTAAAGGGCAGATTATGGTCACATGCCTCTCATGTCCAAGGATGAAAGTAGATTAGGAAAAGGTTTGAAGACTGTTTAGTTACTCTGCAGGCTTTAAACGGGTGCTCATACTGTATGCAGAAAAAAAAGTTTACCATTTTGACAACCAAGGACCTATGTTGTGACAAAGGCAAACCTGTGAAACTGAAACAGTCAAAGTTTTAATTACTGATTTAGGCCAAGAATCACTCAGACCTAAAAGAGGACATTTTTAATAAAGTAGAGCAAGATTGTGCATGCAGATTTGAAACAAGGCTAGTTTATATGTTGAATCATTAAATTCTAAGCTCAAGAGAGAGCATAAGCACACCATTCCTGAATTCTTGCCCTGGAATGGTGGGCTTAACCCCAGCCAGCAACTGAGCACCAAAGCATCTGGTTGCTCACTCCCCAACCAGTGGGATCAGAGAGGGAAGTGGAAGAGTGAAAGCAAAGTAATTCATAGTTGAAAGAAAGACAGATTAATAGGTAAAGCAAAAGCTACATGTGCAAGCAAAGCAAAATGGCAAGCAGGTGTTTGGCCATCTCCAGTAAAACAGAGGCTCCATGATGCATAACAAGGACCTGAGGAAACAAAAGCCATTACTCCAAGTGTCCCCCATTCCTCCTTCTTTCAGCTTTATATGCTGAGCATGATGCTGTATGGTGTGGAATAGACCTTTGGTTAATGGGGATCAGCTGTCGTCGTGGTGTCCCCTCCTAACTTTTTGTGCACCCCCAGCCTCCTCACTGTGGGGATGGGGTGATGAGCAGGAAAGTCCTGGACCCTGTGCAAGTGCTGCTCAGCAATAATGAAAACATCTCTGTGTTATCAACACTATGTTCAGCACAAATTCAAAACACAGCCCCACACCAGCTACTGAAAAGAAAATTACCTCAATCAAAACCAACAGTAGGTGTTTGAAAAATGCATTGAAATGGTATGTCTTTGGTCATGCTTCCTCTCTACCCTTTCATCACGGAATGGTCAGCAGGGATCTCTGGAGGTCATCTTGCTCCAACAGGGCCTGTTTCCCCAGGTGGCTTTTGAGTATCCTCATGGTGGGAGACCACCATTTCTCTGGGCAACCTGTGCCAATGCTCAGTCACCCCTAGAGTGAAGTGTTCCCTAACATTCAGGGGGAACCTTCTGTGCTTGGCTTTGTGCCCTTCCAGTCTGCTTTCATTATCCCTTCTCAAGTAGTAGAACTGTTGAAGAAGTTAAACTGTCATGCCTAATGCCAGTCCATCTACGCATGTAGTTCAGTTCAAGTAGAATTTGTTTCTTGCTTTAAGAGAACGCTGGGGAGTGTGGAAGTGAGATGGGAGAAGCAAAGTCTTGTGCTTGATACATTGCTTGCTCCCTTACTGATTTGGACCAAAAAGAAATATTACATTTTACTGTCCAATGCTCCTTGCACTGTTCATCACTCAAGACGGTTTTGTAGTGCCCTGAGCACAAAGAATTGGAAAAATTACTCTTAGGATGAAAGTTTAGAGGCCAGAGTTGGTTCTCATCTATTGCTCATGCAATTTAGTTAAACAGCTCTTCCCTTAGGAGGATTTAGCTGTGTGATACCTGTCCTTTACTATTGTATAGTAAACCAATAGCAAACCAATGGAACACTCGCATGGAATGAAACCAAGTCATACTTGATTTGGACTCATCTTCACTACTGAAGTAACTGTTACTTCTGGGAGGAAGGTGGAATAATTTATTTCTTACTACAGATTGCATCACTGCTTTTCAGATGTTATTTTAATCAGATCCAAACATGTCCCAAAATGATTCATGCTCCAAAACTAATGACATCATCCACAAAGTCTAAGCATTACAACAGAAGACACTTGCTGTGGCTGCAGTGATAATACTTGAACTGTAATTACCTATTACAGGATTACCATCTTGCTTAAGAGCTAGTTCAAACACAACTTAACCCTTCATCCATTCTATACAAGAAGAACATAAGGAGATGTACATAAGGAAGAACTTTGAAGAACATAAGTTAGAAGCCTTCATCCATTCTATACAAGGTTGTATGTCCCTACAGTAGTAGTTACTCAAAGACAGACTGGAACATTTCTTGTCCTACTTTTATATAAGTGGCTCTCTCTTCATCGGTCATGAGAGAGACAAGGTCTGGATTTTCACTGACTTCGCCATATGAACGGGGCTGGCCAGCTACCATTAAAATAGGACCCAGAGTTTCCTGTTCCTCCTCTTGCTCAAAGCTGCTGCCTGCTACTTTCATTCCTGCTTCTCTTGAGTGCTTGGCATCCTCTTCAGACTCACCATTATCACTGTGCGATCCATGTAGTTTGCTTTTGACAACAGGAGCCTGGTCTGTGCTAGATGATGACTTGGATTCATGGATCAGAAGAGTCTTGATTATTTCATTATCAGTGACAGTTTCTTTAACACTTACTTCAGTTTCTTCAGAAGCATTTACTCCTAATACACAATACTAAGTGTTAGAGGGATCAATAGTTTACAGCTACCACAGGCATCCTGCATAGGTGATTTTTTTCTATTCTGGATCTTTTTTATCCACTCTAAAATTCCCTTGAAAGTACAGACATTTCCAAGAGCTTTCCACTGTAAAAATTACCACTAACATTACTGCATGGCTAAAGCCAGAAGTTTCAGGACCTGCTACCTGACCTCTGGCTTTAGGAATATTACTCAGTCTAAAAAATGGATTTTGGAAACTAAGATCTGATAACCACTAACACAAAATTTAAACATCTTCTAAACCAAGCTCACTACATTTTCAATGGGAAAGCCGTATTTAAATGCATTAAGGCTGCTGAATTTATTTGCTAATGCATTACACTTACCAGCACTATTGTTGGTGGCTGTTGCTGCTCCTTCCACGGTGCTCTGTGACAACCAGATAGGTTGCTTTTCAGTTGCTTTTTCCCTTCTTTTCTTCTTGTGCTTTGAGTCTTGGACATCAATAGTTAAGTTTTGGGTGTATGTAAGGCCAAAAGAGGAACTTCTGTGTGCCCATTTTTCAGGGTGGCTGCAGGATTCCAGCACACTTGAGCCCAACTTTGGATCAAAGCTGAATGAGGTGTCACATTTTGAAGAGGTAGAATTCAGGCAAGAACCACTCCCCCCCCCGCCCCAGCCCAGTTCCCATTCAAATAAAACTGAACAACAACCCCAAAATACCCCAAAAACATGTTTTGTCAGCAGACTAGCTTCAACAACTGCTCTACATTAAAATAATTTACATTCCCTTTTACCTCATCTCAGGGGCAAATGACTCTTAACCATTCACTTTTGCAAGGTCTCTTCAGTAGTGCATCTCTGGATGAAGCACACTGATAGAGAAACATTACTTTCTCACAGAAAGGGCTATGAACATTAGCTGAAGGAGTAATCTGGGAAAGAAATTACTTTAAAAAATGTATCAAAAAACTAAAAAGGCATAGCAATAATTTAGGATGCCTTAGAGATTACAGACTTCTTCATTAAACAGCAGACTGTACTGAACAAAGCAGAATGGAATGCATAGTAGGCTGCAAGTTCAGTATTTCAAAGATTTTACACCTGGAAAGCTGTTGGAGGGATTTGCATTGATCAGAAGTTCTAGGGTTATGTTTGTACCTTTCTGATAATTCTGGTATTTCTGTTGGCTGAGGCTCCAGCAAGTCGTAGGGCAGCACAATATCTTCAGTCTCACGCAGCAGCACAAAGACAGGCTCGATCTGCTCGTTGAACTTCGCCAGCAAGGTTCGAGCGTCGTGCTTTGGAAACGCTGAGCCATCTTCCTCTACTTCAGTGTTGCAGTAAGTGCAGCGGAAAGTCTCTGCAACATTTTCCAAAGGGGCAGTTCTCATTCACAGAATGCAGAAAGATCAGCAGCACCTTGTTAAGCAGTCTGCAGCCTGGACAGTTACCCAGACCTTCTGACTTTATCTATTTGTTCACATTAACAAGGGGAACTCAGTTCTACAAGCAAACTTGAGACAGACTGGTATTACACACTTGCTATGCAAGTAAGAAATGTCTTAGGAGAGAAATTTAAGCTGGATGGACATGTACTATCATCAGTTTATTTTTTTTCTTCTCCTATCTCATCTTCTCAGTTCTTAATATAAGAAAAAAAAAATGTTTTCAAGCACAAGTAGCGTCTGGTTTTAGTTGTTCCGGAGTCAGTCAAGGCATATGCTAAAGTCCTATATTTATGTCTTCAGGAAAACAAACAAAACTTCAAGCTTATTCTGTGAAAATATATCACCAGCCTCAATGTTTGCATTTCAGCAACTTGACAGAGTCCCTCCGTTTAGAAGGGATGTTTTTGCTAACTAGCAGAACACAAATTTCACCACTAGCATTTCAGGTTAGTCATATTAAGTTCATTCTGCCTGGCTCTGGCATCCTTTGCAGATCCCATGACTCAGATGTTAGCACAGTAGCTGTGCTCCGAGTATTTTATTGCACTATGATGCTGTTTCGACTCATTTTGAAAGAAGAAAAATCCACAAGCTCTGACACCACTTCTGCTGTGGATGTGTCCCACTTCCCTCCCGCTTCTGCTGGGAGGAGCCTGAACTTCCCAGCCCAGGAGTGATGGAACAGCTCTGGTACTATTGAGCTGCAAGATGCTTATTACAGTAGGTGACTGCAAACAGTTCTACCCACCTTGTCCAACTCTTCTGTTGGAAGAATTGACCACACAAATGGATTAACTAAGAGATTCAAAACACAGTAAAGTGAGTACTGTGTTCATATTTCCATATGAGGAAGTGAGACTCACAAGACTTGGATGAGTTAAGATTACTCAACCAAGTTCAAAGCAAAGCTGAGGCCTGGAATCTGATTGCCAATGCCAGCTCATATACTCAAGATTATTCTTCCTTCTGCATGTCCTGTTCTACAGGGGCAGCATTTCTCTTACCCTCACCTCCAAGCATCCCCTGTTCTAGACCCTTGTCCACCAGCAAACAAGAAGCATATCCTAACAAACGTGCTTTTATTGCAAAGTTCGCTTAGGAAAAAATTTTGTGCTATCAGGGTTATTCTTTAAGATAACAGCAAATAAGCAATATAAGTAACTCACCTGTAAACGCATCAAAGAGCTGATTGACTTCAAGGTCCGTGTAAGTGCTAGAGCAAGATGGACACTTAAAAGAGGATCTGGTAGTTGAATCCCGCTCATCCGCTTCTATTTTCCGACGTACATGATCCAGTTTGTATTTTACCACATCCACCAGCACCTTGTAATTGATGTAATAGCAATTGTGCCTCGTGCTCTTCCCGTTAGGCCCCGTTTCAACTCGCATCCGCAGCTTCACCAGCTTGTCTGCCCGCAGCGTGTTGAGGACGGCGCGCAGCTGCTTACGCTCGTACTTGAGCAGCTGTAACAAGTCATCCTCTCTCACGCAGGGGTAGCGGATCAGCACATCCAGGGCCAGGGAACACTCTACGCCATAGAAACCCCGCGCTATGTATTTAGCCAGGCGCTTTAGGGCCGCTGGCACCTCTCTGGGAACGTTTTGCTCCTCCATCAGGAGCTGAACCACTGTCCGTGGAGAAGTGCTGTACAACAAACAGGAAAGAGGGGAGCTGCAGTGAGCCCTTCTTAGCCCTCACAGGCAGGTATGAAACATGCCATTTGCTGTGCTGCACTTCTGCAAGAGTCTTCACTGAATAGAGGAATGTAAAATCCTTAACCTCCATTGAGGATGGGGAAGGTATTAATCGGTGTGAGAAATTACCTAATCTTGAACTACGATGGCTACACCTGAAATATTCATATCCTCTTGTGTAAAAATCCACAGAGGATATCCAGGAAAACGTGTTACAGAAAATTCATAATAATCCTCCCTACATAAGGCAGCACATTTAACTTGCATGTCTAGAGCTGCCTGTTTGCATTCACAGCCCACCAGGTAAGAGCTGAAGTAAAAGTAAAGCCTTCAAAAGTAAAGCTCAGGACAATAAATCTTAGTTGAAACAGTATCTGCCCTAGTGCAGAGCCACGAGAGGCACTTGAGTACCTGTTCACATGCTCTTTGTGATTTTTCTGCTGGCCGCTGTGGTCAGACAAAAATCATGCAAAGCTGGATCACAGGATGCTCCAAGTTATCTGGCCCTCACTCAGCACAGGGTGTTTGGGGTAGCACATTTTGCCCCTTAGTGCTCTTCTCCCCTGTAGAAGTAGGGCTTCTGGCCAAATTCCTAATCCCATTAACTAGAATGTAACTAATTTTAATCAGTCCAACTGTCCTGTTTCTTATTTGCAAGGAGGGAGAAGAAAGAAAATTAAGGTATGTTTCAACAAAGCTACATCCAAATTCCCTTCTTTGAGGCATGTTAAAATCCTACAGTGGTGTCTGACACTGCAGCCTCTAGCCAGATTGCTTTGCAGTGAGCCATGTAATGCACAGCCAGAGTGCTGGTGTAGCCACGGGGTCAGGGCTGGTGGAGGATGGCATGTTATGGCACGGTACAGTCCAGCCCTGGCACCCACTGCAGAGGGTGGCAAAGCTTGGGCCCAGGTAAGTGCATATTGCTGCCAGAGCTCTCAGGGAACTTTTATCAGAAATCCTCGTTAAACAAACAAACCCACTTGCACTAGCCTAGTACTTGGGCCATAATTGGATTTGCACTTCACACCGTGCACCTTATGGAAAACAATGACAATGGAAACCTGCTGGTCTGAGTCTGGAAACCCTGAAGGCAATAGCACCACACCGACCTAAATTTCCTACAGCAAAAGTGGGGGAGTGCTGGAATGGGCTGCCCAGGAAAGAGGTTGAGTCTCTGTACTTCAACAGGACAAGAAGCGGAGCAGACTGACCTGGCTTTGAGAGTAGTTTTGCCATGAGCAAGGGACCAGATGGCCTCCAGATCCTCCTAACCTAAATTATTTTGTTCCAAGAGAGTTAAATTTAACAAAAGGACAGAAGCTTTGGGAATGCCAGTCTGTTCCTTTACAATCTTTCTCAGACAAAGGGCAGCATTTCTGTACTTTTTGCAAAAGCCTTCATGAATAAGCACTTTAAAAAAATATATTATTATTACAGTGTTACTCTTTCACTTCTCTTTTGCCCTCAAAAGGGCCTCCTGTGCCGCCCTCAAAAGGGCCTCCTGTACCCCCCTCAAAAGGGGCTTAACGAATTTAATCCACAGAAAAATCTGCTAATTTATGCTTCTCTTTCTTCCTCTTTTTGGCTGAATTTTGAATTTCTTTCTGTGCTGTGCTTTATAGTTAAGCAGTGAGGAAGGACAGACAGTGTCCTCAGCCAGTTCCAGAGACAAGGAGCATGGCTTTGAGCTTCCTCAGGGAAGCACTCTGGAGAGCACTGAGTCTTGTCCTTCCACGCTGGGCTGAGTCCACAGAATGGAGGCACTGAAGCCTCCAGCACAGGCCCAAAGGAAAGAAGCCATCGTGGAATTCTGTAACCCAGCCCAGCCCCACTGGAGCACCAGGTGCAGCCCCAGCATCTATACTGGAAGCAGTACCACTCACGTGCATTGGTCTGGGATAACATCTCAGAAAGGGCCAGGGTGCCTTCTGTGTGGGTTAGTTCATAGGCCCTCCAGCTGGACTGTGGCAGTATTAAACAACTGTTTCTTCATCTAGTTCTTGGCTAATATGTCACCAGAATGCTGACACTTAAAGGACTTGTATTAGGTACAGCTCTCATGACTGTTTTTTCTTACCCTAACTCAAATACAGAATGAAATTATTTCAAAGGGAGTGTGGTAAGTAGATAATGTAATTAGGGAAGAAGTAGGACCTGACCTGTAGGCGTGAGGTTTGCTGACCTATCAATTCTCTGGATGACTCCTTATCTCAGACTGTGTACTTGCATCTGTAAAGCAAGCACTACTCTTAAGTATTTCTGAGCACCTTGATGTTAAAATCTCATCAGGTACAGTCTTACAACCATGTAAAATAGTCATGGAAAGAAAAAAAACAACCAACCAAACACAAAGAAACCCCACAAACTCCAGAAAACCCCGCCACACTCATACAACAGAGCCTAACCTTCTCTGCCATACCTTAACACATACTTCATATGCCATAAACATATTCTGGGATATAAGTGAGCAGCTTTTTTCAAAAACAAATCCATAGAACCCACTGCCCATTTGCATGGGGCATTTTAAATATGCAAGCCTTCCGTTCAATAGAAAAGGAAATAGCTTTCCTTTACAAAAATGACTGAATTTGACCTGAATAAGAGACATTCATGGAAAACATAACCCCCTAGAGAAATCTTCCTTTACAAAAGAATTCTTCCTTACAAAAAGAATTAAAATGGTATGTATTTTATAATAAAAAACTACTTAAAATAAAAACAGGGGGAAGCTTTTTCTACTGTGCTCTGCTATATTTGAGGTTTTATTTCTCCAATCCACTCTGAAAAACCTCTCCATCTTTTAATTACCCAATCTGAAGTCTCACAGTCCATGAAAACTACTGATTTTTAAAAGTTACTGTGTAGTTTTCAGTTGACAGGCAGCAGTTCTCTCTTAAGAGGAGCTGGAGACCACCCTTACCAAGGAAAGGAGCAGGAGGAGTGGTAGCTCCCCACAGTGAGAAGGGCTTTAAACAGAAATCTGCTCTGCAGCTGAGGTGCAGTCTGTGTTAAGGACACTGATATTTTACTACTCACAGAGATTTTTTTCCCCAGCTGATAGCATGTGTGGACAAGATATTCTAGAAGTCACAGTTTAACTTCTAACTTCCCCTGCTTTCAAAGTATTTTTTTATGAGGGTAGGAGCTACCTTCTTATTATATCGATTATTTTAAAATTATTCAGTAACTTAGATGTTTGAGTGGCCCTTCTGCTTTAAATTAATATGGAGCCATCCCCATAAGCAGAAACTATGTTTAGGATCCCCTTTGTGCTGTGGGAAACCTACACAGAGTTGCTTGTTGTGCCAGCAGGCAACTATTAAAAGCAGAATTTCAAGTCAAGAGGCATCATATAGAGCAAGTTCTGCAAGGTTTCTCTGAAGCCAGTTGCTTAATTAACATTTTTTTTGGGCTGACTGAGAAGACAAAGCACCCATCTCACAATTTAAAAAACACTAAACCAGATAGATTTGGTAGGATTTTGTCCAACTTCATATAACCCTATCACTTGCAAATCAATTAAAAAACCTTATCATTACCTCTCTTGTATGGGCAGAAAACTTCAGGCTGATATTGTAGAGAAACTGCTCCTTTCCTAAGAGCTCAAAGCAACTGCAAAACAAGCTTAAGTATTTCCCAGCCTTTTCCTGGACCTATCTGTGATAAGCCCTAATCATCACCCAGCTGGTGCAAGAGTCCCCCCAATCATATTTTATTAGCAACTGAAGGAGTTCAGCCTTATATATGTTGTGTCATGATGGAGCTATAAATCTTATTGCTCAATGAAATACACCTACAACAGGCAAGGACTGAAAATGTGACTGCAATCTTTGATTAGTGTTTTCATTAGCATAACTTTAGAAGACTAAAAGTAACATCATCATTAACTCCTTTTGTTGTTGTTGCAAACCAAGTATTTAGTATAGGTAATTTACATAATTTTTTTAGAAGCTTTCAGAACCAAACCAAACTGGAAGCTTTAATATCTTAAAGGAAAAGTTGGAATGTTTACTAGTTCCTGTATTTTTACTTATTAATAATTTTAGGTGGTTTATGTCTTCAAAAGGGAAAAAGAGCAATATTTCACTGTATTTTTCTAGAAGACAAAGTTGTGGATACTATTTTATGGGTTAGACATCTCTCTTTGAAAACAACGTTGAAATAAAGTTGCCAGATGTTGTGTGGTCTGGGGTTAAAATACTGAATTCTATTAGGTTTGCAATCATCACATTTCATCTCAGAATCTTTCAGAATTTTTTATATATGTACAGTGGAGGCTGGTGTTTTGTAGTGACATGACTTACATCTCAACTGTACGTGTTGCAGCACGTACTGTGCTTTTGTTACTGCTCTTTGCTGCTGGACTTCTGACTCTCTGACTTACCAGGCACGTGGGTCCATTGAGAACTCAAGGTGTGGGTGTTTGTCTGCATAGCACAGGCTCTGGGACTGGCATCTGTAATGTCACTACAGAAGGTAAGGCCTCTGAGAATTGGTGGATACCAGAAAAAAACCCCTCATTTTTTAGCAGTTGTAAGCAGGAATTTAGATTTGAAAGCTTCAAAGGTTTGAGACTGCTTTTTAGAAACTGCAAGAAGAGGTAACTATAAAAAAATCCCTGAGATTAGCTCTCCTCTTGCTTGTAATTTATAGTAGCAGGGATTGGTTTCATCCCTTATGCTGAGAAAAATTCTGCTATTGCTTTTTTCCCCCCATTAATAAGAATCCATTTGGCAGATACTCACAGCTGAGGAGTGTAATTGGCATTCAACTGCAAACATAGAATGTCCACAGGGGTAAAATTAAACAGATATACCTCCTTCCAAATAATGGTTCTAAAGCACGCTCCTTTGTTGTTACATTACACTAGAAAATGCAGGGGAGCAAGACTGCTTGCTGGTACCTGTTGGGTTTAGTCTGTGGGAAATGTTTACAATAAACAATTCCTGTGGGTTTCCTTGCCGAGTGGTTTGAACAGGGAAAGTGTCATGTAACCTCAGTGCTGTCATTCCTGTTACAGCCCTCAGCCTGCATGTGGAAGAGTAGAACCAGATGACAACAAAACAGCTTTCTAAATCAAGGAGAGGGATGGTGTGGCTGGTAGCACTGCTTTCAGAAACAGGAAACTGCTTTCAGCTGTCATGCTGTGACTGACAACTCCTTCGGCAAGGGCAGCTAACCCCCATGTAGCACACAGAGGTGCTGGCTCAGCTCTGCATGCTCAGAGCCAAGCCAAACAAAAAGAAAAAAAATAAAGTGTGGTCGGGGAAGATACTTCAGACTGCGGGCAGCCCTGGCACCAAGAGCCGTGGGAAGCAGGATTTGTGCTGGTATGTTGTTGTGATGTTGTGTAACACAGACATTACTGAAAGTGGGAGCTTGAGACAGGGATAGGCAAAGTCACTTGGCTTCCTTTCAAACCCATTTGGGTGGCTGGGATGTTTGTCTGGAATGGTATGGGCATGCACTGCACTTGCAGGCTACTTGATAGAAAAGGAGGCAGATAATCAACTGAGCAGTCTCAGGTGGAAGAAATAAATATGGAGTCTGATCAGAGGCTGGAGGAGAAAATTAGTGGGTTGCTGCTTTGGGGGGCAAAGATGTAGCTCAGATCTTCACAAAGCAAATGTGGTATGCTTGACCCAGTGGCAGAGCAGAGGCTGGTGCAGATGGTGTGGTGGGAGGTTGTGGTGCACACCCTGAGTAAATGGGATCTGTGTCAAGTTCCTTTATTGTCTCTCTTTCTTGCGCAGACACATAGAAGCTATGAGCTGCTGCATTTTGCATTCTCCTCAGCAACTGATACCAGCCCTCAGTTAAAAAAATAAAATCTGTACCTGTCTAGCTCAGGCATTCAAGCACTGCAACATAAGAAAACACCAGAATTACAGTAAGTACCTGTATGTAACCTGCTGCCCTGTGCTCACAGGGCTCTCAATCACAGAGTCGCATCTCTCCTTTTTCCCTGTGCTGGCCCTTTCACACAGACTCTGCCTCAGCCAGCATGGGGGTGTCCATGTTCAGCACACAGTGTGTGGCTCTGAGCCCCGCTTAGTTTGTGAACCATGCAAACCTTGCATTGAAGTGATTCATTTTTTTATCAGTTTCCCTATGATGCTCTACCTTCCATGATCCTTGAAGGCTTGCTGGGATCAAACTAAATCAACTTTGAGCGCTGTAGACTTTTTGTATTAGTTTATCTTCCTGATAATGAGACAAGTAAGAGAATGTTGTGCCCGTGTTACATACGGAGCTCTGAGGTACAGAGTTTGAAATCAAGACTGCTGGATAGTTTTGAGAGCCTGAACTGAGATGTGAAAAAACTAGGATTTACTTTACAGTACTTTATATGATTGCAGCACAGCTCCCTCTGTCTTGATTGCCTTTGTGATCAGTACTTCCAAAATACAGCCCCTGGAATCACAGACTGAGTACCATCCAGACACCACAACCTACTGCCTGTGCAGCACCTGGCAGAACTGGGGTGAGAATTTAGTGGACCCAGAAGGTACTGAGATGTGCCTGGTCTGTAACATCATCCCTTCTCTTGCAAGGCATTGATTTATTGTCTTGAAAACTGGAACAGGTTTCTCCTTTGTTGTGTTGTTCTCATTCATCACAGGAATACAGCCCATCCTGCGCAGTGAGTGAAGCAAGGGATCTCTGTTAAGGGAGTTTTGGGATCATACAAAGAGACTGTATCTGCTTCAAAAAGAAAGGGGAATGAGTGGCTTCTATGCTTCTGGCTATTTCACAGTCTGAGTATACTTCTAATGCAACTTATCTTGATTTCAAATCTGAAGAAGAGTTGGTTGCGATAATATGTATTTTAAATTGCAATATTCTTTTCTTAGAGGGTCAGTTTAGATCTACTGTCTCTCAGCATAATTTGAAAATATATGGTAACAGCAGTTGCTGCAGATGAGGAGGCACCTTTTGGTTGGGGATTCAGCTGACAGCAAAGGAAGGGTCAGTAGAGGAGTATGCTGCAGTTGCTAGATGTTCATAGCCTGCCACTATTGTCTGTCTTCTTGTGCTGTTTCATTCTTTTTCTGTGGACATTTCCTGACAGTGGCTTCTGATCCTTTCACTGTTTTTTTTCCCCCCTTCCCTGTTTTCTCCTTTCCATCCAGTCACTTTTACGTCTTTGTCCCACCTGGTTCACACAGAAGGCATGAAGGTTCATGGAGCTGGATATGGCTGTCTTAAGAGAACTGTTTCCACCTCTCGGGATGGTGGATGTACACCTCTTGCAGGCATGCAAATGTAGCATTTTGGAAACTAAGCTGATGCAAATTATATGTAACTACTCAAAGGTTTAAATACTGGTGTAATTCAGATGGTGGGTGTAGCCTGAGAAAAGACTATGTCTAACCCAAACACCTCCAGGTACCTGAATTAAAGTTCCGCTTTAAAAACAAAACGGCAATGCAGCACTTTGCTACAACTCAATGCTTGTGATTTAATCTTTTTTACTGCAGACAAAAATAAATCTTTCTTACTGAGATAACCCATTTTCACTGGAATATAAAGAGGAAAAATCCTAGGGATGGGGTTTTTGTCTACACTGTGTATTTGCCAAATAGAGAAAACTTAAAAAGATTAAAAGAAAGACAAGACTAATAGTACAAAACACTAAGCACAGACTGGAGTTACCTTAAATGCAGGAACCTCAGCAGAGGCAGTCTCACTACTGGGATCCTTCTATTGCCTTGAGCTAGAACAAACTTTGCAAAACAAATTAGACTGAGATTGTCCCATATACAATTAATGTAATTCAGAGCTGATTCATTGTAGATCAGAAAATGTCCTGAGTGGAGTGCTTCTTGGTATGTAAACAGGCTAGCTCCTTTATAATTATTGTCCTCTCTTCTAAGTAACAGTATGGGAGCAGACATAGTTACAAAAGACCTTTAAAATCTTTGATTCTGCTAAGTTGCAATCGTCTGAAAAACTGGTAGGCAGAGCTTGGGGGAACAACTGCATGGTCAGCTTGGTTCTTGGTCTCAGTTTTTGGCCAACTGGTATGTTCTGGTGCCAGACTCTTGGAACAGTCAAAGGCAGCTTCTTACAAAATGCATAAATATCCGGAGTCTTCTTCCCAAGGCAAACTGTGGCTTGTGCCACTGCTTTGATTGAGCATTACTCCTGGCTCATCTTGTTCTTCTGGTCCAAAGGATGAGAGGCTTTACTGCTCGGAGAGCTTGGGTGTGCCCTTCCCACCAGCAATTCTGGTCCTCCAAAAGCAGAAGAGTCCATCCGATGATCCATGCCGTAAGCAGGTCATTTGCCTGCTGTTGGCATTGGCCATGCTGTTGCCTGCTGAGGTGAAATCCAAGCTTTTTCTTTGCATTTCTTTCTCCTTGCACCTGTAGTCCAAAGAGCTGGCTGTGTGAAAGCAGGACACACGTTTGTGCTGGGAGAAAGGAGTATTTCGTTGTTAGTTGTGGAGCCTGCCTGAAGCTCTCACCTGCTCCTTGTCCATCCCCTCTCCGTCACGCCTGCTCATTCCAGTGAAAATCTCTTACTCTTGCTGCTGTCCTTGCAGCTACTTGCCAGGACATCTGTGGGCCCTGCTCTGAAGTTCTGCTGCTAAGCAAAGCCTTGACTTGTAATTGGCTCTAATGCAAACTCACTTGCATATGTGTCCTGAACTACTGCTTGATTTTGATAAGATTCAAATTTCTCAATTCTCCTGTCCTCATTAGCTGCCAAAATCTTGCTTTTTAACATGGGAGATGACATTCTTTCTTCCTCTGAAATGGTATGGGGCTTCACTACACGGGTTCCTGAAACCATAAAGGTGAGAAATTTTCTTGGGAAACTGACTTTTTTTTTTTTTTTTTTGCATTTAAATGCCAGCACCCAAACAGCTTGGTCTCTTCTGTAACACTTTATTTAATCTAGTTTACAGTAAACTGAATTAACTCTTTGTATTTACATAAACAGTAAATCTGCTAGAAGCTAAGACTGAGGCTGTTTTTTCTAGAGCTAGGCTATGCAGTAATATGCAAAAAGTAAGTATGTTTTCCTTGTTGCTTACATATTGACTTCTTTTTTGTGCAACAATTTGATTGTTTTTCACAACAGAATTAGGAAAGCTGCATACATCTCCTACGTAAACTTGAAGAGAAAAATATATATGGCTGGTTACTTGACCTGGGAAATAAACAAACCTAAGAAAAAGTAATCAGACAACCTCCTCGGTGTTTGTGAGGTATCTGAACTATGTGTACAGCAAATTAATATGAAAAAACACACCCATTGTCATTAATTTTGTCTATGTAAAAAAAAGGCAGCTAGATGAAATTCCAACATTGCAAGTAGCTGCAAACATTTCTTCAATGAAATGGTCTTAGCTTCCATCCCTGTGCACACAGCAGCAGCAGCAGGGGGAAGGCTGTAAACTGACATTAAAAATAGGTATGTCTATCTGTAACAAAAGCAAATTAGACTTTTTGTCTGGCATGAGAAAACTTTCAGACTTGACAGATGAAAGTTAAATTAATAAGCAATTAATCACATTCATCACTTTTTGTATATTAAGGCAGACACAGAAAGACAGTTCTTGGGGGTTTTGTTTTTAAACAGCTTCATTTATTTTAGTCAACAGCAGCATAGGCATTCAGGCTCTGGACAGACACCCATGGAATTTAGCTGTCCTTTTGCAATTGTAAAGCAATTTCAAGTGTGGAAATGTGGACTGTCTTGCACAAGGGACATACCAGAAGCTCATTACTTAATAACTGTAAATAGTCTGCACTGCCTTGTTGTACATATGCTAAAGTGGGACGAGGCTAACTCAGCAAGTAAACTTAATTTTAAATTACAAGGTAATTTGATTATGGCTGTTACACAACTTCATTTCACATAAATCCGAACAACCCCCTACCAGGCTGAGGTGTGCACTCAGAAATACATGATGGGCTCTTCACAGTACAGACTGCAACAGCTGACTTTGCTTAATTTTCTTTTATGAATCAAATGGCCCAGGAGCTGCATTTCACACATGCATTACTCACTAATTTGTGTTGCTATATTTGGTTTACATAGGTTCAATATTCATAGCTGAGATTACAAATGGACCCTAGTAGTACAATCATGCTTGCATGCTTACACACTTCTGCTTGCATACTTCAGGTAAAAAAGAAATCAGATGTACAAGACTGGCCCTTGTTTAACATCAGTTTACATAGTGGGATGTTGATTTCTGTGTGCTCTCAGTTTGTCAGAGTTGTATCCCCCTGAACTGGTTCTTGCTGTGCTACTACAGGCATTGTTCTAAGGCCTAGAATATCAGTGCTTCATTTTCCTCAACCAGAAGCTGTGTTCCTTCATCAGCTGCTAAAGTTATCTGGTAAACAGCATTCCTGTTGTCCCCACTTCTTCCAATGCTGTTGGGAGAAGAGCCCCTAATAAAAACCAAGTTTGCAGTAAAATGGTAACGTGAAACGGGGGATGATTAAAGGTTATCTTTTAACCATAAAACACTGAGCTGAAAGGAATCTCAAGGATCATCTGGTCCAATCTTTTTGGCAAAAGCCAAGAAGGCCCAGCAGACTGTGCAGCTAAGTGTCCAATGTTAGAGAATTCACCATTTCCCTGAAGAAATTATTTTGGGAAATTACTTGATTCCTCTTCTGTAGACTTCTTAAAGTTCTAATTATGGGGAAAAAAATCTTTTAATATCCTTAAGTGTTTGGAACAGGAAGCTGCAGTATACTGTGTTCTCAACTTCTGCATTACACTAATACTGTTCTGCATGTCCTGGGTACCAAGAGTCTCATGGTGACTGGATGTCATGAACTTGCAGGTTTTAGTTGGAATGCCTTATGCAATACTGTCTCTGCAGACACCAAAGAGAGACCAACACTTCCCTTACACTACTGGCAACTTTGGATTCCTGGTGCAATGGGAATATGAATAGCACTTCTTTCCTAGGGGGGTTAAGAAAAGATTACAAGGGAACCACTATAAATACAAGCTCCATAAGCTCACTCTCTACTGTCTTCGTGTGTTAGAAAACACAACAGCTGGAGCTGTAAGCTCATCCCAGCAATGCAGCCAGTGGCACAGATGAAGCTACTGCCTCCTACATTATCTGCTTCCAGGATATTGGGGTGCTACTACTTCTCTCTGAAGGGCCTTTCTTTCTTAACTTCAATTCCAGACAGTGGTGTAATCTGACTTGGCTTCCTTTCCCCACTTTCAAAAACCAACCAACCAAAATACTCCCAAAATAACCCAATTACCCTATTATCAAAATAGCTTTAACTATCAGTTTAAAAAATCAGAAAAAATAACTTTTTCAGACACTGTTAAAATCAGTCTATTTAGAAATCAAAGTAGTTTATGCTGTGTGGTATCTATCATGCATGATGTCTTAGACTGAAGTATGAAATGAGTACGTGTGTACTTTGGTCACAGGAAGCAGCTTTTCTTTATTGTATTGTTTTTTTGAGACAACAGAAAAATTTGTATTAAAAAACCACATCTGTTAACAGGCCAAGAAAGAGCTTCAGCAAAAGAGCTACAAATCAGTGGCAAGACATTCTTGGCTCAGATCTTCTTTTAGGTATTTCCCCAAGACCTTGTTTCTGTCATTAAATATGACACTTGGTAGGTTATTTTATAAAAGGGCATATCAGACATATCTTCATATTATACCAGAACAATAACAATCTTAAGTGCTTATGAAAGAATAACAGAATTGTATTGTCCCAGATGGCCTTCTTATATCCAATTCTTTTTGATGCTTGGTAGGTGCCATTATAATTTATGTTCTTTAGAAGGATTTTAATCTAAATAAACCAAACCAAAAACCAAAAATTAACAAACCCATAACCAAGAACAAACCAAGAATACTGCCAAGACTGAAGAGATCTAGAACTAACTGCTGAACTCATTTGGCAGAAATGGCTGAAATCACACCAGACACTCACGAGGATATATTCCTTGTCAGCAGAACTGCCAGTTACAAAGCAAGAAAGTCTGCTGTGAGATAGGGTCCTTCATTGTTAGAAGCACTTTGCCATTTCTGTATAGCCATTAGATTTCTGAAGAAAGGAGTTAGACTGAGTAATCTCTTTCCAGAAGCATTTTTTTCGTGGAGGACTGCCAATCTGGACAAGCAGCTTCCAACACAGGAGAGGTACGGGGCTACCAAGGACTGCAGGGATCTGGGCATTCCCGCAGGTAAGTCTCTGTATGGCCATTATACACCTCCATCAGCGTTGTGCACACAGTCAGCTAGTGGGCAGGGGGAGGGAGAAGAAAAAAAGAAGATAAGCCACATCACAGGAATTAGTGAAAAACTCTCTCTGATACAGCTGAACAGTTCTACTAAAACAAGCATTTACCTTCTTTAGTCAACAACATGTGAGTATGAATTGTCTGTGTCCTCAGTCAACAATGCTGCCTCCACTTAACACAGGAACTAAACTTTATCATTAAAAAACTCTTCGCACTCCTTCCTTCACTTTTTTTCCCCTGAATACCAAAACTTAAAGTTCAGACTAAAACCTCTTGTGGTGCCAAGAATAATGTGCCTGTAGTATGCCTAAATCATGAGGAATATTAACTTGTTTTATGTGAATTACAAAGGCAGAGATCACGTGTTAATTCTGGTTAGAAGAGTCCTCAAGATATCTGCAGAGCCCTGAAACAAGGGCCAGCTACGAGGAAAGGGCTCAGGCTACTCAGACTTTTAAAGCTGTAGGGCCTTTGGAAAATAGCTATTCCAGCACTTATATTTTGCTGTTACAAAGTAATGTGAAATTTGGTTTGTTTTTACACTAATGTTTCCACCTAAAAAAATCCTGAATATACCACTGAAGCCTCCTCCTCAGATGTACAGTAGTTAGTGCTCTACCCCCCACTGTAAAAGTCCTGCAAGAACAGAAGAATTACCTTATTGAGGACAGGCTTTGTGGAGAGAACATCATAAATCGCTGGTAGGGAGAGATTCTGAAAGAAAATAATACACTGATGTTAAGGGACATTAACCTGTTAATGTAAATGCTGAGAACTAACTTTTTACACCTCAATTAAATAACAAGATACAGCTTTAAAAGCACAAGATACCTGTAACACCTTGATATCAGAAGAATATGGGCTGCAAAAATTTGAGCAGACCAGATCTCACTAGAGCATGGCACACTTAAGAGTGTTTGCTGCCTGAAACTGTGTGTTTGAATTTCACTGGTGTGAAACTGCCCTGGAAACACCACAAGTCTTTCTCAAAGTATCTCTAGGTGTACCCTCCTGCATATGCAGCTGCTGAAAATACTTTCAGGAAACCCACCCAGATGAAAAGAAAGCCCGAAACAAACCAACCAAATAAAAAAACCCCAACAAACCAAACCGAAAAGAATCCCCCCTAAAACCACCACCACAACCCAAACGAAAAACCAAAACAATACCCCAAAAAAACCCAAACAAATCAACAAAAGAACAAACAAAAAACCCACAAACCTCCCCCAGGTAAAGAGCCAGCTCCTTATAACCCAGAAGCAGAGACAAGGTATCAGAAAATCATCAGCCACTTCTGTCATCATAACTGTGTTTGAAAATAACCTGGATGCTCCTGGCTGTGTCAGGTCAGTACTGTAACTTGGGAGTTTCAAACCAGCAGGATATTTGGAGGATGTTTACCTCTTGTGTTGTCTGGTTCAGGCATTTCATTGCAGGTCCTCTACGATTATCCAGTACCAGTGGAGGCTTCCAGCGATCGTAGTTTGTTTCTAACACGTACCACGTGCCCCTCTTGATATCAAGGCTGGAAAAGAGGTCCAAATTTGTGTTTTGCTTCTCTAAGTATACAGTAAGTACACATATACAGTATATACTATATACAGATGGAATTTTTTTTAGGCTTGCTGTGGAATTTTTCAATGATGGTAAAGAAGTGAATTATTGTACAACAGAAGTCACAAGAAACAGAGCACACAATTATTGGTGGAACCTGTCCTCTTCTGGAAGACTGAGTCAGGTGTCAGGTCAAGCATACTCACTCCCAGATATCCAGAGCAGCTGTCCTGGATCGCGTTATCACACACCCTTCTCCAGAATTTTTTCCTCCCAGAATAAAGTAAGCTGGAGCCAGCAGTCTTGTTTTTGCCAGTCTGTCTTTTGCATCTTGATAACTGTGGGTGAGATAGTGTTGGACTATTAAATGCTATAAATGGTTCAAGTACTGAAGGGCAAGTTTCACAGACCCAGGGAAAGTCTGGATAGTTAAGCCTTTCTTCCCCTTTCATGCACATATGAGGAGACAGGATCACCATAAAGGAACATATTTAAGCAAACCTTCTCTTCTCATTTT
Organism: Monarcha castaneiventris obscurior; assembly: GCA_026261815.1. Lineage (NCBI taxonomy): Eukaryota > Metazoa > Chordata > Aves > Passeriformes > Monarchidae > Monarcha > Monarcha castaneiventris. The sequence goes on from JAMPIT010000433.1 coordinate 28,686,575, forward strand.
GTACTTAAAGTATGATTGTTTAGAGGCGCTCTTTGCACTTTTTCTACACTTAAAACATGAACAAAATTATGACATACTGTGTCATAGTCCACTGAATTAATTTATTGCATAACAGCTTTGTTTCTGCTTACTTCGTTTGATGTACTAGTACCGGTTGGATGTGCTTTGATGCAGAATGCTTATGCATTTAGATACCAACAGGCTCATCAGGAAAAAAGAAATCTGAGAAAAAAATTTGAGGGATCATGTGTGATGCCTTGCCTCCTGCTCCAGACCAGACCTATTTAATGTTAAGGCCACTTGGAAGGTATCTATGTCACTGGATATTAAGCATACATCTACAGTATTCATGCTAGTTGAAAGCAAAGCAGATTAAAGGAGCACAGTATTTAGAGGGAGAGGGAATACCTTGTAGCATTCTCTAATACTGTTCTTGTAAGAAAGCCCATCCACATTCCATCTCTTCTACCAAGAAACCATTCGAAGATTCCTGCAAAATGTCACTGTTAAAATAATTTGTTTTCAGACGGTTCACTCATGCTATTCTAACTTTCACAGCTGGTTTTAAAATGAGCTGTGTTTTATCTTACCCATCTGCAATCTTTTCACCCTCTCTGTGCCTATTTATTAAAGAAACTGGTATGTCCAAGGTCTGGAAAACTTGTGCAGAAATAATGAAAGAAATGAGCATTACTCACCCACATAACCACCATCAAGACTGAAACGCTCATTCATTGTCAGAGTGAACAAGTTCTGAAAAGCATTAAACAAGCCAACCTTCAGCCATTGCCAGCCCACGAGTACCAGTAATAAACAGGAGGCAGCACTGCAATTTAGATGTCAATTGAACTTCTTGTTTGTTAAGACTCTTCCCCTTTAAGTAACAGCCTGCAAGATCAAGCTCATGTAGAGAAGAACCTAATATATCACGGCTTGAATAAGCAGAAATGAGTTTTCTGACCTGGCAGCGCAATCAGCAAGGCATGCTTTGATGCTAAGCAAGTCAAGCCTGTGGCCATTTTTTCCTCTTGGTCTGTGTTGCACCACTGAATTAGCAGTTTTCCTTTCCCTGCTGTATGTCACCTTCTTCTCAGACCTCTGAGTACCATTCCAGTTTGAAGGCAGATTTTTAAGTCCCAGTGCTAAGTACACCCTGGTATGTTACTGCTATTCGCGTGGGCATGCAGCTGCACACAGCCCATGCTGCTTGGAACACAGAATTCAAACTCAAATCTCAGCCTTCTCCAACTAATATTTCAGACAAAAACTGAATTCAGCTACACTGACTAATTTTTAGAATGGAATATTCTCAATTTATTTGAGCAGAAGACAAAAATAAATGGATACAATGCAGGGATTTATGCCAGAAATGCTCTACAAGAAGAAAGACTACCTATAATAGCAGATAGAGCATGTAAAAAAGGAGAAGTTGTGGTAAGCTGGATGCCCTGATATAGTTCTGTACTGCTGGTTTTTAAGATGTATATAAATCCCAGATTTCAGCTGCCTATTAAATAAGAACCCAACAAAAAAATCTTAAAATGTAGGACTGCCTTTTCCAAGACGGATTGGAGAAAGAATTAAACAGCACAAATGTGCTGTTTCACCCCTGGGATCACAGCAATAGCTATTAGCCAGCAAGAAACTCTTAACCACTTCAGCACTTTGTATTCACTCCTGTTTATATTTGAAATTCAATGCTGTTTTTAAGAATTGCCCAAACAGAAGCATTTCATTTAGGCAATCTCCTTTCACAAGGAAGGGTGCAGCATTGTTTTCTTTTATCTGTCTTCAAGTAACTATGCTGTGCACCAGAACAACTAAGAGATCATTTATTAAAAAACATCCCAAGGCACACCAGGAAAGCAGAAAAATTTAAATCTCAAAGGAAAGTCTGAAGCATTTGTTACAAATTGACAAGGGCCTATCCCCATACTTACTGGTTTGACTCCAGACACCATGCCTATGTATCCTGCAAAATTTGTGGACTTGAACACTGTTTTGTTGTTTCTCTGAAAGTCCAAGAGTACCACCAAAGGCTTCAGTTCCCGAGTTAACGTCCAGGAATTATTTTTAACATCCCACCTGCAGGAGACAGTACAGCACTTGAAACTTCCCTCTCTCAGCAGTTTTTAAAGCTTCCCCTCACAGCATGCAGACATCCTGTGTGTGCTGCCTGTCCTCTGATCTTACTTGTGTCAGCCAACATCACTGCTTCCTAGCTACCGGAGCAGCACCAGCAAGGAACAGCTAGGAAGTCTACATGCACAAGCAGGCAGTGAAAAGAACTCAGTTTTGTTTGAACCAAGAGCATATAAACTGCTCAGGATTAAACAGCACCACCATCACAGCTGGTTTGTTTTGAACACATAACTTTGTTCTCTACCTGCTGGCAAAGGGAGCTACAGGTACTGCCTGTGATGCCAAACCTCAAATTCTTCATTTTCAAAGGCAGAGGAGAAACCACGTACTACTGGATTTGTTCTACATGAAGGGAAGTACCAGTTTGTAAGATAAGCCAGACCAGTTTGTAGGCAAGAGGCTGATAAAGAGCACTTGGCAGACTGTTAAATTCTCTGGAAATAATCCAGATTCTGGGAGCAGCTTTAAAGTTTCTCTAGTTTTCAGGAAGCATGTTCACACTATTTCTGAAAAGTGAGAGAAGTCCAACACAAGCCAAACCAAGGGACAGGTGGAGTCACAGTTCACAACCTATGAGTTTTTGATAGGCAGGTAAGAATTTTAATAAGGATGAAACATTTAAATTCCATTTGTGCACTGACCATCATCTGGATGAGTAATGTTACAGAATATACTGGGGTAATAAAAGCAAAAGCTGAACTACCTGATCATGGGCTATGAAAGGAGAACTAATGAGTGCTGGGCAACAAACTACAGAGTTTGTATGGAAATGATGAATGATGGGAAGTGCCAGTGGAGCACAGTACAGTAACTGGTGGTGGAAGAAAAAAAATAACCTTAAAAATGCCAAGCCCCAATCCAATCCCCATTTCACTGCACACATTAAAATTGATGCTTCATCCCATGGTGTAAAGAACAAGATACATTGTGCCTGAGAGATCAGGTTACATGGGCCATTCTTTGGTTTGAGACAGTTTGAACTGGAGCTGAGAAAAAAAAGTAAGTAACACAAAACACAAATGTTCTCGATGCACTTGGGGCAGTTTGACATAAGGTCAGCAGAACACCCTGATCTTTTCATTTTAGCCTTTTTTCACAACACACAATGGAGAATTACTTGTCACAGTCATAGCAACATCCAGTTTATCAGTTAGACTCAAAGAATGAATGTAGCTATTTCAAGTTCAGCTCGCTTTTTCTTTGGGTTAAAAAAAAAAAGTCACAAGTTTAAGTACTTACCCTAGGAAGAGTCCAAAATCCAAGTTCCTGGCATGGTACAGTTTCCCTATACAACAATAAATAAACAGATAAATAAATACAAATTTCTAAAGAAATAGACAAATTTCAGCTTAGAAACCCAAGAAAGGAGTAAGCAGGCAAACACCTGGGAAAGTGAGCAAGGAAAATAGCATTCTCTACTTGCCCTTTTCATAACCACAATACAATGATGGGGTTTTTTGGTCAGAGAAGTATTTTGCCATAACTGAAATGATCTTGCAAACTGCTGTCCAACTCAGCCTCAAACCTTTCCACATTATCTTAATGCAATGGCAACACCTTGAGCTTCCTCTACAAGAGAGACATTTGTAAGCCCTCTGAGAATCCTTTAGAAACTTCCTAAGCTGGAACAGGTGCAGACAAGGGCTGCAGAACTAAGCAGGAGAATGAAAGAGTCTCTTCTCTTAGAAGAGACTGTGCATTTTCTCTACCACCATACACATGCAGTATCTAGAAACTAGGTGCAAAATCCTGCATGGCACTGAGAAAGTTCCAGACGTGTAGCTGGTGTTTCTTTCCCCTAGAAAAATGAATACCACCTATTAAAAAAACCCCAACCAACCAATCACAAAAAAAACATCATCCAACAAAACCAAACCCAAACTATCTTTGAAAGTATTTTTGTCCTTTTTTTTTTAACCTAAGAGACCTGTGAACTCTTATTCCCTTTCTCAAGGAATACCTCTTATTATCAGTCCTTAGGTATTATTTTTGCCTCTTAGTCTCTTTACTAGACCTTCTTGCCTGCAGTTGAGGAGGACTATATTAGCATAATTGAGGTGGATTCTCTTCTACATAAAAGGAAACTGTTAACAGTATTTTGGATTGCATTACCTGTTTTATCTTCTGCCACTATTGATGTACATACAGTAAAAATTTCATAAAAAATGTTAAAAATAACGATTTCCCCTAGAAAAAAAAAGAAACAAAGTTCAATAGTTTGAAAATTGCCATGAACAGAAAAAAAATGGTTAGAAAAAAGCACACTGCAAAGTTCAGTATTCTGTAATATTTCTGTTAATAATTTAAATTTAAATCTCCTTTGATCTTTAAAATGACTGGTTCATCAAAATCAAGAGCTTCTTGAAAGGCAAACAGAAGGATCAGAATCCCTTGACCTTCTGCCTTACCATGCACAAAGCTGACAATCATTGCTAGTTCCTCCTCTGGAAACTTCAAAACAAGCTATAAAATGCACTTTAAAGAAAGCTGCTGTATGTACCACTACTGCCACATAAGGGCTGCTGGCTAGCAGCAGGTGCACTGCTCCTGTGTGAGGGAAGCAGTGCCAACAGGCAATGCTCCTTCTCTGTCTCAGCTCTGGAAGAACTCGGTGCCTACTCCTCACCTGGAACGGCATTCTTCTGCCGGAGGTACAGAGGGAAGGCAGAAGGACACGGCAAGGACCACAAGGCAAAGACAGCACAGCACGAAACTGAGCCTTGACTTCTTTATATGTCAACAGCAGACACACAGCTGAGTGCAAAACCAACATGAATAAAGGATTCCCTCAAATTTTGGTGCACAGGACCTGAGACTTGTTCCAGTTCCCAAAATCTAGGAGTGAGAACTTACAGCTCTACAGACAAGTCCCAGCCTGATAAAAGGCTTATGTGATTTATTCCATTCTCCTCTAAAACACTGCTTTTGTTTAGCGTGAGATGTAATTTACTGCCTTAACTACTTAATTAATGATTTGTAAAAGTCACAGATGACTAAAACTAACTGTAGATTGGTAAACACACTAATTTTAAATGAATCTGCATTCCTAGCTTTCCACTATGTTAATAAAGTGTTGGAAACTCTTACCCAAAGGAATCCCAGATGAATTTGCAATCCCTTGGAGTTCTTCATTGAAGGGATAAGGAAGCGTGGCAGTCAGATGAGCCTGAAAGGAAAAGTTTTGTATCATATATGTTTAAATTAACACAATTTTGTTACTTATAACAAATGTCTCCTCAACAGGCACACTTTTCTCTCAACTACTGAGTGTTTAATTTCTCTGCAGCCTGTAGAACTTGAGGATGTTTGCAGAGTCCTTGGAAGACAAGTAGATACTTACGGAAAGAAAACTCTTACTCATCAAAACACTGACGTGAGCACTGGACATGAGCACAGTCTCTCTTAGCAGGAACAGACGGAACAGAGTCAAGTAGGACTCGTATATATTAAAAGCTCAACTGCAGTGGAGCTCAATTTCAGTATTTATGGGCATCCCTGACCTTCACACATTGGTATGGCAACCTGTAAAAGCTGCCAACCCCACTCGGGCACACAGGGATATGCTGTAACCAAAAATGGGGGAGAGATCTGACCTTTTGCTGTCTCTAACCCTACACTGCTTTCCCCTGTTCCATGCCAAAGCTTACTTTAACCAGAATCAAATTAATTTTTAAGGTGAGGCCTGGTCAAAGTTGTCCCTGTAATCAGACATTTATTACAGTTTTCAAAACCTTATTTCACGCTACTGTACAAAAGAAATGGAACATGGTAAATAAATTCAGTTAGGTGCTTTTCTACAGTAACTAAGTCTGTAGCATATTTGTCTAGAGTTATTAATCCAAACTTGGAAAGGTCTTAGGAAAAATTAGAGGAGGAAGAGATGTGCATTTTTTGTTTGATGGTTTCAGAGTCATTCAGAGCAGACAAGAAGGCAAGATTTCAGAGTAACTCTTTAAAATAGCATTTTATTCTGTTGTGGAAGTGGAATTAAAAACTTCTAATTTAAGAACGTTGGAAGTTCTTAATTGCCAGATTTAGAAGCATTCTAATTCCATAATCAGAGCATACAGTAATAAAAAAATTAAGCTGAAAATACTTACTATTTTGTTATCCACTATGTCAACAACCTTGCCACTGGGGAAGAAGGTATTTGCTATATCTTTAATATTCTGGACCACAGTCTTCAGCTAAAAAGAGCAAGGGCTTTTATTGAATAGAAGATCTTAAGCATAAGAATTGCTAGAATACTAACAGAACTCCTCGACAGACTTTTGATAAAATCACTCTGTTACGAAAAATACATGTTTAAATAAAGTGCTAAATGTCATGTTCTTGGTGAGAGAAACACCCCCAACTCCGCACTAGAATAATTCTTCAAGCTTTGTTAAGTAACTTTCTAGATTAGTTCCAACGTGTCCTTCTACCAGAAATAACAAATTACAGGAAAGTCATCCTCATCTTTTGCTCCTTTGATCACATTTTAATACTGTGCACTCTTCTATCTTTCAAAATGTTAATTTCAAGCTCTTTGCTTAAGCACTGATGTTACTGAAGACAAAAATACTCAATAAATTTCTTATTAAAGCACATGCTTTCCATTTGCAAGATGTGAATGTTCCAAGTAAGAATTCCACTCCATGTGATCTAACTCCAAAGTACATAAGAGATAAAACTCTTCAGAACTTGAGGTGAAACCTGAAGCTTCCAACGCCCACTGGCTTAAATGAGATTTTTAAAATAAATATTAGCATGTAAGCAGAATTTGTCTGGCTTTCAGAGTGGAAAGGCTAAAGTCATCAGGGATATAGCAAAAAGCCCTAGCCTTGTTTGAGAAATTAAAAATTGCTGAACTGAATTTTCGGCAATCTTCCGAACAGCTGTTTTAAGTAATTTGAAATAGGCTCAAGTATTAAAAAAATTATTTGTGCTATGTAAACACCAGTGCTACAACCAGCATTCCTGAAAAGGGCAGGAAGTTCTTAACTTCTCCCTTGCCATTTCATCATCTCATGCAATATTTTGAGAGAAGTCAGGAGGTGCAGAGAAGGGATGCTGCCTCAGTTTCACTTCAGTTCAGCAAGGCTGTTTCTTTGGTGTATTCCTCCCTCTTCATTCTGCACCACCTTCATGACTAAGGAGATTTAAAAAAGGAAATGGCAACACACTTGTTTAGGGCACACTGTTTTTTACACCTCTACATCCTAAACACCAGTGTCTCTACACTTGATGCTGCTAGCTTAAGTGTTAAACAGAAAAAAAATTTACTCAAGCAAGTATTTAAGACTGGAATCATATTAGAAAGGTCAACTGGAAATATTATCCCTTTCAGATAGTTTTAGCATATGTATTCCTTTTAAAACTTTTCTCAAGGCTATGTGCTAGTTTTTTATCTGCTAAGCCTCAGAGCAAGCTCTGCATTTCTTACCTCTGTCTTTTTGTCACGCATCAAGTCATCCCACCTTCTGCTGGGAGGTAAATCAAGATTTATGACATATGTGGGTACATTCCCTTTGAACCTGAGAGACAAACACCAGACATCAAATTCACAGAAGACACTGAAAAAACATTTGACAAAATAGGTGCTTCCCACCTGTAACTAGCATTTTGTAGACCTGCATCAGGAATAAGCTTCAAGAAAAAACCCTGTTCAGACTTGCAAATCACAGCTTCTCTTTAATTTGCTAGACAAGTTGAATCAGATTACTTACGTTGGTCCTGAAGGAGGGTACGTTTTACTCCTGCACTCTTCTCCATACTGTAAAGACAGTGAAACATTACTATTTAGCTTCTCTGTTAAAACACTATTATTCTAGTAGACTTAGTTTCGAATGAAACCTTTAGGACTAGTCAGTTAATTCAAAGTCTCGGGACTTTGGAAAGAGGAACATAGAAAAGGAGGGACTAGCAGCAACTTCCCCATGCTGTCTGACAGACTTTCAGATAACTTGTCTAATGTAGTCCAGGGCAAGGAAAAAGGGTATGATAAATATACAAACTGTATATATTTTTACTCCGTGTGATTTAATGAAGAACACTTCAAAAGCATATTCTTTATACAGGTTCAGGAACCTTAGATCTCAGTATGAACCAGTCTGTTCTGTTCATCCAATTCATAATCCCATTTTACAGCGTCATTCCTAGTTATGTTCAGTGTTAAGATGCACTGTGCAGCTGGGGCAGGGAAAGCTTAATGAGCTTTGGGCAATCCCTCAGCCAGTGGAATGAGCTGCACGGCACGACTTCGGATTCAGTGCGGACAAGTGCTGCTGAAGGGGTGCTAAACATTATGTGGGGCGCAATTCAGGAATGCAACTAAAAGATACACCTTCATTCCTGTGAGCATGGCTAGCTACAAATCGAAGTTTGAGAACAATTTTAGGCATACTCAGAGTGAATGCAAGGGTATCTTTCCATCAATTACATAAAGCATGCACATAAATACATAAACATATGCATATACATGCCACAACTATAATTCTATGTTTTACCCAGTGACATACAAGCAAATGCCTACTGGCCACCTGCACTTGTGCTTCAAGCTGGTTGAGAGCAGGCCAGAGTTGGTCCCGAAACTATGTGACAAGTTCAGTAAGCACTTTAGAGCATAATATATCTGACTAGGAAAAAGGAAAGGTACATGTGCTGTTCTGGGAGCCTGCAGAAAAGCTCCTGAAGCACAAGTGTTTGGGAGACACAACAGAAACAAAAATATGACGTAACCCTTCCACCACTTCCCTTCCTCCCCACCCTCAATTTCCCATATTTATTAGTCTGTGTTAATTAGACTGCTAGTGTGTCCTTATACATTCTGGTTCCAGTGAAACCTGTGACATCTCCAGCACCTACGTAACTGGGACAGAGAAGTTAACTAATGTCAATGCTCTCTTTGGGCTAATCTCATTATCTGTTTTTAATGCATTAGCACGGAAAACACAATGTCTTACACAATGCCACAGACTTTAAACACTGGCCTAATTTGTTACAACTGGAAACAGCAATTCTAAATTGGAATGGATTTCTGTGTGTTATAATGTCTCTTTCTACTGTTTCTAGCTGCTGGGAGAAAGCATGAGATGAATGTTGGTTTTCCAGCACATGAGGTGGAGGCATAGGACCAGCAGCTGCTTCCTAGATTTCAGTGCAGTGCAGTTATAGCCTTTGCACAGCTAGAACAGAATGCCAAACACAAAAGGCCATTTAATTTTCGAAGTGAAGAAGTGTCAAAACAAGGAGGGTAGGAGGGCTATCAGCTGACTAATTAGGCAACAAAAGTCAGAGGTTTTGTGCAAAGCCAGACAAATGCTTAACAGTATTGACGCAACCGTCTTGTGCAATTTTCCATCCTGCAATACTAAAATCCATCAGAAGAAAGTGACATTATACATCCTACTGCAGTGGATGCACATACTTGGACCTTCAGGAAATACCTCTCACAAAATGCACTTCCTGACAGATAAAGCCTCTAACAAAAAAAGTTATCCAAAGGGGATGAGAATTCATTTGCTCTGTCAGTAGAGCCCATGCTTACAGAGGCAACAGTGGCACCTGTGCAAAACTGATTTCAGAGGATTTTAAGCTAAAGGTGCTAAACATTATGTCACTCCTGGCACTTTCCCCTGAGATTTTAATCCTGTATTTGCAGCTATTTTTATCTTCCGAGTGCTTTGCAGCCTAAGCCATGAAAAAGGTGAGGAAAGCAACAGTTAAAGGGAGAGAGAACAGAGAAAATGTTCCCACCTTGCATGTGGTAGTTTTAGATTTCTCACCTGTCTATGTATAAAGCAAGGTAAAGAAGCCAGTAATTCCTAAAAAAACCTGTACATCTTTCAAAATTGCAAACATTGATTGAGGTATCTGAAGAAATCAGAGATTACTGTTTCTTTAGGTAAACTATTGTATCACAGAAAATATCCTGAGTTAGAAGGGACCTACAAGGATCATCAAGTCCAACTCCTGGCCCTGCACAGGACAAGCCCAAGAGTCACAGCATGTGCCTGAGAACACTGTCCAAATGCATCTTGATCTCTGACAGGCAGCGTCTGACCACCCTTGGTGAAAAACCTTTCCCTAACAGCAAATTTAAACTTCCCCGGCACAGCTTCAGGCCATTCCCTCAGGTCCTACTGTTGATCAGCAACAGGAAGAGATCAGTGCCTGCCCTGTGCTTCCCCTTGTGAGCAGCTGTAGACTGCAGTGAGGTCTCCCCTCAGTCTCTTCTCCAGTGAGAACAAACCAAGTGACTGCAGCAGCTCCTTGCATGGCTTACCCTAGCACATAGGCAGCAACTTAAAAAGATACCAAGACAATCAGAAAACTAGAAAGCTAGAAATGGGGTGTTTTGTTGTTTTTTTTTACACAAAGTTCTAACAAGGAACAAAAAATTGTTATCTTTTGCAACCAGCTAAAGATTAACTGCAAAGCTTTCTGAGAAGGTTAAAAAAAAAAAAAAAAAGACATGTAAAGAATTTTCCTGCAGCAGCAGAAAAACCATCAAACACTTTTAATAACCAGAGTGGAATAAGCAGCTATGAAGCTACTACGGCGGTCAGTGAGGTTCTCCTCTCTGCAGAGGCTTGACAGTGATAGAAGAACAATAAATGCTGTCCAAGAAAAGCAGGAGCATCCTTTCAGCAAGACAGAATCACCTTCAATTTCCAATGTGACAAGCCAGAGGTGGTCCCCTAGAAAAACCCACTGGAAGCTGGATCCAAACAGCAGGTTACCACTATAAATGTGCTTTTCAAACATGCATTGAACCCCCTAAGAGAAACATGGCTATTCTTGAATGGAGACTTAATGGTCCCTTTGTTTTGCTTTTTAAAATCTACCATTACCAGTAGGTTGCATATTTTGATTATCTTATATACTGCCGACTTTCACATCGAGACTTATGTAATGACACAAAAACAGACATGCAGGAGCACAGGATCAAAACACTACCAGGAAGATAAGACAGTGAAGGAGAAATAGACCATGGTATGGGGAAAGATGGAAATAAAAAGTAGAAGTAGCACAGATGATTTCTATTTTGACTGACTGTACTAAAAAAAAAGTGGAACAGAAACCAAGTAACTAGAAAACAGTTGAGATAAATTGGGTGAACTGGAAAAAAAATCAAGTAGTAACAGTTACTACTGACTGCAGTACAGAAAATTAATGCATGGTTTAATGACTGCTGAGTAAATATTTTGACACCTAGACTGATTTCATTAATATGAAATAGGCTGAATGTAGCTTGTCCAGTCTAAGGAATACCAGCACACACTTTATTACCCTCAAAAACATTTTTGAGGTAGACCATCTCTGGCATCCCTCCTTAATATTGATGTATTTTGTATTTCTCAACTTCCGATGTAAAAGTAAATATAAAATTACCTCTTTGAGCTACTAAATGTAATTCCATTGTTTAAGGACATTGCACTCAGTCTCCTTCAGTCAATCTGTTATATTCAGCATCTATGAACTCTGTGATCTAAGACATTGCTCTCTCTGCTCCTCTTCCCTGATGGGATGATGCCAATGCAACACTCTTGTGCTGCAGGAGCCCCAGTGCTGTTCACCTTTCTGAACACAGAGGTGAAGAGTACTCTTGCAGTACTGAAGAAACAGTGACCAAGGCAATTTAAATCGCAGTTTGGACACAAAGGTCAGCAAGGTTGAGGGGGCCTCAATGAAAGCTAAAGGGACTGGGAGTCTGCACCACAGAGATGTAATTCAAGGCCCTTATCTTCTGCGTTCTTTGTTATGAGATTAACCCAAACAGTGGCACTTTAGGAAGAATTCTTCAGAAAATGATGCATCCCTACATCTCAAACAAAATGAAATATCCAAGCCTAATAGCTGGCTGCACCGCAGCACAATCTGCAGCCCGGACACACAGTGGATATTGTGCAAGTGCAAAGATGTACCAAGTGAAATCAAACGCAAATCAAGCTCTACTGCTTTGCTGACAGCTGGCACTTTCGCCTATGATTCCACACTCCAGAATACTTTTGGCTAAAGTTCTGAAGCTGCTTTAAGCTGGAAATAGCTTATACTATTGGGAAGCTGCTCTTGGCAGGTAGGATGGGACTGGGAGAAGAGAAGGGAGAGAGAAGAGCCCAGTTCTCTGTAGAAAAGACACTAAGGGAACATGGGCCATCCAGATGCCCGTGGTCCCTTTCTGCAGGTCTCCCCTCTCACAAAACCCATACTAATTTTCCTGATATCAATATAATTTGCTAGAAGAAGACTTAGAGCAAACACTAAAGAATAAAGGAGGTAGTATATTCCTAAAATATTTTAAAATAGATTGCAAAAACCATTTTGAAATCCAGAGGTATTTAAAACCTCTCCTCTTCATAGAGGATGGGGAGATTGAGGAACTTCAGAATAGATGAGAGAACGCTTCGCCGCTTCAGTAATAAAAAATACACTAGGAAGCAAGAGCAGGTGTGTGTATGCCCAGGAGACGGAAGCCAGCCTGCTCCAAAGGACAACCCCCGCCCTCGCAGCTTCCCAATTCCATCAAAAGTTATATATTTCATTTATTCAGTTTAAAAAACCCGAACAGCCGAAAGAGCAATAAACGACGCCCCAAGCCCACCTGCTCTACGCTCCTCCCCGCGGGTGAACTACAGCGAATACACTCAGCAGATTCAGAACCGTGCGCACTTTTAGCAAGCCCCTCTGAACTTTCCTTCTGGAAATCGCGGCTGCGGTGTGACAGGGCAACAGCGACAGCACAGCCGCGCACGGCAGCGAGCGCAGCAGCGAGCAAGGACTTGCAAAACACGCCGTGGCACAGCCCCCGCCGCCGCCGCGGCCGCGCCGCTCGCCGCAGGAGCCATGTCGGCGTTCGGGAGCCCGTGGGGCAGCGAGGCGCGGCCGCGCATCACGCGTGGAGCCAGAGGCTCGCCCGGCCTCGGGAAGGGCGGCGGCGGCCGCGTCCCCCCCGCCAGCCCCGGGCCGATCCGCTCCCGCCCGCCCCCCGTCAGGCTCACCGGGTCCGGCGCCCAGGCGGGCTGCGCCAGGGCGAGCAGCGGCAGGGCGAGCAGCGGCAGCAGCGCCCGGCCCCGGCCCCGGGCCGCCATGGTCGTGCCCGGGTGCGCTCGGCGCGGCGCTTCCCGGAGCAGCGGCGCTTCCCGGAGCAGCGGCGCTTCCCGGAGCAGCGGCAGTGACAGCGCCCCGCCCGCCGGGGGCGGGAGCCGAGCACGGCCCTGCGCCACCGCCCCGCCCGGGCAGCACCGGGGAACCGCGGCTCAGTCTCCGCCGCGCTTCCACGAAAGGCAACTTCCGCACAGGGGAGTCTGAAATAAAATCGCCTCTCTTTGGCAACACTCAGGGAAAACCCGTGGCACCAGTTCTCAGTTTGGCAGTACTGCGATTTTTAATTACTCTGTGTCCTGCGGAGGTTTTAGGCAGGCTGTGTGGTAATGAAAGATGCCAAGCAGGCGCGTTCTTAAGGAAGGATTTTTCTCCATCTTGCGGCTTAGGAGGGCAGGAAACGGGCAACTGGGGAGACAGACTAACGAGAAACACGGGGCATGAGATGCATCCATCTATAAGCGCCCTGCCTTCTAATTATTATTTAAATGGTATCTCTTTCATAGAATTGTAGAATGGTTTGAGCTGGATGGGAGCTTAAAGATCATCATCTAGTTCCAAGCCTCCTGCTATGGGCAGGGCCACCTTCCACTAGACCAGGATGTTGTAATACCAAGTACAAACCAGCAGCCGAATTAGGTGTATACTGTCATTTTAGTATGACCATTATCATTTTAGTGTGAGCAAATGAATGTTTCATGAGTGTGTACATCAGCAGCAGTTGGTGGAAGCACCATGAAAAAGTACTCAAAACCTTCCAGGATGCCTGTGTTTTAGCTTGTCCCCTGTGCTCTGTGCCGTGCCTAAGACAATGTCACTCTTTTTAAGCACACAGAGAAGAAGTCTTTAACATCATGACTTAATTGCCGGTGCAATTAATTCACACAAAACAAAGTGGGGGTGGCAAGAAGAAAAGGGAAGTCCTTGGCAGGTTGATTGGAAAGCTGCATCGAACTGCAAAAATGAAGAAACAGGAAAGGATAAAAAATGTACTGTAGTGTGGGAAAGCCTTGCGAGGAGGGCATGCAACAGTGTTGGAGGGAGCCAGCTCAGAGCAGAAACTGGGAATTGCATGGAGCTTTAGAGATCAAGGCAGAAAAACATTAAGCACTGGTGAAAGAACATATAGAACCAATCTGTGGATTTAGAAATTGAGGAAAATTAGTTTGCTCTGCCATTGCTTTTTACTTTGCTTAATCATAGCTCTGTGACAAACATGCCTCTCAGTTCTATTTTTCTCTTACTATAACTTATAGCTACTTGCAACACCCTGTATTCTCCTATTTACACTAACATGGAATGAAAAATTCCCTTTCAGGCGTAATTCTCGGGCTCTTATTCTGTTGCTGAGCAGTCCTTTCAGCACCCTTCCCCACCAGAGCATAGGTTTCTGCTTCCAGGTCTGTGTTTGAGTCATCATTTTTGTGGGTTCTACCAGTCAAGTTTTTATTCAAACAATATATTCTTGAAAGAAAAACAGATGCTGTAATATCAGTCTACTTCCACCATCAGCATTCACTTCAAATGTATTTAAGGTTCACAGTGATTGTGGATCAATGACACCTGCAATGAACTTCCAATAAATAGTCACTCTGGCCCACAGCCTGCTCCTTGCAGTGCTGTCTTTTTCTCAGTGTTTCTGGGAGTAATTTTGGCAGCAGGCCACTTCCAGGACTGCGATATTCCAATGGTTTTTGTACATCAGTCACTTACATTTCTGGGGAGGGACATGTAGTAGCATGGTACCTACAACAACAACTAGTTAATGAGTCGTAATCCCCAGTCCTAGACCAAACTAAGGAGCTTTGGAGAAAAATTAGTAACCTTTTTTTCCTCCCTCTCTTCCATAGCAAAATTCACAGCTATGCTGCTTTTTTATCCAAGAATTCCTGACTCTGGCCAGGACCATTTGTGAACAATCATCTATTTATTTCTAGATTTTGGCAACTAAAAGCCAGGGAGCTTTCTCTCTGGACTAAATCAGTGTACAGTCTGTCTCCCAGGGCTTCAGTTATATGGCAGATAGCTTACCATTGTTAATGGATATACCTTTAATTTTTCTTGGAGCCATTCTCTCAATACAAGCCAAATATTCACAAGTGATACAGTTAACAAGGTTTTATAACTGGGTTATTAATATTTCTGAAAATTTTAATATCATTCTGAAGATACTTAAAAAACGCCTTAAATAAAAAAACAATTATAAAATATTTTACTCATTTTCAGTTTGATGCTGCCATCAAAGCTGCAGAAGAAAATGGACCAGCTGGATGTCACTTGCAGTATCTATCTGCTTTCACTTTAGCTCTCCTGTATGGGAAGAGTGAATGAAACAAGATTTAGATTAAGACCAAATACAATTACACCTGGGTGTTTTATCTGCCTCAAAGTGTTAAGAATGCATTGAAAGCAATTTTTCTTAAACTTTACTTCAAAGCACATAAAAAGGCCTAACAACACTTTAGATTTGTTAATTGTTTTCCTAAAGAGATAGAACTGCAGTGTCTAAAGTTAACCTCGACTTTCCCTTCTAATCATAATGATTGCGCTTTGTCTCCTCTCAGTAATGGAATTCAGATTCAGTGTGATCTGAAGCTGACCACCTGTGAGAGCCCAGGAACGTTCTGACATCGCTTCCAATTATCAGAAATAGTTTTCTGCATTCCACTGACTGAATTAATGCAAATATTTAGACTATATACTGATGTAAAAGGCTTTCAAAATCCAAGCCAATTTCTTTAGACTCAGCTCAGGGGGAAAAAAAAAAAGGATTCCCACTGGATAAGATGAAGACTGCCCTTAATAAGTGCTATTTCTCTTTAAAATGCAACTTCTGCCTCTCCAAAATGTTCTGGTACCATAGGTACTGAAAAATTTTAAAAATTAGCTCATTTTTGTGATCAAAAAGATCAATCCCTCAACAACTCTGTACTAAACAAACTGAACAACCTAGTTAAAGATTTCCGAAAGAACTAATTTACAGGTAAATTCAAACCTACAAACTTCAGCTAAAGAAGTGAAAATCTGTATTTAAAAAAAAAAAAAAGGTGGCAACCCCCAAGATTCAGGCGCAACATTCACCAGCGGAAAAACGCTTAGGAACCCATCCCCCTGAAATCTAGCCCTCTTTTGTACCTCAGGTTTACTCTAATTCCATCTCCCAGTAGTTTTTTAATCCATACATTATTTCTAAGTACCTGTCAAGTAGCATTTCATGAAAAGTGCCTTCTTTTCTGGCTTTTCTAAGGGCTTTTGTATCTTCTTTGCTTATTTTAAGCTTTTTGTCTTGAAAACTTTGGAATTTCTTCCTGTAAGGGGAAAGAAAAATAGTAAAGGACTGAAATTTCTTTAAAATTCTGCTTTTCAACACAACAACATCTGTGGTAAGAATCTTAGCTCCTATTAAAGCAGCAGATAACTGACCTAATAAAATCCAGCAAACCATCCCAGTACTAAGGTAGCACTACGACTTCTGTAGGTGGAAACTATTCAGGTTTTATTTTTTTAGCAGTTTAAGTAGGAATGAGCCCCTATGTGACTTGCATGAAGTGGTTACAAATTCTAAAGAGCCCTTTCTTCAACTACTAGCCTAAGAAATCAGGGAGCAAAAGTGTACTGGATGTAGTTGCAAGGTGCTGACAGTAGGGAAGCTGCAGGGGTTTTCGCTATGAGAAAAGGCCAGGGGCTGCCCTGTGCTGGACAGAGCTGGCTCTCAAGACATTCACTACAGGACACAGGCAAATCCATCAGCAAAGCTAGTGGCACCTCTATGAAAACAAATTTAGGAAAAGGCAAAATGCCACACAGGCAGAGAAGATAAAAAACCCTAAAAGTGCAAAATGGCAGTGTGAACATCAAGCACAGAGAAGGAAAGGAAGGAGATGCTTTAGGCACTGGATCAGATGTTACCTTCCAGCCCATGAGCAAGACCATACCAGAGCAGGGGAAAAGTGGGAAAGGAAAGGAATGGCTGAAAGAATCCACTGTGTATTGACCCATAGCTCATCCAGCTTGGAGGACTGGGTGGAAGAGTCTGGAGTGAAACTGAGCTTGGGAGAAGGGAGAATGGAAAGTGATGCTTTTAATTTTTGTCTCTCAGCTTTAAACCATTTAAAAGGAAATAAATTTAATTAATTTTTCACCGTTAACCCTGGGACAGTATCTGGTACAGAATCTCTCCTTTATCTCAACCGATGAGCTTTCTCATCCTGTTTACTTCCCTTGTCCTGCTCAGGAAAAGCGAGTGAAAAGCTGGATGGGAATTTGGCCTTTCCACCAAAGATGGCCCTAACTAGAAGTGAAAAAAGGTACTTGAGTCTGTCACCAGCTCTAAAGTACGTACACATAATTGATTTCACACTGTTTAACGTTTCCTTTGTCTTCTTGTGGAACTTCATCTTTCTTCTTAGCCTCTCTTTCAGCACAAGTACGAATCTAAAAATTGAAAGAAAAATGATAAAACAACCAAAACACAATAGAAAACATCTGTATTTTAAGAAACACAAGTTATAGGTTAAAGATGACTACATATCCTTCATAACAGAATGAGAGTCACAGTGACTTTTCAAGTTCACAGTTTTCAAACTGGTTAACCAGAGACAACTGCAATGAAAGTAAGAGCTGCCCAAAATATGGGAAATGTTAAGTGTAACCCTTGATACCATAGTAACACATAACTACCTTCATCTCAAAGGAGCACTATTACAACTCTTAATTTTGGCAGGTACAATTCAGAGATAGACTTAAAAATATTATTGTTCTGACTCATTAGACACCTATCTCTGTTTGGAGAGACACATATATTTTCCATGTTCAGATAAAGTCAAGATGGTCTTTCTAGAGTCTCTTAAAAGATCTCCCCTTCTGCATCATCCTGGTAAACCCTTCTCTGTCCCTGATTTGGTCATAATTCCTCTCTTCTGTCCCAAGCTGTTTAGAACTACCTGGAAGATCACACAGACTTCCTTTGTCCTCCTGAGTGGTAAAGTATCTTCTTATTTCGACAGGAAGTACAGAGAATTTAGGCAGCCCTTTCTTGTGGCCATATCACTTGACAGCTTATAGGAAGCAATTATAACTGTGTTAACAGGAAATCATAGCACACAGACACCTGCTTGTTTTGAGTATTCCTGCCAATCCTGTATTAATTGAAGAAGTTACAGATTACCTTTATCATTTCTTCTTCCCCTGCAGTTTTGCTTTTGGCTTCTATGTCCCCCTCTTCATTACATCTAATAAAACGGCTGTTTGCTGCTAGTAATGCCATCTTCCTCTGCAGAAAAAATATCACAATATATTTTAAGTATAATGAGGTTGTATATAATCCTTGATTTATAACATTTATCCTCTACAATACACCAAAAGTCTCTGTAAACCTGTTTAATTCTTTTATGTATGGCTACTTCAGTAGCTAGCCAGCAGACTTGCTGGCTCCTTCATTTCTGAGACACTTAGAGCTGCCAAAATGCAGCTATTGAAGTATTTTAAAAACTTTCAATTACAGTAAATGTGTTGCAGTTGGAAAATCGTAAGTTACAATATGAAAGAGATTGCAAAAGGCTTTTACTTCATTGACAAAAACCATCTACATAGATCAACTCAAATTACAGTCAAACACTGGCAACATCAAATGAACTATTCCAAACAGCTTACATCTTGGAAGACAGGTTCCCATTGCTCTCTTGATCCTATTGCATCGGAACGTCCAACAACAAGTCCGTCTGAATTTATACCAAGATATTTGCCATAACCAGACTTGAGAGCAATCCTCGAAGAGAAAATGCAGGAAAACAATGAAGTGTTTTTAACTCACGAAATTCACAATATTCAACACATCACAAACACATTTAGTAGTAAACAATGTATTTCAAAAGAGTATTAAAATGTGCTCTCACAAAATCCAAAGATAACAAGTATCAAAACTTGAAACATTACAGTAATTACCTTGTATCAGACAACTTTACTGCTGTGAACTGTTCAGGAGGACTAGGGCCTTCATCATCTGAGGAATAAATTTCCCATTAGTTAAGTACAAAGTATAAAAGTAAAATATTTTAGCCTAGTAATACTGCAGCATCAAAGAGAATTAAACATAGACCATTCCTAAATACTATGGAAAGTATTTATTTCTTTAAACATTCCTTTTTGAGCATTCACTTTTAAAAAAGCAATGCAGGTGCTCATTTATGTTCATATATTTAGAGTGCTCAAAATAAGACACAAGATAAAGATGGTCCTTGTGTAAGGAAATTTATAGTTGAGAATGTTTCATAATTCTCCTGGTGGCTTTGAAAATGTTAATCTCCTTGTAATGTTTCTTCTTTCATAACAAAATGCATTATGGTTCAGCTATGGTAACTCAACTCAGTATTCTAAAAGCTACTAGCTTCTCCATCCCTCAAAACCAAAACAAGAAAATACAGCCAGTGTTGCTTTGATCTCATCCTAGAGATGAAACACACACACTGTCAGGGTTCTGGAACAGTCCGTGTCAGAGTCACAGCTCTCAAACTCAAAGAACAAGCTAATTATCCCAGCACATTAGTAGTCCTCTTGTGCAGTGACAAAACAAGTACATTAAGACAAGGATGCAGCAATAAGCATTAAAACTCATCTACCTTGAATTTCACTCTCCAAATGACACCATAAACATTTTATAGGTTTTAATAAAAATGATACTGCCTTTTATCCAGCAAGTGTATGGCCTTTAACAGGAAATCATCTCCAGTGCAGTTCAATTTATTACACACATAAGCCAGCATGAAACTAGATGAGTGAAACTGATTGGTAGTCATTAGGTTTAAGTCATCTGTATGCTTCGACTACAATTATTGCATTTTTTGTACTAAAATGGTTTTAGCTGTAACACCGCTTGCCTTTAAGTGATGCTAGTTCTATGCTTTCAGGCATTTCATTATTAAAACTTTATTACTTTCAAATTCCCTGGAACAAACCTTTATGTGGTGCTCCAAGTGTAAACAAGCCATTGTCGAGGGCATGGATATAAGCTCCTTTATCCATTTCTATAGCTATAGTTCCTGTAATTTCACCAAAATTGCTGACAGCCCACCAGTTGCCTGTAATACAAAATCACGTCAGTTTATTAACAGAGTAATCACAACTTCTGATTACAGTAGCACAAGAGATTATATTTCCGTGTCGCCTCTGGAATTTTAAGTTCTAAAGATAAAACTGCTATCTTGCAATCTTTGTGCATTATTTTATAGCCCAGAGCCAATTTCATGGTTTTGCTGCTGCTGCTTCAGGAGGTCCTGCTCTTCTACCTGCTGTCATACCTAGTTTCAAGCTTCTGTGCTGTATCCCTTCTTTGTGCTAGCCCACAGACCAAGCTGTTTCATTCAGCTGATGCAGCAAAGAGACATCTTGCAAGGAAACTACTTTTTCCCTCTGGATCAGACTAAGGCAGTTTTGGGGTCATATCCATTTATTAGATGCTGCAGCACAACAGAAACAGAGATACTATTTTGTCTTACTGTTAAATATGTGAGCTGTAATCCTCAGACCTGTTGTTCCAACCAACCTGGGTTTGAACATTTGACGCTTACAGAATTCTACCAAAGCTAAAGGTAGCCCTTCCCATGTGCACCACTTAGAATCATGACTTTAACATTTTTTGAACAGCAAAATTTTCTCCTTGTATACTGTCTTACAGATATTTCCTACCTGATTAAGATAATAATACTTTTATTTTATTACTTATAAAAATCTGAATCCATCCCATTGGTGTCACAAGTTCCATTTGGAATCCAGGAAGATCCCAATATACAAATAGGATGTTGTGAGAAATAGTTATACACTCTACAGTGGTCACACTTGCTTTACAAAGTCCTATAGCCACCTCTTTAGCTTCTGCTGTATCCCCTACAGTTTCCACACTGTCACATAACTCCTGGAAAGCAGCTCACCGACAATATCGAGCTGCTCCGCCGCATCCTCTTCCCTTTTCCTTTTCTTTGCCTTGTGCTTTTTCTTGCTGCAAGGCGAGATGCAAAGAAGTGAGAAGGAGCCGCCGACCCGGCCCTCGACCCGCGCTCTCTCCCCGTGGCACGGCCTCACACCCAGAGCTGCAGGAGCGGGTCCCTGACCCCGGCCGGGAGCCAGGGGCTGCCAGCCCGACCCCTGCCCTGCCCTGCCCTGCCCCGCCGGCGAGCCCCGGGGTGTCCTGCCCGGAGGGAAGGGAAGGCCCTGCCCGGCCCGGCCCGGCCTCACCCCCGCCCAGCCTCCTCTCCTACCCCAGCCCCGCCGGGGGTCCCGGCCCGTGCGGCTGGCGCAGCGCAGAGCCAGGGCGGCACGGCGGGCAGCCCCCTCCTCACCTCTTCTCTTTGGACCCTTTGAGGACGAGCTTGGTGGATTTGACGCAGGAATACTCGGCCATGGCGGGCACGGCAGGGCGGGCGCACGGAGCCGGGCCCGCCCCCGGCCGGGCGGAAGCGCTGAGGCCGCGGCCTTGCCTCCGCCCTGCTGTGGGCGGGGAGCGGCGGCGCCGGGCTGCGGGCGTCTCGCGTGGGGGACGCGGAATTAGAGCGGGAAAATAGCACAAGAAGGGTTTGAAATTACATTTAAAGAGTCTGTCCCTGGGCACCTTCCCTTCCTAAGTCTGGCTTGGCTCCGTGAGTGCAGTGCCTGCGCTTTGCAGGACTGCTGGCAAAGAGCGCTAAGGAATGAAGAACGCACAGCATCTTCCACAGCCCGTGCGTGCGTGTGTATTGTAAAACGCAAGTCGTGAACATCAGCGGAGCCCTCGGACGTGAGGGCAGTAGGGCCAAGGGCAGCAGACCTTGCCTTTGGCAGGGTTACACGGGGGCTGGGTACCTGGATGAGCTGGTGAAGGAGTAAAAGCTTCGAGGGATGCCTGTGAAGACCAGGGGAGGAGGGGAAATACAGCTCCTAAGTCAGCCAGGCGTACCATGCTAAGGGTGAAATGAGGGCAGACAATTTTTTTTCCATCCTGTTAGCCACTAGGTATTCCACAGAATAAAATCTATCTCAGGCTTCCCCCTTGGCGCATAACCCTTTTCTCATATGAACCTAGCACCTTCTTAACAGGTACCAATACTCTTCCCTTGGGGAACAGCCTCACTAGCGCATGTAAGTGAGTGGAATCCCAATTACAATAGTAATTAGTATTTAGTCTTCAAAAGTGTTGTTCCTACTTCACACTCATGGGAGGGGATTTGTGCCCAAAAAATTACCTGTTATTACTGTTACATTACCTCGTTAAATAAAAATTACTGTCCCTATCAAGGCTTGTTGTCCATGTTTTATGTGCACGTACAGAGATGTTTGCATTGGATCGCTTCTTTTTGATTGCCAAGTTAATTTCCTATCTATGCTTGCAAGTTTTCAGCACCTCAGAGGCATCTTCTACAAGTAAGAAATGAGAGTCTCATACATGGTTGTGTCAAGGCTTTTAAAGTCACTGAAAGCCTGGCCAGCTCATAAAGCTTGACCCCGGAGTTGGTGCATGACTGCAGGTGTCTTCCACAGATACTTTGATTGGATCCAGAACCCTGCTTCTTCTCACCAAAATGCTTTGAAATTCTCTCAGCATGCCTAAGATGACACTGCCTCGGATTGTTTTTTGTGAAGTTGGAGTAGTTACACTTGCCATGTAAAATGAAAGCAACAGTAATGAACTTTAAGGAGGTTTTGCTAAGTCCCCCATTATAGAGCTTTGCGGGGCATTGAGTTTGTCAGCAAAAGCAATACCTGAATCAAGCTGCTGGTCCATGTAAATTCAGAATACTTTTTCTATGCGGTTGTGTGTTGGATATGCTAGTAAGTAGGAAAACTACCTATGCTCTGTAGGGTTCTCTTTCATGTTTCCATTTGTCCACGAGCTGCTTATCCATGCAGGCATCCTGACATTTTTGCCCGGCTTTCTCTTTGTTGGGATGCATTGCTCCTAAGCTTAGAGGAGGTGATCCTTGAATATTAACCCTCTTTCTTGGGTGCCTCTTCCCTCTGGGGCTCTATCCCATGTCACTCTCCCAAGCAGATCCATGAAGAGATGCAAATCTTCTTGCCTGAAGTCCAGGGAAGCCAGCTTGCTGTGCACCCTCCTGGCTGCCCTGAGGATCTTAAACTCCACCATTTTGTGGTCCCTGCAGCCAAAGCTGCCCTTGTGAGTCACATTCCCCACCAGCCCCTCCTGGCTGGTGAGAACAAGATCCAGCATAGCACCTCTCCTTGCTGGCTCCTCTTTCACTTGGATGAGGAAGTTGTCATTTTAGCCAATATATTCATATGTCTCCAGCCCTTTGGAATTCACTTCGAGCCAATCTCAGCAGTGAGCAATTTTAGCAAATACAGTTACAGCTGACTTGAGTCTTATCATTAAATACTTTTTTGCTGGTTCTAAACAGATATTCCTATAAGGCAAATATTTTAGTAAAACGAATATGAAAAAGGAGAGAGCAATTACATTGAAGTCAGAAAAAGACATAGAGGAGATGAGTGAAGCAGGAAAGAATGTCTGGCAGCCACCCTAGCATGCTAACTTGCCCTTCAGTGGTTATTTTGGAGATCTGAGTTATTTTTGGGCTTTTGATTTTGTGGAGAGAAAACCTGCAGGAGTTCTTTTTTTTCTCTTAACTGTAACTTTACAACTTTATTTATGATAGGTTCTAATTTTTTGACTGCTTAACTGTTCAGCCTTAGTATTTATGGCGTATTTGTACATTTTTGTCAAAAGTGGGCCTGTGTTTACTGAGACCCCGACCCCAGCATTCATACTACACAAGCACTTGCCTGAGAGGTCACATGAGAGGGGAATAGGTAAAAATAAAAAACATTTATAAGAGATGTAATAACTTTAAAGTTATTAAGAATTATCTAATTTAGATTTTTTTTTTTTTTTTACCTTTAAAAAAGCAAGAGCAAATAAAGCAGTTTCTATTTTAAAATAAATGTATTTTTATCGTATGGTAGATGTGCATTTTGCTCTTTGTCCACCAGGTGTTGCTATAGCCACAAGAATAAACGTAGATTAAGAAGTTTGGGGGGAAAAGAAATGAGGTAGTTTTATTTCCATTACAGATGACCCTTACATAATTGCGATCCTGAAAAGAATTGTGCATGTGCTTACATTTTGTATAGGGAATAGTCCTGGTGAGTCCTATTAAGCAGCTCATTTAGTGTAAAGTTGATGGTGGTTGCAAGCTTTCTTAGGATGGGCCGTATCAATTATGTCTGGTATTTTCTTAATTTGCTGTTTCCCTTCTTCTGTTTTATGAAGAGAAATTTGGAAAGACAGAATGTCAGAGACAATAAATATCTTATTTTAATGGAAATGTAGATTTCTTTTAGGCTCTCATAATGTAAGATATATTTTCTTGTTAATGAGTATAATTTTATTTAAAATTCACGTATCTTAGGTTTCTTCTTAAATTTAGCAACAGCAGCAACAAATAGACATCATTACAGTATATTCAAAAGATGATAAAATTTTTCCTGCAGGGCAAAGTGATGAAATCAATGTGAAAACTGTATCTAAAATGGTACCACTTTAGAAAAGCTATTAAGACTCTAATTTGCCAGTTAGTATTTTTGAAATTAAAACATTTCCAATATGTCCAGGCTGTGGTTGTTTAAAAAATATATAACAGTTCATTTTCTTTATGGCATTGAAAATAAATGGAGCCTTTGTGTTTGCAATTGTAGAAAACAAATCACTTTTCTAATGACTGGATTTTCCTGCCAGCTTGGAATTTGCCGCATGTGCATTTTATTTTGAATGCCTAAAGAGTGAAATCATTTGCTGTCTTTCATGCAGATGGGGCAGATTGGCTGAGGTGTCATTTACAAAATGTGCACTTTCATCATTCAAGTTTGAAGAGGATCATTGCAAACAACGTTTCCCATAGAAACTCAGTACTGATGGAGGGGAAGGGCTGAGACTGAGCATCCATGGATATAGTCTAGTGGCTATAGGCTCTTATGACAAGAGCCTGGACCCAAACTTGGGTGATTTGGGGTTTTCTTCCATTATGTTTAGTTATGCTAGGAAATATTAAAATACCTCCCCAAACCAGAGAAACCGGAATTAGCTCTCTGGATGGCCAAGTTGACTGATTATGTGCTTTTTTATCTTTTTTGTTTAGAAGTGTGGGCCCCTTGTGAAATATCAAAGCTCTTGACTGATGTAACAGCCAAGATCGATATAGTTTTGTTTACTCATTTACAGAAGGAGTGAAATCTGATGTGAGTTAGAACCAGAGCAAATATATTTTAATTTTTCCCCAGTGGGACAAAGTGCATACTCTGGAATGCTGTGGTGGTTGGTCATAATTTTCAGCAGCAGTTGTGTCAGTGTTGAAGCATCCCCAGGACATGATGGTGCATACCACAGTGGCATGACAGATGTAAATAAAAAGCTAATTTGATTCTGAGCATTTTTAATACTGCATGCTGAAAATTATTTATTTTAGCTTCCAAATTTTATTTAGCTTCCATATTTATTTGGAAATATTCCAAATTTCCAAGTTTTGTTATAGCTTCCAAATTTTAAATGCAACCAGAAATTACCTTTTTTTTTTTTTTTTTAAAACCAAAAATGTTAGGGTTAGATTTCTAGCACAGGTAAATAGATATCCTCAAAATTGCAATTCTCCTACTCAGCTTATGGTTCAGTACTTAGAGTATTTGGGAAATAGGAAGGGTTTTTCAGCCTGTCGGGGCAGGATGGAGCCCCAGCTCAGATCCCCCAGTCCTCAGAATCCCTGGTACAGAAACCCTGTGTTGGTTCTGGCTTCTCAGCTTCTTCTGCTTTGCCTGATCACTCCCTCGCTTTCCTCTGCTGTCACTCTGTAAAGTTTTGTAGTGAAGTTTTTCTAGCTGGCCAGACCTTCTCAATATCTGCTTCTCCAGACAGTGAGATCCTGTTCTACAGTTTGTCAGTGAGCACTCACCAAAATCCCTTTCTGCTGGACACTGAGGGAATGCAAAAGAGAAATGAAAAAGTAACTGCAAATGTACAGTAGTTTAATGCAGATGCCAACTCTCTGTCGTGTTTACTCAGACCTTCTGGTTTCTGCTTGTCAGCCCAAATGATACATATGTACTTCTTCAAATTCTGTTATTATTTTCTACTAATTGCTCTGGGTTTTATCCTGGTGTACTAAGGAAAATTTTTATATGCGTATAAACACTTTTGTTTCTCTGTCTATTAGTCTGTGTTTCTTTATCAATATTTTTTTTTAACTGGCCAGATTTGTTCATTCTTAACAGGCACAATCACAACAATGATTGAAATCTGGTGAGTTCTGAAACTGTTGTTAGGTAAGTAGGAAAAAGACCTGTAACTTCCTTGACTAAGGGAAGGGTTGCAATATAAATTCCCATCTCACTAGAGATGGGAGAGAACACTCATGCAGAAATGAGTCTATGAGGAAAAGCTCCTAGTAAATCTAGGGCAGTAATGAGTGAACAATCAAACTGCATTACTTCCAGTTCTTAAAAAAGCAACCTATTGTTCTCTACTGTAATTTCATTTTTTATGGGATGGAAATTTGATTCTGTAAGTTGAGCGTATGATTTTTGACATTTCCTGACAAATAGCTGGCATGTTTGATGCAAATGTAGCTGAAAACTCCTTTCCTTATTCTGTGGTACTGTATGGAAAATACAGACTCACATACAGACTATAAATTAAACATGACAGAATTTTTGTGGCAAGTTACCTCTTCTGTGCTATGTGTTCATATGCAGACTTTTCCCTCTCTGGGACACACTTTTTTCTTGTCTCCAGTGAGCCTTATTTCCCTTGTTATATGTGGCTGAGTTTGTATCTCATTAGGAAAACCACAGGATCCATGGGGAAAGATTTGCTGTTTCATATATACGTAGAGCTGTTGTGGTTGTTCTTTGTTAGCCTGTAATCAAGTTTAATTTAAATACAGTTTCTAACTAGTGTCTTTTTTAAATTTATTTAATTCAGTGTTTCAAGAATGTTTTCTTCTTTTTTGTACTTCGTCTGTGATTTAGTAAGAAATAAACAGGTGGTTGTGACTAGTTGGGAAGGTTGTACTCACCTTCACAGCATTTCTTCTGAGAAAGGACTTACCAAGGATAACCCCCCCAACCCCACAATAAGATGTGGCTTCCTTATGGGCCATATAGTTTTCTTACTCTGTTTCTTCTGAGACTACTTGGGTGTCCTTTAAAATTTCAATGGAGATACGTATTGGCAGGAGTTAAAAGAAGAATGAAGCTGTGTCAGGGTGTTCATTTTCAGTGCTGCTGTTCTCCTGGACATAAAACTGTGCCCTTTCTCTTTGTAAATTATGTTTCCTCTCCCCTAGGACTGCCATATAATTTCTTTCTGCATTTTTTTTCCCCAACAGAACTGGAGCATATACCTGCTATGATTGCATTGCCCATTTGAATTTGAAGAGCTATTTTAAGTGATTTTCCTCTCTTATCCTCCATACCTTCCAATTCTGTGTAATTTGTCCTGAATGCAGATGCTCTTCCGTGATAAAGGAAGTTTTTTACTAATGCAGTGGCAGTAAGTATCTTGTAAAAAAAAAGCTTTTGTGTGGACTTAGCAATTTTGGAGGTGGGAGACCTATAGACCATTGCATATAGAATAGGTATAGTGTAGGTAAAGATAGAAAGAGCTTTTTGCTCTGGAAGGGGTTCTGAACTATTCACTATCCTTGTCCACTCACTTCCTTGTAAGTGTGTAAAATCTAAGCTACAATGGATCCACTTGTGGGTTTTTTTCCCCCCTTCCTGGGCCAAACATAAAAGAGAAATAAATACACTTAACTTTTGTTCATTTTTGATGGTCTGACTCAGACTGTCCTACTTGTTTGTTCATCCAGAGAGCCTCCAAATGTTGACAATATTTATTAGATTATGAGGCAGTTAGAGATGAAAGGAAAATGTAGAACTTCCTAATCCTTGCCCTCATCAGGTCTATCATCAATATGTTGTAATTTTATTTTTTTAAAATTTTTCCCATCACATATCTAGTAAGTCTGGTTTGCCCAGCTTTTTGTCTTATACCTTCTAAAAGCAGCACAAGCAGGACAAAACAGTTTTACAATCATCGCCTCCTTTCTGACAATAAGGTAAATAAGGTTTCTAACCTGTAACACAGCATGGAAACTGTTTTGAAATACAGCAGCCAGAGATGGCAGCATTCACCATCCTAATGCTGCTTGACTTTTTTTTAAAGCTTCAGTGACTTGAAAGAATGAATGATGTAAAATTCTTAGCTTCCACTGAAAAAAATACAATGCAAACTAGAATTCCTGTCCCTCATGGATATGAAGAAGAGACATAAAACCTGATTGTAAAGGTTTAAAAATTTGAAATGCAGAACAAAAGAGGACCACACTTATATTTCTTTTAAATTCTGCTTTTAAGGCCATTGTTGTGAGTTTTGGAGCCTGAATAATGATTTTTGAGTGCTTTGCGTTGGCAACATCTGTTGCCTTTTGTCCTGTCACAGTAGGTAAGTGAGTAGGAGTTGAAAGTGCTGATCTTTCCATGTTCTGATCCTGAGAGATAAGGAGAGGGAACATTTCAGTATGCATCACCTGTTTTCAGGCTGTTTTCCCCACAGCATACTGTTGGTGTACATCAGTGCTTTTCTTATAGTCTAGATGCAGCACAAAATATTTTTTCCCAATTAAACTTTATTTTGCTGAAGGGGTGGCTCCTGCTCCTGTAAATCCCAACTCTAATTTGGCAAAGATAAAAATAGTCTTTTTGCTGTCACAGCTTCATGAAACTATGTTTTGACAAGGCATAATCTGGTTTAGATCTCAAAAGGTGAAATCTGTGAGAGTGGCTAAGGTGTTTCAGTGCATCCCAGAGTACTGGCTGGCTGGAGCAGAGTCCTAGGGAATAATCCAGGAAGGATTTCTGACATGTATGGTAGATGATGTGTAATTTATACAATTAACTTCTTAATGGAGTATTGAGCTGTATCGTTACTGTTCTTTGGCCTGTTTGGAGGGTGGAATCCCTAGGGGGGGTTGTGTGTGTGAGGATTTGCTTTTACTGCTCCAGAGCACTAGACCTGAACTTCTCCCTGACCTGCTTCATGTGTTTAGTCCTGTGATGGATAGAAACTGGTCTAGTTACATTGGGGTCCAGGGGACAAATTCAACATTGGTAATGTCCATTGATGCTGCTGCCTTTGTTGCAGACGGCCAAGATCTAGCTCAGGTTTCAACACTGCCTGAGGTGCCCAGAACTGTCTTTTCTAGGAGGTACAAAATGTCTATCTCTGCCAGACTCATGAACGGGACATGCGTTTTTTCCAATATCTAGTGGAAAGCCACAAGTAGTCTAGTTAAAAAAAAAATACCATACTGCCCTGCAATAGCAACAGGCAATCTGTGTATTTATGGTCAGAGATGTAGGTTATGCACAACACAGCATTGCAGCTCATTTTCCCCTGGAAAACAGAGAGAAAGATTCCCTCTGTTCTGAGCAAGGCAGAGTCCTCCCCAGTGAGTGAGCGAGTGAGCATGCCTCTTCATCTGGGGACAGGATGCAAGAGAACAACAATTGCATATGGTTGAAGTTAAGAGTAAAAACAGAGAACAATGGTTCATTCCTCCGCCCCCTCCCCACCCCTCCCAGTGTCATGGAATTTAGGGAACATGGTCATGTTGTTAAAGTAGAGCAAGTTTTTAGAGTAAAAATAACATTTGTAGTCCTGTGGTATGAGACAAGGAGTGAGTCCTGCAAAGGCCACTTAATAACCCTTCAGTGCTCTTCTGCTGTGCTGGGGCATTAAAAAGAAGAGAGGATGTTTATGCGTAGGTCAGTCTTCTTCTCAGGGGCTAGCACAGTGTGTAAAGGACTGTCCTTCTTGGTAGGAGTGTGTAATAGTCAAGATTCACAACCACGTAATATTTTCAAATATTGTTTGAAACACTGTTCATGCAGTTTACTGCAACAGTCTGGAAAGCTTCAACATCAGTTCAGACTCCTGTGTCATGCTTGGGTTATGGCCTGAGACAGATTGCGCACAGGAGGACAACAAACATAAACACTGGTCACATTGTGACCTGACATGGTAAAGGCAGTGAGAAAGAAAAGCACCCTGGGGAATCAAAATGAGTCCAAGGCATAACATCTATTAAAAAGCAAGGGTTTGTAGCAGTGTGAGACCCAGCTTATCCCTACCCACTCCTGCAAGTAGAGCCTTTGTCCATGAAATGACAGTGACAACTCTAAAAGGATAAAAATGAAGAGTCTTTTGCTGTGTGAAACCCCCTTCCTTGCTTTACCTAGCAGCTATCCGACCTTTCTCACCTGAAGGTGCTAGGTGTTTTCTCCCTCTGCTTCTCAGGGTGCTGGTAAGAGATGCTAAGAATACTTGCAGGTGACACCTCCTTTCTTCTCCTACATGTGGAAGCAGGTGACAGAACTCCCCTGGCTTGGTACGAGGATGTGTATTTTTAAAAGAGCATCTAAAAACTAGTTATGGCTTCACATGTGATGCTGGATTGAGCAGCAGTCAACCATTTTATTAGTTCTGCTCTCCCCAGCAGGTAGATATATAGTAAGACTGGCTATTGAATTTACACTGTCTGTGTTAATTCTGAATTTGTCTGTATCAGGCTTACTGCCGTGACTGCAACTTCTCACAGGTTGATGCCTGCTTTTGTGCCTTACTCTGCTCTTCCCTAGAGTTGATGAACTTGAGAGTAAATTACTCTTAAGCCTTGGTAGCAGTGATATGTTCATGGAGGGCCATGTCAGTGTGGGAGTGCAATTCAGGTGAGAGTAACCTGGAGATGGTGGGATTTCTTAAAGATTACCTGTGAGTCCCTTGCTAATGGAAGAAGGAGGTGCAGCTGGAGATGGCTTTGATATTTTTGACATAAAAAAAATATTTGGTGTTGGTGACAGAGCACTCATTTTATCTGAATGCATAGTGCTGTTGTATGCCTTCACAAGGCGTCTCTCTGCAGAAAGGCTGGGGAATAGTCCTGGTTGAATTGATGACGTGGTTTTGGCTACTGCTGGGATTGTGGTCTGTTCTTGGCATGAGAAAGGCAATGGAGTCATCCTCTTGGTGATGTTTGAAGGGGCAGATCCTTGGTGTTTCCATTCTCTTCCTCTTCCTGAAGTGCAGTAAGATTCTCTACACAGGTTGCATGCTCTATGGTGCCTTCATTCTTCCCTGAAACACACAAACATTTTGCCTTCTATGTCTTCCCATCTCCCATAGAGCTATAGACATCTCTCTTTTTTTTTGGTTTGTTTTTTAAATTGTTTTAACATTAGTTTGGCACAGATTTTAAATCTGTTACGAACTTGACAATGGAATCAGGCATTTCCTCAATTGTGTGCTGGTTTCTGGAGACTATGATGTGTCCATCTGACTCAGAGACAGATCCCTGGTGCTGGGATCATCGGGCTATTATCTCAAAATGGTTAAACGGTATTGTGAGCTTTTGAGTTTTTGAGAGGTTGTGTGTAGCATAGGATGTGGTGGACAAGTGGGGACGGAATCAGTGTCAAAGTGAATCAGCAGCGAGCTCCATCTTGAGGGGAAGATACTGGCAGAATTTAAATGCTAAAGTCAGTAAGTAGGTGGAGAACAGAGTCATGAGAATACTAATGAAGGGATGTTTATAGGGCTGTTTAGGTTCCAATGAAATACCAGTAATTTTAACTAGAGCATTACATGGAGAGGATTCAGCCCTTTAGTCATGCCAGTAAAAATGACATGGATCTTAAGGCAAAAGCTTTCAACCTAAAACAGAAACAAGGGAAAAGACAGTATGTGACTGTGTTAGTATTGCTCATATTTATGAGTTTCAATTAGCAGCAGAGAAATCCCCCTGTAGATGTATTTTTTCTTAAAGAGAAGTTGTAAAGGCAAAGAAATATTTCCTGAAATGTCTTGAAAGTTCATTTGGAAGACTCGTTTGCCTATTGTGGAGGTGACTTTCTAGTTTCTAATTCTGTGTATCACATCATGACTAAACAGGATAATGCAGACCTGTGGATCAGCCCTATTTGTCTCTTCCTGTATTTCATTGACTGCTCAGGGTGGGGATATGTGTGCTGGGAAGTTTGGATCGAAAACCTGTTCTATAGCCTGGTGGGAACACAGCCCTCTAGTAAGCACTCAGTATTTCACCACAGGTGGTGCATGCAGCTGATAGTTGGCTGATTGGTTTGTAGTTCTATCATCTTCCATTATCTCCCTTAGAAGACCAATAAGGGTATTATTCTGCTTTTTTCCAGTGTTGTGCAAAGCAAAACAATGAATGCTGAATCAATAAAATAATCCACAGTTTAACTGCTCTAAGGCAAAGAAAAAGCATTTCAAACCTATAATTTATTTATTTTTATTAAAACATTTTAGTGGCACCATCTTTTTGTGTTTTACTTGAAATATCATTTGGATCCCATTTATGTGAAAGGCTTTATTTGAAACTTTTTTTCAGGATTAATAGATTAGTTTTAGTAGTGAGCCAGTTGGAGTTAATCAATGGAGAACAACTGTACAGAGGTTCTCTAAGCTAGGCTGGATTTGAAGGGTTTAATTTTAATCATAGTCTGAGAGCTACAGCTGCTTCGTGTTTGTTTAGTAATGGAGTTGATGAGCAGCTAATTTGAAAGGAAAGCTCAAGCACAGGTGTGAAATTCCTCATGGGTATAAGAGAACTGGCCTTGAATGTAAGAAGATGGTGCTGAACATTGCTCTACAGTAAGGCAAAGAGATTCTTTTTTAAATATTTCTGAACTAGCACATGTGACATAAATCCCTTGACTCAAACATCCTTCACCTTTTTATCATACCACTTAAGCGATCATCCGTTATGTCAGAGACCAGGATTTGATACCTTACTCTGTCTGGTTTTGAATATGTATCTTCAGGTTCCAGGATTTGAGTCCTGGTGAGAGCAGTGCTCTGAGTAGGTCTTTCATTTTTTCTATATGATGCTATTCAGATTGCCTGTAAAAATTAATAGCAATTTGATTTGATTACTGCCCATTCTATATGCATATAGAGGATACAGAGGTGTGAATCCTTTTCTGGTCTAGTTGTCTTCATGCACCTTGTGGCAAGGGAGGATGTAACTTCTGAAGAAAGGTAAAATTGAAAGCACTTTCTTTGGCGTTTCCTACTCACCAGGGTGCAAGCTCTGTGGGCTGTGTGTTTAGTCCTAGCAAATGCTACTCTTTGTAAAGGTTCTGATTTGTGATCTGTGTCATACTTGTTGTGATTACGGTAGTGCTGCTGTAGTAGCTGCTGCGAGTGATGGCTCACAGATGACAATATTGACTTTGACAACCGTCTCCTTAACATCCTGCAAGTGTACAGGCTACGGAGTTGGGAAAGCTGAGGAGATAACGTGATTTGCTCCGTTCCCTAAGCCAAAAAATTGGTAAGCCGTGTAGCAGGTGAAGGGGCTGCCACTCACAGATTTGCTGTCAGTGTTGAACACTTCTGCAGTTAGTGTATGGGTGATTTCCATGGAGCAGGATTCCCTAGGAAGGCAGTATGTGTGAGACAGGTGTTGTAACACAATTGCTATTTCAGTGTTGGAGTTCCTATTTGCAGCCAGTCCCAAAGCTCGAGTTTACAGCAGGCTAACATGGAGGAAATAGCTGGATGAGATTCAAGAAAATTTCAGGAGAAGTTTAAAATCATCCTAGAAGATTTTGACCAGAGTATGTGTGTAAAAACCAGAGCTGGTTCTCTTGGTTTGCAATGTAGGGACAAACTCATGCTGGTAAAATTATTCTCCAAATTCATGTGAAAAACAGGAAAATACTTAACCCCTTAGTTATATTAATGACCTTTGCATTTTCTTGATAAGATCATAAGCAAAAACACTGCGTATTGCTATTGTAAAAGTTTTCCATGTGCCCCAAAATGATGGGCCCACTCTTGGAGGTTCAACTCAATCACCAGACTGGGAGGATAAAAACTCAGTTCTCTGGCTTCTTTGAATTAATAAAAAAATGAAGATATTAAAATAGTTTATTATTAGTGAGGAATGTTAGCGGCATTTCTATTCGGTAATTAGATGTTAGTGTACATCTTATTGCAGACAGTATGTGAAATTAAGGCATACAGAGATGTACAGATATTTTGGGACTATGAAAGTTAGTGACAAGGTGAGGCAGTGATGCAAAAAGTCTTGAATTTAGTCTTCTGTGAAATAATCAGGTTCCCTATATTTCCCAGTGCAAAGTAATGCAAATCCTTTTGGGGTTCATTGGACATTATTATTTACGGTATTTGAGATCAAGATCAATGAGGAGAGAGACATACTTTTTCAATTATAGGAGCCTGAGTTGCTGCTGCTAATTGATTCAGTTAAAAATACTTTCCTGCTCTGTAAGAGGAGCTTCCATGATTTGAAACATGTTTAGGTACTTTTACAGCTGTGGATTACTAAGGTGAATCATGGATTCCACTCTGCTTTAATATTGTCCAATTCTGATGGAAGACAGAAATTTTTTCTTCCAGCTCTCTTGATATTTCTGGTTGTCATGGTTATTGTGCTGTGACAAAATCGATTTCATTTCATGGAATTTTCTTCATTTTACAAAAATGGAGAAACTGATTTTGCTGATATTTTAGGTTTGTAACGCCTGTCGCTCTTAGAGAAAACCACTGTGTTGTGAAGGCTTCGGATGCAGTAGTATGAATAACATCCTGTGCCTGGAAGGCATTGTGAGCCACCGGAATCAATCCAAGAACCTTATCAAGTACAAGTAAACAATAAAATGAAACCCATTTATCTGAACCGGCAGTACAAATGGACGCTCAGTTTAACCCTGTCAGTGCCAGCACAGCAGCAAGAGAAAGTTTTAGGCTTATTCCCTACTAGATTCTCTTGTATTCTGTGTGATGCTAGGCTTTCAGGGAGGGAATGTGTGTGTATATGTGTATCTCTATGCACAGATATGCATGTAGATGAACATACAAGCCATCTTCTGTTTCAAATAGAAAAATCAAAATTTTGTTTTTAATTAAGGTTTAGAGAGCTAATACACCAACGTGAAAAGAAGGTAGTTTTTCATGCAATTTCTGACTCCCAATATAAAAAACAAAACCCCGTCTATGACACGGTCTTAAATAAATCTGCCTGTATGACTTGCTTTAAAATAAGAAAGACTGGATGGAGTTTGTGTATTTCGAAGGAATATCTGAAAAGAAATGTGATGTTAGATTGAGTCATCCATTTGATCAGTTGTGCTCTCTCCAGCAGGCAGATACTAAGACAATATTGAATTTACATTGTCTGTGTTTGGTGCTGAGTTTGTCTGCAGCATGCTTACTGCCATGACTGCAACTTCTAACAGGTTGACTGTCTGAGTATTTGCCTGCTTTTGTGTTCTACTCTCCTCATCTCTGAAGTTGATAAAATTGAGAGTAAATTAAGTGTAAGTTAGTTTGGATATGACTTGCAGCGACTGTGCTTTTATAAAGCCCCAAACATACAGATAGGTTTTTAGACACAGCACAGATGCTTTTCACTATGCTGTTGGTAGAGTAGTTGTTTGGCTAGAGGCTCCAGGGTCTGGGAGTTTTTTTAGCTATGACTAATACAAAATTAATAAAAGTTTTTAATGTTATCTTTTATTAGTACTTGCATTCTAGGATCATTTTGCTGTCTGATAGCACTGCAAGAAGAGGTTGTTTTATTTTAACTTGTTTTCATTGAGTAAGAGTCCACTGTGGTCCTGTCTAGCTTACCCTTCTTGAGCATGCCAGTTGGACTCATGGGATTGGATCTCAGGAGATCCCTTCAGACCTTAAGGATTCTTGGATAAATCTTGGATAATAAGTCTATAAAACAAGAGGCCAGAGAAAGTAACTATGGATTATGTTATCATTAGTAAATTTAGTTTAAATTAAATCATAAAATAATAGTGGTTTTATCAGTTACAGGAGAGAACACATAGTACATTCAGCTGTAGAATTGTAGAATCATTGCGGCTGGAAAAGACCCTTAAGCTCATCAAGAGAAACCATAAACCTAACTCTGTCAAATTCCCTATAAAACCCCAAATGCCACATCTTCACCTGTTTTAAATACCTCTGGGGATCATGACACAACCACTTCCCTGGGCAGCCCGTTTCAATTCT
This sequence comes from Monarcha castaneiventris obscurior, assembly GCA_026261815.1. Classification (NCBI taxonomy): domain Eukaryota; kingdom Metazoa; phylum Chordata; class Aves; order Passeriformes; family Monarchidae; genus Monarcha; species Monarcha castaneiventris. Next base: position 28,722,912 of record JAMPIT010000433.1, read on the forward strand.
TGGTAATAATTTCAGTGAAATTTTTCCTAGTAGCCAATCTAAATCTCCCCTGGCACAACTTTCTGTTGCCCTCTCACCTGATACTTGGGAAAAGAGGCTGATGCCCACCTCGTTACAACCTCCTTTCAAGTAGTTGTGGAGAACAATAAGGTTCTGCTAAGCCTCCTTTTATTCAGGCTAAACAGCCACAGGGCTCAGGAACTTGAACGAGATCACCTGTAAATTGCTGAATGTATTAGGAGAATGTATAGGTATTTAGCTGGATGAAGCACCCTGGAGAGAATTTAGAAATTAAGGAGAAAATAAAGGCTTATATGTGTGAAGACAAAGGATACTGCAGGTATCCTGTAGCACTCCAGAACTATCTGCATGTTTTCTCAATAAAAAGAGTGTCATTGAGATGAGAGAGGTAACAGAAGGTGGGCATGTAAATAGCAGTGCCTGTAAATGTACAAGAAATGTAATTAACATAAGTGGAAATCAGAATAAAAACTAACTTCTTTTAGGATGGAATTTGATAAGTTTGTAAAAGGCTTTCCTGGGTGGGACACCTATGGTATCAAGGGAATGAACTTAATTACCCTGGGTAAGTCTTTACCCATTTGTGTTCACATGATTCTGATGAGAATATTGACAGAGAAATACCTTATTTTGTTTTCCAAATCAGTACCAGTAGACAAGTAGGCTGTTGGGCATTACAGGTTTGTTCTATCATTTTCACAGTTTAATCAAAAATATAATTTTGATCTGGTAACAGCTACATATATGATTTTAAATATAACGTGTGACTTCTTCAGACAGCAAAATGGCTATAGCAAGAATTTAGTTGTCCCAGCTCTAGTAGTTAGTATTTAAAGTGAGATATCTTACTGAGTAATAATTTTTGAATAGACAATGGAAGATGAGTTTTTCCAATTTTGTTTCTTGGTTATAACCAAGCCATAAACACTTGGAATGGGGATTTGGTACAAATAAAACACCTTCTAAAATTTTTGATTCAGATGAGAAAAATGCTATGTATCCATAGATTGCCTGTATCCAATTACAGAAATTACTCAAAAGATCTGCATGCAATTTCAGATGTTTACTATTTTATCCCCTTTAAAGTAAGCAGTAAATGTAAGAAACACGTTCGATGGTGCAGCCCTGTGTAGCATGTGTATAATTATAGGTAAACCTACATGGGAAAAAACGTTTGTAAAATGATGTAAATCAAGGTAAATGCTGCATATGTTCCAAATGAAAGTATTTAGTAAAGGAAATAACATGGTGTGTCTAAGGAATATGCAGTAAGTGCGATTTTTGGGGTTGTTCTCTGTTGCTAATATGAAAAGAAGGATCCATGATGATGAAGTGTCCTAAGAAATCTAGCCTGTAAAAGTATTTAAAGACCTGTGACAAAGTGACCTTGGGAGACTTCCAGATGCCCTCCCAGCTCCTCTTGCACTCTACCTTCTCAACAGTGCAGCGGAATTAAAAAAATGGAAAAGCTTGTGGCAGAGATAAAGACAGGGGGCCTTATGCATTACAATCATGGGCAAAACAGAGAGCTTGAAGAAAGATAAATATAACACCACCTTCCCCTGCCCCCTCTCTTTATGAGGCTCAACTTTACTCCATTGTCCTACCCCCTCCCAAACCCAACAGATGCAGAAAGATGGGGAATTGGAGGGTTACAGTCAGTCCAACCCAATTTGTCTCTGCTGCTCCTTCCTTCTCACGCTTTTCTATATGCTAAAGTTCTTCAGTAAGAGATTGCTCCAACCTGGGACCTTCATGGGCCTCAGTTCCTGCTGGTAGCTTGCTCCAGCAGGGGCTCTCCATGGGCTGCAATTTTGTTCAGGGCACATCCACCCACTGCAGTGTTGCCCTTCATGTGCTGCAGGGGCTACCTGCTTCACCCTGGTGCTTTTCATGGTTTGCAGGGAATTTCTACTTTAACATGGTCCTCTGTGCAGGCTGCTGGGGAATCTCTGCTCCAGCACCTGGAGCACCTTTCCTTCCTTCCTTCACCACTGTCCTTGTTTGTGGGATTTTTTTTTCTCACTTCTCTATCTCATAACTACTGTGCAATGTGTTTTTTATCCTTTCTTAAATAAGTTTTCACAGAGGTGCCCCCAACTTGCCTGATATCCTCATCTGTGTCCTGCAGTGGGTTTGGAGCTAGCACTGGTTTCTCCTCACATCCATTGCCATGTAAAACCAATACTGAACACCTCCTCAGGCCTGTGACATCTGCAGTAAAACCAAAGCAACTTGGAATTATAGCCTGAAAAAAAATGTTGAAAGGGCAATACACTGAACTACTGAACTTTATTAGAAAAATAAGGAAATTAAATGCTTTCTCTGGTCCTTATTACAGTTTTTGGCATTAATCAGTTTCAATTTTTTTCTTGACTGGCAAAAGTAATCGGTGATTTTATTTTCTTTTTTCATCAGTAGTTTTGATGACCTGTTTTATGTAACACTGAGAAATTCCTTCACAATTTCTAGTCTCTTTGAGTCTGGGATATTCTCTCTCTCTCTCTGGTGCTGTTAGAGTTTGTGGCACTTGAATATACAGCAGTAGTAATAAGATGAAGGACTTGAGTTTTCTTCATTTGAAAGCTATTACTTTGCAAATGAAGTTCCATTCCCATCCTGGTAACTTGTTTTGTAGTTGGGAAACAGCTGAGACCACTGCAAGTATGCCCACAAACACAACATGTAGTATGTATTTTCCCAAACAGACTGCATATTTGAAAAAAATATTTTCATCCTTTTGGTAATATGTGTTTTGATGACAGTTGATTTTTAGAAGGCACCTAAAACTAATACAGGCAAACAGTGAGGATTTCACACTGTCGTTTGGATAAGCTCTGTTTGGCAAGGCAGTTATCATACTTACATGTCCTAACACTTTGAAACATGGCTTTGGTCTCTTATCTACTTAAAGTAAACTCTAGTTTAAAAATTGCTTTTCAAGCAGTCATACTAAGTATACAAATTCTCAGCTAAAGGAAATAGCTGGTATTCTCAGAAGGATTACCTCCAAGATTTCTTCAAGCTCTCTCCGGTGTTATGACACGTTTGTTTTTTCAGTCATGGGAATAAACTGAAATGCTTGGGCAACAGTTTATTTTTCAGAATGGTTTGTGAACCTGAATGATAAAAAGAAAAAAATCATCATTGGTTACTTTTCTTTCTGACCTTCAGGTAAAAATACTGAAGACATGCATAACTATATTAAGAGTCATTTAATAGATATTTTAAAACATTATTTTTCAGGTTTTCTCTTACCAACAAGTCAGTGTTTCCAAACTGAATGATTGAGACAGAGGTATTTCCTTTTCTCTTTTATCAAGGTAGGTGGAAGTGATTAGAGCACATTCTGTCATCAGTTCCTAGTATTGTACTTTTATCTTGAGTCTCTAATAGGTCGGTTGTGTCAGCACACACTCTAGGTCAGCCCTTGATCTCTTCAGGCTGCTGTAGGCCACCCATGTGCTCAGAGAGATGAGGTGAGGTAGGAAGGTTTTTTGAGACTGACACAGCATTGCTAGCTGCTACCGTGTCTGGTATCTCTCCTAAATTTCCATCTTTAGGAGTCATTGCAATCAGAGCTTTAATTTTAAGTGAAACTTCAAGACTTCTAGTCCCTGGTTCCAAGTTAATTCCATGCACTGATATAGCTGCTGACCATATCAGAGGACCACAGTCCTCCTTTGAGTGCTGGGTTACACCTTTCCAAAGGTAAAGAATTTGCCATGTCTTCTGTTTAAAACTGTTGATCTCTAGAGAAGAAAGGGTTTCTGCAGCACTCCAGAAGATTCCTGGAAAGGAAAAAGGTGCTCTGGTCCCATGCAAGATGCATACGTGCCTTACAGCTGTACGTACTGCCACATGATGGATGATTCCTGAGCTGGAGTCCAGGACTGGAGAAGGTGCATTATCTGCCTTTCTTGTGAATTTTTTCTTCAGTGGGTATTAAATCTTGAATATAAGTTGAGAAAAACTCATTATGTTGGAAATTGCTGAAAGCAATTCAAGACAAGAAAAGTAAATGTTAGAAAAGAATGAAAAGGGAGCTTGTGCAAGGCTTGTCTTTGAAATTGCATTTACAGTAAAATTCCTGCAGCTCAGTATTCTGCAGCTGACTACTCCAGCTTTACCTTTCTATTAACCTAGAGGTAACTTGTCAGAAAATCAAATGGGGAAGAATGAGTGTTAAGAAATAAATCAATTTAAAAGATTGAATGTTTGTACTCATCACAAGTTAAGTAAATAGGCCATCCATTTCCAAGTCAGCCTTTTGGGTACTTGCATTTAGGTAAACATTAGTTATGGGTTATTGATATTAGTTGAAATCCAACACTGTACAAAGTGCTTTAGCAACAAGGACAAAAAAGTTTCTTGAAATGTTTACTCTGTGGTTAGACAGTTTAGATGAGAGAATAAATGAGTTATATTGAGAAGCATTGTAAATGAAATTGAGCGTATACTTCTTTAGAATTTTATGATTTACTTTAGATTTTTACGTCTTTTTTAGTGTTGTTGGCTGGTTTAGTCAACTTTTTTCTGTTCTACAGCATTGTAAGATGCAGAAAGAAGGGCATGTATTTATGAGCTTGTGAAAGATAAATGATAAATATAATTTTGTTAATAACCTTCATCTAGTTGCAGCCCACATTGTCAAATATACCTGTATTTGCTACAGTTCAGGATTCCTGGACCAATTTCAGCCAATCTGTGATAGGAGGCAATTTAAACAAATGGAGACAAGCAAGCCACAGTAAACGTGGTTTAGATGAAGCTTCTTTTCCGAGTTTGTGATTTACAGCCAGTACCAGAAGATACCTAAGGTGATAACGTGAGGAAGGGTCAGTCTTCAATAAAAGTAATCCAGGACTCTAGATGGAAGGCTATTTCCTTTAAAGACCAAAAATTTCAGTTCAGAGCTAATTCTTGCAAGGAATGTGAGAAATTCTCTTGTTGATTTTTATTTCATAAGACTTTTTCTTTTGGCAATGGATTATTCTCAGAGCAGCCTTCTTCTAGTGCTGTAGCTATCCTTGGGAGTACAGTTAGAGCTTCTAAAATAAACAAATGTGGATTTTTTAAATATTTGGTTACTTAAACACCGGCACTTTATTTTCTGCCAGGGATTTGGACAGTCCCATAGCATATGTAACAGAGCATCCCCTGTCAGAGTTAAACACTGCCAACATTTGCTTATGCTGGCAATCCCAGCTGTGTGCTTTCAAAATGGAGCACATGATGGGCCAAATCGTGCTTGCTTTGTTAGATAATCAGCTCTGGACCAACAGATAGGAACTGATAAAAGGGTTTTCAGAGTTAAATGCATGAACTCCTGCAACTTGATCACCAAATCACAATTCTGCTACTGGTGCCTGTGTCAATTTGTCTTTGGATGTGATTGATGTGAATCAGGCATAAAAGAGCCTGGAAAATACACTCTCATCATTTATTCAGTAACAAGTATTCTAAACTGTTTTAATAATACAAGCAGGATTTTGTAAACAGTTAATAATTTGAGTTAATAAATGTTAAAATCTCCCAAGGGTACATAATTAAGCCATTTGAGGAAACTGCATAGGTGATGCAATAGGCCACAGGAGGGCTGTGGACTCTGTGCTTCCACAGCTGACTGTCTCTGAAAACAAACAAGAAAAGGGGTAACATTTTTTAAGTACAGGCACACAGATAAGCTGTTAATATTGTATTGAATCTTGTGTAAGACAACTTTATTTGGTCACTAGGTGAACACCTGTGTAACACAGATCTTGGGTTACAACTGTGTTAATGAACAGGTAGTGCACAGCTGCTGCTGCCCACTCTGAGTCTGCACACAAATTTATCCTGTGGTAATTGGAGAATGAACAGTACCTATATAAAGGATAATGGTATGGATCACAGTCTGAAAACAGCTAGCTCTGTGAAGACCTTCTTCTCTTTATCCAAAGTCTTCCATACCTCCTTTTGCTACATCGAAGATGTTCTGCTACTTAAACTTTGTGCAAAATAGATTTAGCTTCATCCCCTGTGATCAAAGAAAGGCTATTCAGCCTATCCAAGTCTTTTAAAGATCACTTAAAAAGCAGTACTTGACAAACTGAGCTAAAGCAGTGGTTGCTTCTGATTTATTAGTTTTCACAGCAGCCTGCTGCTACGCGCTTTTATTTTTCTCTTAGGCATAATTTATTTCTTGACTCTGGGGGATGAACGGATCATGAACACCCCTGCTGAGAAGGACTTGGGGGTGCTGGTGGATGAGAGGCTGGATGTGAGCCAGCAATGTGCACTTGCAGCCCAGAAAGCCAAATGTGTCCCAGGCTGCATCCAAAGCAGCGTGGGCAGCAGGGCCAGGGAGGGGATTTTGCCCCTCTGCTTTACTTATGTGAGATGCAACTTGGAGTACTGAGTCCAAATGTGAAGTTCTCAGAAAGGGAAGGGTGTGGACCTGTTGGACTGGGTTAAAAGGAAGGCTATGAAGATGATCAGAGTGATGGAGCACCTCTCCTGTGAAGATAGTCTGAAAGAGCTGGGCTTGTTCAGCCTGCAGAAGAGAAGGCTTTGGCGGGATCTAATTGCAGCTTCCCAGTGTTTGAAGGGGCCTTATAAGAAAAGTATGACAAACTTTCTAGCAGGGCTTCTTGCAGTAGGAAAAAAGGTTATAGTTTTAAACAGAAGAACGGTTGATTTAGATTAGATATAAGGAAGAAGGCTTTTACAGTGGGGGTGCTGAAATACTGTAACAGATTGCCCAGAAAGGTGGTGGATGCCCCATCCCTGGAAACATTCAAGGTCAGATTAGGCGTGGCTCTGAGCAATCTGGTCTACTGGAAGATGTCCGTACTCAGTCCAGAAGGGTTGGAGTACATGACTTTTAAAAGTGCTTTCCAACCCAAACCCATTTTATAATTGTATGTCTCAGAAAGCAAAAGACAAATTCTCTAATTTAGCTTGAGGCACTGCTTTTACATGTATAGTACAGCACTGTGCCTGTGCCTGTTAGTGCATGCATGCATCCACATCCTGTAAATATGTGCAGAGCACAACTTGATGCAAACCCTTTACCAATTTAAGATTACACATGAGAAACATGGAGAGGGAGGCAGTCTTCTGTATTTACTTATTTATTTAACTGGAGCAAGAGTTGTTTTCTTTGCCTAGAGTAACTGTGCTTGAATTACAGAAGAAAAAGTTGCAGAGGGGGAAGCTAGAAAAGGGAAAAAGTATGATGTGGTCTTCTCCTTGAAATATGAATAGATCAGAATGGAATAGTTCAGTTGGAAGGGACAACAGTCATCTGGTCTGACTGCCTCACCACCTCAGGGATGAACAAAAGTTAAAGCATATTATTAAGTGTGTTTTCCAAATGCATTTTAAACACTGACAGGTTTGGGGCATCAACCACCTCTCTAGGAAGCCTGTTCCACTGTTTGACTATCCTCAGGAAAGAAATGTTTCCTAGCATATGAAGATTTTCCTTCCTAACATGAAGATGTGTTTCCTATATGAAGATAAAAGGAAATAATTATTGGATACCCAGAAGTTTCAGCGTGTGTTTTTACACAATTGAGAAATCTGATGGTAAAAGTGATGTCGTAGATGAAAATGTAGCACTGGATCTACTTTCAGTTAGAGGGTAATAGGATGTTGCAGAAGAAGAAATCCAAGAAGAACTTCTATTTCCCTGTAGTATTCCTAGTTTTCAAAGCAATTTTACCATTGGTTTCTTAGCTGCTTCCTGACTTTTATTCTGTCCCATGTTTTGTTACTCTTCTCACCTGTTTCTCAATACTTTATGAGTGCATAAGGATTGGCAACATATGGGAAGGTGAAAAACAGAGGACCAGCAGGATGTAGGAAAAAAAATCAGATATGAATTATGAGAAATCTCAGCTTTTTATTGTTCACTTCCCCATTCTCAGTCTTCAGTCCAATATTCCTGTAACACTCAACAAATCAGTGTTCATCTTTATTTTTGCTTAATAGTCAGTTGTCATATGTGGTGAATATGCCAACAACCACTCAGCTTCACAAGCTCCTCTGATCTTTAAAAGTGGCAGGGTGATGCCATGAGAAATCAAAGCAATCTGTCTTTAAACCGCAGAGTTTAGTTTTATATGTCAGGGATGCTTAAACAGTTCTCTTTACCTCTTTTTCTTCCTCAGAACAATGCAAACATCCAGATTTCTCATCTGTGGTACTTTAAACAAGTCCTAAGCTGTTATCTGAGAACCCTTGTTGACAATACCAATTGTTCCCACAGTTATAATCTCCCTTCTTTTTTTTTCCTTTTGTAGAAGATGATTCTGGAGGGTAAAGGCTTTTATTTACTTTCTCCTCTCCTCTCCTCTCCCCTCTGCTCCTTCCTCCCCTCCCCCAGGTAGGTCCAGGAATAGAAAAGAATGCCTTCGTTTCTGTTGAAGATAAAGGCTTGGGTTTGCATGGGAGATGATAGAAATGGGTGCAGTGTAGTTTTTGGTAATGAGTTCAGTACTTGATGTGCAGGCATTATCCTACACCCTAACCCTAGCCCATCATCTGTGGTAGAGAGATGAGCTATAGTTTTCTTTACAACAATGCTAATTTTTTGGCATTGGGGACAAATTTCTTTATTTAATCATCTGTATGGATTAAATACAAATGACAGAATAGATCCCAAGACTGAAATAGAGATACCAATGAAAAGTTTCAGATTTAGGTTATTTTTCCATTCTGTGTATTGGTGTGCAGGCTTATACATACAAGATTCTTATCATTGTACAGTAGGATAACTATGGTTAATCCTATTTCCTTAGCAAGTAATTTAAAGTAGTTAACTGCAGCTTTAATATCTGCCTGCTGTCTTCCCTGACAACTATCAGAGCAATATAAACCAGAAAGCAGTAACTACTTTTCACATTAGATCTGTACTGTAGGCAGCTCATGCAGTAGTGCCAGGAAATGATTTAAGAAGGATGTCCAGGAACTCAGTATCTAATTTCTGTCTGAGTGCTCCCATATCAACACTATACCAAGTGTAGATCATAAGCAGAGGCAGAGATGACGAACAGATGTTTGGTGAGGAAAATAACAGCTCAACCAGATGGAATAAAACCACAGGACCTTAAGTAGCATGGTGTCACTGTGAAGCTACTGCACCATCTTTTCCCCTTTGCACTGGATCAGTCCAAGCTTTGTTTGACACAGCCTGTTGCTTGGCATGGTTGGGTGCTTTGTCTCAGTGCTCGGTGGCAAGGCTATCAAAGCTCTGGCTGTCTTCCCCTGCTGTGTCAGCAGCATTCTTCTGTAGTTAGCCCAGCATCCGTTGTCTGCACTACATCCAACTGCAGGTGCTCCTGCTTCTTCCTCCTCCCATAAATAAATATCGATGCCTGGTGTTGTAAGGTACTCAGGGAGACAAAAAAGCCTTTCTCAAACAGAGGTAAGTTGGCTCCACTAGCATTTCTTTGCTGTCTTACAGTCTAATTGCTGTTGCAATAAGACATTATGTGTTATCTTGGAGCTCAGAATCTCTAAACCAATTGCAATCCAGGTAGTCTTCAAGACACAGGAATTTGAAATGAGAGAATATGTCTGCCTTTTCACTTATGATGCAAATAACATTACAATATTAATTGAACCAGCAAATATTTACAGGATGAAGAAAATAGTAATAAAATATACACAGAAAGTTGCAGAGAAAGTTGCAGGTTTAATTCTTCTGGGTTATCCATTACAATGTCTGCACTCTAAACTGACCTCTAGGATGGGTCTTGAAATCCTTTGATTTTTGTCTAAGGCAGATGAAAATGTTCTGTGACAATGCTCTTTCCCCAGGGAGAAGTTGCTTTGTTGTGCTTCTTTTTCCTTCTGTGGTGATGGGCACACACAAATTGGCCTTTTAGCTTCTGCATAATGAAAGATAGATTCTATATATATAGAACATAATATAACAAATGAAAGATTTATTAGATAACTTTCTAAAGCAATGTCTTTTAAACTTGCAAACAAAGGAAATGGTAGAATGACATAGAAATGCTCAATGTCCTTTACCTACAAGGAGCTTTTTCCTCTTCAGGATGCTAGGAGGAGCTTTGAAGTTCTGGGAAAGATTATCCTGCCTACAGCAGAAATAGATTGGTATTAATCTCCTGCAGAGATGTAATTCTTTAGGTACTAATGAACTGCTTTTGTATTATAATGCAAGTAATATGAAGATGGTCTTTCCTTTTGTAAGAGCTATTTTAAGGTTTTCAACCAGTACAGTCAGATAAGACCTATTAGAAACAATATTAGGTATGAATCGAAAAATAAGCCTCTCTCTACAGAAACTGTTCATATGGATATGATGGAGCCCTCCTTAACTAAAAACCCAAACTGTGCTAAACCATGACATAAATGCATGCTGTGTAGTTCTTTTTTCCATATTTTGTGAAATTTTGAAGCACTAGAGGCTGATGGAGTAGAGCAGAGGATATGGTGCCATACTGGAAACAAGAAATTGAAGAACTTGTGTTTTGAGCAAGAGGCAAATGGAGATCCGTGTACATTCATTTTCAAGTTGGCCTGACAGGCCATGCTGTAGCTGCTGAGTGATGTCTCAGTGAAAGACTTCTTGCTAATTCACTGACCCATATCCTGTTCATCAGACATGATGCTTAAATGATTGTCTAGATGTAGATTGTTAATGAGCTCCTGGAAGCTTGGCATTATTAACAAAAGAAGAGTGAGTACTGCTGGTTGTCCACACAGCAGTTGTGTAGTTGTAATATCCAATTAATATTTAGAAAATACTGTGGTCTTGGATATTTGCCTCATGCCAAAAAATAGTTAGCCAGGGAAAGTGTTGTTTATGTCTGATATTGAGCACAAAAAAGCATAAAGGCCAGAGTGATGCTGTCTGAATATTTCAATAGTTTAATATGCAATTTAATAGTTGCTAAGTAAGATACAGTAATATTTAGCTACAACAAGATCTAAAAATATGTGGAATTGTGTATCGAAAGGCTGTTAATATACATTATACTGTCCAGGAAAATATGCATGGGGAGTTATTAATACAAGGACAGGAACATGATTCAAGGGTCTTAGCACAAACTTAGGTGAAAGGATAGTCTGAGAATTAATGTCTATTTTGAAACTGAGCCCCTTTGAGGCCTGGGGCAGAAGTAATGGGTTTTCTATCCTAAAACTCTCCACAATACAGACCTTTCTGATCTGAATGTAAGTGGATTCAGCACTTTACACAATGTCTTGAACAGGATTTTTCAAATGGGAATCATAAGAATGGATACTTACTCGATGCTTTTTTGCCCTTTCTGCTTTTGTATCTTTTCTCCTGCCCCCCTGTATGGTTATCCCCCATACGTTTTTCTTCATTCCTTCTTTGCAATTTCATCTTTCTTTTTGGTTATGATTTTTGAGGGGAGGGTCTGTTTCCATCCTTTCCTCTGTGTTTTACTATTCTTAATATTAATACAGAGGGTTTTGGCAGGTATAAATTGGAACCAGCAGTGTACAAGGTACTAAACTTACACCTTGTTTTCTTTACTCTCTTAGGTAAGTAATATGTCTAGAGAGAACACAATGGCAGATAATTGGGAGTTATTCTTAACAACTAATCACTCTTTTTCTATTTTCTTTAAAAATACTGGGTAGTAGAAACTGTGAGAGAAGTTTTTTCTCTCCTCAATATTGAGAGACAGCGACTAGGAGATAATTAATTAAACCTGGCTAACACTACATTAATTAACATTTATTCTTCTAAAAACAATAGCTAAAATCATTGTGCTCATATGGCTAGGAATTGGAGTCTATGTTGCATTCTTATCAATGCTAATTATTATTATTATGATTTTGATCTGTTGTGTTGCTGTGAGTGTTGTCTCAAACACCCCCAAGCTTTGGTAAATAAAAAAAATAAACTAATTCAGGAACTGTGAATTTGGATGCTTCAGGAGCATTTTGAATGCTCCATAAAGCTTATGCAGTATATTTGTAATCCTGTATATTTATACACAATTTTGGAGTGAATAGGATCTGGCAGATGTTTTCCTGCTTTTGAGGAACATGTTCAGATACCACAGCATAGATGTACATTAGTATATAAAGTAGAGAAAATCTCCAATCTTTAATTTAATTTTAAAAGATATTGTACTTTTATTGACAACAAATATCTGTTGCACTCATCCACTAGAAATAAATGGTCTCCATCGCTGATACTGAAAGAATGAAGTGTTTGTGGTTGTGGTTTCATTTTCTCCTGTGGTAGTTTGCAGTGGGTCTGTTAAAGTGTTTCTCTCTCCAAAAAGAGTGATTAAGGTTGTAAACTAACCTGTGAGGGAAGCTAAACACCATACTTTTTCCATGTTTTCCATGTTGTGAATGTTTCTAGCCTCAACTTTCATGGATGCTTCTCATTTTACATCTGGACCTGCACAGCTGTATAAATTAGTCTAACTTGATTTAATTGAGGTATGTGTGCTAACAGGGCTTTCCACCAGCATCACATGTACCTCTGTACAGTGTGTTATTGTCACAGGTGTGCTAAAAATGACAGGAACCCGATGGAGTCACATCAATCAAATCTGACATTAGTGTGCTCTATTTTTAGAAGTTCATAAGCATGTGATCTTTCCAGCTACCTTGTTCATTCCTGTGTTAACTCAACCAGTACTGCAGTAAGAATGCTGTCATGATTTAATGCCAGTATATGTGACCCTGTGCTAAGCCAGAGGGACATACAACGCCCACTGGTGGTTGCTGTGCTCTGTAATTTAATTCTGTAATTCAGTAACGTTTAGAAAAACAACTAAATAGTTACCACATGGTGGAAAATTAGCAATAGGGGACTCAAATTTTCTTGTGGTATTAAATCTGCACATGGAAAAAGTTAAATATCATCCTCAATGTTATCCATGTGTTTAGTCACATTGAATGAAATGCTTATAAAGCATGACATTATTTAATTTTTATAAGGTTTCCCACAACCAGTAAAATTTATTGCAGTTGCTTTGAAAAGCTTTGTGCAGGTGCCTTTTGAGCTGAGCTCACTCAAGTCAGAATATCACACACACTATGTGCAGTTAGTCACTGGATACATAGTATGGTATTTAAGTAATCCCATAGTAAATTGATTTTTAGTAATCCAATAGTTTGGTGGGATCGTGTCTATATAGCTCACATGCAGAAATACTGAAATATAATCTCCAAAAAAGTGTGACATGAGAATTTGCTATGATGAAGAGTCTTTTGACATTGTGCAAGGGGGTCTGTGGTTCTCTGTAAGAGTGCTCCCATTTCCTTATTTCTTTTCTCATCTCATAGTCCAGGGAAATAACTTCAGGAATACAAACATCTGCACAGGAAAGGTACTAGACATTTGCTGACCTGGGTTCAGCCCTACACTGATAAGTGCCCATACTGATACCTCAGGGATATTCATTTCAAGAGTCAAAAGGGAATCACTTTTTTTTTGTTGGTTTTGAATATGTAGTCAAACTTTCCTTTTCTCTCAATGAAACCTATTTGGTAAATTGAGGTAGCATAGTAATCTGCTGAGTATCCAGGGCTGCGATGGCATAGTAATAGAATCTTGAAATCTGTTTATCATTCCTTTTGTGATGTACATGATTTTCTTGAGTTTGAATAGCAAGATTACAGACTGTTTCTGTCACTGCTGAGATTCATCACCATAAAATACAGTTATCTCTCGTGTGGGTATTTTTGGTACATAGGTGATATTTGGGAACCTCTTGATTTTCAGGGATTTAGGGTGGGACAGTATGCCCACAGACAGTGTAGTTATTTTGTTCACAAGTAAGTTGGCATTTGTTCCCAAACATTAAGTGAGAGATGCCTCTGGAGCCTGAAATCAGTTCCACTGAGATTCATATCTTTACCTCCCTCTGAACAAAATTGATGGTACCTGCTAAAGGAAGTTTGGAGGCTATTTTTACCTTTCTGAATCTGTGCCAGAACACTATAGAAAACTGTCCAAAAGGAAAAAAGTGAAGTTTTTCTTTAGCCCTTGGTTGATCAAACTTCCCTGCCTGCCAACTAGTGCATACTCCATATTCCAGCTAGGCTTTCCTAGGAAGAGGGAAAAATGTACTTTCAGATATCAGTATGAAGGCAGGTGAGAATCAGAACTGGCTATTTATCAAACACATGCATGGATGTGTCCCTTCTGTGGGTTAGACGTGGCCCATCCACCCATCTTAGATGGCATTGATGTGAATGAGCTCCCATGAGCGGGACTCCCACCATGTTAAAATCATGTCTGGTAGTTAAGAGTCAATTCAGTTAAAGGATTTAGAGTCAAGTTGGGTAAGGACAAGGCTATGGCTGGTCACTGCCCACATCAGGGTCTGCTGTTGGATATGGGTTTACCTGCTTGATTCCTTCTGGGTTGCAGCTGGTGTGGAGCCCTATGGCAGCAGCACACAGCAGCCACCCAGGCTGGCCCCTGACCGGTGAGGTGGCATAAGCCCAACCCTTGGGGGTCCCATGCGTAGTGATAGCACTGCCCCCCACGCTGCTGCCAGACTTTACCCGGCCTCACCACCTTGTGGGTCAAGGCTTATGCTACTCTCAGTTAATATATTTTGCCCCTGGTACTCTAGTGATGGTTACTGTGTGAATGGCTAACCTGGTAACATAGAAAGTCCCATGGTAGCTATTGACCTTTTGTTAGAATTCTCATCCTTGCTTGTGATAGTGAGGATGAGCAATATGTTGGCAAGAAAGGCTGTGGCTATTTAAATAGGTTGAAGTATGGTAGACTAGGAGTCAATTTGCAGCCTATCCTTTGTATCTGGCAAGAATCTGTATGGCTTTCTTAGACACCTAAGGCTAATGTAAGTAAATTGCTTATTATTGGAGCACAGGCAATTTATTTTACATTTTCTATAGGGAGCAAATACTTTCCACTGGGGCGATTAGCGCAGAATAGCTGATGAATTTCCAATCTGTGATTTAGCTGACATTTCAGTAATTTATTTCTCCATCCATTCTCTGGAGGCTGACCTGCCCCCAGTCTCATCTTTTTCCATAGAAATTAGAACTTGATCAATCTTTCCATTGACATTAGTGTGCTTTGGATCAAGATTTTACCCTTTTATCTATCTTAATTTGAGCCCTTGTTGCTCAGAAAATGAAGTTCAGTGATCACTTTGCATCAAATTTTAGTAACTCTATATCTTTGTAGATATTCATCTGCTTGTGGTAATCAGTTTGATTTTTTTCTAATGTTTTCTCTAGTATTGACTTGTAATAATAATTTTGCTTGTAAAAATAATTCTCTTATTGCACACCCAAAGCTTGGCCAAAGGAAGGCCTTTAAAAAAAATCTTAGTTGGCTAAGAGTAATTAAAAACAATAAGGGCAGATTCTTACAGTTGTCTGTGTATTGAGGAAGAAAATATGAAGTCTCAGAGGTACAGTTCAATGTACTGCAGTATGATCAATCCCCTTTGCTACTCTTGCAGTGATAATATCTTCTTCCCAGAAACTGCTTTTGGCTGGAAGTGTTTAACCATATATCACCTTCAGACATGTGGCAGGTGATCAAAGCCTTGAAAAGCTGCTAAATGTAACTACCTAAGTGTCAGTGGTTTGGATATATTTTTCCCAACCACAGCACTTTTTTTTATTCTGAGTTTCTTTAGTGTAAAAATAGAGCCAGAGCAGAAATTGTCAGAAAGCTGCACAGCGCAGCCAATGCACTTTTGAAGCTGGTTCTAAGATTTTTGTAATACTTTTTAAAGTCAAGCAACCAGAGATGTCTTCACAACCTAGACTATGACAGCTGTTCTTCACAAGTAGTGATTCTGTAGTGTACTGCCCTTTTCTCTCATGTAGGCACACACCTATGAGGAGGTTACTTCCAGGGGAGTCTGAAAATATAAGTGGAGGTTTAGTAGCAATATTTTTTAGGCATTAGAGCACTCTTTCAGTATTTTTTTTCTCCTTATTGAGAAAAGCTTCCCAGCTTAGAATTTCCCATCTGAAAAATATGAAGGTTAGACATGAAAACTGAACATATAAAAGAACATGGTAGGACATGCAAACTATCCAGCTCACCCACAGCCCTTTACTGAAAATAATAAAAATCACAGATTCTCTCTCTCTTTTTTTTTTTTTTTTTTTTTTTTAGTCAAGAGATCCTTTATATTCTGGCAGAACAGGAAATAGTGATCTTAGGTAAGAGATGTACGCAATGCAGGTAGAGAACAGTAACATTTGTTAACTATAGTTAGTGTTATGTATTTTATATATATAGTTAGTACTGTTGTTAAAAAAAGTTTACTTGTGCTGTGCATCCTCATTATAAAAGTAATTAAGTGCAAATAACTTTTCAAGTCCATCTAGAGAGCCAAAGCACTAAAGATAATTAAAGACCTATGAAGTACACAGTATTTATTTTACAATTACAAGACAACCTTTTTTTAAAGAATAAGGAATTGCAAAAATTGAAGCATTTGAATTCCCCTAAAAATCTTGTGAAGAAAAGAGAGGCAGAGATAACCCAGTTTTGAGGTGAGCATTCTGTTGGACTACCACCATACTCACATTATTCATCCTCACCACTGAAGTTTGTATTTACATCCTGAAACACGTGTATTCTTTTAAAGAGCCAGTCTTGTCATACTGGATTTTTTTTTGACTGGAGTTCTACTAATGCAGCCTTTGACTGAAACAAATGAAAATTAAAACATTTTTATGGCAGACTAAAGTGATTTGCCTATCCAGGATGTTGCGATGGGAGGTTTCCTGTGAGAGCCCCAGGACCAGCATTGTTTTCAGTCGAACACTCATTTCACACTGGAGTACTGGCTCAGAATAATTCTTCCATCTGAAGTGAAAGGTGGAAGAGGAAAGCCTGTGGTCGGTCCACAGAGAGAGCATTGACTGCTGAGGAGGAGGCAGAGCAAGTCTGCTGATCTTTTCCACACGGCTGTGCTTATTAACATCTCTGAATTGCATAGTCTGTGAAGGTTCACTGAGTATCTGTTTCCTTTCTTCCTCTGCTCTCACACCCCCTTGGGTACTTGACTGAATAATGATTATGATATTGATGCATGAATTTGTCTGAAAAGCTCCATGGCAAGTGTTAGGAAGAAAGGTGGGTCAGGCTGGAGTTGTATAAATGCCATGTGAAACTTTTCACTGAAACCAGTGGTTAAAACGAACATTTAATGGGATTGGAATTTTAACTCGTTCATCTGGGCTCTTTGGATTTATATTTTTAACCTTTTATATATGGAACAGCAGACCGATCTTCCTTTGTGGTTGAGCACATGAGTAAAACATGACAATCCCACCCTCCACAACTGTTTTCACCCGAGGGGGAAAATACTGAGATTATTTCAAGTGTTTTGTGATTATAATGCCCTATTTCTTTAAGTCGTATCTACTGGAGGGTTACGTTTTGTAAGTGTGGCTCTTCACTGACATAAAATGTACACAGATAAAGACACAGGGAAAGAGTCTATACTGCCTAATTCAATTGCCTAATGTTCTAAAGTGAAGTTGTTTTCTTGTCTCAATGGTTCATCTTCTCTCAGCACCTGTAGGAATATTTTATAGTGAGACACCTGTTCTGTATAAAAGTAGTGCAAAATTAATAATATTCCATTCCATTTGTGCCCTGTGAAATCTCCATTGAGTTCCAGAGGGATTCCACTCCTTTAAACGGCTGCTAGGAGCTATAAAGCCACATGCCTTTAGTATTGCATGACTGGCTTCTTTGAAGGGAATCTGGTTCTATAAAAGATTTAAGTGATCATTTAGACAAGACATAATTAAGTGAACAGAGCTAATGAAACACTGGAGGAGTATCATCAAATATGAAATTCCAAATGCCCCCCAACGGGCACTTGCTTGATGAATGACTACCCAAAAGCACTGGCCACATCTTTTGAGAACATGTATTCATTTCTTTTATGCTTTGAGTAACGGGGCATCCATGATACCTTTACATATTTCATTAGCATACATTTCAAGCTCAGAGTGGCTCACTAAAGAATCCAAACCGGAGTAATTTTATTAGAGATGTGATTTGTTCAGTAACTGAAAATCTGCCCTCTTATTACAGGCTTTTGTTAAAGCCTTATTTTTGAGTATGTAGGAAAGCTTCTTTTGTTCAAGTCTTTCTACAGGACAAAACTCTTGTCATGCACTCTTAGTAGCTGACTAAGCCTCATCTTCTGGGAAAGAACCACTTGAAAATACTCACCTCACCCATACTTCTTGTGAAAATTAATGCTTATTGGTGGATTGTGGCTCTCTGAATCTGAGGAAGCTTGGGAACATGTTTATGTAAGTGACTTTTACTCCACTTATATAAACCATACCATATGACAGTCAAAGTCTGTTAAATTGTAGTGGAATAACCATGGCCCAGCATTGGAGTGAAGCTCAGAAATTAATTTTTCAGTATTATTGTGATAGCTGAATTCTCTAGGGAAATTGCATAGAGTTTTTATTCCAATTTATACACAAAACTACAAAATACCAACCCTCAGAAAGGGAACAAAGGCAAATCTTAAGCAAGTTTCCACTCAGATGAGCTCCTTCATAGCAATGGAGTTATTGTGCTCATCCATTCATTTTTGGTAAAGCTGCTGCCATTCTTATACGTCTTTAATTCTATGAGTATCATTTCTAACAGGCAAAGATTTGTTTTAAAAATATAAGCAAATAAACCCCAAAAAGCTTTTGGGAGCCATTTGATTTCATGCTCTACCTGTCAATAGAAATATACAAAAGCATGGCAAGGAGTCGGACAAGCTGCTTGTGTGAACTGGCACTTGGCATTTTTACCCATGAAGGCAAATGCAAAGGATAAAAATATGAAGATGCCCCAATTCATGTCACTCACCCGTATCTATGAATACAACTATTCCAAGAGACGGCACTAGAGGACCTAATGGCTGAGACCTCCTTGGACCTTTTGTTCCCTGAATGATAGATCAGAATAGAAGGTAAAGGTCAAGTGTTCCCTGTATAAGCCTGCAGTAGATTTTAAAATATTCATCTTAAAGACACCATGTAGGGGTATATGGGGAAATAATGTTGAACAGGACAACAGGAGTTGCATGAATTTTTCAGCATAGAAAAAAAGCCACCTTCAGTGTTTTGTAGAATACAAAAGTGGCATCAAAAGTGGGGAAATAAAGTGTGTTTTAGTAGATGAAGAGCATTCTGTGGAGAAGACGGTAGATTCAAATACATCTCTTGAGTGCTTATTGATGGTTCTTTTCATGCTCTCTTGGTACAGTTGGAACTACTCTGCTTTCCTTATTCAAGCAGAACTGATGTTATTCTGATGTAGAATTCTACTAACCAAAGGCCACAGAATTCAGAAACAGGAGTTTAAAAATCTGATCAGTAGAATTTAGCCGAGGAGTATCAAAAGCTGTGAGTATTTCTATTTAAAACTTGCTTTTTGTTTTTAAGTAAGATCTTAGAGCAACATGTTTAGGAAGATTAGTGATAAATTTGTGTTCCTAATTTTGTGTCAGTCACAAAACCACAGCTACCAACTAGGAATGTGACATCTCTTGCATATATGCAAATACACATAAACATGAAGACTATATATAAGTATAAAGCTATTATAAGTAGATATTGTTAGAGGTGTGCCAATGTCTGCCTGCCTTTTTTTTTTTTTCCTAGAGTCTTGATGTTTTCTCTAGGAGAAGTTTTGGAAGCCCAGCAGTTTATGGATGATACTTATCACCAATTAAGAACATGATACAAGTACAGGAACCTCTCATTTTAAGTCCTTCTGGAGCATCAGAGTTTATCCTTCTAGATAGCAGGACTTTTTCTCCTAAATATTAAGGGATGCTTGAGTTTTAATTGTTTGTCCACCAGTCTATGCTTGGTCTTGAAAACAGAGGGTTTAAGTGCAGTCAGCAGTGTTTTAACTTTACCTGCAGTGATCAATCTGCATGTCTGGGCTCACGTCAAATGTTTACTTTCAAATTCTCCATTATATGCTCATATAAGCATCACTGTATATCACTGAGATCCCCAAAATATTTCTTAGAGTATAGAGATATACAACACTGTGGAGAGGTGGTGAGTATTCCTAATGGCAACCTAGGAATCTTCAGAAAAATGTTGCATTTGATTCAAGTAGAGAATCTTGCTTTTCTTTTGCTAAGCTTAACCTTTCTGTTCATGTAATATCATAAGTACACCTAAATTTGAGAAAGCTGTGAAAATTTTCTTTTTTAATGCTTTTGATTTTTTCAAGGAACAAAGGAAGAGCACAGATGTGCTAAGGACTATTAGATCTCTTTTGCCTCCTTTCCTGCCGGTGTTTTAGGAGTCATATCCATAGCTGAAAACTATGTATGAAATCAGTTTTGCAGATACCAGTGGGATTTTGCGTGTAATAAAGTGAAAAAAAAAAAATATATATATATATAAACAAAGTCTCATCAGCTTGTTAAGGATGCTTGATATTTCTCTCTGCCTGTGTTTACATTGGAATTCTACACACATATACACATTTCAGTGGATTATCCTTTTACTGGGTTTGTAGGCATAAAATGTGTATAACTGAGAATAGCTCTGTCCCCTGCAAAGCAGGAAGCCTGCGTGCACTGTAGCAAACTCTATTAAGGGCATTTTCAGGCTAGTCAGGTTTCAAGAAATAGATAGTTTTATTCTGAATGAAAGGTAATGGAAGAGCTAGATGGTGGCATTTTATATGAAGACTGATATAATGTCTCTAAAAGTCAGTTAGAGGTACAAATGCTGGTTTTTGCTTGTGCTAAAGGAAGCTAGCTCTTTTCCTGCTTAACACAAATCTTCTGGTTGCTTCATAGAAATAAAAGTAATGTAGTGACATAGTTAATTGATTGCTCATTTTCTAGTTCATTATTACTGACATCAGTTGGCATTGAGAAATCCTTTAGGAAATTCTAGGGAAATTAGGAGAAAGATCTCTTTCTTCCAAAGAACCTTAGGAACAAAATTAGATAGATGTGAAGTTGACTTTGGTAACACTAATGGTTTTCCTTTTATTTAAGTCCAGAGATGTCTGAATACATAAATCTTATGTAGATGATAAGACAAAGATGAACCTCAAGATATGAATGAGTTGGGAGTATTGTGTATCTTAACATCTATCCAGACATGATGGAAACTGAGGGTGTGTAAAGGAAAAACAGAGCCTCAATCATTTTAGCACTCATTTAGCTGAGGAGGAAAGACATTTTTCTTACCATGTTTTCCCCTGAGTGGCAGAAGGAAGCACTTGGTGTTCTTTTGGGAAAAGGCAGATGGGTTTTACAAGAGATTAATCTAGAGCGGTGCTTGCCAGAAATGTCACTTAAAGCAGCAGATGGGATCAGCAACAGGGAATTTGACACCAGCAAGAGAGCAGACATTTCTGTCTTAGGATGTTGGGGTGTTGCAGAATGTCCTGTGTGATATCAAACTGGCAGGTTGAATGATTGGAATAGCCAGCTCAATTAAAATCTGAGCAAGTTAGATTGTATCCTTCCCAATTTTTGCTGTTGGGTCTGAATACTTTCCTAGGTTACATGTGCTGTGTCTCCTGCTTTAGGGGGACACATTTAGAATATATGCTTGCATTTTCAAGAGACTCAAAGTATCTAAGTAAGAGGTAGCAAGAGCAGTAAGCTTTAATCTGTTTTCTGTCCTTTAGAATCTCATGTGTTTAAACATATACCAGTTGAATGTCTCCCAGTATGGTGAGTTGGGAAGTTTCTCTGCTGAAAACAGTCTTTGACAACAAAAGGATTAGCTTTTCTGTTCCACAAATGCAAATTATACTGTCAAAAATGTGTGCGTGTCAACATTTATCTGTTTCAGACTCATTTGCCAGCCAGGAGCTAGCTGGACTTAGAGATTTCTGCAAGTCAAATCAGGAAACTAGAATGTGGACAGTGTGTGATTCCAGAGAAAGCTCTGGGAGTTACTGTGTACAAACAGAGTAGTTGGTCTTGCTTGTGGAGCCATAAAGAAAGGTCGCAGAGAGAATCAGATGGTTAGAGGGACTGTTTGATCAAAGAAATACAATATTCCTGAGAAGACAGTCCTTGGAAGGAATGATGACTGATTATTTCAAAGCACTGGGAACTCAGTAACATTTTAGCCAAGGGCTATTCTTTAAGTCATCAGAAAAGAGTGCAGTAAGGCATATCTGGTAAGCAGAGAAAGAAGTTCCACTGACATTTAGCTTAGCTGGAAAAAGCAGCAGTGGAAAGTGAAGAGGTGTGAGGTTTTATGAGAGATTTGTTAATGTCAAAGTATGGAAAATTTTCTTTTTTGTTCTCTCTAAAAGCTGCATTGAAGAAAGAGAAGTGTGAAAAGAAAGGCAGTACAGGAGAGGGGCCTAGGAATGTCAGCAGATTAGAGGAGGCGGTAATGTCTTCAGTGTGTTTTCCCATCTTAAGAATGAGGTGTCTACAAGTGTCAAGTTTAACCTTTTGTACAGAACAACTGTTACTTATAAAAATGGTAAAGAATGTGGGCTACAATGATGATTCTACAATGGTTTATGATATTAACAAAGAGTGCTGTCGAAATTAAAAATAATAGATATTAGCTGTTTGTGTGCCATACCCAGCTTTACTGACTTTAAATGTTCTGCATAAGGCAAAGGCAAACATTAATCTCTTTTTCTTTTCAGGAGGTGTGGCCAACAGTGCAATGATTGCAAGTGAAAGGCTCACCAACAATGTCTTTTTTACCAAAGTGGGGAAAATTCTTTCTTTGTCACATTAAGGACAATGCATTTTTTATTTTGGACTGCACATGAGGTCTCAAAAGAATAAATTACATAGCTTATAGTTGAATAATTGGAAGTTTTTGACACTAAAGGATACTTTATACTTGAAAAATATCTGTATATAGATTTGTTTCTGTTGCATTTGTGATTTCAGTTGTAAATGTTGCCTGTAGCATAATGCTAAGTTACCAGAAATGACAGAGGCAGGCACCAGCAGAGGTGAGCAAACAAAGTGAAAGCAACTACTTGTCCTCAAGATTTAGGATCAACTAAAGAATATAGACTTTGAACACTGTCTTGTCAAGTCTGCTAATAAATGCATTTGAAGCTAGATCACGTTTCGCTACATATCACTGTGTAGACATGGCCCTAGAAACAGGGAAGTCTTAAAATGTAAAGCTTAGAGCTTTTGACATGTTTATGTCTCTGTCAGCAAGGATTTATGGGCTATTGTCAAAGTATGTCTGTCTGCTTCTGAAAACAATTCCTCTTCTTCATTAAATGTTCTAGTATCAGTCATTTAGTGAACCACTAATGTCAATAACCTTTATAGAGTTATCAAAGATAGATTAATGGCTTTGAATTCTGCATCAAACAGTAACAGGAAAGCCACATATGCCACAGCTATTGCAATGTTAAAACATGGCAGTCTGTCATGATTTTTTTATATGGTGCTCCTCAAAATTCTAACAATTTTTCACACAGTTTTGAACTGATACATAGCATTTTTTGAATTCTCTCTTCCTGTGTTACTTGCTTAAAAAGTCCCCTAAACTTTTCTTTGCATGTCAGAGATTTTCCTGCTTGAGAAGTTTTCCCTTGTGTTCACTTACTTTGTTTTATGAAGTGGGATTCCTTCTACTCCTCTCTCAGAGCCAAATTTCCAGATTAGCGTAGCTCCAAGTGCTAGAAGGAAAATCATTCTGGGGCCTCATGTGATTGGACAAGATCTCAGTAGTGTATTGATGTGGCTCAACAGTGGCCCTTTGGATTCAGGAGAGATGAGGATGTTACGGCAAGGCGCTGCCTGAGCACGTTGGCCAGCACAGAGCCCCTCCATTCTGGCAGCTGTCCTGCACCCCTGTGAATTGCAATTATAGTTTGAAGGTTTGTCTCAATGGAAATTCTGTTCTCAGGAAGCATTTGCCTTACCATCCATGTGTCAAGCCTGATGTTTGATGGAATAAAAGGGATTTGCCTGTTAGTTTCCTACTTAGACTTGTAAGTAAACAAAATGCTGTCTCAAAAGAAGGTTCAGCAAAGCCTGAATTTTGATACTAAAGAAATACTTTGTGGCTGCTGCATAATTTCTTTGCCAATTCCCCCTGACCATTTCTCTTCGTTTTGGAAAAAAATCCTAAGAAAAATACAAAGTTATGAAAACATATTTTGCAATGTTTATATGAATGTCATTACTTTGAGGCAAAGATAATGACTGTGCAAGCATGTAGTGAAATGGATTAAAAATAAATGACATTTGGCTGTGTAATTGGTATGAACTTTGTTTCTCCTTAAACCAAGACTGATTGTGTGAAACAATACCAATGACAAATTGCACAGTATTTGTAAGAAAGGGAGTGTTCAGGATCTCATAACCTTGATTATAAAGTCTTTCAGCACATGAGGTCTAGCGCTACTCGACAATCAAAGTATCTTACAGTCTTCATAATTTTCTGTGTACATGTTCACATTCCAATTTAATAACATTGCAGAAACATCAAGTAATACAGTGATTATGATATGGTGTTGCAGTACTCAGTGCCAAAGATGTTAACATCCTGATCTCCACATGCTTCAATTATAGAATATAGTGTTTCTGCATGAGCATGTAGATTCTCTACTAGAGCAAATTACAGACAAACCCAAAATCACTCTCAGTCTGAGTGTCTGCTAAACTAATCACTAGAAAGAAAATAATGATGAACAACAAATGAACTTCAAAGACATGGCAACTGTGGGATCTGGGGAAATTAGGAAATTGGGACAACTTGATAGAAACAAAAGAGATGGATGTTGCTTTGATACATTTCAGGTCAACTGTTGGAAAACTTTGGAAAGAAATCAAACTCTCCATTGTAGCCAATTAAATCAAACAAGGTCCTGTTTGTATCTGCTTGTCTGGCATGTTTTAAAAACTGAATTAAAAGAGCAAAACAGAAATGCAGGAACTCTAAGATATGTATAAATACATGCACATGTGGTAATAGCTGTTGTGGATGATAAAGTGTTTTTCTGTAAGTAGCCACATGCTAGCTAGCAAACATAAGGCACTATTATTTTTAAATTTGTAACTAATTCAGCCTTGTCTGCTAATTTTCTTCCTCAGTCCCCCTTGTTTAAGATACCAAAGTGATGAGCATGCTTCAAATAAATACAAAAACAAATAAATAATAAAGGTATCTGTTTTGAGGAGCCTAACTGCCTGGCATTATTTGCACAAACGGTATTTGATGGAAATACAAATATATTTTAATCCATTTAAATAAGTCAGAGGGCCATAGGCCTTGGTTCAGTATGAAACCAAAACATGTATTTAATTTTAAGCATGTGATTAAACCTGGTTATGTGCTTAAAATTAAATGCTTTGCAGGTTAGTGCCTAAAGTAACCAGGCTGAATAGACAGAAATAGTGGAAAACACAAACAAATTAAGGTACTTGTTTGGTCTTATCCAAATACCTTTGCTTTCTCTAAATCCCTGCTTTCTATGACCTCTTAACCCTTTCCTCCTCCAAACTGTGTAAGAAAAAAATCCAACTTTCATAAGAATGTGCTGTAATCAAAAAGCCAAAGTCACGTGTAATGCAGGTCAAATCCTTGTCACTTGTGGCCTTACTACTCATGAACAAACACAACTATTCAGGGTTTATGCTAAGAGTGCAGTTATATTTATTATAGTAGAAAAGCATCTGTTATTTTGCTGTTTCCATATTATGTTCATATCAGAAAACAAAGTGATAATATATGATATCTTTTGTGTGTATTTCATACCTCATACTCACAAAATTCATGGGAGCAAGGCCATTTTGTACTGGTCAAATCCTTCCCTTAGCTTACTGACTTCAGAAGGAGCAGACTCAGACTCTACATGTTGAGATTAATCAAGGTAACCAGGACACATTTTTTTAAAACACAGTCAAAAGGATGACGACAGAAGGGCAAGGAGGAACAAGGAAAGGGAGAATGTTGGAATACAGATTTAGGTAAAGTGAGGTGGAAAAAAAAGTAAATCTTAGAAGAAACTGAAATTGTGAGCCCAAAATACTGGCTAAAAGTCAAGAATAAGTGTGGGGTGAATTAAGGAAGATGAACAGAAAAGATGGGAGATGTTGTTGCCTGAAGTATGGAACTTGGTGCCAGAATTCTGCGATGATGTGAATTAGAGTGCCAGTTAGATTTCAGGTGTGGCTGTATTAGTTGGGGCTGGATTTTTAATCATGGGCATCTTGAATTTAATGGACAAGTCTCACATGATTTTGCACCCGGCCTCACATACAAAATAAAAACAAAGTCTTTATGCACAAGATGTGTTTGCTGTAACATTTTCTATATGGCTGATGTTGGGATTCTAAGACCAAATTCTGAAATGCCACAGGAAAGTTTTAATAGTTTTCAAGGAAATGAATAAGAATAATCCTGGCATTTAAAATATTATGAATCTTAAAATATATTTTTTTTAATGAAATTGGGTGACTTGATGGTTCAGAAATTAGTTCAAATTCAAGAGTAGTTTTCCGTCTCCATCAACATACTGGATGAGAGAATAAACAATACTTTAAGAAATATTAAATAAGCCACATTTGGAAAAAGTTAAGAGTATTAATTAGAACTTAAAGAAATAGAGGGACTTAGTTTGTGGAAAAAATAGTATATGAAAGTTCTCGTTTGCAAAAGGAAATTATGCAACATGGTTAAAGTTAATATGAAATGTAAACTTTGTTAGAGGTGAAAAATTATACATTTACTAAAGGCTTGATGCCAGCTTCCTGTCCCTCACAAACACTTCTAAATTATTGAACAGCTGTTTGATATGAACGCTACCATGTTTCTGCTGTTCTGAAAAATCTTAAGAGCTTGTTTCACTGTGAATTTCTCTATTACTGCAACAGCGACAGCTTCATATAGTATATTTTTAAATGAAGCCACCAAAAGGTTTTTTGATTTTCATACACCCATAGATTCACTCTCTTTTATCAGCCTAAATCAAACAGCTTCTTTTAGGCAAGATTCACAGATTAAACAAAATATTTCAGCATGGCTCTAAGGACCTGCTGCATTGAAGAGTGTGTTTGTTAAGCATAACAAACCCAGAATTATTGCAGCCTGAAGAGGGCAGTAAAGATAAAGCTTTATTTTCCTTAGCTTTTCGCTGTTTTCAGTATAGGCTGTATTCTGGAAGTGTGTTACTGAACAGCACGTATTTACAGGTGTTACATATTTCTGGAACTCTGCTGCATTTGTTTAGTCTGGAGAAGAGGAAGCTTAGGGGAGACCTTTTCCCTCTACAACTCCCTAGAAAGGAGGTTGTAGACAGGTGAGTGTTGGCCTCTTCTCCCAGGTAACAAGTGACAGGACAAGAGGAAATGGTTTCAAGCTGCACCAGGGGAGGTTCATGTTGGACATCAGGAAGAATTTCTTCACGGAAAGGGTGGTTAAGCATTGGAACGGGCTGGCCAGGGAGGTGGCAGAGACACCATCCCTAGAAATGTTCAAGTGACTGGACATGGCACTCAGTGCTAGGGTTTAGTTGCCATGGTGGTGTTCAGTCAAAGTCTGGACTCAGTGATCCTGGAGGTCTCTCCAACCTCATTTATTCTATGATTCTATGATAAAATTTACCATCAGGTGACTGAAATCCTTTGTTGGGATTTATCTGAGGGTCTAACTCCTTCATGTGACAGTGCAGAACTGGAAGGTGTCCATCACTTATGAAAGTAGCTTGCAGTCAATGAATTCCATGAGCGACCCTTGTTTCAACTGGGACATCCCCTTAGAACAAAACAATATTGAATTCTGGGTTGGGTTAAAAGAATAATTTTGCAGATTGCCAAAAAATGAGATGTTGTTTTCATATTTTGTCTTAACCATTTCAAAGAGGCCCAGCTTCCTTCAGAAAGGGAACAGTGGGATTTTATAAGAGGAAGAAGATTTTATACTTCTTCCATTCATCTGTCTTGGGAGCTTCCTCACAGCCAGGTTTGTATAGAAACTTAGGTAATTTTCCTTGTGTTAGGGGGCAGTGAATTTTATATGGTAAAAAATTATGTGTGTGTTGGGAGGAAACTGTAATTGCAGAACAGCAGATATCTAAATTGTTCTGAATATTCAGTATGTTCCTTTCTGACTAGGGATTGTTATTCCTCAGGAGCCTGCTATTTGCTTTAAGCTCAGGAAATCACATACCTTTTTAAAGCTTTGTACGTGTTTACATATTTTATTTGTATGGATACACACATGGCCAGTATAATGAAGCTTAAAGGTATTTTGTACGTACAGATGTAATGGGCTTGTGTGTGTGTGTATATTTTTATATATATATATAGTAGATATATATTGCCATATGGCTAGAGTGTGTTATCCATACCCATTAGGAGAAGTCTTTGGAGAAATTTGGGCAAAAATAGGAAAAGAGCTTGATTTCTCTCTTTGAAGAAGACAACTGACAGAAGATACTGATTTAGTCAGTAACTCTTAACCAGGCAAGTGGTACTGAAATGGATGATGTTCCATTAGTAAAGTAATGCCCAGCCAATATTGGGGTTGACAATGTAGGATTCTTAACATTTGCTGACATTTTCCCAAACAAGTCTTGCAACTCTTCAAAGAAGAAACAGCTCAGATTGTCTTCAGATCCCTTCTCTAGATAGCAGTGCAAAGACTGCCAGGTACCCTCCCCATTACTGAGTAGAGCTATGTCAGAGGTGCACAGGTTCTTTAGAGTCATGGTAAAGAAATAAGGTAGGAAGAAGATACGAGGTGAGGGGACACTACTGAGAGCTGAGAAAGAAATAATTTTCCATCAGAAAATTCAGAAACAGAAGCTTAAAATGTAACATTGAATTATTTTAATTTATGAGAAAGAAAATATTTTCTGTTCATGCCAATCTCTTGAGAGTTGTAAATAACTGAATTATTCTAAGTTGAAAATTTCCAATATTATTTTCTGAAATTGCAAGAAAAGAAAAACATTTTGAGGGGAGAAAGCATTTTCACTAGTATGCTCTTTTGACCAAATCTTCCTATGCTTTAGGGCATTTCCTTATGAAATGTAGTTCAGTCATGTTCAAAGACCTCAACAGATTTTTTTTTCCTAGATTATTTTGAGTAAAAATCTTCCCAGTTGAGGCAGGTAGTGAGCTGATACAAACTGGAGTGGCTCCATTGAAATACAAGAATCAGCTGGCTGAGGAAAGAGCTCAGTACAGTTAAGCACATTTAATTGTTTGGAATGGCTTCATTTTGCTTGAGATTTACCATTGGAAAAATCATAAGCAGAAGCTGAAAATAGTCCTTTCTCAGACACAGTTCAGTGAAACATTTAAACACATGCTTTGGTTCATCCTTGTTTAATAATGTGCTTAAACAATGTATTTAACTTCAGTCACATGCTGAAGTCTGTTTCTTTCCAGGGCTTTTAAACAGAGCTTTCACTTTTACTCATATTAAAATGACAGAGTTGTCCACTTGCCAATATGTAGCTAAATTATATTTCTATTTTTAAAATGAGGTACAAAGACATATGAACCTCACACTTTCTTCTGAGGAAGCATAAAATAACAGTGGAGTAATTTCTTCATAACCCAGACTTTCCACTGACTGCATTTATTGGCTGTATGTTTCAGGTGCCAGTAAACAGAAACAAGTGCAGATTTGCTTGTATTTATAAAATACATGTGCACCCTAGTAACCATCACAGAGTCATAGAATCTTTAAATTATGGAATGGTTTGGGTTGGAAGTGACCTTAAAGATCACCTTGTTCCATCCCCTCTCTGCCATGTGCAGGGACACCTTCCACCAGACCAGTTTGCTCAAATCTCCATCCAGCCTGGCTTTGAACACATTCAGGAATGGGGCATTCACACCTTCTCTGGGCAACTTGTTCCAGTGTCTCACCATCCTCACAGGAAAGAATTTCTTCTTAATATCTAATCTAAATCTACCAAAAGTATCTCTTCTAACGATAAGAGTCTTAAGATGTGTTTTGGCCAAAGTTCAAAAAAGAGAGCACATGTTAACCACCTGGAAATAGGTGGACACTTGTGACTAAGTTGACAAGCATATTTTTTCTGAGTATCTTTACCTGTATGTTGCAATTGGCCTACTTGGGTTTCTTTCCTCTTTTCTGAAATCACTTTGCACTGAAGAGGTGCCCAGCGATGATGGCAACACAAGTTGTTGGTAGTGGAGTGTCCTAACCTTTGGCACATTGCCAAGTTAACTAAGATCCAATTAACCAAGATAACAGCTTTTTGTCTTGCATGATATGAGCCTGTTGACAGTTTCTGTCTTTCAGTTATACTGTGCATAGCCTGTATCCTTCCTGGATGGCATCTGCTATAACCTGGATTATTGCCAGACTGAAAATAAAACTGGTTACTTTTCTTTTTAGCTGAAGTAATCTGCTGTTGATTATACCTGACCCTGTCAAACTTTCATTGTAGCACTCTTACGCTTACTATATGTCTGCTCACAAAACACATCCCAATTCTGTTATTTAGGTAAGAAATGCGGACATTTGAAGTATAGAAAAAACTATAGAGTCAGTGATGTACTAGATACACTTTGACTTTTCTCTGAAGCCATGCTTCTTATCATTTTGATTTGAAGTAATCTCTATTCAAATTTATACAGAAAATTATTTTGAATTTTTTAAAAATACATATTTTTTGTTTTTATATAGAAATTCGACTATTATACACATTTTGTTAGAGTGAGTATCTGTTCTTACACTACCTTTCAAGAGAAAAATAACAATTTTTCTTTCATAAAAGTACAGTCTACACTGCTACAAACCAGACTGCTCTGTGATGCAGTTTTCTGTCCCTTGTTGCATTGCTTCCTGTGAGACTTGACGTAGACAGGGCTCAGTTGCTGAGTGCATACTATGGTAGAAAGTGTGGACTTCAGCAGCCCAGTAACGTTTTAAAATAGGACATTAGGCATTCGTGCAATATGGCAAAACCCTACCAGACTTCAGAGAAGATTGTTTTCAGATTAAAAAATTAGGAATTTTTTAAACTCTCCTATTAGGAGTGTGATATGTATTTATAGTACCCTCAGGTTCTGCACAATAAAAATGGTTAAACCTTTAGTCCTTTTAGTAGCTCACAGTTTTATTACTGAAGTTATTTTGTAGATTTTATGCTTGGAGCAAGGTCAGTGTATTGCACTGTATAAATTATTCTAAGTAATTGCTCAGTTATTTTATAGCTTAGTCACAGGATTTTTTTATTATTAAACGTAGTCTTTTCTTTAAGGCTGGGAAGAGAAGGTCACTATAAATCACGTGGCAGCTTGCCATTTGGGGTTTCAGCTTTACCTGTGATAAGGATTTAATAACAATCTGGCCCAGACACCAGTTCCCTCTCAATTACCTTTCCACATGGGCATTAGTTCACACTGTTTATTAAAAACTCCCCTTGTAGTTGTTTTAATGGAGTGTTTCAGATTAATGGCTCCTGTGGAGTTTAACTTCATTGCACTTCATTAAAGCTAGATTGTACAAAAGGTTACTTCAATTAAATCCAGAACTCGACCTTAAATCTGTATGGATTTTTTTTAGAAAGTGTGGTAAAATTTCTATGCCAATCCTTTGAGATTAACAAGACAAAATCTTTCTTGGCGACTGTAGTTCAAAATATGTTTTATCTGTTCCAAATTCACTTTCAGATTAACATTCAAATTTCAGGAGATTAGAAGATGAAAGCAACTGAACAGTGAATGATCTGTAAATGAATTTGCTAAGCAGTTTTGTTAGAAATAGGACAGGCTAGGGAAACTTGAGCACTTTTTCTTACCTGTCAAAACATTTGCTGCATATTTCGTGAAACTTCTGTGAGGAAAGAACTGTTTACCCACAGTGCAGGTGAAAGTGCTTGTATAAACAAAACTTTCATATTTTCTAAATGCAGGCCCCACAGATGACTGCCAAATTCGCTGCTTTTTTTGCATGGGTAAGCCTTTCAGTGCAAAAATCTTCAGTGTTCTCAATCACCCATTTCCGTTTCAGATGATGTTGCAATAGCAGGTGTTGGGAGAGGTATCCCGTAGTAAGGTGGAAAGAAAGGGTGATGCAGAACTTGGCTGGGAGTGAGGTCAGTTGGTTTAGCAGGTAGAAAATGAACAGTGGAGTGATGTTGAGGTTTTCTTAAAGAAACAGATTAGCTCGCTAGTCTTTCTGAAAAAAAACATGGTTTTGATGTCCCAGAATACAGGGCAGAGGTATTGAATTCAGTGGGGTGGAGAAATGCAGCAATCTAGGTTAGGACATTTCAAGAAATATTATCATAGCAGGGTTTTTTTTTTCCCTTTTTTTTTTTCCCTTTTACCTCAAGTCTAGGTAAGATTTTAAAACAGAGCCTATGTGCAGGAGAGAATAAAATTATATTTGTATGTGTTAATATATTTTATCAATTTTAGCATTTATAATATTGTTAGTGTGGTGGACTCTTGATGCTTCAGTGTAGATCTGATTCCTATTTTGCTAAGGATTCTTCAAATTTTGAAAGTATGTGAGTTTATAGAGTAGTCGAAGACAGTGTGCAACACATGTAAGTAGCAGAGAAGTTGTGTGTACAATATTTCTAAATTGTATTATTGGGAAGAAATGGCCAAGCTTTGGTAAACAGTTGGTTATGTTGGGTAATGGATATGGTCTCCTGGTAAAGTGTCATAGACTTGATCCCAGGATCTACTTGGAGGTAAATTAATTTATAAAGTTTGAGACGATCTCTTGGATAAATGTGCTTGTTAAACATTTCTTTTCCAAACAGTGACTTGGCTTAACTAGCTAGCTGTGTATATTAAAGAAAAAATTCTGTCCTCTGATGATATAAATCTGGAAGTCCAGTCTGTAATATTCCTATGTATAAAATGAGAATTATTTTATGTCATCTAATGCATCCGTGATTAGTCTGAGTTTTCTTGAGTATGAGAGTATTGAGTGTTGCTTTTATTACCAGTTTTCCCTCTGAAGTTCTTGTCACTAAGTTCCCTCAGTTCTTGTCAATAACTGCAGTAATCTCTAGTTTAGCAGAATAGATTTTTGTACTAAGAAAGTTTGTAGCAATCTCTTGTCAACAGAATTAAAAAAACTGTAGAGGGAAAAATCAACAATTCATGCTTTTATCATTATCTGAATGAAAAATTTAGAGCCTTGATATTTGTTCCTGTGTATATACAGAAATGAAGAGCGAACGCTTATAGCATTCCATAGATTCCCACATACATCCTGAAATTACTGAGATTAAACAAAGTTCTAAATATTTAGCATTAGACATTTTGAAGTTATTTTTAGATGGCTCCACCACAATGACTCATCATAGCAGTTATTAAATGTTATTCTTAAAGATATTTTTTTAGGAAAAGTTTATACAGATTTATATAAAGCAACATCTGCCATGATCTTTGAGAGCTAGAATCATATGTTCTTTGCTAAGGGGAAGGGTATTTCAGATACCAGTTATTATTAGATGTGGATGTTATATGTATCACAATTTCAAGACAGAGTATTGCGCAGCCTGCTTCTGGAGTGGGTACAAGAGATTAAAACACACATTCCAGGCTTTCTATTTCAAGATCATTAGTATTTAAGATGTTATTTCCAAGTGGTCACATCACATTTTCTCCTAACACTTTTGGGTAAATTTGTGGAACTAAATAGAACAGACTTTTTGTCATTAAATCTTTCTAAAGTACTGGGAGATCTCTTAGTCATGACCCACAATCCAGAGTCAGATCATCCTGGTTAATATTGTGAATTTTCCCCTGTGATTTTAAAAGAAAGAAATCTGTAAAATGAACCAATTGGCTTCTACTCCCCTGCCCCACGAAGTCCTCTTTAAACCATTAAACGTTGTCTCCTTAAAATGGCTTGTTGGATAAGCACATGTGATTTTTAAGCAGATAATATAAAAAGCTGTTTGGAAAAACCCAAGTATTTACCTATATTCTGAAGCAGTTGCCTTTTAAATGAGCCAGCTGGACTAAAGGGTGAGTTGGTAATACAATATGTTAATACAAAATCATAAATGAGATAGATACAGAAAGTCAATAAAGGGGGAAAAACCCGTTTCTCTCAATACAGGAAGTAAGGACAGTCTGTTGACAGTATCAAAGGGCAGACTTGGTACCTAGGAAATTAAGACTTTTTTTCACAGGATCAATAATTAGGTTTTGTAATGCACTAAGATAGGACATCATGAAGAATAAATGCATTTAAAAGGAGATTATGCCTGTTCGGGGAAGAAAATATAAAGCAATGTTTTGATGAAATGTTCAACTAATAAAATTTTTAAAATGTAATTGCTGGAAGCTGAAATGGCAAAATGAGGCAAGTTTCTTCTGTACTTTTAATGCTCTTTTCTGCAGCTTTTGCTTTTGCTACTGGCCTCTATGCAAAGACAAGCTGCTGCAGTAGTTACACTTGTGGCTCTGAAACTCACTTTGAAGTCAGGCCTTGGCTGTGGTTTTGCAGTGGCATTAAGTGACATCACTGCGAGGATGGAATTCACAGAAAAGGGAGAAGTTGTATCTGTGTGTTTGGGGATTTTTTAGTTGTTTTGTTGTTTTCTGTTTTTAATCCTTGAGTTTTCTGTGTGCTTATTACCTTTACTATGGTATGGCTTCTTTCCTTATACTTTGTTGTGATTACACAAACTGCTGAGGCTGGAGCTGTCATCACATGTAGGTGGTGAAATGACTGGTGTAGCAGCTGTCTTTTCAGCAGGACTACAGTTTTACTTGTGGCTTGCTTCTGCCAGCTGTCTGGCTTCCTGCTGATTTTCATCTCTGCATGGAAGTCATCTGCCTGGAGCTTAATGCAAGCATGTCAAAGAGAGTGCTGGTAAAACAAGGTCCAATACATCCTCTGCAAAATGAATCTATTATTGTTTGTCAAACTGCTCTGCAAACTGGGAAATTAATCTTTTCGTTTCAAACCACTACACACAGAGCTCATGACAGAATGAAAAATAAATTTGTTTCACCTATAACTGATCAAATAGGAAACCTCTCCTCACTCCCACTGCCTGTTTGAATCTGCAAAAATGAAGGATACTCTGCCAATCCAGCAACGCTTTCAAGTGTATGCTTTTCTTCAAGCACAACTTAGGCCTTTGGTGGTAATACTATTGTTCATATACTTACATTAGAGAGTGAGTAAATTCTTTGTGACTCTCTGACCTGGAGTACATTGATATTATGTAAGCTTTTGTCTGTGAGTGTGTCTCTCCAGTGAAGACTGAAGCAGTTTTCAAGCATTTCAGAATGTAACATCCCGCTGCTTTCAATGTGCCAGCCCATTAGGGCACATCATATTGATACTTGCCTCACAATTCTGACTCCTCACAGGATGCTATGTTAAATTCAAGGTCATGGGGTTAATCTTCATAGTCCTCAGCAGAACTGGTACGTGTTACCACAGAGAAACTCTCTTTGTGACTACAACCTCTCCTGACAGCTGTGTTCCTCAGGAGTTATGAAGCTGTCAACCTCAAGGGTGAAGCCTGAGAGGGCAGAAGACAAGGCCTCCTCAGCAACACAGCCAAAGCTTTGGAAATTATTATCTGAGTAGATAAGAATGACCACAAATCTCTCTGTCTCCTAGGAAAAGTATAAAACTCACTACAACTTAGCTCCCATGGGCACAACTACAGACAATAAAGATAGAGGATAAAAAGGTTAGCAGTAAGAAAAGGAAGAGCAAGAGAGGAGAAAAATTGCTCTCACATTGCTTTCTCAAAATAAAAGCTTTGGTTCTGATTTGGAACAAATGGTGGGAAATACTTCAGATATTATAGAGAAGGCATTTAGATTTATTCATTAGTCTTTAGTATATGGGCGTCCATTTTTGCACTCCTAAGCTGATCACAGTATCTTTTTAATGTAATACTTATACATGATTGTTTTAGTACTGGAGTACATGGCAGAACAGCTATATAAGACCAATAAAATGATGGGTAGTTTCTTCTAGTTATTAAAGAAATATTTTGTCACTAATCATATAAGAATATGTCAGATTCCACTAGCTGTCTTACAATGCAGAAAGATCACAAACTGATTCATCAGGATGAGAATCCTTTATGTGCTTAAAGGTAAGAAGAATATCAAAGCCACTAACATGTTGTGATCGGCAACCTTTATGATATAGGACTGGCCCTTTATCTTTCTGTTTTCTTGGGATTGTCTGCCTTTGACTTCAATCAATATGCATAGCTCTTGCAACTATTAATTAAATGCTCATAAATCTGTAGTGCAACTGGATGTCCCAGAAACAGAAAAGAAAAGGAAGCTTTGGCTGTTAATACTGTGAGAAGGAGACTTATAGGAAAAAATACCCCCAAGTGTTGCTTTCATACAAGGGGGATCAAGTGGCACTTATCTGCTCTGAATGGCAAAGTCTTAACATTATACATGCTATTTACTTTGCAATCAGACACCTATTGATTAAAATTGACAATCTCTGTCCTCCCCATTGAAAACTGGTACTTGAAACCAGATATTTAGCCATAAAAATGTAAGTACTTTTAAGATATATTGTTGCTAGGCTGTAGCTTATATCAAACCTATGTTTCTGGGGACTATGCCCTGTCCTTAAGAAACATTTTACTAAAATATAGATGTATAGTGTCTCTTGATGCTTTATTTCAGCTTTTTCCAGACATCATTGCTGCTTTGAACCTGCAGCTCATACTTCTGGTTGGTAGCAGTGACAGTACTATCTCTTGAGGTTCAAGGACATTTGTGCCCATTTGGCATCCCCTCAAAGGCTGTGATGTAGCCTACTGAGTTGAATAAGAATTCTGCTGCTGACTGTACTTAGTTTTTACTTAATGCTGAATTTGATCCATTGCTAAGGAATAACAGGGATGTATATAAATTTAAATACTTCTTTATGAGCACAGAGTAATGCAAGTTCCTTTTCTCTTAGGATAAAACATAACAGATTCTATAAAGTTCATATATCTTTTTGCTAAAATAGCTTTACTGTTGACATTATAGCTTCTTGAGAAATTAGCTGCTGTCTGCTTTCATCTGCAGGCAAAACACCTGCTCCTTGTAAGTGATTGTTAGTTAAATCACTTAAAAGATTGGCACTTGTTTTAAATGGCAATTAAACTACTGCATTAAGTCACATTTGTTTCTACTGTACTAAAAGTTCAATAACCTAGTGTACCTTGATGTGTACCACATTTCATAGTTGCAAGCTACAGGTCAAATGTAAAGACACTGTAATAACAGGTAATAAAATACAGAAATAGCCTGGCCTGTCAAGGCCTAGACATGCAAAGCAGGGCAGGACTGCTGGGCTTGTGGCTCTTGAACTTCTGACAGAGCATTTCTGCTGTTAGTTGTAGGTATTAGAGGCAGAGATAGCTGAATAGAGAAACATGTTTGTCACCTGTTCTCCATTTGGCAGAAAGTAAAATGTTTCTGAGTAGTTAGTATAATGACTATTTTTGACTGCTTTCAAATCTGATTAACAGAAGAAAATGTACTCATTAATATATAGCTTAGCAAGACCTAGGGAAAATTATTAATCTATTCACAAATATCCTTCAACCATTCCAAATTTAGGTTGCTAAAACCACTCTGTTTCTTTAGCTTGGAAGAGAAAGTGGCCTTTATTAGGATCACAGCTCTATGTATACCCTCTCATTTTCTATACCTTTTAAAAAGGAACACATCTTGTCCTGTAAAAATGCAAGCCACCAGCTTACCTGAAATGTATTGAACTACTCCAGTTCAGTTGGAGTTGTGATTCGAATTCCGTAATGTCAAGCACAGTGACTGGTACAGAAATAGTTAAGTATTGAAGAGGAAAATACAGTTTACCACGCTGTAGGCATCTATCATGGCACTGGGTGAAATAAAATAAGTACAGGAAATAGATATTGCTTCCATCAGAAAACCAATCGATTTTGGATCTATGTATAACACAGCTTATCTATTATTGCACTAAAAGGCATCTGTCTTCCAGTCAATGCTTCTTTCAAAATATGCCATGGAAGGATGTCTGTAAAAGGAGATAGTTTGTGAATTGTGCTGTTGCAAGTGGTCAGGGGTCTAAGATGCAGTTAGTACTTAAGATGTATTCATTTTGATCGAAGAGGTTTTTCTGACTGACTCGCCATGTGGACACACATCTGTTAAATGTCAGACATTAGGTAGTATTACCAAATAACTCCCAAAAGAATCACTTTAAATTCCCCACAAGTCACAACTTACATTATATTCAGCTTTCTGTTGCATAAAGATTTGTTCCTAGCAGGTTGTATATATGTGTGAGACAGCAGGGGCAAGAGTGATTATGATGAGTGTTGCTGTCAAGTCATCATTATGCTTACTACCATGAACAGAGGCACACAGCTCTAGCACCTGCCTGCTCCTTTCCTGTAAACAGCTAGGATCAACTGAAATATATCCTGACAACCAGACCAAGATTAATAATTACTTTTGTTTTACATGCAGAGTTGTGCCTTGCTTATCTTTTATGAATGTGGTGCAATAGTGCGAAACTCTATGTTGGCTGGCAGATTTCCTGCAAATGAAAAGAAAAACCCATCAGATCAAAATTTTACTCTTTTCTCAATTTGAAGCAACATTGAATGAACATTCTAGCAGCTGAGGCTTTCAAGGGGGAGACACCATGGCTTGATTTGCCATTATTTCTCTGTAATGAAGTTTAAAGTTTAAATAAAATAAAAAATAACTATGTATCTCATTCCAAATTCCTGTCTGTGTGTGAGATTCAGGTCTTGTGGCTTTTTTCCCATGTGTTTACAGATGAAATACTCTGGATTTGTTGTAAATGCTTGTGTTTTGTGACTGCACTGAGCCATATCCTTTCTCATGATAATGGATCTGTTAAATTAGCAACAAAACAGTGGTGAGATGTTTATCCTTGGGCTTTTTTAAAGTTGAAGTTCTTTACATTTCATTGTGTGATCTCAGAACAAAGGCTCTTATGAACTTAATTGCAAAAAGGAAAGAACAAAAAAGGACTAGGGAAAAGGGACACTGACAGTCTGTAACTGATCATTTTCCTTCTGCTGAGTTTAACAGAGGCAGTTCCTTGTCATAATTCTGTTTATCAATCTGTTTTTTCCTGCTCTGATCAATCTGCTTTCTCTTAAAATTTTGTAAGATAATTTTATTTCCATTTAAATACTGTGATGAATTAGTAATTCTCAATGTCCTGTTTTTATGAGTATATGGTGAGTAGAAAAACTTGGCAGTTTTTGAGATACAAAGTGATGTCCATACACTTTAGTTGCTGTTAAATATACAAGCACTGCAGTGGCAAACAGAATGTTCACTATAGGGTAGCCTTTGTACACTGTGGTTAACTGGAACCCTTGATTTCCACAAATTATCATTTTTTGTAACGTTTTAAATCTATTCTCTAACATAAATACTGCTTGTGTAATTTTCTTTTTGAGAACTACTAAGTTTGTTACATGAAAGACACTTGTGACAGTCTTTCATAAATACTTACTTTGATTTTTTTCTTGTTAATAAAATAATTGACCAAAAATCATGTTTACTGTTTTGTCCAGAGGAAATCAGATGAATGTACTTTGGCAAACATTTCTGCAGGAAGTAAAGATTTTTCTTGTACCCTTCGGGATTAGAACTCTGGATTTGTTCTTCCATGTGGTGAATGTTTTCCATGCCACCTATGATGACTGATGTCAGACTCTATCAGGGTCAGACTTTTACTGGTTTTTGTGTCCGGACAACTCATGGAGTCCATATGTTAGTCCAATCAAGAAGCATAGTGTTTTTATAGAGTCAGATAATTGCCTCCTACGGTTCTGTTTTTACTGGCAGAAAGTAATTTTTAAGCATTACCTGACCTCCTGGTTCTTGTAGATTTTAGGTTTTCCATCAAAACCAGTCTGCTCCCAATGCCTTCTGCATGTAGTTAGTTCCTTAGTTCTAATGACCCACATCTGTCATGATGAATGTGACAGTAATTCAGAAGTGTTATAAGAGGCAGCAGTCACATTACAACTCACTGAAGATAAAGGAACTGTTTCTAAAGTTAGATCTATTACTTTGGTATTTAACTGTAGCTTTATGTGGGGAATCTTGTTTTTTCAACCTTTAAAATGAAAATTTATTCTCTTAATTTTGCAGGATCTCTTTTTCTACTAGGAGCTTAACTGACACTATGTAGGGGATACAGTGAAGGTTAAGACAGAAAGAAATCTTACTAAATGAAAAGAGTGCATGAGAGAGGATTAAGGAGAGCTAGTCCTATTCCTTCAGAGACAGACACAGCAGTTTTGTTAACTGGTCTGAGAGATACGCTGAGAGATAATATTAAAAAAACATTTAAAATTGCACGTGTGAAAATTTTCCTTTTGAATGGAAGGAATGTTTCCTCTTCCAGAAACAGGAAGTGTTGGTGATAGAAAAAAACCTGAAAAAGATTCACTTTCTCACTAACCTTTCCCTTTTAAATTGTACTAACTTTACATGGAGTACATGCTGTCACTTTATAGACCCTTATGAAGTACAGAAGTTAGGAAACCATTGAACTGCTTGATGGCAGAAAGAGAGGCTTGAGCAATACAGAAAAGATGGATTGGATCTCTGCCTAAAGATATTAAGCATCATAGTCCTTAGTGAGAGATTTTCAGCTCTAGATCCATACTGATTTGGGTAACAAATACCACTTAGAGTACCTATATGTCCTTTCGTTTCCCAAGACATAGCCTTTGCATGTAGCTGTGGATTTTGGTAACATGAGACACTAAAGCCTGAAATGTCTGATTCTCCTCTTGCACTGATGTTACTACATCATTCTGGTAGATACCACTTCTGATTCAAACTTGTTTAAGGTTTAAGTAAGAAGCGAATAAAGCTTGGTGACTTCTGGAAAAGTCCATGAGCAAGAGTACTGTGGTATTCAGTTCAGGCTCAGGATTTCTGCATAGGTCAGTGAAAACTGTCATTGCCTATGCTGCTTCAGGCAAGGGAAGTTAAAGTGCAAATATGGTAATGTTAATTATCATTCAGTAGGAACTTATTAGATTGTACAGATTGTTAACTTTCCTTGCTGGAGAGCACTGCCACCCTTTTCTCTCATTCTACGGAAAAAGGAAGGCTGATGCCTGCTGTAATTTCTTCCCAGCATATAAAACATGTCTTCAAGATATTTTAACAGAAAGTGATTGTCAAGGGGTGAGATGGGGAAAAAAGTGTAATATGGAGTGTATGCCTTCTCCATTATAACAACATAGTCTTAATGTTCATTTGGGCAAAAGATTGCTCTTCCACAGCAATTTACTTTAGTCTCTGTAAAACTTACCTTAATATTCAGAATGAAGGATACAAACAGCAATCCCTCATAATTTAGCAGATCTTAGGTTTACTTCATACTTGGCTTTTCTTTTTCACGCTATTTTCTGTCTTACCAAACTTACCTTTTATGGTAGAACCTAACCTATGGACCTGACCTAAATGGACAATATTAATAGAGCTCTGTTATCTGACATAGGATCCATAGGATCCAGCCTTCTCCCAAGTACATCAGTAATTTTTATATGTATTACTAGAAAATTCATTCATATGTTTGCTGAAGGTTTAAATTCTTGTCGATACTGATACTGTTCTATCCATTCTCTCAATGAATACATAGGGCTATATAAAACAGGGATGATGTAGTGTCGTTTTGAAAAACATGGCAGTTTTGCAGACCTGGGCTCATAATGTCAAAGTGCATTAGGCTGTTTGAAGAGCTTGGGCTATATGTTTACAGAAGATATCAAACTCCTAAGTCCCACCTGGTAGTGGTTAACTGGCTAATACAAAGTTGCATTACAAAACCTCTGCTCGTTTTTCTTACCTAATCATGGACAAAAGTGCACTAAGTTTTTATGTTGAAATTTCCTATGAGTCTGAAGTTTTGCTCATTAGCCTGCCCAGTAATAGCCTGTACTCCTTTTGTCCCTGGAAGAAGCTTTCCTTTTCTTTGGTACTTGCTCTGAATGTGCTCTACTACTTGGGATCACTGGAGCGGACAGTGAAGAAGGTTTGCAGCATCCTCATTCTGCAAAGAGTAGCTCAGTGTTTAGAGCTCTTATTGATTAGATCCTGTCATGTCAGACTGGATCAATTCCTTCCCTTGCCTTGAAAGGTGTGAAAACAATTTAGATATGTCTCATAT
Source organism: Monarcha castaneiventris obscurior (assembly GCA_026261815.1). NCBI lineage: Eukaryota > Metazoa > Chordata > Aves > Passeriformes > Monarchidae > Monarcha > Monarcha castaneiventris. The sequence goes on from JAMPIT010000433.1 coordinate 28,765,074, forward strand.
CACAAAAATATTTCTTAGAATCTGAGTTTAATCTTTTTTCAAATGGAAATACCTTCTCTTTACCAGTCAGCATAGAGAAGAGTTGACTGCCATTTATTTTACAGCCACTTTTATTGACAATTAATTTTCCTTTTTTTTTTCCTAGAATAAATGAATGTCTTTCAAGCTCTAATCCCAAATAACAGTTTTTTCCAAACTGTTTTTGTTGGTTTTCTTTTAGACTCTTTCAAGTTGCTATGTGTTCTTGTTAAAGTCATTATCTAAGACAAGGCACATTCTTTTTATCTTAGGGCTCAAAGCAGTAAGTAAAATGAAAAAATTACTCCTGTATTACAGATAAAATTCCATTTAGTTTATTTGAAGACAAATTTCAATATTCTGCACTGCATTTTCCATTGTTATCTCCTCAGTTTATAGTTGATTTGCATCTTCATAGTACCTAACTTGACATTCTGAATATGATAATTGGGCATTGGATTTCTTCCTCTTTAGTACAGTGTTACCCCTGTCATCATGAATTTTAGCTTCTCATTTTGAATAATTTCTGCAAATGTTCATAATCATCCTGAAAACAGAGGTGATTTGAAAGTGTTTGCAACATTGTTAAGCTTTGTTATCTGCAAGTTTTTCATTTTCTGTTTTCCTGGTTCTCCACAGTCCATGTTGCCAGTCATTCAGATTATCAATGAAAATATTGACTAGAAGTAAGTGGCTTTTTGGGTTGCTGTTGTCTGTTTGAAATGCTTTCTCACTTTGATATGGAACTGCTGAGGCCTGTACTTGGGCGATTTTTTAAAGCGTTGTTCTGCCATGTTACAGGGAATTAATGCAGACCAGATTTTCTCAGCATACTTATAAGAATGCCTTAGAGAATATAAAAAAAAAAAGTAATGCTTATGTTTATCACATCTATTGCTTCCCTGTTATCCATTAGCTTGCAACTCTGTCAAAGAAATAAATTATGCCAATTTGATACAACCTTTTTTCTTGACAAATCCATGTCATATGTTTTTTATCATCTTATTATTCTTGAGGTGCTTATAAATTGCTCAATAATATGTTCCAGAGTCTTTTCAGGAATCAGTTAGGCTGTCTCCAATTCCCCAGTCCCTTCTTTCTCTCCTTCTTAAAGATGGTACCAAGATTATCGTTTTCCAGTCCCCTGAGAGTATCCAGTGAATTTTAGAAAAATCCATTAAAGTTTGAGAGACTGTTTCACTGGGTCCTAAAGACAGAATTTAATCAAACATTGAAAACCTGTGTATGTACAATTTGTCTAAATATTCCTTAACCTACATTTGCTAACTTGGCCAATTCTTCTGTCCCTTTAAAAAATATCTGGTTACAATTAATCTTATTTTTAAAAATCAAAGCTGTTTGACAAATTAACCTTTTTATTACCATCAACTCACCTGATTTTCCTTTAAAACAGTTGACCTGTATTTTTTCCTGTTTTTTGTCTTTTAGTCTATTTATAAGATCTTTTTCTGCTTCTTTGTTAGTTGATTGGTGTCTCAGCCTTTTTATTTCATCCCTGTGTGTTTGTGCTTTATATTCATAGTACAATTTCTATAGTTTTTTTGACATTCAGAGTTCCTGAAAAGGTCTTGAAGTAATAATTAAGTTTGTAATATTTTTTCTTCTTATTGAATAAGTTGGAAAATATGATTTTAATGTTGCATCTTTCAGAGATTTTGGTTGCTCTCAATCTAGTTGATGCAGTCCTTGTGAAGGACTGAACACAGCTTTTGCTTTAAATTTTGCTGTGGAGAAATGTTATTTAGGAGCTTTTGAAAGCTTAAAGCTGTGAATTCTCTTATTAAGTGATAGATTCAAACTGTCTTCCACTTTCTCCCATCAAAAACCTCAAATTAAGTTTTGATTAAATATTGGCTATTTTTTCCTCCTCTACATTCTGTATTTAATTTCTGTATAAAAAGTCTTGGATTTAAATAATGACTTCTGTGGCTTTGTCAGCATTCAGGAATATAAAGACTTTTTTTTGCAGTATATGTTAAATAAATCAATGAATTTTCTTGGCCTTTACATAGTATCCAGGATTCACCTAATTTCCCAGCTTGTGCTGGATCAGCAAGTTTTACTGGGTTGCTGGGTTTGTTTCTGTTCGGTTTTTGGTGGCGTTTTGCTTTGTTTTGGAGTTTGGTTTTTTTGTTTGGTTTGGTTTGGTTTGGTTTTTGTTTTTTATTTTGGTGTTTGTGTGTGGTTTGGGTTGTCTGTAATTAATTTTAGATCTATTTGCAGAACTCATTCAAGGCTTCTTGACAAGATAACCAGTTTGAAGTGTGTTGTCTCCAAAGATGAAGGTTTTGGCTGGGGCAGTTCCTACTTGGGAAGTGAAAAAAGTGAAAAATGGAGGTAAAATCATAGAATAATAGAATGGTTTGGGTTGGAAGGGGCCCTAAAGATTATCTAATTCCAACTCCCCTGCCGTGGGCTGGTAAGGTGGAATTCTTTTGAAGAGCCCTGGAAGTTATGCCCTTGCCTTTCCTGCTGCCAGGAAATGAATATTTTTATAGGGAATACAAAGGATGGAGAGGGTTCCTCATTGGTTACAGACACAAAATACATTCCTGCAAGTGGTACTACGCTGTGTCCTGAGCCAGAAAGGGTTCTGTAAGTAGAAGGGTATAATTTTACTTCCTTTTGGCAATCAATTCTTTTAGGTGGCTTTCTTATTGGCATTTGCCTGGTCAGGGTTTAGCTTAGTGGGAAATATGTATGTTATTTTCTTGTTACTTTAGATGTGCTGCAATAGATTTCTCTGCAGAAATAACTGTAGCCCAGAGTCAGCCAAGCATATGAGCATGAGTGTGACAGTTGTTTACTATAAATAGGTGGCTTTTGGAGCCTAAATTTGTGTGCTTACCTTTGTGCAAACTGAGTCCATACAAATGGCCACTCTAAATTCAGTGAATAATGAATTTTCTTTATGCTTGCTGCCATTTTATAAATCAAATAATCCAATGTTTCTCCTATTCTCAAGTTTTGTTGTTAGGTTAGCATTGTAGACTAGGTTGAATTTTTTTTAAGATCTTGTTTAAAAGTGTCCTGAGATTTCTTTCTGTGAAAAAGTCCTATACATCTTGAACTTGTTGTTGGGAAAGCTTTATGCCATAAAAATTGATGTAGGGGTCAACTCTTTCTAAAGATTGAATGCTAAAGTGGGTTTTTTTTGAAGATGATATTAATACACAAGAATGTGTTTGTTAAGATTCATCACTGTTAGAATGGCTAAATTTTCTTCGACATGATAATAGATTTATTATCTCACCTTTACAGAGATTTCTCTTACCTGCAAACTTAAATTTTAGGTATTCGGTTAGGCAACTGTCCTCAGTTCCTCTTCACAGAGGACAGAAATTTGCTGTGCTCATCCATTTTGTAGCTAAAGTTAAAGAACTGTAGGGAAGTTGATAACTGTCTGATTAAGTAATTATATCATGTACAGTAAAAGTCATCCAGAATAGCATGAGAGTTGGTGCTGATCAGATACTTTTCTAAAATACTTTATTTGACACAGCATTAGGTGAACAGATATATGTAAATGGAAACAGAGGGAAAGATCTGCCTGGACAGATCAGCTTGAAGGGTTGAGCTCTGTAGTTCAGCACGTCAGTGACATTTTGTCTTGTTGATTCAACTTTGCCAAGTCCACAAAAAGTTTTCACCAAATGATAACAAAAAAAACAAGACAATGCCCTTTTCCTAGGATTCTTCTCATTGTTTTTCCAGTGGGCACTGGATGATGAAGCAAAACAAACAATTCAGTGTAAAAGTTCCGAAAGAAGATTCAGATTTTTCTAGTTCATGCACTTTAATGTGGGTCATTACCTAGTAAGGATGAAGATGTCAGGAATAGGAAATGTACTTTGGAAAAACTATCCAGCAAGGCAGATGGAGAACTGAGACCATGTGAACAGCAGGATCTCCCAGCTGTACAACAGGTATTGTACTCATGTCAGCAATGTTCAGCGTTGATGGGTTTTGCCCATACTGTTCCTGCCATCGGTGGAGGTTGTCATTGTTGTCTTATGCGAGAAAAATAAGTTTCTTTGTACAAATGTCAGCCTAGCATGTCTTGACACCTCCCTGATTTGCTTGTACTGAAGTATTAGTGGCTTTGAATGTTGTATGTTGATATGCACTGTGTCACTGTGGCTGGCATCTGGCAATTAGCTGTCACTTTGCATCTTCAATTTTGCACCTTAAACTGAAGGTAAGAACAAAAGCAAAGACACTGTTAGTACAGTATCTAGATGGATTAAACACAGAGGAAACTAAGAAAAGGGGGGAAGAGATATTAAATATGTATGAATTCTTGCTTTATACTGCTTATTTTGATGTGAGTTCTTTATTCCACATGAGGCCACATACCATCCAAAGAATTTCACTTTCTCTGATGTTTTGATTTTAATTTTTTAAAAACATTTTCTTCAACAGCTGGGCTTTGTAATTTTTATACAGCTAGGAGAGTATGTAGTATGAATGGTCTTTTTTTTTCTTTTTGAAGAAACACAGAAGTGAAAGCAGGTACAGATGTCGTATGCAGAATATTTAAACCATGAGCCTTGTGCTGCCTTTTATCTGTCAGTTTACCACACTTAAAATTTTATTTTTGTGGTGCAGCCTTGGAGCTGCTTTTTCTATTTTGCTTACATGATACATAGGCTAAACTTGCACCTTTTTCAGTGAGACCTACAGTGAGACCTTCAACTTCATGTTGTCCTTTGCTTATCATGGTAAGAACTGGATGTCAGTTTGTCCAACACAAAATGTGAAGAGCAGATAAACAAATAGTTATGTAGGCGTTTATTCCCCTCAGATCATTGTTGTGAAGGTTTGCATCACCTAATATGCTCAAAGCTTTCACCGCACTCAGTTCAGGATGCGTCTAAAGAGGCAGCACTACTCTGTGAATGCTTAAAAATCTGAGCACTGAAGATTACAGGGAGAAGGGATGGAAGGAAAAACTAAGGTACGGCTCAAATAAAAAGGTTTGTAGCTACTAGCTTCATCTTCAGATTCCACCCTGAGAACCCCTTTTTTACTAGATTTTCACAGTGTGTTTTTAAAGCAAATGTAACTTGTCTATAGTCAGGCCTAGTAGTATAAAAACTTGTAAATCATCTTCGGTTTGACCTGAGGTTCTGGAGAGCAGTTGAGCCCACAGATTCCTCCTCCTGAGCACACATTTAGTTAGTATTGGGTAAACACATCCCATTATGGCATTTGTAGAACTGGGATGAATTAAATAACATTAACTCATTGCATCTTTCTAAGCATTGGTTTTCCTTAAGTTGAGAGGAAGATGTTGAATAGCTTACAAATACTTTGACTTCAGAATGAATACTTCAGGGACCTGATTAAATAAAGAGAAAGAAAGAAGAGAATTCTGCCAATTATTTCATCAAGAGCTATGTAGAAGATATATAAGTGGATAGATAAATATTATCCAGTAGTATGCTTGAAAAACTGACATACCTTTATCCATCAAAACAGAAATTATTGCAATAGAAAAAACCTAGGATATTTGTCTTTTTTCCCCTCTGCCTTCTGGGAAACAGAATAAATGGTCTGAATAAAAAAAAACAACAAAAGACAAGAAAAAAATTCCTTTAAAAATTTCAATAAAAATACCTTCCCTCAGCAGGTAGGTATGATCTCTATTCTTTATCTAGCTCTATTTTTGTATTTATAGATCCTAACCTCTTTTGCTTGCTGTAAGCCTTTTCAGTCTCATGCTTCCCTGAGCTTATGTATAGTAATGGTTTCTCTTCCTCAAATGCCTCAATCTCTTTCAGATTATCACTTCCAGGGCCACAGGTCTGTTAACAATACACCTTTACAGCATACATTTACTACTTTTCCAAGTGAACGAGGCTGTCCCTAAGCAGGAACATAATGCAGTCTGACAATTCTCACTAGGTATCTTGGGAAATCTCTCTTTTGCTCTGTAGATAATGTATGTCTGTTTAAGCAACAGTCTCCACCAGTGAAGCCTGTCTTCCACCTGATAATTCACTTCAGTGGGAATTGGATGTTCTGAGTAGAATGCAGTAACACGTCAGGCTTATAAGTCTGCTACCATACATGCTAGAGCAAGTAATAAAACAGCAAAATGGAAATATGGCAGGATAAATCCTATAGTTTTTAGTGTCTTTTGGATTGATCTAATGGGGACAAAATTGTTGTAGGGAAGAGCAATCTGCTGTGAAATTTATAAGGATGGATTTCCTGAATGTACCAATGCCTTGTGAAAATAAACCTGTCGAATGAAGTCAGAGTGCCAGAACTTCTGTTTTTAACATAAAGAGAGCCCACTCTTGGTTTACCAAGTGGGATTTTAGATGTCCAACAGCTGGCATGCATGTTCTGAGGGGTAAAGAAAAACCTTTGGTAAGGGGAAGGAACAACGTATTTTTAGATTTCCGTAGGAATAGGAATTAAGAAGTCCTCCTTAGAAAAACTAACAGTACAGTCTCCTTTTCTTGAAACCTTTTAGAGCTGCCTGCAAGGGATGAAACTGTGGCAGAGACTCCTGGTGTTCCTGGGCTGTGGCCCAGCCAGAAGCCTGTCTGCCTGCCAATGTTATCTCAGCTGGGGACGCACATGTTCATGATGCCTTGTTGTGGTCTCGGCAGAGGGGTGCATGAGGCATCAGAAAACCATATAGGTTTGTGAGTGTGAAAAAGCTACATAATTCTCTAAAGAAATTTTCATCTGGAAAACTTTTTCCTATCTTTACATACGTGGGAATATTGTTGTCACCTACTCTAAAATAGGTGGACCAGATGAACTCAGAAGGCATAGTGGTTGTCACTTTAATTTCAGAGTAAAAGAATTCCTCAAGTGACTCAAACTAATATGCCCTCTCTCTTAAATTTTTTTTTTCTAAAATCTGTAGTCCCAGCTTTACCACTAGCTCTCCTCACTCAGCTGTAATTACACAATATGCTGAGCAAATGCAAAAGAAGACAGTGTGACCTACTTTAATGAATGGCAAGACTAGGTTCTAATTTTATGTCGATTTTTGCAACCCTTTTTCAGGGACCAAATCTCTCCACTTTTGGATTATAAGGGTCCCTGTTTCATAGCTCACTTTCACTAGTTTTGCATCTGTATTAATGTGACAGTGGGATGATTTTGAGTGTCCTTATATTATCATGGGTTATAATTAATTTATTAATCTACCAAATTAATATCTTTTTCATGCTGGTGGATATCTTTAGTGCAATACCCTTTATGGTTTAAGATTTGCTCTGTCTTCTTTGTATTGGGTGTAAATACTGGCAACTGCTCAAGCTGAGACAGATGAACGAAATTTTAATTACCTTGAGAAAGTGAAGATTGCTTTTTCAAACATAATAGACTATCACTTAAACTGGATTATTAGCCTATTTTATTTTTTCAGAAGGATCAGCTGTGTTTTTAGAGGATATTCAGTTTTATATTACACCATTATTATTCAGATTTACATTCTGCAGTTTGCATTTTGTCTTTAAATTCTGGCAGCTGTTTTGGATTTTTAAAAATTATTATTTTTTTATTACTTTATATTGCTGAGCTTGATATTTTCTTTATACAGAAGATAATGCTTTTCAGCTTTTCATTATTAACAGCTTTTATTTTTTTCTTTTTTCCACATCCATGCTGTTTTATTCCCCCCCTATTTTTCTTTTTTGTAAGTAGGTGTGCAGAAGAAAAAAACCTAGCAATTTTCTTGGCAGTATATTGAATATGACAGCAGGAAGGACAAAGATAAAATAATACACACATACCAGTTATTTGAACAATACAAGCAGAGATACAATGGGTTTGTTTTAGCCACCAGGGAGCAATGAATTTGTGTGATTTGACTGCAAGTAATATTTCTGATATAGTCTTGGTTTGAAAAAAAAATCAAGCTGGTATAAATGCTCAGAGTTTGAGGGTTTTTGTGTTTCTCACTCAAATCAGTATAACCTTTTCTTGGATCAAACAGTGCTAACCATAGACAGTTACAAACATGTTTGGAATAAATTAGCTCATAAACATTTTATTCTCATCCCTTAATGGGGAATGCTTCACAATGCGCTGTCAAATATGATGAGATTTCTCATTTAATGGCTCACTTTATCAACATTCTAGTAATTGCACTTTTAATGGCACAGTGTTTGTGTGCAGCAGTGGTGACATTCAGTGCCCAGTTAGACTACAACGTGATTGATCCTCTGCATACGTTGCTTAAGGGTTTTATAATTCATATTCTCTTGTTTTACAGTGGCAGGTATGACAGAATCTGAATATGCAATCAGGTAATCTACATCAAATATCAAGTTGCTTGAAATACTGAATATATTTTCCAAACACATGACCACGTAAGAATGATCTGAAAATATTTTTCCAGCTAACAGTGCTCAGAGCTACACCTGGGCATATGGGAGCTTATACGGGTTTTGGAAAAATCTGGAATAAACTCTATTATGTGATATGCAAACTCTTTATAAACTTTTCTGGGTGAAGGGTTAAGTGTAAAAAGCTTTATTGGCAAGCACTTGAGAGCTATCTTTTCTTTTAAGAGTCACACATGATAGTTATAAGTGCATTGTTTGTTAAACACTACTGTATAGAAATTTTAAGGGAAGATACTTTTTAGGGCGAATCCAGTTCTATTTAAGTGAAACAGAGAAAGCAGTTCAAGTCATATGCCTTAAGTTAGTTTGCATAGTTTCTTGGAATTAGGAAGAAAAGATGGCCATCACTTAGGCCCTCTTTGTTGGTCTAACATGCAGTAGTCTTCTAGTGCTTAAGTCCTTCAATGTTGCAGGTTAATCTACAACAGTTTGAAATACACCCGTGAAGTATGATTATGGGTGCTGCCTTTCTGAAATGCCATTGCTGGATGAGGTTTCCTTTTGCTTAGGATATTTGCTTAATATGTAGAAGACCAAAGCTCAGTTTTTTCCCGTTGCTTTGAGAGTAAGGGCAATCTTTCTGTTGCATTAAATTTGGCAGAAAATAAATCCCCTTCCATTCCAGTTGGTCAATTGCCAATTTATTATCACAAAAATAGAAAGAATTTGATTTCTGGCTCTGAGATGTATGTTTTAAATGCTAGTTTACATTCCCCCTGGGTTACCCTCCTGTCATTAAAACACTTTGCATCCTTCAAGATTGCATACTCAGCGGGGAAGCAGCAAAGCTAGAATATATATAACTTATTAGGACTCTTACATCAGGCCTTCCCATGAGCTTGGGATCTATTGTACAATTATCACACTCCTCTTCAGCTGTACTGGCTAGGTTGCATTGTTTCTGCTTTCTTTGCTAACTGGGGGCTTTGCCTTAAAGTCATGGTCTGGTCTCTATGCTTGGATGCAAACATCAATAGCCAATTAATCCCAGGTGTAAATCAATTGAAATCAGTAGAGGTATATTGGTTGGAATGAATTATCCTTTCTTTTACATCTGAGCAGCTCCGCTGATTTCTGTTAGGCACCTGAGTTCAGAATTTATTTCCTGAAGTCTGTTGCAGAGAGATGCAGCTGTGTGAGCTACCAGCACCAGATTGCAACTAGTGGGCTGAACTTTCTTTGGGTGCAATAGCTGTAAGCGGATGGGTCAGCTTTTATATTATGTGTCTGCAAGTTTTGTCTGGTCACAGAGGACTCTTGCTGCTTTGCTCAGTTCTTGTGGTTGCAAAAGTCTTGTGCCAGTCACCACCACCTGGACTGCCAGTTCACAACCACCTGAGAGCCTCACTGTTCAGCTGTATCCCTCCTATATAGTCTAATTTCCAATATAGTTCCTGCCTTTGTGTTCCCCAGACAAATGCACTGACATCTTATTTCTGACTCCAGCCTATGGCCTAAATGCTTGTCCACCCCTGTACCCTGGTTTTGGGTCCATATGCAGCCTGCTGCATTGGTTCTATGAGCTGAGTGTTATACCTGACATAGGTGGAGAGCCTAAGTAGCAGATGCTTTTCTCAGTTTTCTTTGAACTGATGTTTTATGTTGCACATTTAATTAATATCAGATTAGTTACTTTATTAGCCTGTGTTTGGATGTGTTGCTGACCCATAGATGTTCTTTTATTTGCCTTACTCTTTAAACTATTATTCTACTGAATGGAAACTTACTGAAGCTTGTAGAAGACTATCAACTTCCTTGTAATTTATCACGTGTCAGTGAGAGAGGTTAATTTTGATGGCAATTAATTTATGGCAAACATAAACAACAATTAAACAGTATTTGTATATTAGTGTTAACTACCATGCTTCAAAGGTAGCAATCATCTTAACTTATAATTAATAGAAACAAATTGTAACAGTGAAGAGGTGAAAAAAATTCATTCAACCCCTCCAGTTTATTTGATGTAATAAAAATATAATGACTTAATTGATCTTTAGCTGCTATAAGTAAAAGCTAATGACATGAAATGAAGTTTAGCTATTGGCTTCAGGGAATGATATTTTCTCATGTAGTAAAATACAGTGGGATGCACATAAGTGAATACTTTATGTTTACTATTAATGAAATGATGTACTTTTCACTGTGGCAGGATATATACCTATAAACAATTAATATGGGGAAGTCTCCTTGTTTTTAAAAGTGTAATCTCTGGCAGAAAATGCAATGGGGAAGTATATTGCTAAATTAAATGGTCATGGAAAGGACTTGATAGGGGATATTTTGTATCTTGTCCATTAACTCATCCTTCAAGACACGCACAGAATGTCTTTGGTATCACCAAATCAAAACCCTAGTATCTCTATGTAGTTTGATAACCTGACCTTTAAAAGTCTTAAGGGACTACTATTAATGTGACCTTTTCTTAAAAAAAAAAAAAGTTTTGTAATGCTAGCTGCAACATGAAGACCATTTAAAATAAATTTAGACAAATTTTGTTTATGTTCCAGTTTCTGTTATTTTGGATGAGGATAAAAGGTAAGATTAGGGGAACGTCAGATATTCATGCAGTGGCAACCAGCCTGGCCTATTGTCCCGTCACACAGCAGGAAGCTGGGTGCCAAGGGAGATCATTAATCGCCATTAATTTCATGTCTGTGTGCCACGAGATGTATTGACACTTTCAGGAGTGTAATGGAAAAACAAATTATTGTATTGAAAACTATGTGGCATCTAGATAAATTCAGTAATTTTATTTCTATTCACAATTCAGGTACAAGTTGCTGTCAGAAATAAAATGAGGGAAAAATAATCACCTCCATTCTTTCTGTGACTTGTAACAAGCAAGATAAAATTAAACCCAAACATATAATTACATTAAAGTCACTTTGATTTTCATTAAACCAGAAAGAAATACAAATATTTTAAGTATTAATCAGATTTGCAATTAAAATTAAATAAATGAATCGATGAACCAGCAATCATGTTAGACTGAAACACCATCAGATGAGCAATTTTAACCTCTCAGTACTGTGGTTAACCACACTATGTGGTAATGACAAGAAGTCCTTTTCTAAACTGAAAGTTAACTTATTTCTCTGTAGTCTAACATACCAGTAAAGTACAGCCATTAATGGCACTTAGTATACTATTTTTCTTTCATGAATATTTTAAGTTGCTTTTTGAAACCTTTTATGTTTAATTTTCTCAGTAACATTCTGTGCCAGTTAGTTTCATACCTTAGTTATGCATTGTGTGATGACTTGGTTGATGTCTCTGGTTTTGGTTTTTGTTTTTCCAAAGCCATGTGGGTATTTAATTGGTGAGAAGACTCATAGAATCTCCCCTGGATTAGGGGAGTTAATTAGAACACTTTTATAACAAATGGTTGAAGTTTCTCTTTACTCTTGAAAAGGTAATATTAATAGGTTTTCTTTTAACTGAGGTTAGTATAACAAAATTTTTATGAGAATGGTTACTACTCTAGTTTCTTCAAGTCTTAGCTGTCCATCATAATATTTGCCTCATTTTTACTGAAAATACTGCCAGCTTAGTTGGCAATTTGTTTTCGTACTATATGTCTGCAAACATGAATATTAATTTCTTAGAGCAGCCTCCTGTTGTTTTGTTAGATTATTTGTCAAAGATTAGTCAATAATTTTATGAATAATGAGATCTTTCTGTGGCCAAAAATCTTTTGTGTAATAGTCTTTACTGACTGATGTAAATCTCAAAAGGACTCTTTTATTGCAGAAGTGTTTGGAGTAACACAAACACAAGATACTCGTGTTGTTGTTTTTTTTTTTTTCACCCAAGGAATAAAAAACAGAATTAAGAACATCCTTGGTTGTGTTTCTTTGGTTTGGTTTCCTTTTGTGAATATGTATGTATTTACGTACCAGAAAGCTCCTGCATAAAATGTGCTTGGATGAGAGTAACTATGAAATTAGGTTCAACCTTTTCTTTAAGCTGCTAATGTGGTATTTAGTCTTGTTGAGATAAAGATATAAGTTAACTGGTTGTTGTTTTAAACCAGGAAGCATTGTGTGAAGCTAAATGAAGCTATTAAATTTGGCAGTCACAGCCTTTTCAAAGCTAGAAGCTTCAGTTTTTCCAGATGATGGTGACAATTCTTCTGTGCTCTAGATAGTTTTATTGCTTCATAGCCGATGTCTCTCTTCTAGGATTGGCTTTGATCCTGTTCCTGGAAGAGCTATATGTAGGAAAGTGTCCATCGCAACTAGGATAGGCTAAAACTGAGGGCTCTGTCATGGAGGTACCAGTTGCTGGTTTGAAGCTCTCTTTTGACATTTGGTTTTTTTCCTCAGCATTTGCTAGTTTCTCCCCAAGTATGGGAACAGCCATGCTATTGTCTGCAGTCATCCTCCAACTTCAGCCAATGCTTATCACTCACAAATAGATTACCTGTCTCCTCAAGAAGTCAGTTAAAAAACTGTAGCTAAAACTGCTGCAGTGACTTCCTTAAAGTCCCTTCATGTTCTTCAAAGGGTTAACATAAGCAGACATTGTGCATACAAAGATAATTTGCCTCCTCTGCAAATTCTCCAAAGAACCCAAGCTAAAAGGAAGTGTGTGGATTTATGTATTTGAACGGGCTTCTTACTTCTTGTCCCGGTTTGAGACAAATTAAGGGAGACGCTCTGGGAGGAATTCCAAAGAAGGCAGGTTTCAGCTGCCCCTCCCCCACAAGGTTCGGAAAGAAAATTCCTTGGATAAAAGTGAAAAAGGAAAAAAAATTATCTATTTAACAAACACAATGCACGCAGGCATGGGAAAAGAATAATGCTAAATAATAAAACCTCTCGCTGTGGAGAGAACCTGGGTAGATTTCAGAGTCCTTTGTGGGTGTGGCTTTCTCCTCTCCGGAGCTGGGGTTCATCATGGACCCCTCCGGGCCGAGCTGTAAGGTGTCCCAGCTGATGTTCTCATGTTGCTGAACAGTCCAGAAGACAAGAAGAAGCCAAAGTCCCAGGGCTCTGTATTTTAGCTAATGAACAAGTAACTAGCTAACAAGCAATAGGAATGTAACTCTTTATCTCTGTTTTTGAGCGCCGAAGGAATTCCACTGGCTTACCCCCCGCTCCTACCCTCTTAAAGGTCTGCCTTAAAGCTACAGAAAATGCACAGAATTCATGTCTGGGCATAGAGCAGGCAATAGGGGATACACATCATAAAGTCACCCCAAGACAATTTGGAATTTGAAAAAAAGTTTACATTTTTAGGTCCTTTTTGAAGAGCAATATGTTTCGTGCATATTCAGTACAGACTTCAAGGCAAAATGTAGGTGGCCAGAGGTAGATTAAACAGCTCAGAGTGGATAAAGTCACCTTAGATTCAGTGTAACATCAATTTCTAACAACTGAAGCAAATGTCCAAGTAGCAGGCTCTTGCTTTTTTATTCTAGGTAGATTCTTCCAAACTGTCTGTCTGGAACTGCTCCACTATACATAAATTATATATGTCTCAAAGTTACTCCTCTTGTTTCTCATGTCATTGTAGTCAATCTCCTTCATTTTAGTCGAAAGAGCATTGAATTAAATTGTATAAAATGGAAGAGCTCCAGCAGGAAATGTGCAGAGCCACTGCAGAGGCTGTCAAGAAAACATTCACAGAGTTTAATGACAAAACAGAGGCTAGATATTTTAACAGAGAGAGTAGGAAGAATACTTCTTTACAGGCTTAATCCTGTAGAAAAGTGCAGGCATTGGTCAAGTATTCTCAATTTTCCATGCAAAACCACAGGAATAGTAAAAATGTCATCACCTAAGCTTAATTGAAAAGAGGAAAAGGATGTGACTTCAATAATAGCTTAAAAAAAATCTCCTGTTTGTAGTAATTCTTTGAATTTTTCAGAGAATTTCAATTAGTCTTTATTTCTGTGACATTGACTCCAAGACATTTGGAGGCCAGTGCTCTGTAGGTTGGGAACTGTAGAAATATGGTACTCTGCAGCAGTTCCCTTTTCAGGTAGCACTGAACTATACCTTAGCTGTTGCATGGACCCTTGATAGTGTAAGCAGGGCAGTCCTGCTAGATTAGAAGTAGTGAATGTGGTTTCCTCTGTGCTATCATGTGATTTCCCTGACAACACCCCTGCGGAGAGTTTCACTGAGCTGTGTCTCATGCAGTGATTGCGTAAAATTGTATGTTAGTTCCCACTGTATGTACTCCCTTCCCCAGCTGAGATTTTTTTTCTTCCCCTTTACACTCACAGTGGTGTGTAACTGCTCAAATCAGATTGCATTTGATGCCCAAGCTCTTTTTGAGTAAGTCTCTGTCACTGTAAGTTGACATTATGTAATCCTGTCAGGAATCAATGTAGGCTTCTTTTTTTATTATTTTTCAAATTAACAAGATGAATTGTCAAGTTAAAATCAACTTCCTTGAAACAGTTCTTTTTCTTTCAGATTATATCTTGATTGCTGTAGCTCTTGTGCCGCCGTTAATAGCTGAAAATGAAGCTTCATTTTTGTCAGTTTTGTTAACAAGACCTTAAATACTCTCTAGTTTTGGCAAGCTTTGATCAGTGTTTTCCCTACAAATAAGCTGAAGGCTCACTCCTGGGCAAACTTTCCTGTTTTCTTTATTTCTGTTTCAGCATACCCCTTTTGAAAGCAAATTTCCATTTGATAAACCAAGCTGCTTAGAGATTATGCAGTTCTTTCTTAGGAAGTTGCCAATTTGCTTCTTATTTGAAAGTCCTTCTTTAAAATTCGTTCTGCTTCTCTGGAATAAGATAGCAGATTTTCCACAGGAGTTTGTTTTTTAATCCCTTCCCTGTTTTCCAGCAAGCATATTTCAGCAGCTTTAATTTGTCAGTAACCCACTTATGACTCAGCTCTGCTTTATTTGCTCAAGTTTTCTTTTCTCTAGCATGAAGATATAGAATCTCTCTCCCTTTAATTATAATAATGTAGATAATTACCATTCTGCCAACTTTTTTTTTGCTTTTCACTATGAAAAGAGTTTCTGAAACCGGGTGGATTTAAATATATTTTATCTTTTTGTTGAAATTTAATTGTGACTTTTCATTCAATGATTATTAAAAAAGTTCATAATCTTCTGTTACATTCCATTGTCTGCCATGTAAGGACTCTCTTGAGTATATTTTTGCCACTGTAACTCCATGGAAACAGCAGGTGGGAGTGAATTTATTGTGCTCATTTGCTGTGAGTCATTTTAACATGGCAGTAGGCCTTGTTGTGCATAGGATATGTTAGTTTAGGCCAGATTTATTGTTAATATCAATAAGTAGCTTCTGAACTCCATCATCTCAGTGCCTGGATGAAGAGAACCTCCATCCAAGTGGAGTGAGAGCCACTGTTTGCACCTGTCTTTGGAAATGCTCACTAATTCTTTCAGTGATAGTGCTCAACCACAAGCTCTTCCTTCCAGCTTTTCCCTAAACAATCTGAAGCAATTTCTAAGCTATTCTGCTGGACTGTAAATCGTTTACATTGAGACAGATCTGGCTGGCTTGACAAACATCATTTGCTCAGATCAGGATAATTTTAAAATTATTATTTCATCAAACTTTCTATCAAAGCTCAAACACAAGACTTAATGATTTGGACTCCTCTTCAGATTATGAGAAGTACTGTGACACCCCACTGTCACACCTGTCTCCTTTGAACTTCCTTTTTAGGCTTCTTTACAGAAGAAAGACTAAGCTGAATATGAGATTGAGTGTTCTGGGTCTTAAATTCTAGAAGTATATTTAGCCAGCCTATAACAGTCTTGTACACTTGATAAGAATACTGAGGAAATTGCTAGCTTTAAATTGAAAGCTGTAGTTTGTGGTCCCTTTTCCTGAAGAATCAAAAATATGCTTTGTGTTTTAACAGCACAACTACAATTTTACAAGTAATTCAGTGAATTTTTCCCAGAACTTGGAAATGTGGTCTTTACTGACTTTAGCCAGACGCCCAACTCAGTGGAAATATTCCCTCTAATTTTAGTTAGAATTAGTCACAATAGATTAATTAATCAACATGTAACAAATTGTGAGAATGGGCCAAAACCTGACACTTGATAAAGTAAATATGAAGTTTTCAGTGAGCAGTAATAGAGTTATTCAGTTTGAGAGATATGAATGTGATATCTGAATATCATAGGTGAGATATCAGAGTGCTATTGGAATCAGTCCTATGATTTGCAGTTTCTTAAAAAAATTAGGGCAAAGGTCAACTAGGCTGCCAAAGCATTCCTCCAATCTGTTTTCTGTAACACCTGGAAGGAGAGACAATAAAATTTTTAACTGTGATATAAGAGTAGCTTAGCTCAAGTTTCTGTCAGCCCTGCCCAATAAGTGTGACTGCAGGTTCATGGTACTAGGCTGGAATAAATGATCTAGTGATGTTTACTTGATACAAATATCTCCTGAAAGTTCTGTACCCCGGTTATGAGAGTTACAGTTATCAATAAACACAGGATACCATTATAGCAAGCCTGTGCTATATACATAAATTTAAAACCACATTATGAATTCAAATATTGAGAAGTCAATGTTTTTGTACCATTCTGAGCTCTGAAAGCAGCCTTCCCTATATACAGAACTTTCAGCAGAGTTTATTCTGTGGTTTGCTCAGTACTCACTAGGCTTCTTGAAGGAGGGTGAAGGATTATTGTAGTGAAGGAAAGCATTCCTACAGGTTCTAGAAATCTTGTTAGTTTTGTGTGCTGACTCCACACCGGCACATAGGTTTTAATTTTCTTGCCTGCCGCTGAATGGGCATGATTTAGCTACCTAATAGAATGAAGGATGTCCTTTTAACTGTATTAGAGATAGGAGGTTGGAAGATTAGGGTGTTAATGCTGTGGTCTTTCATAACATCTTCATAATTCCTTCCAGCTGATTTTTCTGATTGTCCAGTTTTCCTTATATCAGTCAGAAATATATATGCAGTTTATTCCAGGCTAAATTAATCCATGTCCATTAGTTGCTTTGAGATCTT
This sequence comes from Monarcha castaneiventris obscurior, assembly GCA_026261815.1. Taxonomy (NCBI): domain Eukaryota; kingdom Metazoa; phylum Chordata; class Aves; order Passeriformes; family Monarchidae; genus Monarcha; species Monarcha castaneiventris. Next base: position 28,782,460 of record JAMPIT010000433.1, read on the forward strand.
TTCATAGTAAACCTCCTAGAGCTGCAATGTCCTTTTCCTTGATAATTTAATTTTAATGTTCATTTTCAGAAGCAAGATAAAACATTGCTTTTACAACATTTTTCTACAGTGCTAACAAGAGTAGCTAAGGAGAAAGACCTCCACATTTAATCACTTTTTCAGTAATGCTATGTTTCAAAAGGGAGCTTAACAGCTGAAATCATCAGTCTCTACAAGAGCAGTGCAGGTTCTGTGAGTGACATTTCTCTAAGGCAGGCTTTTCAGTGTGAAGTCTGCAGATTTCACAAAGTCTTTTGTTGTTCTAGTGTCAAGGTCATGCAGCCATCCTAACTGATGTGTGAAGAAATTCTGACACATACAAAATCAACATAATAGTTGTCTTTGATGCCTTTAGGCAGTAGTAGTAGTTGGGTATAATTTTACATAGCTGACAATCATTTCACTGTGAAGATTGTGAAGAAAGACTTTCTTCAGCGCTTCATCCTACTTACCATTTTTGTTTTAATCTTGTATTATGGTAGATCAGCCTTCCTTTTTACTCCATATAATTACTCTGTTGCCTCTTGATACTGATATTGAGAAGCAATCCATATTAGTACTACTCTTCCTTGTATGCTCAGGGAGAGCAAATAGTTTTGGACAATCAGTGTATGTTTAGGATTACATTTTTTATCTGAACCATAACCAGTTAGGAAAACAAATGCCTTCATAGTTGCTGCCAGTATTAATCCATTCATTAACTGGCAAAGCTGATGAATGAGTGGTTTCTCTAGAGGATGAGCATGCTGCCTTCCCAGTGTAGACAAGGTGACCTGGTTACAACCCGTGGGATTTGAGTGACGGTTCAGCTTGCTGCTCTAGTTCTAGAGTTGGATCAATGCTAATGAAGAGTGGAATGAAGAAGGGTTATCGATACAATAATGATCTCCCCGAGGCGTTTCAAGGCAGTAAAGAAAAGCATGGTTTTACTTTTATCACTTCTCACATATTGAACTGATAGCTGAGTCACATTTTCTTTAAACCAAGAATAAACAGGCCCTGCAAGTGTACGATGTCATATTTACAGTCTTAGACTTAGTCACCTAAAGACCAGCTCTTAAAAACCTGACTAATCCAGCAGTAATCCTCCAAAGTATTACCTCTGTTATGTTTCAGTACCACATCTTTGGCACAATTAATAACCTATAGTCAAGTCTGAGTTTTGCCATGTTAGAGCACTTGTGAAAAGTATATTTGTGACTTGCTATCTAGAATGCTCAGGGGTTGGTACATTTGTGCCCTGAAATGTAGGTAAATTTGTAATAGTTATTTCCAGATTTAGCAGTCTGTAGATGCACACTGATTTGCAAGCAATTATTTATACCACACATGCAACAGAGAAATTTAAGGGCTGCTGTTACAGACCTTGCTATGATTAACAGACTAGATCTAGTCAGGTAGCATTTTTAGGTGTTTTGTGTTCTAGTCAAATTATATAACAGCACTTGCAAGGCTGTTATATCTCCTTATTGTCAAAATGTTTCTATTACTATAGTTTGAATGAGTTGCTGAGATAATACTTTAGCAGAAAGAGTATGGTGGTACTATGGTTGGTCTTAATTGTCTGTGTTAGGTAATTTCCAGTATGAAACAAGAGAAACATCAATTGGCACAGACTCTAGTAAAACAGATATATGCTATTTCAGTAATTGTTCCAATTTGTAGGAGTTTATAAGGATACATTTATTCTGTGACATTCATACCTATTTCATGTTTGCAGTTTAAAAATGAACAGAATCCAGTACAATATCCTATTATAAGCACCCTAATGGATTTAAATAAAAAGGCAAAAATAGTTTCCAGCATAATTAAATTGAGTGCCGTGGTATTATACTGGAAATGCTCAGTAGAATTTGAAGCACATAGGAGGAAATATGCCAAAAGCACAGTAATTATGCAACAAATCTCTCAAAATATCTACATTATTGGTGCTGTGGGGAGTATAAAATAACCTCTGCCACTGGGAGGCCTGGAAATAATGGCAAGTGTATGTTTCTTTTAAAGACACTTGAACAAGAATTGGGCATTAGGACATTGGTTTATTGTAGGATCAGTATCACCAATGCTTTTTTTCCCACTTTTTTCTTTATTGGAGGTGAGAGTAGCAACTTGTGTGAATGATATAGTACATAGAGAACACTGTTGTATCTATTCAAGAGAAATGTAAACGTGAGATTGTATTTTAGATGTAGTAGGGTATACCATTGCATATATATTGAAGAAATCTCTAATTGAGATAAAGGTGCAATGAAAATAGTTTGTGTTGTTGTAATTAAAGACCATTTATAACAAGTATTGACTTGAGACTCAGTTTAGATTGCCTTGGCAATCTTTATTGTTGCATGTCAGCTTCTGAGAGTTGTGTTCTGTCCTCGTCTCTCTGATCAAAAAATAAGCTGTGAGAACCCCTTGAAACTGTGGTGTGTGGAACCAAGTAGCACATCAGCATGAGAGAGCTGGATTCAGCACCTTCATGGACTAGTAATATAAATATTCTTTTTGGGTCAGGCTCTCTAAAGTGAGAATAATAGACACACTCTTTCATTGGGATTTCACAAATATTTGCTCTGAGAGTGATGAAAACTTGTGATGAAACTTGCATTATGTTTCAAGTCTCAGGAAAATTGTACTTTGTTAATTATTTAACCTTTGTCCATTTCTTTAAAACTGATCCTGTCTGCCTGTGCCTCTTCATGCTGTCATAGATTCCTCTTCTGCTTCTCTTCTTTTTGCTTCTGTTTGCATTTCTCCCCCCTCCACTCTGTCTCTCTCGGTCCTGCAGTGAGAGCAGGCCTAGCAAATCAGTGCTGCGAGCAGTGAACCTGTGCCTTTCAGGCATACTAAGCACAAGGTCTCATTCAGTCTTTCAAGTTCCAGTCTAAGCTCCCAGCCTCAAAGAAACAGAGACTGTAGATTTGTTGGTATAATAGTTTGAGGGGTATCCATTACCAATAAAATATTTTCCTTTAATTTCTAAAATACAGTCCCAATATAGCAAAGACTTTTGGCAGTGTACCTTTTCTCTGCTTTCTTTAATATGTACTTCATTACAGGTTTAAGAGGAATGAAAATAGCATTAATTAATTAGCACACCAAGCCCTAAACTGAAAATAAATCTCTTTCAGTGTGTTAAGGTTGTCTCTGTTTTATAGTGTGACAGAATTTGGAAGTATTGGTTAGAACAATACGGAAGACATAAAAGTTAGTTATAAAAATAGTTGTTTGACTTAATTTGTTTCACCTTTGTATTTAAAAATGCAATAGTGTAAAATTGCTACCTGTAATTACTGAAATCCAATTTTGCTAACTAGTCAATTTTTAACTCCTACCCATCAGAAAGGAGAAAAATGGAAGAAGGCAAGCAGCATTTTAAAATTAAATTTTATTTGAATGTCTATTTAAACAAAATTGTGACTAGAGAATGTCTTAGGGATATATAATGGACTTTATGAGACATTGCAATGTTTAGTATTAGTATTGGATTTACAGGCCATAGAAGAAAGAGGACAGTAGTTCATTGTTAAGAAAAAAAAATACCATTGTGTCAGATTACCCACAGTTTTGTGTACCTTTTCCTACACCATCTTCTATATTAAAAATTTAACAATAGGCTTTGCTAGCAAAAACTATGAAAAAAATGATAAAGAAGATTAAAAAATGTAGTGCACTAATGTCAACTCCTTAAAAATCATGTAACATGGATTTCTTGAATTTTCAACCTAATGCAATTTAGTCATCATCCAGGTTTGAACTTTCCATGTGTACAGTCATATGACCTGAAAAACTGAAATTAGGATATCCTCTACCATGAGAGAAGAAAAAAAAATCTTGGCAGTCTGAACCTGCCAGTGATCTCCTGCTCAAATCTGGATTTAATTGCAATTCAAAGAAGTATTAAAGGTAAACACAAACAGGGGTTTATTACTAAATAACAGGCAGTTAAGTGTGGGACGGGATCACTTTTTGCTCCCAGAATAGGAAATATTTGCCAAGACTGAAATACTGAAGTTAATATGCTTCAGCAGAGCAAGAGGAAGTTCTTTTGAATGCCCCATCCCCAGCTGTTTCCCTCTCACACAGAGTATTGGGTACACTTTGTCTTCAGCAAGTATCATCATGATTCATTAGCCATAATGCAGCCAGTCATCAAGCAATATAATCCAAACATACTTCTCATGAGGTTGTGAAATTCTGAAGGAAAGAATTTATTGTGCTATTTAGAATGTTCTGCCTTCCTAAAACTTCTGACCTATTAATTTCAAAAGCAATGAAAATGATGTCTCTGCTTTTCTCCCATCTGTCCCACCCAATAGATTTTTGACAGTTGAGTGCAGTGAAGCCTAGGTAATTACCTGAAATTAGTTGCTACTATTTTTGTGTTCTTTTGTGTTTTAAAGAGTCCTGTTTTCTAATGGGTGTGGTGCTATGCTCACGGAAATATTTGGGGATGTTCTAGGTACTATTTAATAATAAGTGAATATAATTGTATCACATACAAATCTTGCTTATGTTACCAGTAAGAACAAAATTCAATTTGTAGATTTAGATGTTAATTCTAATGCAGATTTTGTTTTCATTAATGTTTTTCTTACTTATTGGAGAAAGGGATAGCAAGGAAAGAACTACTATTTTGGGTAAGATGATTTGGTTTTGTTTTGATTCCTATTTAGAGTATAATTTTTATAGGGTCAGGAGTCTGGGCATTTGTTTGTGCCGTGGGACAAGTCTTAAATGGGGCAAAATTATTAACTGCTGTTGAATTTGCTGTGCTTTTGTGGCAAATTTTCAAAAGTCTGAAGTAAAGATCCTATTAAATTAGAATGCATAGTGCTGCTAACCATCTGAAGCCTAGAGGAGATTGAGCAGAGACAGGGTACACTGCTAAGCTGTCCAAGTGTAGTCTTATCCTAGAGACTCACTCAAGCAACAGTTTAAATAGCAAAACACTGAAAATATTGCTAAGCTCTTCATTATCATCTGGCCTAGCATTTAACTAAAAGGTTTTCTCTACCACACCTCATATTTCTTCTGTCTCAACTGCATCTTTATACTCTAGCTGATGTTGATATGCTGAAATGCTTACATGAGGGAAGAATAGCTAATGCAGATGGTTTGCTTGCCAGAGATGCTATACCATTTTTCATGAAGCCCTATAAATTCAGTGTCTCCTGATGTCCTGATACAGGTTTTGAAAAGCATGTATGGATCTAAAAATTACATGTTAGACTAGAGTTCCTTCTAGTATGGCATAAAAGCCTCCTTGTACTTGCACTTGCTGCTGTGCTCTGACAGTGTAAACCTCTTGTGCTTGTATCCTGTATTTGCTAGATTTCCTTCAGTGTCAAGAAGAACCAACCACTTTTAAAGGGTGGAGGCCTAAAAGCGATTTGTCTGCTTTGTCTTATACATACTCCTATTTAAATATTTTGGACAAATCTTTTATTGTTTCCTGTTAGTGCTAAAAATAATTAAAAATCTGTTGCTATCATGGAAATGAAAGTTTCATTGAGATACTCACTCAGACTGGAGTTGTGCCAGCTCTTTATGCCTGAATCCTTGCTGAGATACATACTCTTCTATTTTTTGTTCTCTCGAAATACATTACATTGACTATAGTGTTGTTCATCAGTTTTTATATAGTGATGGCACTGTATCTTATGAAACCCTGGCTGCCAATTCTTGCACTGATACACTGGCAACAAGAAAACTGACAGCTGTCTGTTTTTCAGGAATATATAATCATGTTTTCTGATCACTTGCTCATATGGCTGTCTTTCAACATGCAAACAGAGGGACAGATTCAAGTCTGAGTGCAAATCAATGCTCATTGTGGACATACAGTTAGTTTTAACATAAGGGGAACAGTCAGAAAAACTGCATTTTTTGAAATAATCCTGCAATAGGCTTATATTAATTCAGATTTAAGTGGGTGCTTTTTATGTGGTTATTGGAACTGGGATTGAATATCTGATGGAGATTTTAAAATTCAGTGACAATATTGATTAAAGGAAAAAAAGGTTTATTGGAAAACTATGTACCCATTTGTACATTCATTCATGCTTTTATCTTTGGATTAACATATAATATCCACCTGGCTGACATATGATAGTGATGCAAATAATTTTAAAAAGTGACTTTATTATACTTTAGTATGTTAGTGTTTATTTCATTTTCAGTGAATGGCAGACATGCATCTTTTAAGGGAAACTCAGAACAAAAAAGGCACTGACAGTGAGATGAACGCTTTTTGCTTCGTATGGATTTAAACCATACTTACAGAGAGTTTTTATTTTATATTTACATTCCAGAATACTGCAACAAAGATGTCTGTGGATATTCTTTATTCATTCTGCCTACAGAATTTGCATATGATATCAAAACCCAGATGATATAACATATGCAATAAATTTCAGTGCAAAGTACTTCAAAATGGGTTTTGGGGTACATAATTTGTTCTAGACTATAATTTTTTCTAAATGCCTAAATTAATGCTTGAATTTTCAGAGCTTCTGAGCAGACCTAATTTGCTGTGAAGTCATATGGAACTGCAGAATGGTCTCAGCACACAGAAAATGATAAAGCTGAGCACAAAACTAACTTTGTTTCCTGCTTTGATTCAATTCCTCAGCCACAGGACTATCCTTTTGTTTGTACTATCACACAGTCAGAATGAAACGTATTAGGTGGAACTGTGGTACTTAAATTAAAAATGAAAGGTGTTTAGCAATTCTATTATTTGTGATGTTGCCTGCTGTGTGTTTTTGTACTTTGCTGTAATTTTCTGGCTTATAATGCTATCTGTGACAGCCTTCGTCATGCTAATACCAGTTTTTTCTGCATGAAGTCCCATGCATTTGTAAAGAAAGGATGGACAGTGTGGCCTTTACCAGTTTAAAATAAGCAGTGTCATGGAATACCGAAGTTAGAGGAGAGAGAGGTGAGAGATTTACAGCTAATTCATCAATCTACTAAATGTGGTGCAAAATCTTTTCGGTACTTTAACAAGAGTAGCTGTGCATGGCTTTTCTTTATGAAAAATACCATTTTCTGTGGAAAATATCTCACTGGTAATCTTATCGGTAGAAATAGATTGCAGTATGCTGAAATAAGAAAATGAGAAAGAGGCATCAAAGTACTTTTAAAAATGAGACTTAGAGACGGTGAAAGGGCATTGATGATAACCAAGTGGTGTTATGAAATCTGTCTTCACGAGAGAGTGGCCCAAGAGTGGCATTAGCAAATGTTACTGTTCAAGAGTGTCTTAATGAACTGAGACAAGAAAAAACTGCCGTTTCATTATCTCTGTGGATTCTATCTATGGCACTTGATAATCTAGGATTAGATAAATTTTGCGCTTTTAATCAGAGATTCAATCTCATGCCTACTGTAGAGAAGAAATTTATATTGTTAAAAAATATAAAGGATAAGTTTTTGTGTTACAGAACAACTGCATTAAAGGAATTGTATTAATACCATGAAGTTCACATCTGAAAAGTTAAAAAATGCCAAAGTGATAATAAAAGCCAGTGGAGTTTCAAGCGCTAAAATAATTTCAAGCATTAAAAAAAATCTTGTAGACTTGTGCATCATAGGTACCAAAGTATACTTCCCCAAGATGTCTCAAAATGGAGTAAAGATTAATTTCTACTTAATTTAAATCCTGATTATTCTTCTTCTTCCCTTTAATTTAATTTTATTAATATTTTTTTTTTTTAAATAATCCCAATATAAGCAGTGCTAAAATAGAAGCTTGGGATTTGCCACTGGTTGCTTCATATGTATTTTTTCTCACCAGTGAACAATTTTTATTATCCTGTCATTTTCATACTCTCTGAAGTTCATGCCTTGCTCGTGTACTTTCTGTTAATTTTCTGCCCTGTTTCTCATACCCCAGAAAAGTATGTTGCACCACTTTTCCCTTTAGCTAGCCTAACATTCCATTTTACACCTCCAATAGATTTTAATGGCTTTTGGTGGTATTTCAGTTCATTCTACAAAGCTCCTTACAACGGATATTAATTGCAATAAAAAAATCCCAGTGTACCATTTTGACATAATAATCTATAATGCTGGAATGGGTTTATAAGGAATACTGAAAATATGAATGCTGGCATGACCTACATGTGAGACAAAAGCCACTCCCTTAGGGAGTGGAGATAATTTGCTTTTGTCTATACATTATGCGTCTCCTCTTTTACACCCCATTTCCATGAAAAATATTTTTTGTTTTGTATTAGACAGTTGTTAAAGTTGTGAGTGGAGTATTAGGCTTGGTTGTTTGGGATTTTAGCATCCTGCTAGTATTTTGGCAGTCTCATTTTTTGTTTCCTGTTACCTATTCATTATTTTTTTTTTGTCCTCAATGCTTTTCTCCAAGTAAAGTTTTCTGTTTCCTCCTTTATTCTTTGAAGAGTGAATGATATCAGTTCCTTTTTGCTGGAAATGGCAAACTTTATAAAAAAAACTAAACCGAAAATGTTTCACTGATGCAGCCATGCCAGTGATTAATTAGCCACTTTATGTTAAATATGCAACCAACCTCTCCAAAACTGATGGATTCCCAGACAGATAGAGAGCAGGGCTGGCCCCTTCTAAAGTACTGTGTTGTCTCTTCAGACAGGATTTATGAGCAGAACTTGTAGGTAAGAGAAGAGTTCAAGGTACAGTGGATATTCAACCCTACAGGAAGAAATAATCTCTGCCACAACACTTAAAGGAACTGTCCCTTTATGACACTGAGTTTCTAGGGATGGATTTTTCAGCTACTTTATGCTGAGGATAAAATGATGTGGATTAGCACTGTGCTAATTTGTTAGCATCCTCTCTAGTTTGTTGCATATTATTTTCCTATTCCAGGTTGTAAAATAAAGGAAATTGGGCAGGGTCTCTGAAGATCATGAATCTCAAATTCTGCACCTCCTACTCTTCTAAATAGACATGTATTAAATGATAGGGAACTAGACAGTTTTCTAGATAGGAACCAGATGGAAGCATAGTATAGTGTTTCTTGTTTGTCTTTCTGAAGGTACCCATTTATTTCATACACGCTTCTGCTGAGGTACCTCCAAGTTAAGGGTTTAATTTAAAACCTCACCCATATCTCATCATCTAGGATATTGGTATGAAAAATAATGTTTGAAAAATAAAATATTACATGACAATTTAATAAGCTCTGGGGATAAATGATGTTCAGGTGAGCCAACTCCTCCAGTTTACTAATTGCTATGTTACATATTTCACCAACAGTGATATTTTTTTAGACAATTTTGTTTCTGGTGTATTTTTTGTTAGGTTATTTATCATTCATCATTTTACAGAAAGGATATGAGTATAACTGCAGTGTATGTAACTGTGGACTGAAAGATGTGTATTTCATTTTCATTCTAGTATTATTTGACAATATTTATATGGATCTCTTATTTGCATATGTGCATTTCTATATCAATAGGCAAGTTGGTTTTTTTTTCAACTATCAGCAAAAAGACACATTCATGCCACTTTATCTTGTACAACAATGCTTGCAGCATCTAACTAACCAGAGGTATTTACAAAGTATTTTACAGACGTGTCTAGTTTCATCATTATTCAAATCACAGTCTGAAATGTTTTATAGCAAAGGATCCAAATGAGATGTTATGAGAGTGCCATGGGCTAACAGGAATGCTTTAAACTATATTGCTTGTGTATTAACCTTAACATGAGAGGAAACACTGGATCATCGGCTTGCTGTGGGCTCATCAGCTTGCTGTGTGAAAAGAAGCAGCAGCAACATGACAGTGTGAGGAATGAGTGAAATCAGCAGAGAGTGGCCTGAAAGGCTGTCAGACTCTGAATAATGTTTGAACAAGTGTGAAGCGGGAATATTGTGAGATGATGTATGTGATGTGCCGGAGCCTAGGAAATACAGCTCTTCTATCAGATGAGTTACTGTGTGCGTCTGAGCCCTGAATAGCTTTCATCTGCACCACACTGTGTTAACTGTGATGTGCTGTATTTCCTGCCTCAGAAATTCTGCTGAATATTTTATAGGTGTATATATTTTTTTTGTGTTAGCCGAACTTCAGGTTTTACTCTCTTTTTCTTTTTTTTGGTCTTTTACGCATTGGCTGTTCTGGGTAACTTTATGATTGGGATTATGTGAGAAAAGCTAATGGGGGAATAGCAGCCACTTTTCCTCTTGTGAGAACAACTGCAGTACTTACAGTGGCTAAACACGTTATGTTAGAGAAATTCTTTTCTTTATAAGGGCTAATCGTGATTGGCAGTGCTAGCCATTAACAAGGTGTTAAGTGTTACAGATTCCTGTTGATTTCGGTGGAAATAGTATTTAAGCCCTTCAATTGCACTGGATACAGAAAATCTATGGTGTTTATGATCAGGAAGGCATATCACTGCTTTATCCTTTTTACTGTTGAAGGTGGTAATTTCTTGCTGCAGGATGTGACCTGTTCTCAAGGGTATCCAGTGTTGTGTTTTTTTAACTTGTTCAAGATTCAATAGTAATTTTAACTGTGTGTTTCTAATGTATTTGTCTGTTTAGCTGTTGCATATATTTGTTTCCCAGTGCTTTTTCACACTTCTCCATATTCTTAAACATTGTCTTTTATGCCCAGCTTGCTCTCATTACAACTTGTTGGCTTTGTCAATATTATTACAAGTAATGTATAAACCAGCTCTTTCTTCTTGCTCTTGACAACTAAAACACAAAGGAAAGTGAGACCCCATTAAAAAACCCCAATAAGAAATATGATACTATATACTCATTTGACAAGCCATCACCTCTAAAAAATATATTCCTTCTAATGTAATCTCTTATCATTTTTTACTCTCCATCATGCCTGTTGTGGTTATTTCTGGTTATTATGACTTTTAAATCCTCCAGCTTCTGTCTACATGAAAATAGGGATTTTTCAAAGGCACAAGTGGTGGATACATGCAGAGTTCTTATAGAAAAGATTGATTTCTGCTCCTTATGAATACAAACAGTATGAGTATGTCCTTATTTTCATGACTGATTTTGCTGGTTTGAGACACTAAACTTCCAGAAGATCCCAACAGGAGAGAATGGCCCCCCATGTCTGTGGTCAATATCCTTTGTTAAAAGCAGTTGGTTACTATAGTTTCCCTACAAATATATGCTGTTTTGTTTCTGTGGGTGGTGTGGTTTAACCCCAGCCAGCAACTAAGCACCACACAGCCACTCTCTCCCTCCCAGTGGGATGGCGGAGAGGTCTGGAAGGATAAAAGTGAGAAAAGTAGTGGTTGAGCTAAAGACAGTTAAATAGGAAAAGCAAAAGCCACATGCTCAAACAAAGCAGAACAAGGAATGGATTCACTACTTCCCATGGGCAGGCACCCGTTCAGCCATCTCCAGGAGAGCAGGGCCCCATCAGGCATAGCGATTACCTTGGAGGACAAACACCATCACTCCAAATGTCCCCCCTTTCTCATACTTCCCCCAGTTTAATATGCTGAGTGTGATCCCATATGGCCTGGAATATCCCTTTGGTCAGTTGGGATCACCTGCCCCAGCTGTGTCCCCTCACAACTACTTGTGCACCCACAGCCTTGTCACTGTGGATGGGGTGGGGTGAGGAGCAGAAAAGGCCTTAGCTTGGTGTAAACTCTACTCAGCAGTAACAAAAATAACCCTGTGTTATCAAGACTGTTTTCAGCACAAATCCAAAACATAGCCATATACAAATTACTATGAAAAAAACTAACTTAATCACAGTTCAGATGAGACATGCTTGTTGTGGGCCATTGAATTTTAAGACATCTGTGATTTTTTCAAAAAGGAATAGACAGTAGGCCTTCTAGAGGGGAAGAAGCAATCCAACAGATCCAGGCTGTTCCTTTTAGGGCTTTGTCAGAGCCAGTTAGATCTTAATTGCTTTATTTGTACTGCTTAGCAATTTACTTAGCAGGTCTGTTTTCCTGAGGCTTCAAAAGCCTTCAGAAATTTCCAAGCAAAGGAAACATCATAGAAAACAAATCTGAGTGTATAGAATTCCTACACATATGAACCAGAAAATTTGGTATTTTAATGTTGCCTTTGTGGCCATATTCTAATACTTTTATTCTAGTATTTTTATTTCCTAATGAGTATTACCATACTCAGAAATTGTAATATTTGAAGGTGGAGTAAGCAAGCTCTTGAGATTAGTGAAAGTGATTAACTCTGGCAGAAAATGTATTCAAGTTCTAGGAAATTCAGCTCTTTCATTAACTATTTTTAGCTACTTTGTGACCTGTCCTAATTAAAACATGCATATTTATTAAACATACTTTGCAAATTGGGATATTATTTGGCTGTTTAAATATAAATGTATCTGGTCCCCTTCAGTGTCAAATGAAAGTTACAGAACAGGAAGACCTGCTGGAACTGGCTTTGCTACAAACTGTTAGAAATAATGTCTTCTCCCTAGAAATACATTCTGCTGAACAGACTGTTTTAATGTAAGTCCAGTTGCTTTAGCAGAGGGTGCATATTGTCATACTCTGCCTACTGCCTGGTGTTCTTGGGTGCAAGAGCTATACCTTGTCTGGTTTTTGTGGGCCCATTCTGCTAAGAGCTATCAGGTGAGCAGAAGGCTGGGGATATAGCAGTGAATATTGGCTTGTGATTCCTGAGTAGGCAGGGGGAAGAGGAAGGGGAGGGGCAGCATGCAGCATGCAGCATACAGCAACAGATGTAGCCCATCACAGGAGATTTTGCTACAAGGTGGCAGAAGTTTATGCAGATAATGGAAATACTGAGTGGGAAAAAAAGCCCATTTACTTTGAAGCTCTCTTGACAGACTTTTGAATAGGCACAGTTTTTCCATAAATTAGTGCATACTTCCTGAAGTACATAAAATGACAGAGGTTTTTTTGGCTGCTTTTTTTTCTTGTGCTTCCAAATATTTCCTTGGAGAGTCTATGTAGACTTTCTTCTGAGTTCACATCAGCATTTTTTGCTAATTGTTCCTGATGCTTCTCCATATTGTGAACTTTTTAACGGAAAAGCAGCAGCAGATTGGTGTCCTTAGAGATGAACAAAAAAGTCTGTTGATGTGATTTAAAAAGAGAAAGGGTAGAAAATAGTACTTAAAATAAATGTTTCCGTTTCAGTGCATACAGAATGAGTGGTTAAATGACAGCAAACAACTTAATAATTGAATGAGAAGTCACATTTCTTTCACAGTTTCTCCCCTTAACTTGCCTGGATTTTTGCTAAAGCTGGATTACTGCTATGAAATTGCTTACTGGAGAATCTGCTTTTGCAGGGATGCTGACAAATGAACTCTATTTTGCACTGGTTAGCTCAGTGACAAGCTGTGACTCATAAAACTCGTGTTGGTTGGCTTCTCCTATCAATCTGTGCTCACCTGTTTTATCTATGACAACAGTCTGTCATGAGGGTTGTCATTTTCCTTTGGCGGGTTCACCTCCTTGTCACATGTCACACCTTATCAGGCATAATGGTCTACCAGGCATAATGCTGGACACCATTAATCTACAAAAAGTAGTGGTTGTCTCTTTAGAAGGGAAAAGAAATCAGGCCTGGAATTGTTCAAAGGTGTGAAAGAGGCTCACTGAGTAGTTTCTACAGAACTGCTGAAAGTTTTTACCTGCTAACATTCTGGTTACCATTGTGTGGTATGTGCTACTGTGCAGATAGAGCCTCCAGCTGGATACCAAGCAGATTGTCCAGACCCAGGGCAGGGGATATAGAGCACTATTATGCTCTCACTTCACTTTCACTGGGCAGTTATTTTGAAGTGATTTTCCATCTCAATCTGCTGGGCAGAACTGTTTGTGCAGTTTTCCTTCTGAACTTATTTTGTGGATAAATTGAGAATTTTTCTCTACAGTCATGTGAAACCTTTCATCATCCCCATTCATGATGCACCAAGTTAACACTCACTTAGGCCACTGTCTTATATATATGTTTGGGGTCTCTTGGAGAGTAACACTTGCATGTATTTTTCATTTCCCAGGAATCTTCCTGTGACAGGGTGAGTTGTACTATTTTCCTCTGCTGTGCAAATTTACCAATTATTATGCCACAGGAAAAATTTTCATCATCATGTTGTCATCTTTCATTTTTATGCTGATGCTAGTTGAGTGTCTTTGAAACACGACCTCTCTGGGTCTTGTCTTTTGTTTTTTTTGTCACACAAAAGTGAAGTTGTTGTTGACTGTTTTCTTAAATTTGTTGAGAATTATTAGTCCTATTTTTCTAGTCTTTGATGACCTCCAGTTCTACTTCAAGCAGGTGTCTAGTGGTTACCTTTGATTGAGGATTGTTTCTTGTATATATAAGGAACTGCCTTTTATCATTGAAATCTTGCTAGATTGTGGGAATTTCTTTCTATTATGAAAAGAGGCACTTTTCACCCTTGAAAAATGGTTTTTTACCTTATTGGAATTCTTTGTCATTTTTCCAAAATCTTGAATATTCTGGCTGCAAAGAGGCTCCCTAATCTTCTTTCTTGTTCTTCAAATCATGCCATACATCAGTGCAGTAGTTTTCCATAATTAATAATGATTGCCTAACTAAGCCTAGATTAATTTTCGGTTTTTTAGTCATTTTCTAAATACAGGGCCTTTAAAAGACTTATCCAAATTGTATTTATACTTGACTTGCTGACGCTAAACACAGTTTCGGTCTTTTTAAAGCTGTAAGTATAAAAGTGGCTGCTTTATTCCATGATGATATTCACTGATTTTATTAAAATTTTACTTTCTCCATTTACAAAAATCATTTATTTAGACTAGTTATTTGCAGAAGACAGGAAAGAAGTAGAAGGGTGCTCTCAACCTTTGAATAACCAGGAATACATATCAATGAGATGATTACTTCAATCATACATTCATGTCCTGTAAGCTTCAATGAGAAGCTCTTGGTTTTTTGATTAAAATGAAATGCAACACTTCTGCCTCTTTTTCTTCTAGTTCTCACCCATTTTTGTCCCTTCCTGTTCCCTTCAAACCCTCAAATTTCCTTGTACCCCAGTAACTACTTTTATCTCTTGCATGTCTTTTTTCCTACCAGCGAATTTCTTTTCCTCACTTGACTCCTAGCGTTCATCCATTTGATTATAGTATCTTAGTTTCTTTTCACTCTGTAAGAATTCTTCCTTCCTTCCCTGCCTCCCTCCCTTTTTTCTTCTTCCCTCTCAATAGTCCACGTACTTTTGGCATTTGCTCCCTAGGGCATAGTATTTATCTTTGAGTAAGTACACACAGAACTTTTTCCATGAAGCTGACTTTGAGACAACTTTGCTTCAGTAGTGAGCAACATGGAACTAAACCCAAATGTGTTAATTAAAAAGTCCAAAATTTGGTTTTGGAAAATGCTGTGGAATATGAACTCATGGCTTCAATTCGTGAGACAAATGCTTTGGGTCTGGCTTCCCGCTAGCAGGAGCTTCCCTCTTTGTTCTGTGACATGTTATAGCTGACTACAGAGCAGTTTTCAAGTGAGGCCTGACAGTCTTTCATTCTGGCTGTCTGATGCAAGGTGGTAGTGCTTTAAATGGTAAATATGGAATCCTGATGGTGTTGAGATGAATGACAGGAACATCTACTGACTTTGTCAGAAGAATTTCTAGGCATTGCTGTTGCTTCTGACTTCAGGGAGTTCAAAACTGGATTCTTGCATAAAGAGAAAACACTTGCATACATTGTATGCCTTTCACACCTCTGAAAAGCGAGAGCTTACTGATGTTCTTTTAATTACTGAATGATGTTGTACAGGAGTGTGAATCCAAGGTACTGCAGCCCTGGTGGGAAAGATGCTCAGCCAGCTGAAACTGATTTGTATTGCTCTTTTTGAAAAGGCAGCATTGGAGCCAGCCTGGCTGTTGTTAAAATGCTTTCTGAAGCTACTATTGTAAGTAGCTGGCTGTTCAGCTACAGAGCAATCTGTAACCAGGGATTCACTTTTATTTTCCATAAAAGGGTTCAGACAAACCTTTATAATTTCCCTAGAGAAATACTTCATGTTCATATTGCTTGCTCCAGGTGCATGGCCACAGCAATACACCTTACTTCCTCATAACAATTTACTATACATGTCAGCATTGGCTTTGCTGCTGTGACTGAGATAATTTGTTCTTTCTCATGAAAGGAAAGTTAGAATCAAGGATGATGAGAGAATCTCATATTTCACTCCAACTGAAACCCATAGGGAGAGGTTAATATACAAGACTGTCTAATTCTGTTTTTTTAAAAAATCCATATCAATTGTAATTTTTTCCCCACAATAGCATGTTTGAGCTATCTTACAGAAACAGTTTGATTCTCACAGGGAAGAAGAGGAAGGGATGGATTGCTTCTTTTTCTTACTATGCTTTTATGATTCTCACTATCTTTTGGAATAATAATGGTGATGGTGACAAACCACTAAGCTTTGAAAAGAGACAGCTGTGCTTCTGTATACAACGTGGTGACAACTTTCAAGGAAAACATTTTCCTCATGTTCGGATGGTACATTATGGACAGTCTCTTTCTTGTCACTTCTCTTGCCTGGTTAATAGTGGGGTTTTGTTGCTTGTTTTTTCTTGCATAAGTGAGGAAATATCTAAACCTAACAGGATATCTGCTTGAGCACAGAAACCTGGACACATAAAAGGGAGAGAAGACGGAAGATGGAAAAAGAAGAGGGATTTTGGCTGTTTTTTTAGCTTGTTCAAATATATTTTATAGCATGATAATAACAATGCTAGTAAAGGTTTTCAGAATCAGTATTTCTGCCATCCAAATGTTTTTTTTTCCCCTCAATATTTTTATTTTATCCAAATTTGAGGGGGGGATATGCCTATATGTGCACCTATATATAAAATCCAAATTTCCTCTAAATAATAAATAAGGAGAAAACTTGTGCTAGGCCCTGCAGCTACCAAATGGGTCCACTAAGAGCCAGATTAGTGCATCACTTTTCAAATTTTGCCGCAGACACCCAGAAAGGTGGCTTTGAGCACGTGTAACCACGGACATCAAGATTCCATCTTCCTTGGCCACATGGCAGTTCAGCTGGGCTATCGCCCTTGGCTTTTGAAGTTGTGAAGCACTAACATTTAGTCCATCTCTGGTGGACTGTTGCGATTTCATTTTGAGTCCTGTGAAAGATGAATTAGAGTGATGCTGAGCCTGAAACATTTCAGCAAGATGGTTTGGACTCAACAAAGTCACATCTGATCAGGTTTTAAGCTAATCTGGGTCTTAGCATTTAAGCACTACATTTCCTGAAGACTGGCTTTTGTGAAAACAATTTATTGCTATCTTGAATAACCTGTGGCATATCCACTGAAAATTCCCGTTAATTGTTTATGTGCAGTGCAAAATGGAGAATAAAACTTTAAATAGTTGTGGGCCCTCTAGTGGTCTTCCTGGAGCTGCATGTTCAGAAAATTTTAAGACTGAAATGTATCTCCTAGGTTATGTCTTCCAATATTTGCTGGTTATACCCAGCAACATGTAGTTGTTTGGATTCCATTGTGTCCTCTGGTTATTTATATTAATGAACAAAAAAAACTCTACTCCAAAAATCTTGCAGTCTAGATGGAAATGCCAGTCAGGTATCTCAGTCCATCAGCAGTCAGCAGCCATAGTTCAATGATTTCCCACAGACAGCAAGAAAAGAGGAAGTTTCAACTTCCCATTTTCCATGATCAGTGTTTTATATTTTTCTGCCATCGTCTCTCTTGTACAGGTACAGTGGGCTGAACAAGGAACTAACAGAAAAAAAGAAAAAAGACCTAATCTTAACATGAATCTTCTCTAATGTACATACCCACATAAGTAAAGTACATCAACTGATTAAGAAATTAACAGTTTAAAAACTACTTCAAAAGTTTGACAAGTGCTAATTGGACCTTAGTCACAGTTAACTTGCATTTATAATAATTTCTTACAAGATGTATGCTTGCAATCATCCTTTTAGGTAGAGATAACAGACTGCTCTACTGGCAAAGAATGATGATATGATTAACCCTGTAGCAGGACTTTTCTATTTGATCAGCTAGAAAAAGAATACCTTTCTTCCTACAATCCCCCCGCCTTTTTTTTTTTCCTGGTTCTATTTGTTTTCTCTCCCCTCAAAGAATTGCTGCCAGAGGAGAGTGCAAGAAAGCCAGCTGTAGTAGAAAATTTGATTATGCAAATGTAGTTTAGAGTTTGTACAGAGTTACAGAAGATTAACAGTGTGTGATGTGAGAAATGAATGCAGCTTCTTTTTCAGGATGAATAACTGCAAGCAAATGTAGATCTGTGGATGAAACATTCAGATAAAATCAGCAGTTGTGTTCTTCTGCCTCCCTCCTTCCAGTTTGCCTGCTTGTTTTTTACCACATACTCTACAAAACTTACATCTTCCAAAAATATGAATACTGTAGAAGTGTAGAAAAGCACAAGTGTCATAGATATTTGATCAGAGAACAGGCTTTATTGTCTTTTATACAGGACCTGGAGGGGATGAGATAGTAACTGCAAGTGACAGGTTCACAGCAAGCAAAAAGTGATACTTCACACAGTACAATGTAAAGCTATAAAAGCATATTGTCCCAGGATTTTGGGGATATTAAAGGGTTCAAAAATTCATTAGATATGTTTATGAAAAGAAAATATGTGAAGGCTGTTGCCTGTGGCTCAGAAAGTCTGGAAGCCACAAATCATATGAATCAAAGGAAAATGTTCTAGAGAACTAATTTTGTATACTGCTTCTGTTCTTACATTCCCATCTGCATCTGCTACTGACAGAGACAGGATGCTGGGCTAGATGGACTTGGCTTGGAGTTCCTGCATCCTTGGAAGAAATCAGGTTTTGTCTGTTATATTTCAGTTTTGTATTTCTTTCAGATCCCTGCTTCCAGATGAGACTCAGACCACAAACACTAGGCTATCCACCAAGGATTTCCTAATATCATTTCCATCGTAGCTGAAGCCAAAAGGAAGCATAAATTTCTAAGAAAAGTCTTACTGAATTCTTTCAGACCAAATTAAAACAACCAGCTTCCTCCCCAGCTCCCTTGCCTTCTGGAAATAACAAACCACTGGATGAAGACAAATACATTCTCATCGGTCCTTAAAGACTTAAGCTTTTCCCTGAGTGAAGATAATGGATCTTCCTTAGACAGGATATCTTTAGTTTTGGGTATTCTGGCAAGCTGCAGGCTCTGTTTGGGTATGTGCAGATTGAACTCTCTGTGTCCTTCTTGCTTTCATTAAAATGTTTTGTGCTAAGCACAGTTCTCCACTTCAGTGTCCTTGGGAAGTATTATCTTTATACTTTTGTAATGAATCAGTATTGCTTTAGGTATCATAGTCCTATTTTTTTTGTGACAATCTTTGTTCTTCAGACCTCATCGGCTTTTACCTTCTCCTTTTCCCTTTATAAACGACATGGCTTCTTTTTGTTATTTGATTTTATAGAAACATTGGGAATATTAGGTACTGTTATGGCAGGAATGCTATTCATGTGAAAGTTTCTGAATCTTCATAAAATAGGGTTATGGTTTTTCATAATAACATTTTTTCTCAAAATTTTTTGTCAATCAGGTGATAATTATGAGTGTAATAAAAGCAAACTCATGATTTTCAAGCAGTCTGATAAAACCCCCTTGCTTTGATATCTGTTGAGGTTTCATTTTTTGATGTTTGAGATGAAAAACCTCTGTATTTGTATGATGGAGGTATAATTCATAACTATAATTATTTTCTTTAGAGTACAAAGTTGC
The DNA here is from genome assembly GCA_026261815.1 of Monarcha castaneiventris obscurior. NCBI lineage: Eukaryota > Metazoa > Chordata > Aves > Passeriformes > Monarchidae > Monarcha > Monarcha castaneiventris. The sequence goes on from JAMPIT010000433.1 coordinate 28,802,223, forward strand.
CATGGCTTAACCCCAGGCAGCACCTGAGCCCCACGCAGCCACTCGCTCCCTCCCCCACCAGCAGGATCACGGAGAGAATTGGGAGGGTAGAAGCTACAAAACTCGTGGGTTGAGATAAAGACAGCTTAATAGGGAAAGCGAAAGTCACACAAGCAAAGCAGAACAAGGCATTAATTCACTGCTTCCCATGGGCAGGCAGGTGTTCAGCCATCTCCAGGAGAGCAGGGCCCCATCATATGTAATGATGACTTGGGAATACAAAAACCATCCCTCCAAATATCCCCCCTTCATGTGTAATGATGACTTGGGAATACAAAAACCATCCCTCCAAACATCCCCCCTTCCTCAGTCTTCCCCCCACTCCATACACTAAACATGATTCCACATGGTCTGAAATATCCCTTTGGTCAGTTGGGGTCACCTGTCCTGGCAGTGTCTCCTCCCAACCTCCCATGCACCCCCAACTTCCTGGCCAGTGTGGCAGTAGAAAAAGCAGAAAAGTCCTTGGCTCTGTGTAAGCCCTGCTCAGCAAAAACATCTCTATATTGTCAACTCTGTGTTCAGCACAAATCCAAAACACAGCCCAGCACCAAGCACTGTGAAGAAAATTAACTCTACCCAGCCAAACCCAGCACGAAAGTGTATTTGTGGTTGACTTAATTTCCTGCATAAAGGAGTTGCGTGATTTAAGGAAGAGAGTCAATGTAGCATGATAAGCATGTGAACTGTTGACAGGAACATTTTTGATTCCTGGTTATTCACAGCTAAATGGCATAGTCATGAGGAAATGCTTTAATCTTTCGGTGCCTCAGTCCCCATCTGGATAGTAAAGGTTTTGATGATAATCTCCTTAATGATAGGAGATGCCATGCATGCTGTGCATTCAAGCACAGTAATGTGTTTGTTTTCACCACTCGTTACAGGTTGCAGTTTTTAGTGTCTGAACTGCTCTCTCTGTTAGTTCTATAAACACATTTTTCTGCAGGCAGGATGGTAGCAGAATGAATACCTGATAACAAGTGGGGCTCTTAATAAGAAATGATTATTCTTGAATCTATTTGTGTTCAAGTTTGAAAATTTCCTGTAGACCAAGTGATAATTTTTTCTGAAGGATTTCTCAGATGACACTACTCTACTCTCATGAAACCTCTCTAGACTACTGTATCAAGCTCTATGTGTCCCAAAATAAGAAGCCCATGGATCTGTTGTACCTAGTCCAAAAGAGGGTGATGATCGGGGGCTAGAGCATCAATCCCATGAACACAGGCTGAAAGATTTGGGGTTGTTTAGCCTGGAGAAGAGCGGGCTCTGGAGAGACATCACTGCAGCCTTTCAGTACCTAAAGGAGCCTTCTAGAGGGCTGGGGGAGGAATTTTTTGTGAGGGCATGTAGTGATGGCTTCAGACTGAGAGTAGAGTTAGGTTATATGCTAGGAAGAAATTCTTTGCTGTGAGTGTGGTGAGACACTAGAACAGGTTGCCCAGAGAAGTTGCGGTTGTCCCATCTCTGGAAGTGTTCAAGGCCAGGTTGGATAGGGCTTTGAGCAATCTGATCTAGTGGAAACACTGTCCTGTGCAGCTAATTTCTTATTTCTTTCTATCATTTTGATTCTCTGGGAAGCTTAGGCTGTATCTTTGGTGCTCACAATTTAGAAATAATATGAAAAGAACTGTGATAAGGAAACTTGTTGATGGGTTTGTTTTTGAAAATATTTTAAAAGAACTAATAAAAGTAAAATCTTTGTATTAATTAATGGTGAAAAGCGAGCAACATTAAAAGCTAAGAAACAGCTAGATGAGAATGGAAAACACTTGAGGAACTAAGGATTAGACAACTAGCTTTTTGTTGCTTTTATTGCCTGGGAAAATATTTCATTTGGTATGTATGTGAACATGTATGTACATACATGTATGTAAGTGGTCCCTTTACCACATGGAGGGTTTATGTGTATTAGAACAAAGGAAGTGGAGAAAAGGAAGGAGCAAAAGTTTTAGGAAAACATAGTCATTAAATACAGTGTGTATTCCTCCTGCTGAGATAAGTAGTTAGATAAAAGGACTGTTAGTGAAATAATCAGAACACCTCCTTCACTTCATTGACTGTGAGCACTATTTTATTGTTCCTGTTCCCAACAGCTTACAGAAATAAAGGGTTAAACACTTTTTTATTGTTACTGTTCCCAACACCTTACAGAAACTAATAAAGGGTTAAACACTTTCCAGGGATGTGTTTGTACCTGATAACTATCTTCATGCTAGGAGAAGCTGTGGTCTGCCTCATCCTGAGTAGTAAGAAATCTGATTGTTGCTTTCTTGAACTTAATCCCTTTGTCTCCTATGACTGCTAAATGAGACACTTGTATTAACTCATCTGAACTCCTACATTCCTTCTCCGCTAGGGAGCTGGGGTCATGACATGCTAAGGTTCTAGGTCTTCTTATGGCAAGGCATCTAGAAAAGAACTTCCTGATAATTGCACTTTAGGGATCCCAGCTCTCAATTTTTGAATCTGTGGCAAACCCCATTTTTGTGTTTTTAGTAATTTCTAAGGAGTCCTCAAATTGAAAACTATCCCAAATAATAGAAGGTTGATTAGGAATTAAAGCTGATGTTTTGAAAGCTAAAATATTTACACTTTTATATGTTTCTTAATGCATACAGAATCCAGAAAATGTTTCCTGCTTTCTCCAACTTTTTCTGTATTTTGTTTTTAACTATTCAAGTACTTAGTTATTCAAATTAAAAATACTTCTTTTCTCTGTGTGGATTTTGAAGGGTGAGAGAATTTACAGACTTCAATGTTCTCAGTAGAATATTTAAATAATTGGTGAATTGATCGTACCTACGATTATTGATCAATGAATTGATGAATTTACATTTAACTATGTGGCTGTAAATTTGGAATTACTATAGTTTTGGTTTTATCCTTTGGTTTGAGTATGCCAAAGATCTTATGCCATGCTACTGACTCTCCAAAGGGAAGATTGGATATGATAGGTCTGAGATATTAAAAAAAAGCCAACAACAAAAAACCAAACAAAAAAACTAGTGGAAAAAAGAGAAAAACAGAGTTCTGATCTTTTTGTATCTCTTCTAGGAATAAACAACCACAGATTTCAATCTGCCCACATCTGTGGGTTAGTATATAATCTAAAGGTTATATGTTTATACAGCTATAAAATCCCAACATGATAGGGCTGTTTTATTAATGACACTCATACTGAGAAGGAGAGACCTAGATCATATGCAGACAGAGACAACTGACTCCACTTGCACCACTGAAAGATGAACCTTTGTTTTGATCTTCTTGGTTGAAGTTTTATTCATAGATCAGAGTAAAATGTGTCCCAATCTCTTTATATCTGAACTTGTATTGCAACTAATGTTGTATGCTAATTGATTTTGCAATATCTAAAAAGACAATTTTTTGCTACTTTTTGTCAAGAAGACTCACAGAGTCATATAGAATTTCACAGGCAATGTGTCGGTCAAAAGGAATGACAAAAGTCATAAGATCCACAAAATCTCACCAAATTTTATTAGTAAATTGCACACTTGGCATGGAAATTGGTATGTTAGTCTCTGACCTAGTATATAAACACATAGTAGTGGGTTTTGTATAATGGAGTAGGGTGAAAGGGAGGGGAGAAGGAAAGAGATGAATTAAAGAGGAGGAGAGAGGGAGGGAGGGAGGAAGGAAGGAGGGAAGGAAGGAAGGCAGGAAGGAAGGAAGGAAGGAAGGAAGGAAGGAAGGAAGGAAGGAAGGAAGGAAGGAAGGATCAGTCCTTGTTCCAGTGTCAGTCCAGCCAATGGGATGTCCAGGGTGCTTGGGTGCAAGGAAAAGGCCATGGGGGTCCTGGTCAATGGCAAGTTGAACACGAGTCAGCAATGCCCTGGCAGCCAGGAGGACCAGCTGTGTCCTGGGGGGCATCAGGCACAGCATTACCAGCCGGGCAAGGGAGGGGATTGTCCCACTCTGCTCTGCACTGGGGCGGCCTCACCTCGAGTGCTGGGGCAGTTTTGGGTACCACAAAATCAAAAAATACATTAAACTATTAGAGAGAGTGTCCAAAGGAGGACCATGAGGATGATGAAGGGCCTTGAGGGGAAGCTGGATGAGGAGCAGCTGAGGTCACTTGGTCTGTTCAGCCTGGAGGCTGAGGGGTGATGTCATTGTGGTCTTCAGCAGCCTTTTGAGGGGAAGTGCAGGGTCTGAAACTGATGGCTTCACTCTCATGACCAGTGACAGGACTGAGGAAATGGCATGCAGCTGGATCGGGGAGGTTTAGGGTAGATATCAGGGAAAGGTTTTTCACCCAGAGGGTGGTTGGGCATTGGAACAGGCTCCCTAGGGAAGAGGTCACAGCACCAAGCCTGAGAGAGTTCAAGAAGAATTTTGAATAATGCTCTCAGGCATGTGGTGTGATTCTAGGGGCTGTTCTGTCCTTTTGGTGGTAAAACTATTTTTGGGACCCCACAGAAAGTCCTGTAGAGGTGGCCATCATAGGTAACATTAGAGTCAATATTCATCTGTGCTGTAATACATTCGACTTACTGCATGCTTGGTACTCCTCTGTGCAGGGTACTGGAAGTCATATTGATATCTTAGCCTCACCATGTCTATGCTGATGTAATCAGCATTGGTCCTTTACTGATAATAACAAGGAAGGGTTCAGTATTTTCTTGCTGACATTGTCGTAATAGTATTTTATTCAAATAGTCTTGGCAGTAATTAGTATCTACTTTGAGACTTTTCCAGTGATTTATTCATTCATTCTTCATATATATCAATGCTACATTGTCTGTGGAAGTTGCTCCTCACACTGACATGAGACAACTGTTTTAAATTAACAGTTTGATTTCAAGCTGTATTACTCATTATTCTGTACCTGGATTTCAATTTTATACCATCTTGCTGGACCAAATTAAACTAGATATTTCTGGATAATGGATGACCATGTTGTACATAATGTTGGACTGCAGTGTGTAGAAAAACCAAAATAAACTATGAATAGTTTTATTACTTGGATTTTTCTCTTTAGTCTTGTAATTTCATTCTGGAAACAATGACATTTTAGTGCAGATTTTTTGTTTTATAAATCATTGAATTTGATATATAGCTTTACATTATCAATTGAATTTAGAAGTTCTGGTATTAATTTTCTCATAGTTATCTGCAAATTTATTATACATGTAGCTCAGAGAGAGCTCAGTTGATATAAAAGTTACTCAATGCATTGTGAGTTATTCAAGGAGATACAATATACGTAAGTGTGCCTCTTTCCTGAAAGAAGATGCAGTTGAACTGGAAATTAGAACTGGCAAAATGACACTGAAGATAAAACATCTGTTGAAATTAATATTCTGAAAATTAAGAAGAGCATGTATTTTTGTATCTCTAAATTTCGTGGAGGTGATGACTTTAATTACAGGAATTCTAAACTACTGACACAAAAATCTGATCTAATAAGGATAAAAAAATCAGTTAAATTTTAGAGACAATACATGTATAAAGCTGTCTAGCAGCTAATCTGAAAAGAAATTTATCGACAAATTCACATAGAAAGATCTGTTGGATACACAAAACAGCAAAGTACCTTTCTTAAAGATAAAATTATTTTCAGTGAGTCTACCATATGGGGACTTAGTTTAACTCTTATTTTCACATAAAATACAGGATTAGTTTGGTGAATGTATAATTTCTTTTCAATGGAATAATTCTTCACGTTGAATGTGTGATTAAGTAACCCTTTTGAAGAAATCCTGGTTATTAATTGCCATCCTATTATATACTCTCACCAAAGCCTTCATTGCTGTAATGATACTTGAACAGTTTAGGTACTTATACTAACATAGGCAACTGATTTTGGACAGACATGACAAAGACATTTCCTTTGGGTAAGTTGGATGAACGTTTTTTATAGTTACAGTGAATTTTTTTTGCGATAACCTCCAACAATTTGCTTTGCCTGGGGTATTCTTTATTTTCTGCGTGTGCCTAGATGTGTCTAAATATTAATCTGGTTATAATGTGATGATACCTTATAATTCTATACAATTCTTTATAGGTTTGGAAATGATAAAAAATACCCGTTGTCAATAGTCCTTAATCAGGATAAATATAATTAAGAATATTTTTGCGTACTTTATGTCTCCAGAAGCTTTGTTTTTCTGTAGGGGCTACATTTTGGTACATTTGAAGAACATTTGTTTGGTATCACATTTCTGGTTAATGGCAGGAGCTTACTCCTTTAATGAATACCTAGAAATACAGTGAGTCAGATGAGCATTTTTGGGGTTCCTGCATCTGAACATCATCTGGATGTGGTGGGTTGATCTTGGCAGGCTGCCAGATGTCTACCCTGATGCTTTGTAACTGCCCCTCCTCAACAGTACAGGGGGACAAAATACAACAATAAGATAAATTGGTGGACTGAGAGAATACCAGGGAGATCACATGCCAGTTACCATCACAGGCAAAACATATTCAAAGTGGGGAAAGTTAGCTTACTGCCAATTAAAAGTAGAGTAGAATGGTGTGAAACAAAGTCAAAATTAAAAATGCTTTCCACCCACACCCTCCTTCCCAGGTTTAACTTCCTTCTGTTCCTGATTCACCTACCTCCTACAACCTTTCCCTCAGCAGCACAGGAAGATGTGAAATGGGCTTTGGGGCCAGACACTAATAGGTTTTTATGCTGCTTCTTCCTCGTCATGCCTTTCCCTTACCCCTCCATGGGTCCTTTGCATGGGCTATAGTCCTTCAAGAAAAAATGGCTCCAGCATGGGCTTTCCATGCGCTGTGGCTTTATCCAGGGAATATCCACTTGCTCTGGCATATGGTCCTCCAGGGCCTGCAGTGTGGGTATTTACTCCATTGTGGTGCTGTCCACATTCTTCAGAGACAGCCCGACTCAGCATGGTCTGCATCATGGGCTGCAGGGGAATCTCAGCTCTCATGTCCAGTGCACCTCCTTCCCCTCCTTCTTCAGTGGCCTTGGTGTCTGCAGAGTTGTTGCTCTCACATTTTTTTTCTTGCTTCTGTCTTTCACAGCTTTTTTTCCTCATTTTCGTAAATATGTTATCATTGATCAACTCAGCTTTGTCCAGCAGTGGGTGCATTTCGGAGCTGTCTGGAACTGTCTCTCTTCAACATGGTGGCAATCCTTGGTCTTTTCTCACAGAGGCCACACCTGAAGCAACCCTGCCAAGACCTTGCCACAGAAACTCAATACACTGGAATAATAAAATTACACTAGCAGTGTACACTAGTAAACACAATACATTAGTAAAAAAAAAAATCTTAACATCTGGTAAAGAGGATTGTAAGGAACAGGCCCAAAATAAAGGAAAAGCTGTTCTATCTGCTTTGTTGGAGGCAGAACATAGAGTAGAGCTGGAGTAGCAGTGAGGGAGTTCGAAAAGTGAAAAATAAATAGGCAGTAGCAACAGCAGAAGCAACAAAAGGAAGACTTTGAAGGGAGAATGAGATCACCACTGGCTGTAGTTGAAAGAAGCTGTAAGATGCACGATTCACAGAAGAGATATGCAGCTGGAAAGCGTTCAGGAGGAAGACTACATTAAACCATTAAACAACAAAAAGACAACATATAAATGGTTTACTGTTTTGTCCTTACAAGTGTACTACTTGTGCTGCCCAAGGAATGAAAGGCCTGAGACTTTGCAGAGCAGGTGTACTTCAGGGATACTTTGCTAAAAAAGTGAAATATGAATGCTTTTGTCCACTAGCCTAAAACTCTGGAAAAAATCTGTGCTTTAGTATCAATACAGTGTAGATTTTTATGAATTTCTTAACTTGAACTTGGAAAGACCTATTGAAATCCATTAGAAAGAATTATTGAATTTTGTTAGCTTGTGACCTAATTCAAGTTTTAAAATAAATTTTTCTTTTTTCTTTCTCTGTCTCACTAGGAATATGAGAATCATGCCAAATAACCCTTTGGCATGTGGATTGAGCTGTGCTTTTAAAAACTGAGTTGTACTTGCTCTCACTCATATTTTTGGTCTTCAGTCACTCAAATATAACATCTGCCATTTTTGTGGATCAAAAGCTTTCTGTACCCTGAACTTTGTCTCTGTTGATTTTGATTGTTTTATGCTGCATTTTACAGTTTGTGACTTAGAACACAGATGGTAGATATTTACCATATATATAAAATTATTATTATGCTGCTCACATCACATGCCAGGCCACTGATGTAGTAAAGAAGGAATGCCTTGATCTGCATAAATCTGTTGCATACATTTTCAGTCTCTCTTAATATATTTTTTTCTCACCCTTTCTTCTGCTCTAGTTTTGTATCATATTTTATAATAACTCACCCTGGATAGTCCCTTGTCCAGCTGTATATAAGAACTTCATTAAATATGTATTGCTTGGCCTAGATGCTTCCATTGCCAAAGCTACCCCGTTTCAAGCAAACTGGGGTAGCTCAATTCTACATTACAGGACATTCAGACCAGACATATCCTGACAGATGCCATCTTGCAAGTTTTGAGTACTTTCAACAGTAAAAATTCAGGCTTTATATAGTTGCAGAAAAAGCTCTTGTAGTTTATGCACTAACCCAGTGGCACAGAGGCCCTATGTGCACATTTAGAAGTTCTAGATGCTGTTAGTGTTGAAGCTTGTGTTCAGTATGTGTCTTTTGTTTCCAGGTGTGTGATATACTGCTGTCATGTACTGGTCTGACACCTTCAGCCTTGAGTGCATGTTAACAGTCATCTTCTCTCATAGTAGTCAGCTTACAGGATATGCACATAGGTCCAGCCAGATGTGGAGAGAGATCAAACTACTGTAAATGCAGCCAGCCTCATTAGTAGTAGTTTACAGTAACTAAATATATTAAGATGAGAAAGGAAAACAATAACATAATGAATTTCAGTCCATGTGTCCTTGTTCATAATTTAATCTGGAGATAGTATTTCCAAACAACTCTGGTTACAGCTGTCTGCTGTTACACTTCTCCAAATGTTCCGTATCTTATTAGTGCTGTAACATGATAGTATCACCAGAGTTATTAAATTTCTGCTCACCATAAGCTTTTGAAAAGCCACCGGGCACATAAAGTGTGCACTTTTGCCGTTATTTTATTTTTAGGATTTCTATTTCACTCTGCAGCTTTACAGTTATTAAAAAGTATATTTAATCTGTTCACTTGGCTGTCTCTTGAGTTGCTGTTCCTATTTAGTGTTGCTACTTGGTTGAGTTTTAAAGCATTTTTCATTCATGAAGCAGGACCGAAGCATTATGGAGCTAATATGATGTTATGTGCAATAGAGACTCTTAATATGTATTCACATTTTGGAAATATTGTAACTTGGATGGATTCTCATGGCCTAATTTTAAACTGGTTTATGTCACATGCTGTTCCATTGACTTGGCAGAATTCAGTTCACTAAATGCAATTATACATGTGTAACTGAAATAGATTTTTTCCCCTTTTGTCCTTTTTCTGTTCTCAGTTACTTGTGCACCCCTCATAGAGCCACAAAAATGCAAAAGTAACAAGCCTATTATTTTTCAGGGTTGTTTATATAATAGTGTTCCAAACACAACTTGGTAGCTACATATAAAAATATTTAATGTTTAATTTTATGTGTTGGTTCATTGTTTTCCTGGACATCTGGGGTTCTGTACCAGTTCCTGGTGTAGAAAGAATTTTGCCTGTTAGTTTCATTGCCATGCTAGCACCTCAGCACTTTTCTACTACATTGTTCTTTATGCTTTTGTGCCCACTCCTACAATACTGGGGTTTGAGTGGGCGAATTATTCCCCGGGTGACTGATGTCTGTCTTTCAGGTAAGACCCACATATATCCATACCTATGGCAGGAAACATTTAATAAAAACATACTTTCCAGCAAGGAAATGCTAATTTCTTAAATTTATTTTAATTTTGTTTTTAAAAAAATGGACAGAGATAAAACGTGGTGCAGTTGTTCTTTATAAAAATTTTGGCATTAAAATCTGAGCACTTTTAGGAAAAATTTCTTGGGTTTTGTTTTAAACAAAGTAATTCAGCAATAAACATGGGAAGCATCTCAATTACTCCCTTCTCCTATATTTTCCCTTCACATAATTTTCATTACTTCTAGCTAGCTGAATCAGCTGATCCAGGAAGACAGCTGTTTTATGGCTAGAAATTTTCTGTTGCAGGCATCTGATTGTTAGAAAAGTGTCTGTGCAGAAACCGTGTGTGTTGTGGGCCTGCAACCATGGCAGCTATTCAAATACTAAAGTGTTGGTTGAAAAGTGTTGCTTGCCTCATGTGCTGAGAGTGTTTCCTATGTTCTAAGTAATGTGGATATGTCTACAAGTAATGCATAGCTTGAAATCATAAGCAGATCTGAGGTAAATAGATTAGTCTGGATGGTAATTTTAGTGTAGATATGGCCTCAGTAGTCCCTGGAACATGTGAAAAAACACACCAAAAGAATTGGTGCTATTTGCATCTGACCATGATTACTGCTGATTGCTTTTAACAGAGCTGCCTGAGCTCCCTCCTTTGGATCTGCCTGTGTAAGTTGTGGCTGTGAACCTTCAGTGTAGTTACCTGTGCAAGATAATCAGTTTATCTTGAGCATGTAGCTGTCCTTTATGCTTTCCTCATTGTAAAGTCTACCACTCTGCCAGATGACACTGTGAGATAATATGTGGTACTTAAAAAAGATGCAGTTAGCATTTACTTTTATTTTCACTTGAACAGTGTTAATGGGCTGTTCTGAGGTGGAATCATGTCTCTTACTTCAGCAAAACTCTATCTTGGTGTAAGTTAAATTATCAAAAGAATGCCCTTATGCGGTATGTGCTGTTCACCTTATTTAAGTTCTTCAGCAGAGCTATTTAGTTAACACAATTGCATAGACAAACAGATTCTGAATAATTATGAACTTTTTCTGATGATGACAGAAAGTAATCATTTTATCATCTAGTGGTAGATAGTAAAAATTGGGCAAAAAGAAACATGGAACAGAAAATGGTTGTAACAAAAAATACAAAGACAATGCTCGTTATTTAATGTTTCTTCGATGATCGCTGTTTTGACAGCTCTAGAGTGCTGCTACACATTAACAAAAATCAGAGCAAGTATTTAATGAATCTTTTTAAAAAAATTCAACATGTTGCCTATGCAACTTCACTTTCATATGTTACATGCCAATGCACAATGATTGGAGGCTTTAGGTGATTGCAATTCAGGGAAATTAAACTGATTTGTGAAAGTGTTCATTTCTTATAGATACAGTCGTGTTTAATGTAATCCATAATAGGAAATCCAGTTTCATACTTATATATAGGTGTGTATATATATATATGTATATAAATGCTTTTAATAATTTCTTTAAACATTATTAGGAAATAAATGCTATATCTTAAACTATGTCAGAAAATCTTGTAACAAATGGAAGTAAAATAGCATTTTCAGAGAGAAATGATTCATGTATCAGCATGACAACGGGAGTTTCATTACGTGTGATGATGTCCGCATATAATTTCTTTCAATATCTTTAGATATTTTCTGTGTATGATTTATGATTCATTTCCTGTTTCTGCAAGTTGCAGCAGTGGCTAAGCTGTTTTTTGGTCCATTTTTTTCCAGAGTAGAGTCCTTTGTGGAGGTTATCTTAAATTTAAATTGCAACAATTGAACTATTAAGCAAATTTTATTTAAGGAATCTACTTTTCTTTTGCTTTGTTACCTCATCTTTCTTTTCTGTTTTAGAGCAACATTATCAAAAATTATTGTTGTATTATCAATAGCTTCTATAGACTGATACTAATTTCATAAATAAATAGTTGCCATGGTATGGCATTTTCTGTGAAAGAGATCATGCAAATTAAGAAGTACATTTAGGTTCTTTCTTGCTTAGATATGATTCACTGTGTAAGAACTTGGTGATTGAAATAAATCCATGGAATATAATATCTGCGGCCAATGCTCATAAGATAGTCAATGTGTTGAGCCATCTATGCATGCTAATTTAAATGAATTTGTTCTTGGGAGACTACAGTGACCATTAATAGTTTCTTATTTAATTGATCTGTTGGTTTGCTTAATTGTATTTTATCTAGACTCCTACTTGCCCTTATTTTCCCATTACTACTTTGCAGTAACTTGTGATGCATATTTTTGAAGAAATATAGCTGGCATCTGTTGCAAAATCCTTGTGGGCATCTCCACCAGCTAGATAAAATCTGTTGTGTGTTAACAGTCATGTTTGCAATAACTATGAAATTCATGGCAGCTGCAAGCACTTTACACCCTGAAAAATGAAGCCTAATGTATAGCAGGGAACAGTTAAAAAGGTAGTGACCAATTTCTGCATGAGAACATTGAGTTTAGTATCCTGCAAACAAGGGAGGGAACACATGAACTTCTGCAGCAAATGTATGAGAAATAGACTGGCAGCTTTAAGTACTACCTGTAGCTTTTCAGCTGGTACATTAAAAATGCACCTTTTCTTCACTTACATTTGACTTAATGATCCATTGCAGAAATGTCTGCATGAGGTTCTCTGCAATGTGAATGCAATAAATTACTTGAGGAAAAAGGGTACAGCTTCCCCTATCTTTAGGAAGTCTTTTCTTACTGGGATTTACACTATGTGATGAAAGAAGCTGGGAATCCCTTCTTACATGCCCAAATCTGTAAGTAGCTTTCATTCACTTAGCTGTTAAAATAGAGCACAAACAATAGAAAGTGATGTGCCTGCTGAAATATCTTTGTAGTGATGATACAATGGTTAGTTTAGAAAACTTTACTGAGAAAAAAATTTGCCTGGATCACACTCCAAATAATGTAAAAACCTATTAATGGTCAAATTATAATAAAGATGTGCACTTTAGATCTGGAATGAATGCCTGAAGAGAGCACCTTTTTCCTTTAAGAAAGAGTTAATCAGGTGTCTCATCCTACTTGCTCCTTCATCACAGTTTGTTTGGCTTGTTGAGGTGTGTTGATGGACACTAATTTGAAGCATGAACAAATTAACTTTGCGACTGGAAAAATCCCACTTTTTTTTTAATTGCAGCCTGTCATCCACTGCCATCTAAAGATGGTGGTTTCTTTTTTATCTGAGAGCATGCAAATAATTTTAATAGAATTAAAATGGAGAAAATCAGAGTCAAATACTCCTGAAACCATTCAAATTCTTATTGGACGAAGCACTTTTCATGGGGACTTCATATTATAGTGGTAAAATTGAAACTAAAAATAGATGTATTTTTCTGAGTTGTGGGGATTAGAAAAAGGACTATAGATTTTGAATTTGGAAGGTGAATGAAAAACCATGCATGTCATATTTCTTTTCCACTTTGCTCAAAGATATAACAAAAGTATGGTAGTGTTCCCACAGAATGGTTTAATGAAGGAAGGGGTTTGAATGCCTATCTGATAAACATTTACAGATGGATGTACAAAGGCAATACTTCAAAATGTAAAAGATAATCAATGTGAATAAAAATTTGGCTTTGAATACTTTACTGCAATGTTATTACTTCCTCTATGTAGTGTGTTTCCAATTTGGAAAAATAAAAACCCAACTGTGAGCAGGAAAAAAATATATCCTTCAATAGTGACTCCATTTGTTGAGAAGATCTAATGGTTTTATTTTCATGCTTAATGCCTGTGAAGTTGCACAGACCATAATTTCTAAATCCATCAGGAATACCACTGTAGTACTGTTGCCTTCAAAACTATCTGTAATGGATTGCTTGCTTTTGATTTGTAGAGTGACATGGCAACCAGGATTAACTTTCACCCTCCCAACCTCGTTCAAACATGTATATATTTTAGACCCCATTAAAAAAATTAAAAGGGGAAGTCATAACTGTAAGGTTAGATCATGGTTTTGAGTTCTGGATTCTAATATCCCTGCACCCAGGCTGTTAAAACTAGAAGATTGATACTTAATGATGTTTCTTGCCCTTTGTTCCCCCATCTAAGCTATAAAGCAGATTTGACAAGCTCTTTTAAAAAGTGCTTGAAGAAAAGGAGAAGACAAATGAGAGACAGGAGGGATAAAATAGGTTGTTAAGAGAGTCTTTAGCATCTGAAGAGTTGGAGAATAACTTCTGAATTTGGCAAGTCCACAAAAATGTCTCATATTTGACACAGAAAATGTATTCTTTTGATTAAAGGATGACAGCTAGATGCATCCTAGGTTTCATACCTAATTGTACATACATTTTCTTCTATTGAAACACATTTTCTTTAGGTGAAATATTTGAAATCAGTAAATACAGAACACAAGACATCATTTTAGATATGAGAAAACCCTAGTGAAGTGAGGTGCTTATAAGATAATTGTTTCTAAAATGATGAAAAGAGCAGTTCTGAGTAGAAGTGTGATGTCTGTATTTGATGTAACATCTCTTAGCTTATATTACAATATGATGTTTAAACCTCATATTAAAAAAATAGTCACAGTTCAAAGAAGAGTTAGGACATGGATTAAAGAATTGGAAACAATTTTTTTTGTTGTCTGGGATGTAAAGAAATCACAAATGCAGTGTTTTTCAGTTTTCATATGAGATATGATGCAGCGGAAGACTTAAGTTTAGCAATGAAAGTTATAGAAAATCATATGGCTAGAATTTGAAATAAGAAAAATTGAGAATAAACTAGTTTATTAGTTTTCATTAGAATTACTTGCCATGACCTCTTATGCATTCTCTGCCAATGAAAATTCCAAAACGAAAGGGTTTCTTTAATAATTGTATTTTTTTCTGATATTGAATTCAAACACAGTTGCTGGACTTTAAATAGATAGTAATTTATGCCAGCTTGCCTCTTGCTTTATGCAGGATAAAATGAATGATTGCACAAGTTTCTTCTTGCCTTAGAATGTATGAAATGTAGTTGTTTCTTAAATCTGTCTCAGGTTTTTATGCTGGCATATCTTCATCAAAACAGGTATTTCCTAGGAAGAAAGAAAATAATAGGCAAAGAGGAAATCAGAAATGCATGATAATCTACTGAAATTATCTTTTGAGTGTGGTCAGGTGGAAGAAGAGACTAAGTAAAAACTTCCTAAATTAAAAAACATTGCTATCTGAGCAATCTGTCTACCTATGCTGAAAAGCCTGTTATCTAAAAATGCTGAAGTGCATTAATAGATTTTTTCCCTGACTTTCTCTATGTGAGACAGTACACGTTCAAGTCTACTGTCAATAGTGCTTTATTGAGAGAACTTTGGATTTGTGCAATTGTTTCCAGAGTTTTAAATATGAAAATCACTGACTTTGTTCCTCTCCATCTTGTTTAGTTTCTTCTTTTTCTTTAGTCAGGTCAGAAAGTAGTTCTAAATTGCTTAGTTACATTTCCTTTTAATTCTAGTCTCCCTAATCTTTTCACTTGTCCCACAGCTACTTAATATAGTATTTCTAGGCAATATTCCAAATATTCAAAATATCATCAAGATACAATTTTTCTTTTTTTCTCAGGCATGAAATACAGCTTGGTTATCATTCTGTATCAAGAGCTAATCCAGTTGAGATAATTGAAATAGAGGATTAACGTAGGTGCAACATAACTTTTTTGCTTATATGTGTTTCTTTAAATCAAGAGTAATTGAGTATTTGGCCTAGATCACAGAATACTCTGAGCTGGAAGGGACCCAAAAGGCTCAAGTCTAACTCTTAAGTGAATGGCCTGTACATGGATTGAAGCTGCAGCCTTGGTGTTATTAGTACCCTGCTCTAACTAGCTGAGCTAACCTCAGATGAGTTCATGTCTCATCAACTTCAGACTTTAAGAAATGAGGTAACCTTTTCTATACCATTAATTAATACATCCGATAGTTAAAAATTGATTTAATGATTTTCAAAGGGAATTTACTAATAATTTGGAAAAGGAGCAAAATATCCATCCTTTTAATATGTGTAAAACCTGGGCTACTTGAGTGGCATTTCAGTTTGTCAAAGAACAGTAAAATTGAAAGTAGAAAAAGAAATTTAGATATGGAAACAATTTTCCATGTTCCTGGCTGTCTGGTCATTAGTTCCCTTTCTGGCTGAAGGATAATTAATGTATTTACACAAACACTGTAAGAATGAAAGAGGTACTAGTAGTATCCCTACAGAGAAAAAACTACTGGGTGAGCTCAGACCTTATTAGCTGACAGAAACTTCACATGTCAGTGACTTATGAAGAGCTGAGCTATTGAAAAAATTACCATCAGACTTCCTCCCTTAGCAGGCACCAGAATTTACTCCCTGGCTGAGTGTTGTCCTCCTCTGATGTGAAATCAGATGCGAAGTTCTCCTGCAATTATGGCACTCTTAACAGTAGCTTTGATGTGATGCTCTGATCACAGAATCACTGAATTACAAAATATGCTGACTTGGAAGGGACCCACAAGGATCATTGAGTCCAACTCTGGGCCATGCAGAGGACACCCCAAGAGTCACACCATGCGCCTGAGAGTGTTGTTCAAATGCTTCCTGAACTCTGTCAGGCTTGGTTCTGTGACCACTTCCCTGGGGAGCCTACTCCAGTGCCCAGCCACCCTCTGGGTGAAGAACCTTTTCCTAATATCCAACCTAAACATCCCCCGAAACAACTTCAGGCCCTGTCACTGGTCACCATAGAGAAGAAAGAGATCAATGTCTGCTCCCCTTCTTCCCCTCACGAGGAAGTTGTAGACTGCAATGAGGTCTCAGTCTCTTCTCCAAGCTGAACAGACCAAGTGACCTCAGCTGCTTCTCATACGGCTTCCCCTCAAGGCCCTTCACCATCTTCATGTCCCTCCTTTGGACACTCTCCAAGAGATTAATGTCTTTTTAGATTTTGTGGGGCCCCAAACTGCCCACCAATATTGAAGATGAGGCCACAGCAGAGCAGAGCAGGACAATCCCCTCCCTTTCCTGTCTGGCGATGCTGTGCCTGATGCCCCCCCAGGACACACTGGGCCCTCTGGGCTTCCAGAGCACTGCTGGCTCATGTTCAACTTGCCATAGAGCAGGACCCCCAGATCCCTTTCCATGGCACTGCTTTCCAGCATCTAATTTCCCAGTCTGTCCATACACCCAGGGTTGCCCCATCCCAGGTGCAGAATCCAGCAGTTTCCATTGTATGGTTGGTGATTGCCCAATCCTCTAATTTATCAAGGTCTCTCTGCAGGGCCTTCCTTCCTTGGAGGGAGTCAAGAGCTCCTCCCAGTTTGGGATCATCTGTGAACTTGCTCAGTATCCCTTCCAGTCCTGTGTCCAAGTAATTTAGGAAGTTGTTGAAGAGCACAGATTCTAAGATGGAACCCACTAGTGACAGGTCCCCAGTCCGATGTCCCCCCCATTCATTACAACACTTTGTACCCAAGCCATGAGCCAGTTTCTCACCCATGGCATGATGTGTTTATCCAGATGTGCGCTGGACATTTTGTCCAGAAAGGTACTGTGAGAGAAAGTGTTGAAAGCTTGATTTTTAGAGGAAGATTATTCCATTTTGCATACTTTTTATAAATCAATTAAAACATCATGGAACAATTAAGCATAAAATCTACTTGAGATGTGGCATATTACTTCTGCTGGTTTGGTAACAAATATACCTAATTTAGGAACCACAAACAGCAGCACTTCTTCAGTACCCAGAATCTGTTCCATGAACAGACTTGAAAAACTTTCTAATCATGCTCAGTCCACATGGGATCTCCTTTAATGGCAGTTCTGTAAATAAGCCAGCAGGGCTTTTTGTAAAGGTTTGTGATGATGTACAGTTGAATAAGGACAAAAGGAGTAAGCAGAAGTCTAGGAAGGTGAGATTACAATGAAGCCATGCACCCTATACACTGATTTACTCCCGGAAACATTCTCAGCAATAGTTCACAAGCAGTTTTTACTGAAAGGGTTAAAGAGTTATCTGAAGTTGGACTTTTAAACTCCTATGTGAAAGAATTGCAGAAATATGTTAAGGGTTGAAGCCTAGCAAGTGCATCATACCTTTCAATGCATTTCATTTACAAGCAAAACAAATGCAAAATGCTCACAAAATCTGCTTATTATATATTTACAAATAGGATCAATTTTACTCTGTTTTCTGAGAGATGGCCCCAAATTGAGAGGCTTCTTTGATACATGTTTTAAGAATTCTAGAGATCATCTTTGCTTGTTTCACATTTCTTTTCTTGCTTCTTCCAGTCTTTTTATTGGGAAAAAAATAATGGTGTTTTCCTCTCTGGTCCTTAGTGTAGGCAAAGCCCTTTTATTAATTTTTTAAAATTTAAAACAGCTGCCATGGTAATGTTCTAAATGACAAATGCTGCAGCAGTGGCTCTATCATGCAGATTGTTAAAATATGTTTAAATTATATTATGTGTGTTAAGATCCAAAGGAGTGACAGTGGCGTGTTGTATCACAGAGTGCTTCTAACCCCCCTTTCAAATGCCACAAAACCCAAACACCCCTCCCCACCCCAGACCCCCAGCTCCATACAGATTTATGGGACTGTCCCAGAGGTCCTGAATTAATAATATGTAGCATGTGCACAAGAATGATAGATGGAAGAGGAATGGCTTATGTCTCTGTTAAATACTACATTGTAAAAGTTGTACCAGTACATGTTTGTGAGACAGGTCCTATTTCTTTTGCTTTCCTGAAGGTTGCTAATCTCTTGGGTGGATAAAGATGGTGGTAGCTTCTGAGGTTTTGGATTTAAGAACCCTGTAGTGTACCTCATACTTTGAAGCAAAGCACTAAACAGTATTAAATTTTAAAATATAATTCAGAAATATTAAGTTTTCTTGTACCCTGCAGGTCTTGCTACAAATGACTGAATTTCAGATTAAGGGAAACAAAAAACCCCTCCAAGCCCCCAAAGAACGCAACAAGTACGAATCATCCAGGAGTTAGAGTGGGAGATAGGGATTATAGTGAGTCAGTCTGTATTTTTCTGTAGCTGAAAAGTGACAGCTGCCTTGTCCCAAAGGCTATTTCGCATTTAAAAGTGAAGATTATACAGACAACACAGGAACTGTCTCCTTTCCACACCATATTCAGCTCACAAAAAAAGACTTGTAGCTGTGAAGAAGCAGTCTGGTGAAGGACTTCAATTTTTTTACATTCCTCTTCATTGAGTATAAGATAAAAATTGGCAAAATTTTGCATAGTAATGTAAGTACAGAGCAAATAATTTCATCTTGATAATCTCAACTGCACGTCTTCAAAAGAGTAAGTGGCATTTAATATTAAATAAAGGCTATTGTAGCAATGTCAAAACATCCCACCTTGACGTTTTAGAAATAAACATTAACAAGGTGATCCAAGGCAATCTGCATGGCTTTACTAAGAGTGGCAAATTATGCCAGATCAATCTGCTGGCCTTCTGTGGTGGAGTGGTACAAACTGGGGACCTGAAAGCGCAGGGTGCAGAAGGCTTTTGGCAATGTGGAATGGAATGTGAAAGCATAAAAGCCCCTCAGTTTAAAGAGGCTATAGAGCCCCATTCTAAGTCTGTCCAGCACAGTTAAGTGAGTGTTATGAACCAATTTAAGCACAGAAGAGCAAAGAAAGCTAAATCTCTGTGAATAAAATGGATCGAACCCAGAAAGGTTCAAAATATACCCCAAAACTTGATTAAAACCAAATGAGGTTAGATGTTGATGCCAAAAAAATCAATATGTTTTATTTAATAGTAAAAGAGGCAACAAGAAAGAAAGAGAAAAGCAAGAGAAAAGAAAGAAAGAAAGAAATAGAAAAAAGAGGTTTATGTGGGGGGACAGGGAGAATGACGGGGTTAGGTAAAAACATATCACCCTTCTGAGGGTCCCAACGATGTCTCGTTGCTCCCCTCCATCCAGTCTTCTTGGCTGTGAGAGTCTCCCATGCCAAAAAGTATAGAATCCAGTGGATTAATATGCTTTGGGCAGGTGGGAACGCCCAGGTGCCTCCCCTGCAGGGGGCTAGGTTTGACACTGTCCTTGCAAGACTGGATCTGTTGCATCATTTTGCATTACATGCAGTGCTCTGGTGCAGGGTCTGAGGACCCCTTTGGTGGGGCAGGGGGGTGCCTTTGATGGCCCGTGACACCACTCTGTTGTCCTTCACGTGGATGTCTTGTAGATGTCGCTTTCCTGGGGTGGGAGGCCACTCAGCTGGGCTGGGCTGCACAGCGGAAGATGGGCATTCACTGCCTCTGACCAGAGGCTTTTTCACCACACACCCAAACCCTCTCCTCCTGCCCCCTCTGGTGTCGGGGTCTGTGCGAGCCTGGCAGCCGATAAGCCTGGGGCTGTGGTCTCCACCCTGGAGGTGTGAGGCTTAATCCTCCTGTGAATGTATTCTTCTCCCCCAGCCCAGATCTGAGTCACTTTCTCATATCTTCAGCAACTTGCAGTCCAGGGCCTCAGTCAGAAGGCTCATTCAGGCTGTGGTGGTCTTCCACTCAGCTTTTGTTATACAGTTTTGCTATAATAGGCAAAAGTCCTTCATAAAAATGTTTAAGCCATAAACCCTAGCATTTCAGTCTCCGAGAGTGAGTCTTACTGGAGTCAAACAGTACAGGGGGATGCATCCCAGCACTCATTTGCTGTGTTTCCTTGCAGGAAGATCAAATAATTGAAAGAAGAATCTTTCTTTTATAGGAAATGTGAAGGAATGCACCAAAATGCTGCTTGTTTTGAGATAAAAATCAAATCGTTTTCTGTATGTAGAAGTCAGAATTCTATTTTTTCTTTCTTCTGGTATTAGAGCTGATTTTTTTCATCAGAGTTACAGAGTTTTCTGGTAATGTGGCAGCTTGATCAGTTCTGTCATTTTGTATCAGTCCCCTAATTAATAACTTGATTCTGTATTTGAGACCAGCCTTGAAGAAAAGATGTTTCTGATGGCATAGGTAACAAGCTAAGATGTACAGAGGCTAGACATGTAGAACAGAGAGACATCTGTAACAACAGTTTGCAATTTGAACATAGGTAATACAGAAAGTGGTAATGTTTTACACTAGTTCCTCACAGTCTGTACTGAATGGCACCTTGTGCTGAGTAAGAACTGCTGGAAATTGGCTAGTAGATTTTTCTTTCTCAGTACGGCCAGATCTACTTTTGCTGAAGATTCATATGGGAAAGCAATACCAGCAGGCATTAAAGTGTGATAGAAAGCAAAAGTGAATCACCCTTCAGGCTTGCAGACAATGAAATAATGCATACTTATACAAACCATTCGTTCTCCTGAGCTCCTTCATCCACTCCTGGGACCATGTAACCTCTGCAACAGGTTGTAAGTGTCTTGCTAATTACATTTTTATAGTCTCACACTCTGTATCAGTTTAACTTGAAATTCAGTCTTCTCTTTGTTTTGGCTTTTCCACCCTATAAACTGTTATGCCCCACACTACTAAAGTACTGGGCTTCCTAGGAGAACTCAGTTGCCTGCAGAGGCAGATGTGCTAAATGGCAATGCAAGGATGATTTGTCGAAGTAGATTTGGGACCTGACATCTGATACTACCTGCAGCACTGTCAAGGGAGAAACATTGTCAACAAGCTGTTAAAAATGACTTCTAATGGCTGAGCGAAGTAGATGAAACATCAAGAAAATCACTTTGTTCTTTGTTCTTATTGATTGCCTAATTTAATTGGCATAGTTTTATTGAATTTTTTAACAGAACAAAATGAGATTTTAATGTAATCTCACTGAGGTTGGTTCTAATTAGATATATTAATTTATTATGACTTTCTTGGTTAGAAGAACTAAAACTCATTAATTTCTTTTGATGAAGTTATTTTAGACAAAGTCCGAAACCTTCTAGCTATCTGTACTCTTGGTTATATTGGTGTATATTTTGTTGAGAATCTACAGAAGACTGAAGAGACCAAACAACTTTACTTATGTTGAAATTCAAATTCTAAAACCAGCTGAAAATACTGAAAATTTCTGATATTTTATAGGTACTATTCTGGAAGATTTTCAGGCATTGATACACTTGTGGTCTCAACTCTGCAATTGTTGCAATAAGAGTGAGCCAAGGCAAAGTAGATTTCTTTGTTTGCATAACTCTTTATGGGCTAATCAGCTTCCAGTCTCATGTTAATTCTTAATGACTTAAAAACCCAGATGTCAAAAGATGTCAGCTAAATTTTGCTGGATTAGATGTTGAGTGATTTGCAATACAGTGCAATTTGCCTTTCAAGCAAGTTGCTTGAAATATGTTTTTGTACACTTAACTTCATTATTACAAGACAATTTGGATCAGGAGCAGTCTTGAAATTCTGTTGTATCATTGAAATCTGATCATATCCTTCCAAGGTTTATGCATTGACCATATGTAAGCTTTATTGTGACCATGAGGAGTGGGGTGGAAAATTTATATAGATTCAAAGAGCTGAGTCTAGAGATGACTTTGCTGCCTGTTCTTTGGTGTCATTTGTGGGATGGTATGTACTGGTGAGGGAATGCAAAGCTTTGTTAACACTGGATATTTTGGGATTTACAATTTAAAGTTAGGAATATCACAGTGGTTTGCTATTTATTCATTCACTCTCCATTGTAAACCATATTTTCTTAACAATAACCTGCATCTTACCTGTAAAGTATGGGACATACTATGTTCAGAGTAACTCAAGTGTTACTTGAGTAGCTCAGATAAACCCAAGTGATGTTGACCCACAGCATCCCCCTGATGATGAGACAAAAGAGCTGTTGAAAGAGAGGAGATGAAGGATAAACTGCTCTCTCATCTTCATTGGATAGAATGGCACTGTCTGAGTGTTAGTGGTATTGATTTGTTTTACAGAAAAGTTGAGTCTTCTATATGTAAAAATTCTGTGGTTTGTACAGCTTTGCTCATTTAACAACACACATAAAGTGACATTTTTACTGCCTTTTAGTCCTTTTTGAACAGGGCCAAATGGCTTAAACAGAATTTCAACTTCGGCTGTTTAATTGTTCAGAAACAATGTCTTTCTCTAGAAGTTTAATGTAACAGAGGCATAGAAAAGGATTCGGCTCTCTCTCCTAAATACCTGCCATGTAATGCAATTTCCGGAAATGGGTAATAACTGAGAAAGGAGCATTGTCTGACTCTGTGAGAGACAACTTAGTGTGATCACTAGTTCTCCATGTTCTCTTTTGGAATGGCTGATTCATTAATGCACTGATAAAGAAATTACTGTTGAACAACTGATGTCAGTGGGGATGATGACAATATGGGGAGGTCATTAATTTGGAGCAATGGTTTGCATATTTTCTTTGACTTATATGGAGCTGGTGTACAGGCCTCAAGGATGGTTCACAACTCCAGTTCCCAAGCACTGTGTTAACTTTCAAATCAGTATGCTCATGAATGCTGACATTCAGGCTGCTGTATCTATCTATGCTCTGACAGGCAAATGAGAGAAGTTGGCTCCAACTTTGAATCATTTTGGTACATCTGCAAGTGGCGTTAGGCATTATGTAACACTGAGGTAGCTAAAGGCAGTTGTGTAGATATGGGCCTTAGCTTCTTTTGGAGGAATTTCTGAAGTGTAAAGTACCAATAATAATAGGGGGCTAATTCTTAGTTTCATAGAGATGTTGTCAGTAAAATATGTTTAGTAAGTCTGTGGATATGCTAAACATGTTAGTGTCCTAATAAAATGTTACTGATTTTGCAGCAGTGGTCTATTACATAATTTTCTTTCTTTGAATCTTAATTGCATTATTTTTCAGGCTCACATTGATAAGAAAACCATATTGTGATCTTAATTTCTCAAATCAGATTTCATGAATTTTTTCTGGCAGAACAGGTATACAGACCTGTAAGGCACATAGAAAAATAATAAATCTTAGAATTTTGGAAGAGAAGATTGTGCATTACCTCTTCAGCTTTTTGTAGCCCTCCAAACAAAATTCAGAAAACAACAAAATGCAGTGAAATGTGAAGACTATTTGGCAGTAGCATTTGTGAGTGGTCATTGTTAACATCTCAGGAGTGTGTCTAGATTTCTGCTTTGGTGATGTTTTACTACATGGCACAAACCCCAGCTGGTGTTTGCTTTTCCCCCCTGCTCATTACTCTCTGTCTTTAATTGGACATTGGTCTTAGAGAGCATTGTTCTTGCTGCTGTGTCTAGTTGCTGTGTCTTGCAGTGTTTGGAACACAGTGTAGCCCTTTTTCCCTCCCCTTGCATTCTATTAGTGAAATAAGCACTTTAGGAAGATTGTGCAAGAGAGAGTTTGCTAGGAAGAACGAGAAAAAAAAAACCCAACTCTTATGGTTACCTTGAGCTCTTCTTGCATGACACAGAGACACCTTTCTGCTAAATCAGACTTGACTGAACACTTGCAACAGGCTGTGAATGCTCTGATGTTTGACAGCTCCTGTTTCAGGTTTCCTTCATGAGAGCATGGTTCACTATCAACTGATCCACCCCTGAAATTGAATCTTAAAGCTTTCTGCAAGTACTATGCTACAATCTCATCATGCGGGAGGGAAACAGTCTGTTGCTCATTCTGACTGTGAAATGAGCCAGTGCTATGTGATTACCCTTCAGTTTGACTCTGGGAAGTAACTTGAACCACATCAGATTGTGAATTGTTTGGTTTCCCTGTATAGGTGCACACTCTTTTCACAGGCTTTCTGAAGTGTTGCTGTAATTGCTGATTTGTGTTGATTTTTCTTTTCACATAACACCATATGCTGCAGTTGAGAGATGCATTCATAACTTGTTTTCACACAGACTAAGTCCTGAATCACACACACATTGTCTTGATGCAATATCCTTTGGCAGTCAAGAAAGCCTGCTACAGTTGTGGACGCGTTAAAAGGTAGAAACCAGTAGTGAAAACCAGAAGACAAAATCTGTATAGCCTAAACAAAGGTGGAATAATATAAAAAATGTGTAAACGAACTTGTGATTGTTTCCCATGTGTGTCAGTTCAAAAAATGAAATAATAAAAGTTCATGCAAAAAAGAATTAAAAAAATGCTTTAGGTGAAATGGTTCAATTTTCTTGGGAAAAGAAGTGATATAGTAGTGGCACTGGGAGAAAATTACTGTTTCCATAAAAAATCCCCCAACAAACTCCTAAACAAAAACTGCTATCATAAATTTGGAGGAGGGTAAGTGTTTATGGATAATACAAAAAATGATAGGTAAGTCTTAGAAAAACAGTGTTTATTCAAAGTGTTAAGTCAATTTCAATCAGTAGGGTGAGATTTCTGTGTTTGACAGCTCACTTTGTATCTGTTTGTAATGGAGTTTTAGAGAAAAATGAAGGACATATCCAAGGCTAGGAACTGCCAGAGATGGGATCCGAGGCTAGACTTATATCCATTCTGACAATACCTACATTCCTAGAGCTCTCCCGCCTTCTACCATTCTCTCCATCATTGGTAGACACAAGCTATTTTCTTTAAGTCAAGTCAATACCTTGGCCGTTATCAAAACAACTTGATGAGCCGGAAAGTCATTTTGCACTGCCTTTTCAAACTTAGAGAACTAAATTCAATAAAAGCACCTCAGATCTTTTGGGAGAAGTGACAGTCTAATCATTAAGGAACATGTTCATTATGAAACCTCAGAATATATCTCACTGGGAGCAGGAGGAGATACATTTGGTTATTGAGCTTTCTTTTTTTCTCAAATTTTGTCAATACCTGTGTAGGGAGAATGAAAGTGTTCATTATTGTGAGACTTACTTTGTAACCAGAATGTGCATGATAAGGATAAGAATATATTTATCAGTGGAAATTATATCATACCATATGATTGCCATATATGCAGTGATGACTTTTTTTCTTGGTGTTTTAGCTTCCTTAAATTCACAGAAAGTTCAATTAATTCTTTTTGATGTGTGAATAAAAACATCATTAGTTTTTTTTCAGTTATTTAATATAATTAACATGCTTCTTTCTTTTGAGTAAGTCACAGTGAGGGAGGTAGACAAATTCTGTTCCACTTGGTTACAACACTGCTTGGTTAGAATAATTCTTGTACTGTTTACTTGTTAGGGTTGTTAAGCCATTATATTTTCCCTTGAAAGGGGTATAAAGCTTGGCCTCCACTTCCCAAGATTCTTGTTATCTGGTGATCTGATTCATCATTCTGTAGGAATGAGTGATCCTTTAATTGCTGAACCTCCATCTCACTCTTGTATCCTCACTTCTGGAACAGCTGAAAAGGCAGTGCCCATCTGAGTCTCCTCTGCTGCATACATCTGTAGAGCATAGGACTGATCCCTTCTTGTTCGCTTTCTGAAGAGAGCCTTTTCTTGCATCCCAAGTACAGTAAGGGAGAGAAAGAGCATTCTGTTTTGTGAAAACCTTTTCTACTTCAAAACTCTTTTCATTCTGATATGGGGTTAAACCTCCAGCTTCTGAAATTCTCTGTTAAAAATGAAGCTGCTGTCAGTGGCTTGGAATAGGTCACAAGACTGATTGTTTTGGAGAGTCTTGCATGTCCTGAAGTGTAGGGAAGCTGAAGATCTGGCAGAGCAATGGAGAAGGCAGGCTTTGAAGAGCACCAGAACTGTCCCTCTGCAGCAGCCTCCTGTGGGGAGAGAGGTGTGTTTTTGGCACTTCCTGTTACTTTATTAGAAAGATGGTGGGTTCTTGGTGTATGAGGGTCAAAACAAAGGTGACTGAGGATTTTCTCTGCCCCCTGTCTCCTCTTCCATTCCCCTTGGACCCATAGGGAGTGAACACAGATGTCTCAGCTGAAAAGGACTTGTGGTGAAAGATTTCCAGGCATGACAGGGGAGGAAGGCCTGGGGTGTGCTACAGCATATACTGGCCCCACAACTTTGAGGTAGCATTGGACTAAAACCAGTCATATTGCATGCAGGTTGTTCTACATGGGTGCATTTTTGTCTCAGCATAGTGACACTGTTTTCCCAACTGCTGTTTTCTTCTTTTGTAGGCATTATTTAGTCAAAGAGTATTTTGCTTTTTATTAATTGCTTGTGATACTGTCCCGGGATACCTTAAGGTGCAGATAGTGAATGTCTATACTCATTGCTTTGTCCTTTTATTGAATTTTGTGAAGTTGATAATTTAGCAGTAGCAATGTAGCCAGTCATGATGGTGTTATTTCTGTTATGTTTCTGGTGTTTTCTGGAATAAGGTAAAAGTTAAGACCTGGTATCAATTGTTTCCTAGAATAAGGAAAGCCTTTCTAGGCATAATGTCTGGTTAGCTGTTTACTTCCTAAGAATGAATATAATAAAATATCTGTAGCATACATACCTGCTAGCCTATATTGTTATATCTGATAAATTCAAGGCACCGAATCCAAAGTCATACTCAGTTTATGCAAGATTTTCTTTCAGAAGAAATGCAATCTTACCACAAGATTTAAACAACTGACTTTTAGCTCCCAGAGAAGAATGTCATTCTGCTTTTGAGAATCTCATATAATGAAAAGCAGAGCTTAATTTCATACTAATGTCATAGTAAGAAATTCTGATTAAAAATCTTAGAAGTTTAGGTGTAGGAAGTGTGGACAAAAGTTGAACTTTTTTCCTCATAGGACTTCTGATTTTTAATGATGCTGTATTTTTTAGAGCAAATTTATCATCTCCTAGATAAAGCATTCAGGATTTTTTGCTTGATTTATCAAGGAGACTGGCACTGAATTATTTTGTATTTTATTCCAAGTACCATGAGGGTAAAAGTCACAAAGCTTCTGTCATAGATTGACGACTGCCAAATCATATTTCATGATTCTGCTCACTGGTTTGTTTTTTTTTTTCCTGGGATTTTTCTTTTCTTTTTCTCTCAGTTTGTGTATTTTTTAACATTTAAGCATCCCCTCTAGGTGATCTTTTTCTTGGCTTACTGTATGACCTCTGGCAGTGTCTTGGGGTGATTTTATAATACTGTATTTCCTATCATCTGCTTTATTCCCAGAAATGGGTCCCATTGCTTTAAGCTGGGTCCAGGAGAGGGGGAAGAGAAGCCAGGCAAATTCTTCAGCTCAGTTTGTGTTCAAGGACTCACACACACTCCCAACACTGCAGAGCCAAGGGAACACCTTCCTGCTTTTAGCTGCGGCAAGAAATTTTCCCAGGACTGCATACCAGCATACCGAAATCCTCTAGAACAACTTCTTCTGGAGCTGTTGGGCCTAGCTGTGACCCAAAAACCAGATCATTGAACCCTGTGGACTGGCAGGAAGGCTGTGGGGATGCTGCATCCTGGCCTTGGACCTCGGCAGGGGCCGAGCCAGCTGCAGAGGGAACTCTAAATCCACCAGCTTTCTCCACAGCCAGGAGGTTTTTTATCTAACATTACTCATTTTTTTTCTTTGCTCTGTGCTGTACTCTGCTTGTTAAATATTTTTTTTCACTTTCATTCAAGAAATTCCTTTTGTATTGGTGGGGGAGGGAGTGCTGAAACCTGTCTTCTGTGGAGGAGATATCCCTCCCAGGCTGTTTCCTCCTAAACTTGTCTCAAACCAAGACAGGCAGTCACTTAGATCTTCTGTTCCTTGGTTTAATTGCATGTAGAAAGGAGACATAGTTACACCCATTGGCAAATATTTTAAGAATTATCAATTAACAAATAAAAAAAATTTAAAGGGTTTTTGGGGTAAGTCAGAAGGGTTCTGACCCTAATTAATTTCTGATTAATGAAAAAGCAAAAACTGACCCTGCTGGATTGTCAGATGTACAACTTCACTTGTGGTTTACCAAGCTTCCCATTTTGAGCAGAAGGTCAAGAACAGATGAAACTGTGAGTGGATTTTGAATTGTGTCTCAAATATTCTCCTCAGCTTCTGCTGGGACTGGATATGAAGGATCTAGGTAGTAGTTCCCTCTATGGCATTTTAAAAATTTGTTACAAATAGGGGACATTGCTGTTTATTCACTTTACAGAAACCAGTCAGGAACCATGGTAAAAGTCTTATAATGTCCTTTTATACTATAAGTCAAAGAGTAACTCACTTGGATTGATTTACCTTACACTTACTTAGAAGTCGCAACCATATTTGAGACTCTGAGAAGATTGTCTTGTGTTGACTTGAATGCCTGAGTTACTGTCTGTATAAAAGTAGAAGAGAAGCTGAAAGCAGTAATGAGTCTGTAACTTGCTATGCAGTAGCCTTTTGCCATTTATGTACCTGGGCAAAAACAAGACACAATTTGTGGTTCTGATGTATTCCTGAGAAAGCAGAGAGCTGTTGACTCTGCAGAAATAAGAGGCTTTTTAACATTTAGTTGGTACAGCTGTCAACGGATTGGCAAAATGTAAATGTGAATGATTGTTTTAATCCTGCTAAACATTTTCTTTGGCTGATCTCATGTATTTCATGCTAAAATTGATTTTAAACATGAATATAAGCAATCAGCTCCTTCCAGATTACTGCAACACAAAGTGTCTTTAGGCAAAAGCATATATGATAAGGGCTAGCAGCAACTGGGTTAAATATTGATTTTTGACTCTGTCTTCTTTCCTAATAATCGATCAAGAAGACATGTGTGAAAAATTCTCCTTCCAAATTGTTATTATGAAGCTCTGTACAGCACAAGAAGAAAAGGTTTATTTATTATTTTTTATTTCTACAAGTAGTGTAGAACAGCTGCTTTCAGATAGCAACCCAATCTCGTAGACTGCTTGCAAGAATGAAACGTGGGGTAAAGGCAGTATTTTGGGGGACATTTCCAAAATAGGCATCTACTTTTTGAAACCTGAGGTTCAAGGAGAAGCTACAGTGTTCAAAATTTTTGAAAGCACTGTATGACTAGTATGTCTAATGTGTCCAGATATTTGAACTTAAATTGCCTCTCTTGCCCTTGCAGAGTAGATACTGCTAGTATTTGATTGGGAGTTCTTCCATTTTTATTCCCAAGAACGTTATTTATTTAAGTTAATCAATGATTCCCTAAAGGCATTAGAGACGAGCTAGCTTTGCTGTGGTCCTAGGACTTTATCTGAGATGATTTCTGCAGGAGGTTCTGCTGGCTGTGCTTATCACTTCAGTTGTACGTCTGCAAAAGTGATTTCAAAAGTGGAGACCCCTGTTGCTAATGATCTAAGAGGTGAGGACAGACTTCGAACTCTCTTCATGTTTCTTAATGTGTAATCAACCTCGTCTAGGAGAAGTCTAGCTGGCACGTTTGACAGCTAACTCAATACTCATGGTGTGTAGAGTTTGGTAATCCTCTGGAATTCCTTGAAAAAATGTGAATAGTGAGAGAAAAGCCTGCCTAAAGAAATTGTTAGTGTTCAAAGAGGTGAAGGTGATCTACTGGTGTTTATTCTGCTTTCCAGAGCATTGAGAATGGCTTGTGGTTTGAAATGTGTCCAGAAGTGAACAGCTTCTTCCTTGTGTTCCTGAGTGCAGCTGTCACTTTTTAGGTTTCAAGGAGAATTTGAAGAAAAGTCTGTGCTGTGTCTCAGTTGTCTAAGGTTCTATATGTGGCTATGGGGAGAGCTGATGAGAATTTCCACTGCATTACACTGCGGAGAAATCAGGAGGAAGTGCAGCTGGCAGTGAAAGACTCCAGCCTTAAAGATAACTGCATGTGGTGACTGGGCTTAGAGAACAGCTTCCTTTCTTAATGGCTTGACCATTGTGCATTGACTGAAAAAGGATGTTGGGTGAATGGTGTGGGCAGGATGACTGACCTTTTGATTGGTCATTTTGATCAGTACCATAATGCAGTAGCCACTTAGGTCCCCTAGGTTAGGCTCTGCACCCTAATCTGTCCAATTGCCTTTAGAGTTGTATGAGTATTAATATAGCATAACCTTTTTTTCAGCCACGAGTTGTGCTTCTGAAAGAATTCCCTCCTAACCACTTCTCTGTGGTATGTTAATCCTTTTGAATCCTGAGCAGCAGTTATGACACCTTGCCTCTTACTGCGACACAGATTGGTTTCACACACAAATTAGACAGGTTATACAGAGTGATGAATGACTTGTTTTAATGCAAGACTCCTGCTATATTGTCAGACAGACAACAGTACAAAATAGTAGCTTACAAACTTCAAAAGGATTCTACCAAGCTAAGTAACGTAATAGTAAGTGTAGCTTTCCTGCACAGTTTTTGTTGAAATTTTGATAACCCACTTGGATAATCCCATGGTTGGATTTTAATTTGTGACATCATTGTTCCATACTAATACTGAAACTACCACCTCACAGAATAACAAGAAAATGATTTTGTTTAGATAAATAAAACAATCTGTTTGTCATGTGTTAGGATGTTGATTTTGTATTTAACATATCAGAATATTTAAATATCTCATATTCATTTCTTTGCATTTTATTAATGCTACTATGATTTGTTTTCTGAAACATTTATTTTCACTTATTTTTAACCCGCACAAACATTTATAGGATTTTGGTTATACATTTTAGGAAAACAGCCTGAACTTTAACAGTAACACTCTAACATTCAGTGGATAATTTATGAGTTTGAATTTCTTTACGACTGTGCATTTTATAATGCATCTGCACTGATTTTATTTCATGTGAATTCATACTTCTAAGCCTCTGTCAGCCACTATATTGTCATGTTTTATTTTTTCCTTATTAAAATAGTTACTATTTTGACATTTGTTAAATTTTAATGAACATAAAAGTTCATTAAAACGCGAGTGGTGACTGTGGTTGCCCTGCAAAAATACAACTGGGTCTTTTCCCTCTCCTCTCCTCTCCCTCTCTCCTGCTCTCCAAGTCCAGCTATGTGGGCTCCAAATATCTATTGTTTTGTTCTACTTTCTGGCTTAACATAAAGTTTATTTCTCATATCTATGTGGACTGAAAAGTTGCATGTATGATTGAGAGACCGTACTGCAGATTTGTCTCTCTGTTTGAGTAGTGCTTTGGTTTCCCTGGTGGAAGAGAGTGTAGGAATTTAAATGCTTTCAGTTTTGAGCCTAGACTTGCAAAATAATGAATCACTTTCCTTTTTTCAGTGATCTGATGATGTAAGGAGTAGAAAAGCAAAGAAGTCCTAGCTGGTGTGGCAAACTTGATTTGGGAAGTTCTCTTTCAAAGTCTAAAATGAGAGTTGAAAAAAGTTTCTTTGAATGTTTATCTGTTTATTTTGGTTCATACACCAGGTCCTAAGATCTCTAACTTTCCTTGTGAGCACTGGATTTTTTGCCTCTAGGAAATGAAAAGGCTGATATTTTCAAAGCATGGCAACTGTTGTCTTTGTGAGCAGAAGCTTTCCCTTTGCCATGCTTGGCTTTTAATGGTGGACTGAAAAGCCATGCTTGGCTTTTAATGTCCATTTAATAAGCAATTTAATGCTGACAGAGTCAGATTTGATGTGAGCTGCTGGCTGTGCTCTGGTTTAGGGAGTACACATGTGCTTTGCCTGCTTTCTTGCTTAGAAAGGGTGACGTGACCTTGAGAACCGAAGCATGCCAAGACACTTGCCAAGGAGTGAAGCAGGGCAGACATGCCATTCAGGTATCCCTCTGGAGACAGCCACACTTGGGCTGTGTTAGAATCATTACAAAGGCTTAGCTTGGAAGTCTGCGGCTTTTAATGCCATTTCATGGCAGTAAAACTTGTTGTTCCACCAGCTAAAAGAGTGGGTGTTTTAATAGAATAAGCATTTGATTAATGAAACAACGTGTACTGTACAGAAGAAATGATCATAAAAAGCTGCTTTTTAACGGTCTAAAGTACCTTTTGCAGCTTGGAACCTTTTATCACCTTGTAAATCGCCCCTTGAGATGAATAGTTGAAGTTAGACAAGGCACACTTCCATTACCAGCATATCCTCCTTCAGATATTATTATAGAGCTTGGGCTGCAGCTGCTTCAAAGCTGCCCTTCTCACTGACACATTTTTACATCTTGCTTTCATTATGCCAGAGCGCATTCTGTGTTATTGCAGTGGCTTTGCTTTTAATAATCTTCTTGATGAAAACATTCAGACCTGAGGGAGGTCCACTCTTTCTCCTTTTCCTTCTCTTACAAGGTGGTGACCATTTTTTGCTACTTTTGTTCTGTTTTATAGATAACGTTCAAAGGTGCTAGTTAACAAGACTCAAACATACTCAGGAGGAGAGGAAAAGGCATAATAAAGCCTACTTTAAACCAAATATAGGAGAGAGAATAAAGTTATGTCATTTTCATTATGGAGGATTGAAAACTTCTCATTGCTTTCAGTGGGAGTATAAGCAGGAAAATAAAAAACATGACCCTAACAGCAAACAGATGGCATTCCCTTTTCTGTGATTTTGTACACTTTTGAAGTTATAGAGGAACCACATAAGCAGTCATGCTTTCAATTATTTTCCCCACTAACAGAGGCAGACACAAAATTTATTCATTTTTTCTGACTGATTACTCTTCCATTCCAGGCAGTGTGTCTGAGCTCTAAATTCTCTTATGTGAAAGAAAGGGAAATAAACTTAGAAACTTCTTGGCCTCAAAACCAAAGGAAATATTTACTAAGCTTAATTTTTATTCTGCTAGTCTCTCTCTTATTTTACCCTTCTTAGGAATTAGAATGGAGGCTGCAATGATGTGGCTTCAATTTAGTAGAGATGAGCACCCAGAAACTCTGCTTTTCCATAAGAGGCATCTCTCCACAGAATGAATGGAAGACCCTTTCAAGTTCCTTTTTTCCCCCTTTCTCCATCATTGCTGAGATAGACAATGAACAGCCAGATTTAATGATTTTCCTTCACAATAATAGTAAGAAATCTGTTATCTCATGTTACTACTAACCTGAAAGCATAACCTTTTAAAGAATGAATATGATAAATCCCATAAAGACCCTAAAATGGAAACACAACACAATGTCAAGGCAATCCAAATTAAAATAATATATTCCCAGTATGGCTTCAAAATAGCTATTTTGTTTCAGAGTAATGATAAGCTTAGAAAAAAGAGTATTTTATGTTTCCCTATACTTTTATGCTAGGATCTCAAAACACTTTACAGCTATAAATTAAACAATGTTATAGATGACGGGGGGAGAAAGCAGTTTTCACACGGAGAAACAAAATTATGGAGGGGACAATATAATGTAACCCATAGTTAGGGGCAAAAGTAGGAAGACAAGCAGATTTTTTTTGATT
Source organism: Monarcha castaneiventris obscurior (assembly GCA_026261815.1). Classification (NCBI taxonomy): domain Eukaryota; kingdom Metazoa; phylum Chordata; class Aves; order Passeriformes; family Monarchidae; genus Monarcha; species Monarcha castaneiventris. Next base: position 28,836,203 of record JAMPIT010000433.1, read on the forward strand.
CATGTATCTAGATTCTATGAACTTAACAGTCATCCCTTCCAAAATGTATTTTTGTGTAGTTTCAGAAACCATTCTTCAACTGATATAAATCAGTTGTCACAGGAAAAGGAATGAGATATTTCTCGAGTTAGATTTCTGACTCTGCTGGTGATTTTCTATGTACCTGTATCTTAACATTGGTCTGTATTTCACTTGTCCTTTGTAAACTCATGCACTGATATCCTTGAAAGAACTAGATAAGTGCAAACAGGTTTCTTTCTGTACTGAAGATACCAGCTGATAACTGTTACATGTCTGTGTGCAGCATCTTCTTCGTCACGCTCCAGAGCTGACGATTAAGAGCTGCACCCTATACTTTCAGAAACCAGTGGGAGTTTTTTAGCAACATTTGTCGTCTTTATTTTTCACACCCTCTGGGTATGAGATAAGAAACAGCTATGGATATAATGTGAAGGGCTGTTTGTAAAAAATGTTACAGGAAGCCTCCTTGTGGCCTACAGAGTGATCTGATTTCTTTTCTTCTGGACACCAGGGATGGTACTAATCTGCATATATTGATGAATACTTTTACATTTTAGCTAGCTACTGTAGGCCTTGGCACGGCACATGTCTCATCTTTGTCCTAGGATGTCTTGGGAAGGTCTGAGGAATTGTGCCTCTTCAAGTCATAGGACATGAATGACTGCCTGAGATGTAGTCATCTACACTGTGTGCCTCCAAAGTTAGGTTACTCCAGACAGTCCTACTCCTGGATGGTGTAGCTTTCTTTTGAAAATTTTTTTATCTATGGGTCTTGGCTAAAGTAGTTAGAATTCCTCTTTTGTTCTTAGCTAAAGTCCAAAGGCAAAATGTTTGATAAAACTCTCTAACAGTCTATATCAAATGTTGTTTCACACAGAATACGAAGAAATTTAGTTAAATCTGAACTGACTGACTACATTTGCCATGCTTTATAGCATTATTAAATTGCATTTTCACACAAACAATGATTTAATAACCCAAGCAGGCTAGTTGATTTTATTTTTTTAAAATCAGCCTTTGGTGTGAAAAGCCCCTTTCCTTCCTCTTTTCTGATTCTATTCATTTCCAGGGTATTGCATCCTTGATCATAGAAATATTTCAAAAAAAAACAGTGCAGCAGAATTCCCTGGAGTGAATCTTCAGTGAAGCCTTCCTGTCCTAGTAAACTACAGTTCCTAATTAGAAATAAGGCAATCTGTTTCACTTTCATTAATTTTTCAGTCCAGCATTTTTGCTCTTCTCTTTAATACATAGCACACTCTCTGAAGTTTCCTGTTTTGATGAAGACAAATAGTATTTCAGTGAAATGCTGCAGTTTTTTTCTGAAATGTATCTCTACTCCTCAAGGTTCAAAAATAACTCCCTACATGCTTTTAGACATTCTAGTGATCAGTTTGCAGTGTTAATGATGTTGGATTTAGAAATGGTCCAAAGAGACAAATATCATGTATGAATGTAATAAGACTGGAATTTTGAAAGAGAATTTAAATTATTTTATTATCTCCTAAGAGAACTGAGGAATAACATCTGTGTTAAAAAGGTTTTGCTAGAAAAAAAGCAGAATCAGAGTTAAGGGTGGCTAATGGGTTTCCATTATGGAAAACAATGTCTAAGTTATAGCATTTCTTTTCAAAGAAGTGAGAATAACTTGACTCTATCAAGAGAGAAGTTACCTTAATAAATTTCCTTTGTTGATTTAAAAACCTTTTCATGGAGTACTGAGCATTCTAAGAATTTTTGGATTTCTCTATTTGAGCAACAGGAATATGAAAGAGGTCAAGCAGTGCTATTTTTATTATGATACTGTTCAGTTTTTCATAGTTGCAGATAGTAAAATTAATATGAAAACATATGATAACTGTAATCTAAAAAATCAATTATCTGTCTAGATATGAAAAAATTAATCTTGTACATCCAAAGAAGCAAGTCACTTTAGACCTCAAATGGAAGTCTTCCTATGGACTTCAGTAGTCAATGGATCAGGCATTTCTTATATTTTGGCCATTTCTTTAAATATACAGCATGAATAATCTTTGCTGCTTGGAATTGATGGGGAAAATATTGAACTTATTAATTTAGGAATAACAAGAATAGAGAGAAAATTCCATAGTCACTGAGAGATTGATGGCCTTGACCTCTGCTGGGTTCACTGTATCCTGCTTTGGGCTAACTCACCCTTTTTCAAACAGAGCCTTATTTCTGATCACCTTTATATGGTTCATTCTTTATTGTCATTCTGTCATTCTTTTTGGCCATTTTTTTTCATGTGAACTTCCCAACATTGTTAGGTGAGAATCTTAATGGAGTTGGGAGTTAAATTTAGAGGGGTTTGAATGCCAAGCTGCTGTGCACATCTCATTGTGTGTTATGTATTCATCAGGCAATTTACATATATTTAAGATGCATAAAAATCATAGAATTCAAGTTTCTCTTTTTACTACCTCATGAAATGTGAGTGATTTTTAATATAAATGTTCAGTAAATGATGTGTAAAAGCAAAAATAATCCATATTTCAATGTTTGGCTAGTCTATTTAAAAGCAAATTGTAGTAAACAACTAGCAGATGGTGAATTAAGTGCTATGATTTCTTTGGGTTCTCTGAGAACACGTATTTTCTTAGTAACTGCCAAATGTTCATTTCATGCCCTTCTCTAGATCCTATAAGGAAAAGTCATGAAAACAATTAAAAAATTTATATTGCGTTTTTGTTGACACCTCGTAGAATAAGTTTCAAACTTACAGGATTCCAAATACTTTAAAGATCTGTATAATAGAGAATTTGTAGTGGAAACAACCATGGTGCCAGAAATACTGCAGTTATATTGCTGATAGGGCTGTAACTAAATGAAAGATGCAAGATAATGCACTGATACATTATCCTAAAAGTGCAGTGAACTTGTGACTAGCTTGTGTTTGAAATTGTTGTTGAAATCTGACTCTATTCAAGAAAATAATGGAATGTATATAAAAAGACATTTTTTCTCTCGATCTCCCAGTATTTTGGGATGTACTTTTGAGCTAGAAATTATTGCCCTAGCTCTCTGAATGTCTACAGAAAACCAGACAAATGAGTATCCAGTAGCCTTAGACTTGCAGCTTTCTCATAAAAAAAGAAGTCGTCTCTGATAGATACACCCCTACCAAGGCTGACTGCAGCAGATTTAATTTGATCTTTCAAGCACGGATTAAAAATAGTGTTCTTGTTTCAGTTAGAACATTACCACTTAAGCTTCAATCCAAAAGGAGCTTTTTCATCATCCCAAAACGCACACACTCAAACATTTTAACTGACAGTGGTTTAGTATTTGCATTATCTTTTCCTGATTGTGCATTTTTCACCAGGGACAGATGATAAAAGTTTATGTGAGAAAAGATCTGCAGTAACATCAAGAAAAGGCTTCATATTTTGTATTACTGGGGACTGCAGAAGAAATTGGTGATGGCTAGAAATTGCATTAAAAATTGTTGCATTTTCCATATGTGAGCATTTTTGTATATTTAGCTGACATTGCTGTTTTGCAAGGGGGCTGACAGCATCCTCAGATATATTTGCTAACATCCACTTTCATATATTTTACATTGTGTTTTAATTTGATTAAAATGGAACAGCCTTCCAGGTAAGTGGTTGAGTCACAATCCCTGAAGGTATTTAAGAGCATGGTTTAGTGGTGAACTTGGCATTGTTAGGTTTGTGGCTGGACTCAAGGGTCCTTTCCAACCTAAATAATTCTGTGAACACGATTTGGGGCTTGAGGACCTCACATAACAATCTTTGCTTTGATAGTGGGTTCGTGCTGTACTGTACTGCCCAAGGGGGCCACTGCTTTCTGTTGTCATGCACGATGTAATGCAGACTGATCAAATCGTGTTGATGTTCTGAGCATTCACCAGAGCGTTGCAAAATTTGGAGTGTGTTCAGTTATAATTGTTGGTTGGTATTCCTATCCCGTTTCTGTGTGGTCAGCTGGATGGGTGGGAAATGCATGGTAGTGTCCAGTCAGTCTAAATGGATGGACTGGCTAAGGCTTGCATGTTGCAGAGCACTGCTGTATTTCACATCATTTATCAGGCATTAAAATTCCAATATCTCATATCTGTGGAAAATACTGTACTGAGAGCTAAAACAGCACTTATGAAGACTGCTTTCAGAAAATGAAATGTTAATAATTCACCCCTGTCTAATTGTAATTGATCCTTTTATCTGTGGGTTTAATGTCTAGTCCCATTAGTAAAAGATGGTCTGTGTTAGAACCATCAAATCTATCAGAGAAATCATCAGTGTGATTGTATGGATAAATTTTCAGGCCTGCAGAGAACTTTGTATGCACGAACATGTTCTTGCAATCCCTTAGCTTGTAAACCCTTGATCCAAAATCCATTGTATTCAATGAAAGAGCCCTCCCAGCCTTCTGCAGAGACTGAAGAGACCACTCAGTATGTTCTGTATAATCTCTGTTCCGTGCAGAGGTGCCTATGACAATGGATCCCTGTAAAGATTTTTTTCCTGCCTGGACAGAAGGTTTTCTGTACACAAATTAAGTTCAGCTGTCTGCCCATAGTTCTGTCCAGAGTATTACTCCCTGTGATTGGGAGTAATACAGCAACAAGTAGAGCAATGCAATAGGAGCAGGTCTATAGAGCAGAATGATCGATCTTGAGGATCTGACATTTATGCTACATGCATTTCAAAAATTTTAGATTAAATTAATTTAGGCCTGTTCCATAAGTGAGAGTGTGCTAGGTGTTCTCCCAGACTTCTGTCTCCTCATTAAGTTCAGCTGGAAAGGATCCAGGTGCTCTCTGAGACCATTCTGTTGTACAAACAGGGGTATGACACACAGAGAGAGCGGCAAATACACATGAAAAGCACGTTCCCAATACCAAAACACTTGCATGCATTATTGGCTTGATTTGAGCTGTTTCTTGACTGAAGAAGTAAAGCCTCATGATCAAAATAATTTATTAAAAAGGCAGATTAAAAAATAGCCATTTAATTTTCAGATTATGAAATTTTACTCAGAATTACCAGACAATTATTTCTGTAATAGTTTCAGATTCTCTTTGATTAGTGAAGAGGATAGAGCACTACAGGTGCTGGCAACATATATTGTGGGTGTATGTATTCCCATTTAATGGAGAAATCTAAGGATGATGCCAGATGGGAATGCTCTTCAAGGCACGTGAGCAGTGAAATCTGTTAACAAAGGAACTGAGTTTGTGTGGATAATGAGAAGTAATTCTTTTATTGGGATGAAGTTAGTGTTTGTAGTGTGAAGAAGTAGGCTAAGAAATACTCAGTGCAAAACTTTATTGTGGAAGCATTGGTCATACTGTTTAACTTTTTTCCTGACCTAAAAAAATTATGATCCCATTTCTCAGCTTCAGTCTAATCTGACAGTAGTGGAGGTATTTCAAACATTCTAAATCCCTACAAGTTTGTAAAAATGTGACCTTGGGTAGAAGACGTATCAGCTCTCTGTGTTGGGGAAAGGCTTCAACTGAACCCTCACTGAACAACAGAAAGTCCACACTGGAGGAAAACAGAAACCTAGGACTTTATTAGATACAGGAATAGCCACCCAAACATAACAAAATGCTCATCAATTGTTTTGTTAAACACGAAATTTTAATTTACATGAAGGTTTTTCTTTTCATCTTTTACTGAAAAAAACTAAAATTAGGAAGGTGAAATTGAGGCTTTTTGTTACTGAGTATCGGTAGGTTATCTGTTCTCATTGGTTTAAATGAAAGTAAGATTGTTGCATTTTACTGTTCTATAACTTCTAGTCTATTTGTTTTTGGTGATTCACTGAACAAATAAGCAAGAGAAAGACAATGTAGCTTCTGAAGCCATGGGTAAAGAACACTGCCAGAAATCAGGAGCTTCAGTGACACTGTAGCTGAAGTTTGCTGTTGCTGAGAGATGCTGGATGATACCATTGCAGGCTTGCTGTTTCTTCTATCTACACATAGCAGCAGTGTTCTTTTGAAAAGAAGTGTTTAATGTCATCAGTGGTCACTTGACAAACTCTGCTCTGCACGAATCTCAAAATCAGTTTTAGGAACAGCAGGTTAAATGTTTACATTTGTACAAGTAAATGGATAGTACCAGTTTTCCAGAACTCATGCAGTTGGAAGATGTTTACATCCTGCTTCAACAAGAGGATTTCCAGCCACCAGAAGTTTCCTGCATAGATTTAATTGGGAAATGTCTTATTCAGGCATCTTTATTTAATTTCCCTGACAATTGTTGGCTGCTTTCCCTTACTCATGAAAATACAAATTCACCGAAAAATAGTGGCACAGAAATAATAGTGAGAATGACTTCTGTCTGGAATGACATTGCATGTGCAGCTCAATTTATTAAATGCTCTGACATGTTGATTTAGAAAGCTGAAAATAACATCTCCTGAAATAAAGTATGTCCTTACAATATAGTATTAAAAATGTCGGCCCAGCTGGGGAAAATACATTTGTAACAATGCAAGGTTGCCTTCCCAAACACATACCTGTGTATTTTCTATCACAGTACAGGAACAGATGAAGGGGATTTATTTCATCTTGCTTTTCAGCATAAACCCTCAAGATCTCAACTTTCCCACTAATTTTTTAGAAGTTACCATCTGTAAGGGAATTAATTTTTAAGTGTTGTAATTTTATAATTTCTCAAGTATCAGGTGGCTAACATTACAGTTTTTTAAATTTGCTTTCTTTCACTAAAATATGGTTCCTCATTTGGGGTCTGATCTGAAAATTATGCCCAGATCTGAATAGATATATAAATATGAGAAAGTTATATCACTGCCTAGTACTTGTAATTGGCATTAATCTAGACTGGTTTGGATTGAGTGCCATAAACCTCTGAATAATAACAAGCATCTAGGGGTCTTGATTCTCATGTACCTTATTCTGCTTTTATACCAGCTCCCTGACAGGAATAGAATAACTTCTGGTTTATAGATATCAGATTTATGACTTCTGTGGATTATCTTAATTTAGTTAAACTAAAATTAAATTAATTAAAACCAGTTCTGAAATGTTTTATCAGAATACTACATGCACAGTATTTTTCTATATTATAAACAGATACTCTGGGGACATTAGAAATTCCTTCTGATAGAATGTGTACATATAAGGACATGCAGCTCAGCTGACTTAGTCTTATGTTAGCTGTAATGAACAAAATTTATCCCATTGCTACCAGTTTTCAAGGCTTTACGTATTCAAGCAATTCTCCAGAAGCTAGTGATGCCATTTTTTATTAAGGGCTTATTTTTATTAAATATACCATTATTCTTTCAGTAGTTGCAGGCAAGAATCGTCATCTTCACTTTAGAAAACTGATACAGATATTACAATTTCCTGAGGAGAAGTATCTTCTTTATTAGAAGTCCTTTCTTGATTAAATAATAAGAGGTGCTGCTAAATGTTCTCATTCATAGGCTTAGTTTAAAAGCTAAATGTTCTTTAAGGATTGTCCACTGTTTGTAAACATCAATCCCATCCATAAATACTAAGGAGAAGAACTAAGGGCCGGATTCTATGTGGTGTCATAAAAAAGCTGACTTTTCAAAACTCTGCCTTGGGTGGTAGGATGAAGCACAGCACTGGATGTAATGGTGTCTCCCTAGCAAAGAACAGAAACTTATGGTTTATATATATGGGATATCACAACAACAGAAGGATAAACTAAGAATGATGAGTATTTTTCGCTCTCCAATGGCAGTCATGGGGTAGAGTGCTAAAGGTACTTAGGAAAATCTGATTGTCTAAAACCCAATTGCTACATTCTGTAAAATCCTCACTGAAACAGTTGAGTTATTCTTTAGTTGGAGAGAGAGAGAATGATGGAAAGAGAAGAGATTTAGAATAGCTAAAACTTGACAGAAGATAGACTTCTGTTAATCTTAAATCTACAGAAACACAGATCAAAATATTTTCTTTATATTAATATAAAGAAATATAAAGTGTTTTCTTGCAGTTTTAAAAATCCTTGTAGTGCCTATGTAAAGATAATTATGTTCACTTCTTCTGTTTCGTGGTTTGTAATTTATGGGCAGTCGTGAGCCTTTGGTTAAGAAATGTATCTACAGAATGGGTATTTCCAGATCTGATGTTGCTTCATTGTCTCAGCTATTTCTAAGCCTTACTTCTCCCTAAATCTATGGAAAAAAATTTTTACAGTTTTGAGAATGCTAAAAAGTGATACATATATGCAGTAAATACTGCAGTCCTGTCAGATGCTTCTGTCCTTCCCTCTATTGAATATTCTCCAAGATTTGGAACAGTCATATGCAGATTTTGAGCAAGGTAACCAGACTTTTTTCACTATATAACATGTTTTAATCTAACAGCGTCCCAGAGTGCTCAATAGATGACCTATTATTTTATTTAGTTTAAATCAAGGGTTTAAACCAGCAAGATTATTTTGCTCACAAATTTTGTGTAAATATGGGTTTTTTTTAATTCCACAGAGGTTATACATTTTGTATGTGTGAATAAAAACTTCCACAGAGCACAGATGTTGTACTCTAACATCTTCAGTGAAACTATGAGTTTTTCCTTAGCTGAACAGGGAGAATGATAGAGATAAGATTTAAAACAGTTAACACTTGAAAGACAGAAATCCTTGATTTCTAATCTCTAGATATGAATTCAGATACAAGTTTGGTCTTTTACCTGAAAGTGTAAAGGACAGATAAGCATGTTTTTATCAGTGAATTTAGCTTAATTGCTTTCTGATGGTATCTAATATTACTGCTTAAACAATTCTGTTTATGTTAAAAGGTAGGTTGTAATCTCATGTCCTCTACTTCCAACTTCCAACTTCCAAAAAAACACATTAGAAATTTTTTCATTTTAGCCTTTGAAATTTGTGTTGTAGTAAATGAAGTCCACAGTCATACAGTGATTATATTTTGAAGGGTTTGGGGTATTTTAATTTAAAGAGAAAGAAAGCTATAATTAATCTTCTGCTATATACTTACTTAAGAATTTCAACTTCTCTTTTCAAAGATATTTACTGGTGCTAATTACTATTGTTCTAAATACATATTGGCACATACAGAAGAGTTTTGCCATGCATACGATAATCCAAGAATAAAAAATTATTACCAAATGGGCTGGATGCTTGCAGAGAATGTGAGAACAAGAAGTTCTAGTCCTTACCTTCTCTATGTTAGATCAGCGATGAACCCTGTTCTCTGTATTTTGGGTGAATGTCCTGGATTTCAAGTTTGCATTTATGATGTGGCCACTGATGTTCTCTGGTGAAAATGCAGATGGCCTAATTTTTGTGCAAAAAGAGAATGGGAACATCTCTGAGGTCTCAGATTGCTCCCAGAAGGCTTCCAGGCCTCCTGAGTATACAGGGAAATTCATGGCATGGTTAATACCACCCTAATGATTGATCAGCCCATGGAGTCTATTCCTACCATCTTTGCTGCAGTTGTGAAAACTCAGAAGTAAAAGGACCAGGAGAGCAAGAAAGCTTATGCAGGATGCTGAAACTCCAAGGGATGTTGAAATATTAGTTTTTCTCCTTTTCTCCTATCTGCTAAAGTAGAAAGACAAAAAAACTTTTGTGAAGGCAGTTTATCCCAGTTAATCCCAGAATAATGATTTATTAATCAACCAGTGGGGAGATCTTTTTTGCTCTGTTGTATTTTCTAGGGTTGAAACATGCCCTGTATATTTAGCATACCCCAGAATAGTGGATTTTAATTAAAGGATTCTGGAACTTTAAAAGCAAAGTTAACCCATTTCTTCATACTGTTATGATTCAGTTAGAAATGCTAGAACTGGAAATAATGAGCAACTAGTTAAAATAACTGCCCAATAAAAAGAATTATCTCCATCATTTTTACTCTAGTGAATCAATGTTATCATAAAGAAAAAATAATTGCATTAAAATCTCAGCTATTACATTTAGGAAATAATCTTAATATAAGAGGAGGAAACAGTAAGAGTTTGTGATGCAGGTTCAATTTAAAATACAGTTCCTGGAAAACAGATTAAGGTATTCTTAAATTTATATTGAGGCACATTTTTCAACCCCAGAATACAATGTGGCAAGAGTATAATGCTAACTAACATCCTGGGCATTATAAAATTTGGAATCTTCTTGCCACTGCGTAATTTCACACAGCAAAAGGAAATCAAGAGGGATTAATTCACTCTCTTAAACTTAAAAGGTTTTTCTAAAGGTCCCCTGTCAGCCAGTCTTATTCTTTACCTATGGGAGATGGCTGCAAGCAAAAACCACCTGGCCACTTTCCTTTCATAAGCCTGTGGACTTTTTGATGTTGCACCAATGTGTCCCCATAAAATAGCATGTGGTAAGCAAACAAAATCTAATGTATCAGGATTTGCTATCCTTTGTTTTAGGTTATTCATGAAAAACCAGGGTAAAAAACCCCAAGTTATCCAGCCCTTCCATTCTTTGAAAAGTTTTTTGGTAGCAGGGCTTGCCTTGCCCATTTTCTAAAGTGAACTAGCAATCTCACAGTTACTGTTATTTCATCTACTTAAAACCAGCTTTTTAAAATTTTTTTTAAATTTTTTTTTTTTAAGAAAACTCATCTGAAATCATATACCTGTAGGTACTCTCATCCTTTAGTCTTTCACGTCCTCCTAGCAATACAAAATGGGCAATCAAGAACTCCAGGGTGAGGCATAGACATGAGAGTTTTTCCTACTTATATATTGTCAGGAATATCTGCTCTATTTTATAAAGAGCCAAGTGAAGAGATGAAGATAATTTCTTCCTTCAGGAGAATAGCCACAGACTAATATGAGCTCCACATAGATAAAGAGGTGTCCAGATTGGTAGAATCCTATTTACTCCCTTGTTACTTTACTTCTCAGTTAGGCACAATCCTGAGGCACAGAGTGAACTGAAAACACTTTTCACTGAAACAGCACATATTTTGCTAAAATAAAAGGTCTATTGGCCATCACCATCATTATTTCTACTGCTTAGCTGTGAGTTCTACACAAGTACTCCTAACAATCTGCAGTTTTGTTTTGCTTTTGGAAATAAGCAATTCTTTAACTGATTGTCCTGGCAAATAGCCACGAAATTCTATATGAGTAGGAAAATGAACTCATTTTATATGCATATAATATTCAGGGGGTCTAGTTTTACCAAATAGCTTTATGTAAAATCCCTTTTTTCCCCCAGTATCAATGACAAAGGCAATAAAATATTGAGGTCTGTTCTTCATCAATTTTACAGTAAACCCATCACTGTGAGATTGACTATGCACTCAGCTAGCTAATCAGTGTATTGGAAAATTAATTCAGGCAGAGCACCAATCCAACAGACCTTGCCTTTTGCATATGCATTTGGTCTGGTTACTGAATTTGCAGAAGTAACTGAGTTACTGCCTTCATGTGGATAGCAGGAACTCACAGAACATGAATATTGCTATACGTGTAGCTATATATATGGCAATTGCTATATATTGTGTGGTATCTCAATTCTACTTGAAAAATGATTGCATGGTATCAGTCAACTTACACTGTTATGCAGAAAATCAAATTAATAAAAGAAACTGTTCTGCCTTAGAGCTGCTGAGTCATTTCAGTTATCCTCTGTGAGAGCCTATTTAATTTGGAACTTCACACATCTTTTGCACTTGATTTTTATATTACTGGAGTACAATGACCTTCCAAGCTAAGATCTAGCCTGGCTGTCATATGCATAGCAAACATGCTAATATACATTTCCTCTGCAAAGAGTCGGGGAGTATTATCCCTGCTTCACTGAAGAAAGCCTGAGGTGTCTCATAGTTGTTTATGGTTTCACTGGCAATCTCTTACACAACTAGAAAGGGAATCTGGATTTTCTCAGTCATTGCCCCATTCTTTATTGACAGAAAATGCTTTTTTGCGGACCAGTCTGAGCGATGCACTTCCCTTGTCAGTGTCTCCGGAAATCTCTAGCCTTGCTCTCTTGGCTTTTATAGTGAGGGAGCAGATTGACTGTTTATAAAGTCTGTGATAGCAAACTGGGAAGTAGAAGGTGCTCTGTCTCTGAAGGTAAAGGTGCATATCTTGGGCCAGGAGGGCACACATGTGAATGAGTCTCCATTGGTTATTGGTCCTTGTCTTTCATGAACACGATTGAAGCATTGTTCTTCTGTTTCCCTGATTGGTTTTCCACTAAACTTACCAGAACCTGTCCATCCTTCTTTGGTCTTCAGCTTTCAAAGAAGAACTTGCTTATCAGGGGTGGCAACAAAAAAACAGCAGCTTCTCCAGGAGTCCTGAAATAAGACATAATTATTTCCATTGAAAGTTATATTTTGCATTTCACTTCAGACATTTTAATGAAAAGTGTTGTGTGAATACCATACGTCCTCCAGCATTTCTGATTCTGTTCCTGTTTGCTTGGATGATGGGACCCTCAGGCAAATAAATTAATTGCAAGGGTATATGAAGAACTATAACCTGGGGAAAGGATTATACATTTATTAATAATACAATCATTGGTCATTTTTCTACAGTTTCTCTTAACTTGAACTGATAAAAAGCTTGACTAAAAGTAGTGTGGTACCAAAGGAGGTCAAAATTACTCCTCTAGGAAAATAGTTTCTTTGTTTTTAGTTAGACATACTTTAACTGCTAATAGTGTCAATTAATTTCATTTACTTTATGCAGTTGGCAGCTAAATAACTTTAGAGGCTCCAAACTTCAATTTTCTGCAGATAGGCAAGTGGCCTAGAGACCATCTTCAGTGTGATTAAAAATGCATTTTACTTCCTAAAGCAGTTGGGTAGAAATAACTGTAAAATAACACAGGCTTGTTGAAAATGTATTTTTTAAGGGCAGTGGAGATGCATTTTTTTGTACATTCATTTCCTAGTGTAGGCTGCAGATAAAAACAGTTCTCTTGCATGATTTCAAATAAAACCATATTCCATAAAGAAGCTTTGTTTTTGCTGTACATTGTGACAGTTCTTTTGCAATGTTTTCTATGACACCCTTAAGCATTGTCACTTGATTCTTATAATGTTAATTACCTCTGAAAGTTCCCTCTAGCACTTCTTAAGAATGTGAGTAATTTCAAATGCATCAAAATGACTTCCATTTATGTGCATTTATTAAAAATAAATAAACTTGACCCAGGAATTAAGCAACAAAGAAATATATAACAATGAAGCTAAAAAGCTTTTTTTTCTAGGTTAAATTGTGTTTTGCTCACAGTGAAACAGTTTTTACAACAATGGTAGTGTTATATAGATGGGACTAATGATGTTATCTCTTGAGGGAATATATTAGTTTAGAGTGAAGGAGTTTCTTTTCCTCCTAAATGTGGTGCTTTGCTTTATGCAGGAATTCAGGTCAGCCCTATGACTGCATAGTGCAGGAGCACGGACATCCTTCCTGTCTGATTCCCTAAACTGTGTGCCTGTGTGACTGATGGATGGATTCATGGTATAAAAGATATTATTATGAACTCACTGAAATCAGCTAGTCTACATGTGAAGTCAGTCTTTCTCAAGCACATGACTGAGCTGTCTAATGTGGCTCCAGTGGATGCTTCCATAAATATTTTTCTTCGATGATGAGTTGCTGAGGAAAATCCTTTGTCTTTTCTTTCTTCAGGATCTCTCTTAATTTTTTCTCCGCACTTGGTTGGTGACTCCAGTGTCCTCCTTGTCTCTCTTCTCTGCCTCTGCTCTCATGCCTTGGAGTCATGTGTGATTTCCACCTTGACAGATGGAAAGGATCTGCACTCTCCTTTGAGTAAATCTTGCCCTCACGAAGATTTAGGGTTATAAAATAATGACTTATTGCATAATAATTTAGCTTGTACTTGTTAAAATTGCTTTTATCAGGACTTCTCTCAGAGCAGAAATTCTTTCCTGCTCAGGACACAGTATGCTGCATAAAAGATGGACATAGTATGCACAAGGATCAAGTTTGTTTTGCCTTGCTCAATGTCAATATTTGATTAGCATTTGACAAAAAAAAAAAAAAAAAAGTAAATTAAATGTCTGACTTGTAGTTTCAAGATCATAGTACCCCTGACTGCAGGCTTTCACAAAACTGGAGTGGACTGGAGTAGACACACTCCTACTGCAGAAGGTCTGCAGAATTGAATAGTTCTGGCAAAGATTTTAAGGAACCAGGATTTCTCTCTATGTGTACAAGGGAGCAGTAGGAAAGAATTTTTTCTTAATCCTGGAGCAGGGGAAGGGCAAGAGGCAGGAAACATAAAGCTATTCTTCCAATATTTTTTTAGTTTATATCATAGAAAGGTTTTGAGTTCCATCAGGCCAGCTTTCTGCTATGGACAGATTCCTCTGTTACTTAGACAAAGAAAGTTGGTACCCAAACACCTATGAAGTACAGTGCCTTGATACCTTGACTCTGACTTGTGGGAATGCATCTCTGTATAAAGAAATATGGGTCAGGTATTGGTGCTGTATTTTTTTATATGGTGATGTGAGAAGGTGATTAGTGTACTGCTCTTCTCACTTGCTGAATTTAGAAGCTTAAATAGTACTCCTTTAATTGATTTACTAGTGAGGTCTCCTAAGATCCTGAGACATTTGCCTATGTGATATGGCTCTGAGAAAGATGCCAGAAGGATTGAACATTTGTTTTGTTTCCAGGCTCTGATATTAATGGTGCCTATTCAAATATGTTATGGCACGGAAATGTTCTGCTTGATAGGGAATTACAGAAAGCAAAAATTAGACCATTTCTTGAAACTGCTCTAAATTATACTGGGTACAGAGTAGATGATATGTAGGGAGCACAATGCTATTTGTAGTTAAATTTCCATTCCACTGAACCCCATCCCATATATGCCTCCAATAAAGGAAGTGAGAGAGGTGTGTGTAAATTATGGCTTCCAAAAGACATGTGAGATTTGGACCAACTTTGGGCCAGTCCTTGCACCTTTTAATATGTCTCCTTTTAGGCATACAACAGCCTCAAACATTCTTGCCATGGAAGATTGCATGCAGAGTAATGGAAAATCATCCCATTTATTTCCATTTTTATCTCTCAGCAACAACATTTCCCTTGATTCTCTCCTTCCGACAAGATACTTCTTTCTGTAATAATAATTCTGCAGCTTCCTCCAGCAGACACATACACTATTGCTTCCAATCTCTCATCTAAAATCACTGACTGACAGGTCTGACAGAAACAAATAGCAGGCGGGTTGATAGATATTGTGTTTGGATTTGCTTTAAAGTGCTTTATCCCTCCTTCTTCTCACTTCTTTTTCCCTGGTTCAGCACCTTTTTCTATATAATAATTAGGATCACAGCTTCCAGTTTGCTTGGTATGTAATCATGGGTCACTATACTAATATTATCACAGCTGTGGATGTAATGTCATGTTACTTCCTTTGGAATATCATGTGCTTTTGCTTTTTTTTTTTTTTAATATACCTCTGTATCATATTCCTGTAATTCCTTTACAAAGGAATATTTTTCAGTTTTCTTTCCTTACAGTAGGGCAGGATAGACCAAATGGTTTCTAGATCTGTTGTTATTTTAATTCTCTTCTCAATACATACACTTTTGTAGATGCCAATGGATCCCATCTGTGCCCTGGTTGAAATATTACAAATGACGCAGATGAAAACTACATATTAGCAGAAATACCTGAGGAGACTTGGGCAGATTGCCTTTTATAGCTTGCTGGCTTCTTGTTCCAGCTGGACAAACCATGAAGATCCTTAGCTTCAGAATTTCTGCCTCTGTGCATTGCGAGTTCAGATTTGGAAAGATCACAGTTGTTAATATTTGCCCACTTTTTACAGATTCTTTGCTTCTCATCAAAGAAAATCTTTCTAGAAACTTGATAGCCTTATCTCCAAAATGAACATTTTTTTAATGTATTTGCTTGTACCCTTTATTAATGAAGTGTAATTGGATCAGAGATACTTCATGTCGAATTCAAACTCCAAAGGAAGATAGATATGTGAGGCATAAGCCAATCACTCTTAGGCTGAGTAGGTCAAGGAAATAGGACTTTTTTATTTTTAAATAAAAAATAGTTACTAAAATCCATCTAAAATGATAAAAATACACATAATATAAAATAATTAGTAAGTAATGTCATCTAATTGCACAGTACTTTTATTGCAGCATCTGGGGAAAGACCTTATCTGGAATTACGGATTAGTATCTTAATTTTGGAGGAGGAATTGAGGCAGAGAGCATTTAACTGGTTTCTTCAAGACGACAGAATAAATCAATGATAACCAGTGAATGCAGATACCATCCAACACAGTAATATAGTCTGTCTCTATGTTACTGGGATTCGTATCAGGGGAAATCTGCCATAGCATGAAAGTGAAATCTTGTAATTTTGTGATGCCTAGAGGTAATTATTGGCTCAGCACCTTCATGAGAGAAGGAAGAGAGGAACTGGAACATGTACCTTGATCCAGTACAAGAAGATTCTCTTTAAGTATACCATGTATACATGGAGAAATTGCAGTTTTGTGATAGTTTTCTGATATGAGTGTCCATTTGGGAATCTGTCTCTATGTTATATCATATCTTGATCTCCCTTGTCACACCTTCAGCAAAAAGCGGGAGCTGCGTGAGGGTCATGCTTGTGAGTTGTTTCAGTTCAAATTGCCATCAACGAGGAAGTTAGACTCATGTATTTTTCATTGCCATTACACTGATGGATTACCTTCTGCTCACATATGGGAAAAGGTTATTTCAGAAATGGGGCATTTTTTTTCTAGATGTATAACAGTACCAGGCATGCCATATGTATCAAAATAAGTATTCTTTACCATCATCATCAGGTTGAGTCTGTGGATTTTTGATTTGTGAAAGAAATTGGCTTGAATTGTGATTTAAAATAGTGCAATCCTTTCCTATAGCAGAGGGGAGGCTGAGGTGGCTTAGTGGTTTGTATTTGTTTCCCTCCTGCTTCTAGGGCCTGGCATGTCTTTCCTTTTTCAACTTTAAGGATCATTTACTACTCAAAGTGTTAAAAGTTTAGTTTTAAAACCTAGAGGTACGAGGCTAAGCAAATGTAGCAGAGAGTTTTTATTGTCCTGTCAGAATCAGGTGAACAGGAGATGAAATGGAAGAACCAAAACAATTTTCTTGAGGCTGGAAAAACTTTTGAAGTGGGTACGACTGTCTGCTCCATAGCAGCTTCACTGTCAGCCTTCTCCCTTTATGGTGGCAGATCCATGAAAAAATTAGGTCAACATATGAACAGGTAACAGGGATTTGTAACTGTGAAGAAAGGAAGACTGAAAGTTTGTTGATGGGCTAAGGAAGAAGGAAGCAAAAAGTCTAGATAAAGATCAAAGTTTATATACTTTCCCAGTTCTCTGAATTTGCTGAGTTCACTAGCAGCTCATCTGTCACCATCTGCTTTAGTCTGTTTCTAGGAGCTTTCATTTTTATGGATAGAAGTTACATTAACAAAGATGGCCACTCTAAACCCTATGAGCATTCATAAGAAATTCCTAAGAAAGAAAACTCACTATGGGAAGAAGCTGTGGGAAAGTGTTTGGGGTATTTGGCTGTGTTGGAGGGTCAGGGGGAAGAGAATATTTCACTTCCTGCTTTGAGACTTCCAGGAGGAATTGCTACATTATTAGTAACCCACTCACAAAAATCTGACATTAGAAGGATTTTAATTTAAATTTTTAATTTAAAGCCATTTAAAAATAGCTATGTATAATAGCATTCTCCCTGAAATAGCAGGGAGGATATGGCATCAGCAATTGTAAGAGGTGAAAGCCTTATGCAATCAAATATTACTAGGGATATAATGGACATTTTTTTCTTCATTCTTTGCAATGACGTCTTACTTTATGTAGTTTAGAAAACTATCCATTATAAACTAACTATGTATGGTTTTATGAATGGAGCTGACATAGTTTGAATGCAGGTATTATTCCCAGAAACAGCTGTTGTCATCAACTCATTGCATAGATTGGTGGATGAACAGAAAGGTGAGGTACAAGGTGGACATAATGAGGGAGACATAGTAAATATTCTGTCCCTTGTAACCAATTCCCACAACCTGCTTTGAAAAGCGCATTGGATGCTTCCTCTGCCATGCTTTCCAAGGCAACAGTAATAAACAGTCAGCTGTTTCTGTCTTGGTTAAGAAAAACACTTAAGCTGTTTAATGGTATGCAGAGGGTAACACTAAATTGTCTGGATTCTCACCACATGTGCAATACCTTGCTGACCAGAGGAGATTTCTGCATGTTGTCTGCATGCTATTCTAGACCTTTTCATGGTGAGTGACATCAAGACAGCATTGTAGAAAGGACCTTTGAGTATTCTGTTTATTTATTAAAAAAAAAGAAAGAGTTCTCAGGCAACACAGATATTCTGGGTATCTTGTTGTTAGAATGCTTGTTTCCCTGATCATCAGTTTCAGGATCAGAAGGAGATGGATTGTAATGACAAAAAATGTATTAAATTGGCTGTATTGTCATTAGATTGTGGTAGTGTACATATATGTGTGTACATGCATGTGTATGTATAGGTATGTTGAGCTAAGAATATCCTTAGGTTCAATTAATAGACCTTTTAAAAAACGTTAGAGATCAGTCTTCCATTTTAGCATCCTCTTTTGGCATGGTAAACAAATGCTGATGCTGACAGGTTCAAAGGATGAGAAGGACTCCAGATCATACACCATCAGATTCAATGCAGAAATAAAACTTCAGACCAGAAACCGCAACATAAAATACTTAATTAATTTTAAGGTACTTTGGACTCCCATAAAACTGTATAGAAGTTCCCCAGAAAAATACAGAAGTTTTTCTTCCTTTGCTAGCAAAGATAAACATTTATGTTTAGTTGCTTTGTCATTTTTGCAGGGCAGTTAGGGGCCATCTTATTAACTAAGATTGCAGTCAATTATCTGCTTTGTTGAGTATTTGTTTTCATTCGAGTGATCTTTGTACTATTTGCCAGGTAATTTTTCTGTGGTGAGGAAACTCATTAGAGCTCTTTCTCTACCTGCTTGCTAGAGTCTTACTCGTCTGAAACCGAAAATTACAATTAACGTGATCTGAATTTGGCTGGAGCTGTAAACAAGTGCAACTACCTTTGCTTCATTAAAATATGGAAAATCATGTGCTTGTTTTCATTATAATTTATAATTACTTTTTTTTTTTTTTCCTGCTTGATGCAAATAGGAACTGGCCTTTATTGTGACATAGAAGTTGCAGCATCAAATCAACAACTTTATTTTATCACATGAAACAGATGGTGGAGATCACAGATATTTCCAAGAAAAGACAATGTAATTTCAGTACTAAATTACCCTTGCTCAAGGGCCTAACCTCCAGGAGTTGATAGAGAATACAACTTTATGGTGTATTTCTTGTTCTAGTTTAGGCTTAGCTCACTTGAGACTAGGAGAGACTGACTCTTTTCTTCATGTTGTTTAAAAACTCAAAACCAGGCCACAGTGTAATCATTAGTTTCAGAGCTGATTTTAGTGGGTCTTCATTCACTCAGTGGTTTGTACAATTTATTACTGTGTAAAAAGCGAATAAAAAAGGGATCAGATGAAAAACTCCTGAGCTGCTGAAACCAGTGACAAAGCTTTCCCTGATACATTGAAGATGATCCAGGCCTCTTCCATGGTGTAGGGTGACAAACATTCTGTGTCTTCAAAGTATTTCTCATTTTAGGAGATAAACAATGGCTGCTTTTCCTCAGGGACAAACAGGAAAGCAGTGTGTGTACAGCCGAGCTTTCATAACAACAGAATGTAAGTCTTTCATCCTGTGAAGTGCCTAGAATCCTGATTTAAGAGTAAATGAAGTTTGTACTTTAACACATATATTTTGAATGGCTAGGAAGGACACGCTAATGCAATGTGGGTATAGGCAGGTTCCTTTGCTCTGTGAATCACTTGAGAAAGTTAAAAAAGGATAGAAATTTAGACATAAACATCCTGGGAAAGCGAGAATTGCCAACTGTACGGTAGCTGATAGTAGAGTATTCTAGAGTCTCAGAGAAAACCATAATGGCCCTGGAAGAAAAGTATAGTTGCTTTTAAGGAGTGACCTAAATATTGCACATCCTCAGCTGCTTCAGAGGGCACACGTGTGTATGCCATAAACCATAATATAAACACTGTCAGATTTGTGCTCAAACAGGTGGGCACCTGCTCACAAGATGTTTTCTCTTAGGTGCCCACCAGTTTACTGTGTTTGTCAGTGACTGGTAAGAAACTCAGAGATATCACTGCATCCAGTGAAGTCAGCCTGTATGCACCCAGATAAAACACTGTTTGCAACTGAGTGTGTCTACAAATATCCCGAGGAGAGGCCAGGTTGATTTAATAACTTCTCTGATGGATTACTATTTGTGGTTTGTGATGCATCCTGTCTAATTGAAGTAGCATGCCATTTTCAGTGAGCCAGAAGCAATACTGGGTCATGTAAATATAA
Source organism: Monarcha castaneiventris obscurior (assembly GCA_026261815.1). Taxonomy (NCBI): domain Eukaryota; kingdom Metazoa; phylum Chordata; class Aves; order Passeriformes; family Monarchidae; genus Monarcha; species Monarcha castaneiventris. The sequence goes on from JAMPIT010000433.1 coordinate 28,856,653, forward strand.
ATTTAGGATGCACCAAAGAAGTTCCCAGTGGGTGGTTGTGTGGTGGTGGCCCAATTTTTGATGCTATTCCAGCTATCTTTTTAATCAGAAACCTGCCAGGGCTCCTGCCATTTCTCCTGCCCAATCTCCTCAGCAGGCTGCCTGTAATCACATTGGAGCAGAGGATTCCAGGTTTCCAGGTCAGTTGTTTTCAGTGGTTTAGCCATCACTTTATATCAATATGTTGTAATAAATTGCCATAAATTTATAGACTGTCTTAATTGGGATTTTTTGCTTTATGCATAATTTTTGAAACAAAGTAAAAATTACATTTTTTGTTGCATCCAATTATAGTTAAGAGTGACTTTTAGAAGTCTACTGAGAATCTTTCCACATTTGCTTTAGCATGACACCTTTAAGTGCATTTATTTTTCTAGTTTTGAGACTGTATCCAAGACCTTCTAAACTTAGCTGGAATATATCTGACTTAACTTTAGTAATTTAATGAAGACACCTAATTTAGGAGCATCTACCTATCTCATTAAGTTCCTTTTCCAGTTAGTATAGACACAGTCCAAATAACATCTGAATTGCCTTCTGTATGTGGATCCCTTTCTTCAGGGCAGAGAAGAACGTAATGAGATTGCCAGAAGTTAGGAGGCATGGGTCTGTGCCAAAAATCATGTTCTTCCATTTAAATTTACAAACCTAAATTTTTAGTTTGATTTTCCACTCTGCTGAGCACCCAGTGGTTCATAGAGATCTTATTTTGCTTTTCTGTCAATAGGACAAATATGTTCATCTAGTTGCTTTAATATTTCTTTGACAATGCTGTAAAGAATGGATGGCAGAATCACCACTTTTGAGTGTCAGGCCACTAACCTCTTTTTAAAAGGTTTTACAGCCTTATCTATAGTCGTGTCACTTGGAAAATTTCTGATCGAGTTGCAGTTAGTATGTGTAAAGAGGATCAGATTTCGTACAGGTGTGTATTCTCTCACATTGAGTTGAGCAATAGTTTCTTTAACCATTTCTTTCAGTGATATAATTTTTTTAAATGAAGTGTGAAGTTCTTAAAATTTTTTCCACCTTTTGCCTGACTTGACGTGAGGGAAATAAAAAGATGGTTTATAGATATTTCTAGTGCATGAGTTTTTTCTCTAGGCTTTGTTCAACTGCCAAGTGACAAGGTTGTCAGTTACCATACAAGCACCTGGGCCAGTTTCTGTTTCTGTTAATTTGGAGATGGTGCAAAGTCCACAAAAGGACTTTGTTGGGACTGCAGGCTGCATGTATAATGCTGCATAATATGCTCCAGCAATGCTCTTAAAGAATATGTACAGTTTTAAGAAATACAGGATTTATTTGAAACTCCTAAAATTTTTCTTTTCTAACTGCACACAGTTTCAGTGACTGAATGATATTGAGTCTGAATTAGTGATGGAGTATGAAATAGTCTGTCTTAAAACCAGGCAGAAGTACAAGTGCAGTTATTATATAATTCCTATTAGTCAAGGGCAGTTTGCAGTGAATTTCAGAGGGAATTCTTGTGGAATGGAATGTTTAAATTGTAGAAGAATGGCAGCAGTTCTCTGCAAGTTTCTTCCAGATAACATGATTGATTCAAGAGTGCTATTTGAAGGATATTGAAGCTTTGCAGAAACTAAAGGCAAATTTAATGGTAACTTCAATGGGGTCAGGAGTTTCTACTCAATTCTTTAACTTTTATAACAGCTATTCAGTTTATCAGTGATTGTGATGAATCTAATGACAGATCAGGATTCCAACTGTGTAAGTTATTTACATTAATATTGCTCTTTTCTTTCCTCCTTCTGAGGGAAAATTGTTACGGTAATAATTTTTAAATTAATGTGTCTACAGAGTCACCCCAGTTAACTCCAAGGTTGCATGCTATAGGTTTAAAATGTCTTGTTATTAAAAAAAAAGAAAAAATCCCTACACCAGTCCCTTGAAAGAGTCTAATGCATTGCACTGTAACCAAGTCTAAATACACTTCAATGGGATAATTTCGACAATAGGTACCATCTGCTTAATGTGTTCATAAAACCAAATGTTAATTTCCTGGTAAATCGGTTGTAAACGAGAAAATATTATTATTGCAATAATTTTATATAAGATAAATGTCTCAGTGGCTCAGAAGGTTAAAGTTTAGAATAAGAGCTGGCATTTACTTTTCTCTGCAATTTGGCTAAAATTAAATTGCCTGATCATGAATCCAAGTCATATTTTATCTTCCATAAAAATAGAAAAGACCTGGAAACAATCTGTAGACCACCAGGATGTCTGAAAGTTATTTTCCAGTTATAAAAATAAACTAGCCTTGAATTTATTCACCATCTGTCAGTCTTCTCTTCCTACCAGGGAACTGAATTTTCAGACAGGTTACTTGCAGTGGAAAGGAACAGCTGTAGGAAGCAAGGATACCAAGATTGTTCTAATTATATTAAGACACAGAGCGGCTTTTGGAAATTTGAAAGAGTTCAGTTGCAGTGTCTGGGGAGAGGTTTAACATTTTCAGGATTCTCAAGAATGCACGCACTCCCTACCATGTCTGAACCTCCAAGGATTCATTCGAATGGAATGGAAATGGGCAGAGTGACCTTCCCTTACCTAATTTTCCTCTGCTTCAGAATCTGTGTGTGGGGCTGGAACCAGTACAGGTGAAGCAAGAGACAGTGTTAATCTTACTAAGGTAAATCTTGGTGACCAGAAGAATGTTGCCTTGCCATCATAACCTTTGGGGACCTGCTGACTTTGATTCTTATTAATGGTATGCAATTCTGCTTGAGAAAGAAAAGCGGAAGGTGATTTTTAGTCCATGAATGAAGTGATGATGACTGTTTGTAGTTGGGTGAGCTGCGTCACCTGTGTAGGAAGAGGCTCAGGTTTACCAGCATGTTCTCTCTGACTCCCTTCAGAACACATCTGTAACAATATTAAGGTCAACTCTACTGCAGCAAGGGAAGTAATCAGCCTGTTTGTATTCTAAGGTTTTTGTTTTCTATTATAATTATTGTAAAGATATGTCAGCACTCAATAAACATAGGGGTAACTGTATTTGAAAATGTCCAAATCTTATTTTGACTGGCTGAGGTTCTACTAACACAGGTACAAAAGTGGTTTCTCCTCTCAAGAACAAAACAAGCTAAGAGAAAGCTGAAAGGCACAACAGAAGCATCTCTAAATGCCATAATGGATTTGACTTCAACATAATAACAAATTAATGAGTGAAAGGACTTTCAGACCAAAACTATATGACCTTGAATTGTAAGAGTGGCAGGTTAGATCTCCTTGGAAACCATTAGAAGCATAAATAGAAAGCCTATTCCTGTATCGTAGACTCTGTAACAAACGGAAGAAAATTGCTTTACAGGATGAATGAAGTGCAAGAATAGTTAAGGAATTATTTGAACGGTATTTCCAGCTTGAAGATAGGTGATTTCTGTATATGTCTTTCATCTTAGTTCTTTTATTTGAACAAAAGCAGCTTAAAATTACCATGACATATTCAGAAAACTGCTGACAGACTTCAGCTCTCTCTATAGCAGAATATGCAAAGAAAAAGAGGAGGCATGAAGTATGAAGCCATGCTGTCTGTCAGACTTACAGAAAGACTGAGCCATGCACCAGATTTATGAAACAATGCAAATAACTTCCTTACAATAAAATTGGAAGTATATGCCATTTTTTCCCAAAACTTTGTGCCTGTGCTCTTTTCCAAAGCCTTGCAGCACAAGGCTGGCAGTTCCACAGCTTCAGGTACTGTGCAGTTGAAAATATACATGAAGAAAGCCTAGATGGCTGGCAAATAATATATCCTTCTAGAGTTCATTTGTGGTAGTGTTACTCATGGTTCTGCTATATAAGTTGTCCTGATCACAGCAGAGGACTCCTGTGAGTATTGAGGCAGAAAGGCTGAAGAACTGAATGCATGATATTTTATAAAAATCTAAGGAGACAAGTCATTATTAGTACATTAGAACTACATCTCTTTTCTTCAGTCCCCTTGATATCACTGCTTGGCATGGAAATTCTGACCCTATTAACACTGGCTGAGTCTGAGGTTTATTTCTGGAAGCTTTTAAAACACAGCTGGGGAGTACCTTTCACTTTCAGTCTTACACTGTGGCTTCTTTTTCATGTTTGAAAGTTGAAAAAAATCCCAGGGCTCTTCCTGGCCTTATGTGACTTTCATATGAAAACATCTATGTTCCTAACCTTATCAACTTTTTGTGATAGATAGAAATGGCCAAGTGGTACCTTTATTTGATAAATTTCAAAAAGTTTCGTTCATATCCCAATTCCTCTTAAACTTCCCTTTTTCAATTCACAACTTTGCAGGCTTTGCTGGAAAATTAAAATTGTATCCTTAGGCTTCATACTGTGTGCAGTATTTAATCACAAATATGATGCCACAACTAGCTTATTTCTGAGTCTTCAGGTGTTTTTATTGTAAAGGTCTTTGGGGCAAGATTACCTGAATTTCTGAATGTTTGACTACAGAAGTTCACCTTAAAATATTCTGTGCTAATCCAGACAATCTTTGCTACTTGCATTTAGGTTTTCCTTCAGGAAAGAAATAAATGGCTATTTTACAACAGTACCTTTCTTCCTGGAGTCTTATAATTCAGGTTCATCCTTTCAACTGCTCCTAAACCTCATCATATTTGTGTCACCTGTATCATATTTTTATTTTTAATGTTCATACAAAAAAACAAGTTAGATCTGTTCATGTCTTGTGGTTAGCATGGCTATCAGCTTTCTGAATCTTCATGGTTACCATTCTAGCTCCCATCCTCGGCAGTGCTGCTTCTAAACTCTTATGCATGACCAGAATACTGGACATACAAGTCTTTTTTGAAGTATTAAAAAATAATTTTTTCTCTTTTTGGTAGAAGTCCAAAAATCTTGCTGCAGGAAAAACTAGTCTCAAAATATCAGCTGTTTTGTCCTAATCCTAGCAGTTTGAGTAACCCTTAGCTTTATCATTTGATTGTATGAAGCTTGACTACTAATAATTCATAAGTTTTCTTGGATATACTTTTAGAAACATCACTAAATGGGAACTTTTCTGGCTGAAAGAAATAAATAGAACACTGTGATCTCAAAGGAGCAAAGAATTCCTGGAGCCAGCTTGCTGGGAAGCAGCAGAGCACTAGCCAAGATTAATTTGTTTTTTAGATCTTGGTACTCTGAATTTCCTTACCGCTCAAGATTGCTTTGGTGATATTTATTATCTTTTTCACACCTATAGTGACTTCAGATGGCATTTTCAGAGGTGGTAAAATAAATTAACTTCTCTAATTTGTAATAGAAGTTATGGGAATCCAAGTGAAGTTTTCCTGGAAACAAACTTTGTTAAAACTGCAGATTGACCCTTGAATTGTAATTTTTCTCTCAGTAAAAGAATTGGGAAAACCTATGTATTTCAATTCAATTTTGTCAAAATGAGATTTATCTACTTTGATTTCAGAATTCAGCTTCATTTGAAATAATATAATTTTTTTTTTTTTTTTTTAAATAGCACAATGGGTAATATAATCCAGTATCTTCACTTGAATTTTTAGGAATGTTTCAAAGTGGTTTGTTTTATTTTATGGAATCAGCCAGTAAAATCCCCAAAATAATTATTCACAAAGCCCAAGGAATGAGTGCCCAAGTTATTTAGACTCACTGTAAACGTTCAGCGGTAGCTGCTTTTATTGAAAACAAAACTCCTGCGTAATGAAAACAAAGGTACTGTAAAAGGATTGTTGTTGACTTACTTTGGTTGGGCTTTTTGTCCTCACTTTGCAGGAGGAAATGGATGGAAAAGTCATTTAATGTACAGAAATCTCTATGATATTTCTGGTAAGATGAAAAGACCAGTGACTTGAAGCCCTTCCTTAGATAATGAATACATGGATGACAGTGACAAGTGTTGTATTAATGTTATCTTCATTACAATGTGTTATACAGCAGAGAAGTGGTAGAATTTATGGGACTAAACTAAGTGAATCAAGATCAGGCAATGATTAACTTTTGGACCAGTAGCTTAAGACTTGGTTTCCCAAAATTAGATAGTTAAATCCAGATTCTGGACTTTGGTCAATTTCAAATATGTAACTTGATTTTCTGGAATGCAGAAGACTAGTACCTGTCATTTAAACCATGCTTTGTAAACTTAGGTTGGTACTGCAATTGCAATAGTTTATTATTAGTAATGGTTTAGTTTGATATTTCATTTGTACATGCTCTGTGTGCACTTGTTTAAAAGCAACTGTAATGCACATAGCTACTGAAAAAGAGTAAAGGACGAGAATTTTGATCGCACTGCTGAGATACTGACCATCTTAATATAAACCAGTAGCAAGACATCTGTAATGAAAATCCATCGAGTGACTGAATTTGCAGTTGAAAAAGTCCAGACAGAAATGCTAAACCTGTGATATGGCAATCTAGAAATTATAAAATGAATAAGAGCGTCAAGAAAAAAAAATAGAAAAAGGAAGAAGCCGTGAGCAGTTAAAAAAAATTGTCCTAAGTACCTTTCATTTCCCTTTGTATGATTTTCATCTGATTAAAGCAGCTCAAATCATTGCTATTTAGACTTAGTAACCAGGCAATTAAATAAGATGAGAAACAACAGACAGAAGAAAGATTTGAAAAAGTTAATGTCTCAAATTTTAAGAACACAAGTTTGTACCGTTCTAGTGTTTGCGTTTGGTAGTTGCACATTTCATCATTTTAGATCTTTCTGAAATATAACTATGCCACTGTTGCGCAAACATTTTCAGAACTCAGATTAACATTAAACTCATACAGTTTATTCATTATTTTAGAGTTTCATGGCAATTTTTAACCTAGTACTCTAATAATGGTTAGTAGCAGTAGATATAGAAGTGGTGTTACAATGACTATTTCTAGCTTCTTCTACTTTTTTCTTCAGAATTTGAAACATTCTAGAATAATCATTTTTACCTGTCCTCTGGAGAACCTAGAGGAGTTGAAACGGTGACTACCTCTTGGTTAATTGTAGATTCCAAGCAGTGAATTAGTGAATAGGCTGGTATTGAACTATTATTCATATTTGGTCAAAGGTTGGACTCAGTGATCTTGGAGGTCTTTCCCAACCTTAATGATTCTATGTGTTCTGTATATACTCTGGCCAGTACAGAACCTAGCTTTTCAGAGTGTTTCAAAAGAGAACTTGGCAAAGTTCTTTCTCAAAGAAACAGGAAGAAATAAAAGCACAGATGGCAGCGGTATCCACATGAATGCTTTGAGTATTTCAATCCTGATATTAAACCCATGGAATGAGGATAAAGCTCCCAAATACAAGCAAGAGATACATGATTTCCTCTAAAGGACCAATCCTGTGGACAACTGACACACATATGGTGTAAATTCTAGGGTGTTCCTTCTCTTTTTCAGTTCAGACACCAAGCTCCTAACCAACTGGCAATGGAGAATTGTTGGATAAGGCTTGTCTATAAAACTGGTCCTCAGTCAGATGAAAGTAATGCAGATTTCCTTAAAGTTCTCAGTAGATAACTTGTTAGAGCAAGTTATCCAGCCCTAATTTATTTTGATCTGACAGAGTTTATTGCAGACTCTTTTTTCTATCAGCTCCTTAAGAAAAAAAAAAAACCACAACAAATATATATACATATATATATATATTTATTTATTTATTTATTTATTTCCTGCATCTTTCTTCCACTTTGATTACACAGACCTCCAGCCAACCTCCAGGTGAAGTACAATTGAATGATATTATAATCTACAGTTGAATCTCACTCCAGCAGCTTTTCTGATTTGACACAGATACCCCAAAATCTCAGACTGATGGAAAATACCATAAAAGGGAAGATGGAAAAAACTGCTAGAGTTCAATCCAGCTTAGTCCCAGATTTATTCTGAGCCGAGCCAGACAGGGCATGATGACTACTTTGTACCAAGTATAATTTTATATACCTTGTCAAATAGTGCTTCCATCAGCAAATTGGGTAGTAGTAAACTCCATATAATGAGACATTTTGGAAGATTCAGCTTCATGGCTAGCCTATAATAATATTTATTTGTTTTGTGGAGAAGTCTGATTTAATGTTTCACTCTGAACTGTGGGTAACATTCTTTCTGCAGAGTCCTTTATTACTCACTCAATGGCAAGGTCTTTGATGAGTGTGTTGAGAAGCCTAGCCAGGATGGGAGAACACACAAAAGAGTATCATGCTCCTGCAAACAACAGAGCAGTTCAGTCAGAAGACTGGCCAGCTAAGTCTTTAAAATGACTGCAATCCCATAACTGCCTGGGAGAGGTTTGTCATTACTTCATGGCTTAAAGTGTTGTAGGACAGTGGTCTAAATCAAGGGTATCATAAAGTTTTTACTAAGCTTGTTTTAACAAGACATTAGAAGTGAAGTACTTGTTTTATTGCTCCAGTTACGCTCTATTGGATCCCGGCCTACTAAAAGTAACAAATTGACAGTTGCTTTTTTCACAGAAAGAAATAACTTTCTTGCTTGCTTTTTCTCGCCATTGTTTTTTTCCTTGGCATCCCTGCTCAGACATTTGGCCTAAGATCAAGAAATTTATGTGGAAGACATTTTTCGGATTAGGCTTTTCATAAGAATGGCTTAAGGAGGAAATATGGTCTTCGCTTGTAACTTACTCTGAATGTAAGAGTTACAGTGTGAAAGAGTGATTCACTGATGCCACTAGTTGATTGCAATCTCTATGTAACTTCCTTCTGCTCAGAGACAGTTTAAAATATGTCAAAATCAGTATCCCTTATTTGTCTTTCTCTTGACATTCACTGCTTAAATTTCCAAAGGAACTGATATTGGCATCTGAAGGTGTTACTTTTCCTGTTTTTCTTTCCTTTTTATTATATTTAATATTGCAGAAGTGGAGAAGGAAGACTTCCAGGCATTGGAACTATGATTCAGGTGTGAAACTGGAAAAAAGAAGTCAACAGCCTGATTTGGACAGGAAGACAATGAGCAGTTATTAAGACACTGCAGGAAATTTAATTAAAAATAGGATTTTTATGAGCAGTGTTAATGCTTGCTGCCTCAGCTAACCTGACAATAAAGGCTTTCCAAGTGACAGTGACATCTGGCACAGGATCACATGTAGAAATTATGCAGAGGTAATAAAAAGCACTTAATTAGCATTGCAAATAGTATTCCAACATTTAGGAGATGTCTGCAAATTTGCATATAGATACGTAATTACGTAATTTGCAGCTGTTGAGTTTGTTCCATAAGACCTTGCCACTTTACTAGTAGAATATGTAAATCAGGAATTAATCCTTTTTAGCACCTACTTTTTCAGCAGTCCATAAATCTGTGGCAAATTATAGGAACTTTTGGACTTTCTCAGCTTGGCTCAAAATTCTGTGGAAAACAGAACTATATAACTGGGCTTACTTAACTCTAAAGGTCTTTTAAGAGGTTTGTAAAATGCAACTCCTTCATTATCAGTTTTTTGATCCCCATTCATGTCTGATAACCTAATATACAAGGCCATGCTGCAAATCTCTTGATATATTCCCTTCCAGTTTTAAAGAGCATCAAGTTAATATTTATTCTCGTTAGTACCTTTCTGATATAGGTAATTACCTTATGTTACATGTAAACAGAGAAGGCTGGGAGGGAAGGATATCTGACCAAACAATAGTGCTATATAGTTACCTCATTAAATTCAAGGTGATGCTGGGCAACTCAGACGCCTAAAAAGCAAAGCTGGACAAAATTATTACCTAATAATTTCTTAATACATGATTTCTCAGTATAATTTCTTATAAGTCCCTAGTATACAAGATTTCTTTGCCTGAATAAGCTTGAACAATTTTCACTTACGTACCAACAGAAAAAAGCATGAAAGATGTTTATCTAAACCAGTGTTCTTGAGATATATTTTAATATTAAATTCTATTGTGTTGCTACATTGATATTTTTGAAGCACATTTCTTATATTTAGCTCTGGGGAGGTTTGCAGAGATACAGTCAATTAACAAAAGGTAATTCTGGCTACAGAGTTTGAGCACACTGAAGTAATGCATTGAGAAGTTGTTCTTTGCTTTTATTTTTCAACATGTTTTCCCTTGTGTTTTTGAAAGTGCTTTTAGTATAATCGTGCCATTGCCCCTTCCATGTAATGGAAGATTCCCCTTATGCCCGAGTCCTGTAAAGAAGAAAGTTCAAAGCAACAAGGGAGTTCAGAGCAGGTTAGGTGATAAAGCATCTTAGAAAACAGTGATTGTGCTCTCCCCCAGGAGAACTTCATTTTATCTATGTTTAATTTCTGCTAGGAAATTGGCTAGATTGTGGGCTGCTAGTTCCTTTAACATTCTTCCATTAGATGAAAGCATTTTGCAGTAATGTAGCCTAAAGTATATTTTTCTTTATTGACTATATAATACTTTTTCATTTTTTTCTTTCAATCTAAGTGACTTGCGAAATGACAATCTGTTTATAGAATAATTATAATTAACAATGAATATATCTTTAAGGGTTTTGTTGCTGTTTTTAATGAGTATGAAAATGGGAATTGAAAATGAAATCTTTCTGCCCAGAATGACTGATCTACCTTATAGGCATTGTCAGCAATAGTTTTTATGGAGAGAAGGAAGTTGTAGTAACTGAAAGAATAAAATAATGAGCTTTCATAAATGCACTAGACAAAGACGGGAGCAACAGATGTTTCTTTTTCTTTAAACTGAGTGTGTGAGCACAAGGACAAATGTTCTCTGCTGACTGCACCAGCAGAATGTTGCTGCTGGTAGCGGCTCTATTGAAAACAGAAAAAATGGAAAAAAGGTCTTGCTTCACATTGCTGTAGCTACACCTGTTTACCTACAGTTGATCTTCACTTTCTAGAGGAGAGTTCATTCAACAGAGGATGAGCTGGGGGTGGCAGTTCAAATGGTTCTGAGATTTCTCTGTGCTCCTGACTGCAGAATTGGAAGTTTTGGGCACTCAAATTCAGAGACAAAAGTCCCAATGACTCCAGTATAGTGCAGCTTAAATACTGTTGGCTGGCATCTAGCCAGATCCTATGGAGGAGGTGTCTTAGCATCTGTTTGCTTCTGAACGCTGGCCTCCAAGGCAGCACGCTGCCTGACTGAGCACCAGAGTACCGTTTAAGGTCTACAATGACTTACACATCTCCAGATGAAGCTGAAACTCAGGCACTGTCAAGTTTTCTGTCCGGCTCCACCTGCTGTCCCTCCTTACCCAGCTGGAGGTCTACTGTGCTGTGTGTGGATTTCATGTGCTGGGTCTTGAATCATTTGTTAAAGAGCTACTTCCAGAAAAAACAATGTGGGACAATGCTCTTTCATGGAGAGTGAGTGGTTGTACAGAACTGCCAGACTTTGGGAATGCTTCAGACTACCCAGGCAGCAGCTGACTTAGTGTTTGCCTGCTGTGCAGGGCCAGGGCTACAGGCCTTGGTCATGGACCAGGGCTCCCTGCTGCTGCCAGATCCAAAGAAAAGGCCAAAACCACTCCTGGATGAATTTGTGTGGCTGAGAGTCTTTCCCTCTTCTCACTTGAGGTACGAATCTTCCAGCAGCAGATAGATGATGATTAGGACTAATGGTGCTTCTGCTTTGGTTTTCTGGTTCTTTTAGCTACAGTTACTAATAAGTACACTCACAGAGGACATTCTCTTGAATTAAAGGTCCATGGTATTTTTTCTCCTAATTAAGCTGTGCATTTTTGAGATGCATGGCACAGTTCTTTCTTTTTAAAAGGTAGGGAGTTCCCAGTGGTTTGATCTGTTTTCTGAACATTTTTACAGCTTGAAAAAGATTTTTCTGCAGATTATAACCAATTTACTTTTGTCAGTGCCATGCCACATACCAGTCCTAGGCCAAACCTATTAGAAACATGCATCTTTTGTTAGCTGAACAAATCTGATGCAACAGAATGTAAGCCTGGAAACCCAGGAAACCCAGACTTTTGCAGGCAGCAGACTGTCTGCAGGACTCTGTGATAGAATGTCCTCTGCAATGCTGAAGCCAGGCAGGAGCTCACTCGCAACCTGTGCCTACAATTCTTAGGGCTTATTTGGAAATTTCAGCTTGTCAGAGGCCTATCCTGATGTAGGACCAAGGCTTTTTATCCCCCTGGATGTTACTTTGCTATTATTAGTAAAGAAAAGAGTATATACAAAGTCACATTTTATTGAGCTGTTGAAAAGGAACTGTAGCTATATATGTTTCTGCAACAGCTGGCACAGCCCTGGTCTTGTCTGTCATCTTAGATACTCTTGTTCTATGAAACACTGAAATCACATTGTGTGAGCCAAAGAAATAATTTCCTTCCTTTCAGTCAGGAATAGATGGTGAAGAAAATCCACTATCAATTTAATTCATCAGCTTCACTGGCTGTATTTCAAATTTAATGGTTTTCAAATATATTTCTAATTTGCTGTAAAGAAAATTAAAATAAAATTCACAAATGCCTTGCCAAAGGCAGCATTCAATACAGACTAATCTACACCAAAGAAAGGCATTCAATTCTTTTTTGTCCATAACTGCATATAATTAGTATGTCTGCAATAAGCATGTAATTTTTATTATCTGTGAAGAGTTTGGCAGGGGAAATACATCATTACCTGCACATCTAAGAATGCGCAGTGCTACAATTCATTTTCTGAGATGCCATGCGTACTGACGAAAAACACTGACTTTACCTCTCTCTTTGTTTTTTTTATAGACATAGCAGAAGCCCAGCAGTCTGAAGCAGATAAAAAATAAGGATGGACAATATGTTGGAAAGACATTTACATAAACAGTGAGCACTAGTGAACAGCAAAAACCAGTCCCAAGATCCAGTGAAAAACTGATTATTTCAAAAACTCTGGGAATGTCAAGCAACAAAAAAAGAGTATCTTCTAGTCAGTATCCAGCAGCCTTGACTATGGATCCGTAAGCGGTTTTATGTACATGTAAAATAGCATAAAAATGACAGACTACTGGGACATAAATAAACATACCATTGTTTTTTATTGTTGGCCTTTGGACCATACGAAGTACAATCTCTTAAATATACAACTTTACTATGAAACGGGTTTAATTATCTCACTAAATTATGGACATAACTGAATGGAATCATTTAGAAGAAGTAGCTACAGACATGAAGCAGCACTGAAAACTGCTCAGATTTCTGTAGTTACTTGCAAAAGGAGGCCTTATATAAGGAGTAATAGTGTGCTGGAAAAGGTTGTGTGAGGAGGACAATGATGAAGAGGACAAAAGCTCCTTGAGGAGTTATTTTCTGAGAGTAACTATGAGAAGTACTAGGCTAATAATTAGAGAGTCCCTCTCTGTGCGGGCATGCATGGTTCTTCAAAACACTGTTTTTAGGGATCAGCAAGCAAGTCCTGCCTTTCTGAGGCACTTCTTGGGATCAGATGTATTTTTCTTGGGGTCAGTGAAGCCTCAAGTGTGGTCCTGAAAGCCCATCTAGACAATGAAGAGCCCCCACATGAAGACTGCTTCAGCTGTGAGATGGCAATTGGAAGGGCTGGAGGGTGTATGTTCCAGGAAGCACAGTGTGAATATGGCTATTCCTGCATTCTTTGCAATATAGCATAGATCCACACTTTGAATTTGAGCCATAGACATAATTTAGGCAGAAAAATGCAATTTAAATTGTTACATTCCTTCTACCTGAATGGAAACCAGGCATTTCTGGTGCTGTTCTTAGTTGGTTTTAATAATTTCTTCCTCACACTTACACTGAATATGAAAAAGAGGAAAAAAAAATGCTCTTAAAATAAGATGTACCAGTAGGATATTTCCATGAGAAGGAAGTTCTTTAATTAAATATTTGAGATGAAAAACTAAACACTGTTCAGCTGCTAAATATCCTGTATTAAACTTCAGAGCTGTAAGTCCCTTCTTCAGGGGAGGAAGTTCTGTGGGTCCAACTGGAGTCTCTTGAGACTAGTGGCGGAAGCTGATCTTCCTTGCTAATGGAAATATGGATTTCTGCCACACACACCATTTCTGTTCTCCAGAATCTAAGGTAATGGTTTTATGAGAAATGTATATTTTTTTAATTGGGGTTGCTAAGACTGTTTTAAGACTACAGATCAAATTCTGCAGTTATCTTACTATGAATGCAGTCAAAAAAGAACTTTTCTGTCTTAATGGATGCTAAAATAGTATTTCAGTGTTTATAGGTGTGCTAGAAAAAAAGTCAACTAGTAAGTTTATCTAGGCTAGTTACATGAATTGGCCCCTTCCTTCCATGATCTACAACGGGCATACCTTGTGATTTTTCAGATGTGTAAATGCTCCTGTCTTCTCTCAGCACTTCTGACAGAGAATACACCTATTCCTCTGTATATGATAATGACTAATAATATATGTTGGATGTATACAGTGTAACTTTTTTTAGTGGTGGATTGTTTTTGAAAAATCTGATCACACAGCAAAAAAGAGCATATACAATAATATTTTAAGATAAATATCCTCTTTAGCAGCTTGCACTGAAAGCTTTGAAATAAAATCATGATAAAAATTTGAGATAGAACAACCATTTTTCAGGAAAATATTTTTTTATGCTCAGAAGGAAATATTACCTGGTTGTCAAAAATCCTCTGTTAATGTCTGCTGCATGTGTACATTTCTCTTTCCCTATTAGAGCTTTCATTCTTTTCTTATATTAAATTTTTTTATGACTATCATTTGAGACTAATAATACAAAGCAACTTTTTTCTGCAGTTTTTGGAAATATCACTTTTGATACCTGAGCCACCTGATTTTTACAGACTGAATGTTTTACACTGGGAATGAAAAAAAACGCAGTACTCCAAATAATGAGTTGCTATGTAAAATCATTGCCTTAAGTCCAATTTCTCTTTTCTCTTTTAAATGTTGCTTTTCCTTGTCTTTGACTACAAATGTTTCTCAAGTTTTTTCAGGGACTGAAATTGTGCTTCAGAAGTAAAGATGTAAAGATATAAAGAATTCTAAAGCTATATTTCTTAAAACAAACAAAAATCCCAGAGGGGTCTGCCATTTCCTTTATTTTTTTTTTAACTTGCTTGGCTAATGCAGTAACACAGAAGGCTAGAACAACTTTAACTAAAGAAAACCAGTACATATTGTTGTTTTACTAAGGGAAGTCCTATAACATTATGAATTCTAAGACCTTACCTAGAACTGTGTTTTTCTTGCATAATTAGTGGTTATTAATGATTATAAATGGTAATTTATACATAATTAGATTCTGGATACGTTTTGAGAACCCCAGAAGATAAATTTTAAATTGAGCTCCTGGTTTCATTACCTGAAAGAGGGCCATTACTCTGTGGATTTGGGCCAAACACAATGCTTGAAATGAATTGTGTTATTTCAGAAACAGTAACTATTGGTAAAAACAGTGAAAATTGAAATTCAGGGAGCTGTTTAGTGACATAAATACCAATAAGCTATAAAATTACAGCCCATTCCTCTGAGACTCTATGCACCAACAGTTAGTCTTAAGTGATTCAATTGTGACTAATTACATATTACGAGTCCTGATCTTTAACACTTCAATCAACCTTTAGTTGTGCTGTTTATACATAATTTGTCTCTGTTTATGGTTTTATGTGATAACTGTGCCAATCTGCATTTCATTAAAATTGACATGGAGATGGTGGAGGCTTTCCCACATAATTGGGGTTTTTTTTGATACATCTCTTTCTCTGCTCTCCCTCTTTGTTTTTACTCTGCAGCTTCCTTTACTGACTGCCTCATAGCGCTTTTGTTGAGTTGCTGTGAGGGACAAAAGGGAAGCCAGACATCTCTGCAATCCAAATATGACCAGTTGCGTTGGACAGCTTGGAGCAGTGTGAAGTGCTGAAGCGCATGACGTAGATGTCACCAGCAGTAGGGCCACGGGACACTGCAGCTGTATGAGCCTTATGCTGCATTTGGGTTCATGCTAAATGCTGAGAGGCAGGGTTAGCAGCATGGATGGTATTAGCTCAGTGTTACTGGGACTGCCCTTTCTGGGATCAGGGAAAAGATTACATTGGACTTCCCTGGCCCTCCGAGACATGCCAGGCTTTTGGAGACTGCTCTGGGATCAGTGGATTCATCCTCACTGTGTGGAGCAGGTACACCCTTCAGCCATAAAATCCATGGCTGTGAATTCTACGTGTGGAGTCCTCTTACATGTAGATGTAAGATACCACATAGAGACACCAATAGAAGCCACTGATAGAAGGGGGGATTTTCAAAAACTGGTAACCCCAAATGCATTATTCATTGGATTCTTTGACTATTTAATCAGAATTGGGCACTTTCTTGCAGGTGGGAATCCTCAGACAGGGTTGCCCCTTTTGGAATTAACCTTCTAAAGCATATCGGCTTTTTTTCAGTAGTCCGTGACCTAGAGACCAAAAACTTCTGTTTCTTCCTTGTGGGCAGTATCTTTTTTCATTCATCCCCCCACCCAAACCAAACCCAACCATTCATTTCACTAGCTTCTGTCTGTGGTTTGTGCAGGTGGTATCCTTTGCTTCCTTAATAATGTCACAGTTCCACACTTATTTTGGTAAGGCTGATAGATACTGTGTCCTAAGTGTGTTTGGAGTATACTGACTAGTTCAGACTGTCAGGAGACACCTGAGCTGCAATCTTTTGTTTAACTTCAGTCATGTTTTCTTTCATTTGTGGGTACAAAACTTGCTCTTGTTAATTCTGGACAGGAAAGTGCTGAGTGCCATGGTGTGGTGACTGCTTTTGGCAGCATGCAAAGCTCTTAATACAAGTAACTTTGCTGTTTGAGCTACTTGCGTGCTGTGGTCTCCCCATCATCATGAATGGGTATCTTGGATCTCTGCTTATTTAGAGATCACTGTACAGCTCTCCATTTCATAACACAGATGTGCTGTCAGGATTGTCTGTGCAAATCCAGTCTAGAATGTCCCTTCGAAACATTAAGTCCTCATGTAGAGCCAAACTGTTTTGGTTAGACCCCTTTTAGAATCAACAGTATCAGCTGTGAACATATCAGCTGCAAGATGAACCCTGAAGTCATGTGCTGCATGTTTCAGGCAGAATTCAAGTTTAATTGTGTGTGGGAAATAAAAAGAAACAAGGAACATTTTCAGTTTTCTGACCACAAAGATAACCTCCCACTAGGAGTCAAAACCATGCTCATTAATCCATGTTTATGTACTTGAATCATTGTTCTTGATTTTAAAATAGCTTCTAAAACATCAACTCTAATGGAAATGGTTGGGTATTGAGAATTTCCAGATGTCCTCTGAAATACAGTTTTCTGATGATAGGTCAGATATCCCTTAAGAAAAAATAGCCTATGTTTTTGTCATTTTTGACAGTGAAATAACAAATGTCTTTTTGAATAGGGTAAATGCAGGTGTAAAGTGCTACCATATGATTATTGATAAGAACATTTCTGTTAATATTGGGGGCAGGATCACAAAATGCTTTCTACTTGGGAGTAACTCACAGTTTCTGAGATTGTTCAGAAAAACTAAAACCAGTGTGTTTTGACCTCATGAGCTGTTTAAGCCCAAAGACTCTCAGTTTTAAGTTAGCAAGAGATCAGAAATTATTTCCTTGCATAAAAAACAATACTGGATTCTGCAAGCAATGCATTTTGAGGTGTTAAAATAATTTCTTAAAAGCAGCAGTTTGTGATTGAGCAGGTCTCTTGCTCTCAACTGTTACATTTGCGTGAAGAGAACTTATTTTATGTTGCTTTCACTTCAGTATCCCCGGCCAAATTCACGTGCTGAAGAAATGCAGGAGGCACATTGTGGTACTCAATTTCCCAAGAAACTTGTGGACCTTTCTACAGGCCTTTCAAATCATAGCATAACTGCAGCAGGGCAGCCCTAATTTGCTCTTCAGCATTTTACATTTATTAATACTAGATTATACATACATAATTTTAGAAGTAATAAGCACTTGGCTGCCAAAGTAGCCTGTTGTTTTTAGAAATACTAGAGATGAGTACTAAATGCCACAGTATACCAATTCTTAATATTTTTTTCTTATACATAACTTATTGAAAGAAATAGTTCATGATTTTTGGCTCTTAAACTAAATTTTTTTCCTTTAAAAATGAGATATTGATTCATTTTGCATATACGTGAAAAAAATACAACACCTTGTAAAGAGTCTTCATTAAACTTCATCACAGTCTATATCGGTTGGGGTGTCAAGTGATAGAAAAATTAATTTTGTTTAAACTGATTTCACTTATGAAATTCCTCCTGTGGTAAGCAAGTGAGTGCCTAGGAACTTATTTTTGCAGAGCAAGTCGGAAGCTGTTAGAAATTATCTCTAGATAAGGTGCATTAGCTGTGTAATGAAATGCTTTCAATACCAGACAACATTTGTTTTCAATATAAAAGTAGTTGGACATGAGAATTGTCTCCCTAAAGTAGTTACTGGACAGGTGATTTCCTGCCAGTAAAAATGTTTTCTAAATTTTTATTGAATTAGTTTCCAATTCCTGCAAACTAGTTATTCTAAGGTATGAAAATCAATTCTGACATTTCCATTTTTAACATTTACTTTAATGTCTATTTCGTAAGAGAAAAGTAGCAAATTCTGTGTGCATATCTCTAAAAGCCCTAAAAGCCTAGTAACTTGTCCCTGGATGTGGTGAGTAGTGGATGCTTAGGAAAATATATGAGAAGCAAGAGAAGTATGGCTTTGCTTTGGCCTAACAGCTTCTGGCAAGGAGGGGGAGATGGCAGGCACAGCGTTCCTTTGGATAGCCACCAGTAGACAGGCTGTTCATAAAGTGATCCCGCCTTTTTTATAATGCATGTCAATATTCATTTTCCACAAAGTTCTTTGGCAATGAGTTTCATTATGGAGTGTGGGTGATGGGTGATGAAATCGTATTTCCATTTATTTGCTTGTTCTTGAGTGCTCCGTATCTTATGCTGAAGAACGAAAGGCTCTGTTCACTTTCTCTGCGCTCTTCATGGGTTTGTAGTCTTTCTTCCTATCCACTCTTCATTAGTTTTCTGTCTAATAAATATAAGAAAATTAATCAGAATGGGTAAAGGAAATGAGAAGACTCAGAGCATGCATTGTAATGTTTTGAATTTGGGAAAAAAATAGAATTTTCTCGTGAGCAGTATAGCAAAAAGCCCCACAGCTGACCCTAAAATCTATTTGCATTGTGTCTACTGAAGTAAATTTCTTCCAATACTAAATTTGACTGATATTAGTGTGTAATTGTATTATCATGGTTTTCTCAGTAATTTTAATCACACAGAAATGGTTTGAGAGACTGGGACCGGTAAATTTGGAATATTGTCTCCTTTCATGCGAGAAAGAGAGTTTACAGTGCTGAGGTTGCCTCTTTAGAGTGAAGGCATTTAAAAATCTCCAGTAGTTATGTAGTCTACCAGATTTCACTAGAGAAGAATCCTAGGCCAGAATCCTAGGCCAGATCCAAATATCTGTAATTGCCCCCAGAAGGACACAGAGCTGAAAAAGACCAGACTCAAACATATTCACTTCTCAGTCCTGCAGGGGCTTACAATGAAAAACTTTCAAAAAGTCTTCCTCAGAACTGAACTAACAAACCTTGAAGTGTTGCAAAATTCAGCACAGTAAAAAGGGCTATTTGGATAAGGACAATATTTTTAATAAATGAATTTGTTACCTAAATTAATCTCCTGATAGAAGTTTTACAAAACTAAAATAAAAGATAAAAAATCCTCACTCTTAAAACTTTGAGAGTTTGTATTTAAACTTAAATTACAATTTTTCTTCCACATTTAATTTATGGCCTTTCTTCTTAAACTAGGAGACCTACATGACAGAAAGGAATGACTTTTACTAAACTTCAGTACCTTGCACTGGTGACCTAAGTTGAGTTTGTGCTGGCATCCTGATAAGGCATATGTTACAAATCCACTAGGATTTCTTGACCACCAGTCACTTCCTGATGGTCTACAAATAACTCTCTACACAGATACTTGGACTTTTAGATTTACTTTCTATATTACAATATTCTCTATTTGGATGTTATGTCTCAGAATATGAATCTTAAGTCTTTGCCAGCCTGGAGAGCCAGAACTGTGGTCTAGGTCACTGGCCTAATATTTAATGAGTGTCAGAGTTTACACTCTGAAGTTGAAGCTTCAGGTGAGATAGAGACTGACCTTTATATATGAGTGCAAATCAATTAAGTTGGGTTAATTTTTTCACTTAGACATAGCATGACCTGTGTTCTGCCATTACTTCTCGAGCTAGACTCTTCTGGAGATTCAAACTGGAGTTCCAGGTGCAGGGAAACTTTAAGGAAATTACAGGGGTATTCACATTTGTAATCAAACAGCAACTTACAAAAAAAAAAAGTCTGATAAACAATATTTTCCCTAAAATAATTTGGAAACACAATATTTTTTGATTTATGGCCAGCTCTTGAAAAGGAACTATATCCACTATAGACCTAATACACTTAATATCAATCCAGAGAAGAGAGAAATGTTGCTTTCAAGTGTATTTGCCTCCAAAATTCTTGCCAGGAAAATTAAAAAAAGATCCCCAGCTTCCTGATTCTATCAGACATTCACTGTTTTCCTACCAGGTAACCTTGAGGGTTCAGTGCTGAGTGTATGTTGAAATCAACAGAATATTCAATGCTTACTAGACAGCTGCTGTTTTATTTTGTTGTATGAATTAATATCTGTGCAAATAGTGACTTTCTAGTTTGAATCCTCATGAAGAAGAACAAAAGAATGGCTTAGCAGATGGGTTTCTCAGGAGGTACATTTCACAGATAATCAGTAAAATACAATACCCTTTATCTCTTGCACATATACAGAAATACAAAGCACTGTTCTGATAATGCCTCTTCCCTTTCCTCAGCTCAGCAGCTCCACGTTTCAATCCAGTGTCCAACCACACAAGCCCCTATGGTGACAAGTGTTGGAATATTTTACCACAGGTTGACACAGCTTTTTTAGTAGATTTTTATACTTGAACTTTAATACTATATAGTGATGTTGCCAGAGTGGGTAGGAACACAGGAAGTGTTTGCATCTCCAAGTCATTGAATCCAGTTTTCTGCTGCTCCAACAATAATATAATCCAATTGTACCTGATTTGAAGACATTTTGTTTAATCGTACTTCTTACTTTAGGAAGTTGTCCTGTCAGCTCAGTGCTTAAAGGTAAAAAGACTCTGTCTTCCCTGAGTCTGATTAGTGGTTTGACCATGGATGGTAGAGTGTCATTGATTCTGACACAGTAGTGCAACTCTCAATTTTTTCCTCAGTTCTCTCAGAAATACCTTTCTTAACACATTCCACATTTGTCTGCTGTCATATCCAAATAATGCTGCTGTCTCACAGTCCTCCAATGACTATATATTGTACTATATATTGTAAGGTCTTTTGCCTTCTTGTAGTTTCAAATATAAGATTTACCAGCTTTGAATGAATAATGATTTCTTATTCATCCTGAGCTGTATAACCTAGCATGTTTTCCTGTTGTATTTAATCCTATATTTCCTTCTCTAGTGTTCAGTGTAAGTCAGTTCTTCCTTTATGCCTTTTTGGTATCTTTTTGCATAGGTAAAGTTTCCCTAACACATTACCACCTCTCATTGGCACATTTCTTTTTATTCCTTTTTGTACCAAATACATTAGTGAAATTATGAAATTAGAAGTGATACTCTGAGAATTCTGCTGTATTCATCTGGCCCTATACATCCTACTTAACTCTATTTCTCACCTCAATTTTAATAATTTCAGTTCCTCTGTCTTCCTTAATTATTCTATTAATCACTCTGTTTTCCTGCTAAGTTAATTATTATGTAATCTAATTAATCTTCTCTTTCTGGACTTGGCAGGCATTTGACTTCCTGTTTAATTATTAATAATTAATTAATTGATAGCTCTACACCATCTCTGATGGGATATGACTTGACTTATCAAAGAGAGTCAATTTTCCACACAAAGCCTTCTGATGAGGATTATGTGATTCATTTCCAACAGATACTTGCTACCTTCTGTTCATCTAGTGAAGTTGACAACAGCTCCTTCAGATCATCACTCCAATACAGATTTTCTGGATTATGGAAAAACAAGGGCAAATGGAGAGATGAAAAGACTTGTGAAAACTGAAGAGACCTAAAACTGAGTTCACCTGTTTTGTGTATTATTTAGGAATTGCAAACATGATATTTCCCTCTTTTTTTTTTTTAATAGCTATTTCATGGAATTTATAGAATGGTTGTTGTGTTCTTACAGAATAAAGTCCTTTCAAATAGAAATCTACATATATTTTGCTCATCAAGATGATACAATCAGTGTGTTTTTCTGCTCTATACTTTCTTTGATTTTAAGACATACCAGCCCAAGTAGCTGTGAAGCGTGCCAGTCCTGAAGGCATCACAAGCATAGATTTTTTCTCACTAACCTTTAAATATAGATGGAATTCCTTAGTTTTGGCTTTGCCTTTTCGATCTGCCCTACTTTTGACTTCTGCATAATTATCCTCACATAAAATAATTAGTTTCAGCTGTGCTGATCCCTCCTCATATATGAAAAAACTTCCTGGCTACTGTAAATCTTCATCACCAAGGCTAATTCCCTTATAAGTATGGGGCTTCTGTTTGGATTAAAGCACTGAGCAAAGATTAAACCCACTTATATTTATTAATTGTTTTGATTTCTATATTCCAATCCAGGAGGCAGCTTTGGAAGGCTTTGACGATTGTGATAGCCTGCCATTATGTTGTTTTTATCCTCATGTGCTTCAATGCTTAATATGATTATTATTTATATCAAAACCAGTAAATGATCAGCCTTGCGTTCATGCTTTTAGGACAGCTTTTACAGCCTGATAACTCAGTCAGTATTCATGGTTTCCCTCTCCAGAACACCTTCTCAAGTGCTTATTGAAGGAAAATAAATGTAATGATAACGGTGTCATTTCTTCTGAGATAAGAATTCTGAATACATATGTTTAACACCTTAAGGTACTGGACCATGTGACTCCCATAACTCAAGGAAGATTAAGCTCTCCAAAGAGTCCAACATTTTGCAGGACTGGAACCTCAGTGAGCATTTTTTGGCTGGCTATGCTAGGCAACTTATTCTCTAACATTTTGTGTTCTTCGTGGTCTTCTTCTGTGGATTACCCCACATTGCACTCTCATTTCCCTCTCTCTCTTTTTTTTTTTTTAATATAAGAGTCTGTGCATCTCAGTAAAAACATCTATTGACATAGCCATGTCAGCTAAGACTCCAAAACTGAGTAACCTCTGAGACCAACTGGAACTGTTAGTATAAATGTTGTTACAACAATAGAAGAGAGTTAATTTCACAGATATGTGTGGTTTGTGCTGTGATACAAAGCAGAGCTTCCTTGGCATAGTTATAGTCATGCCTGATGTGCTGTCTTGGTAAAGGGCGTTGTTATAATTCCTCACCTATAAATTGCAGTGCAGTCATTGGTTCTGCCCAAACCAAACAGATTGTCTCCGTAATCCGTCAGAAATCACTCTTTCAGTCGAAACAAAAGGCCCAGAGAGTTGTACAAGCCTGGCCCTCTGAAAAACACCATTCTTTTGAAGACTCGTTGATAAAGACACTAAATGTGATGCATCCCAGAATAGATCCCAGAACAGATCCGTGTGCTCCTCTGCTTGTCACTGCCCTGTAATGTGACCCATTAGTCACTTCCTAAGGAATTCTACCTTTCCAAATATACTCCAAAGTCCATGTGCAGAAAGAACTAATTTATTGTATAATTGCAGGGTTTCTGGGAGACCTTGTCCAGTTCAGTTACAAAAGTTTAGGCTAAGAAATAAATGTTAATCCATCGTGTGTTCCCCATGGCAGATGGAAGGGATCATAATTATGCAGTTATATAGACCTACCATGAAGCTGTTTTGCTGGAATGGGACTTGATTCTGATTAATCACTAGTAGCCTCGAGTCTATAGTGAAAGTTGTCACTTCATAATATCTTTAATTTTTGCTATTTATCTTAAAGGGGAATATAGAAAACTAGATTTCATCCTTCTTTGGAAATAGTGTGTTTGTAGCTGAAGGATGTTTCAGAGAAATGGTTGCATTGTTTAGTCATTGGCATACATTAGGCTGTTCTCTTCAACTTTTGTTTGCCTTTAGGACCTCAAAAGTTTTAATTCTAATGTTTATTCCAAAACATTCTGTGAAAGAATAGGAATACTTTTGATTTCAGCAAGCATATTTTTCATTTACTGCAGCAATGGATCCATTCTCCCTGTTAATGATTACCAGAGAGTCTATTAAAAAGCATCCATCTGTTCTTTCTTGAGATGACAGACTTTATAACAGAAATTCTGTTTGAAACCAGGGCTTGTGTACCATATTTACCATTATGATATTTAGTACCACCTGTTGATGTAAGTTATATAATTGAAAAGCAGGTAATCTATGTGTTTCCATAAGTTTTAGGAGCACACTATAATGATTACACAATGCATGAAAAAAACCAAGAATTTTTATTAAACTGTAGCAATTTGAGATCTGATGCTCAACTGACTCCCATTTTTCAGCCATCCATGGTACCAAAACCATGGATGAAAGAAAGCTTTTCGAAAATATGCACATTGACTGCTAGTTTTTGCCTTTCTAAATATTGTCAAGAGTTTTTTAATTTTGATCTATGATGAATAATTCATTCAGCTTCTTGTTGGGAGTCCAAGGAAGTTCATTAGCTGTTCGGAAAGCAGTGCTTGGTATTATAGGGAATGGCAATATAGTGTTGGTATAATTTTCTAATCCTTTAGCTATTCCTTGGCTATCTTTTTGTATGTGCATAAATACTATTTCAGGAAGGAGAATAAAAGGAACTTATTTGTGTTCAAGAAAGATGGATTAAGTCTGAGACAGGTAAGAGGAAGGCTACTGGGACAAAAGGGAGAGCATACCATAAGTAAGAAGGCTGAAGAGTTACATTAACCTAAAATGAAGGGAGATTAGAAATTATTTATCTATCCATATGCACACATATAATATATAGGCTTTGAACAACAGGAAAACTGAAGAAAAACTTAAGATAAATGACAGTGTTGGCGCTTGAGCAGCTACATTATTCCTGGGTAGCAATACTTGTTACTTCTGGAAGAGTCAGGTGTTCCTATCAGAGTGGTAGATCAAACTCACGTTCAATTAGACAGAACTTCAAAACAGAGTTTACCATTTTTATATGACATGGTTTTCAACTTGTGGCTTGGACTGTTTGCTCTTTTGCATCCTTATAATTGAAAGTTATAAAGTCAAGATTGTCAAAGCTAGAAAAGGAACATTTATGATACCACCAGGGAAAACAATTCAGCTTTGTTCTGTATCCCATGCATACACAGAATGCATGAGAAGAAAAAAAAGAGGGGAAAGGAAGAAAATCATCTTATTTTCAAAGATAGTATAATTGTGTATACAGATGAGATAGCCAGGTTAAGTATGCTCAGGCAACCATAAATCATCTGGTGGAAATAATTTTTCAGTCTAAACCTCTCTTTTCTGATGCAAAGTCATCATGCAGTTTTACATTGCTATTTGTAAAATAATATTTTCCTGTACAGAACAATAGCTACTTGCCCTATGCACTTGAACTTCATCCCCAACTGTGAGATAATGAAAGACAATTAGCATATAAGAAGGGGGGTGGGGAGCAGCTTCTTAGTCTGGGAGTTTGGGGAAGTTGGCATAGCTCAGATTTCCCTACTCTCACTTGCATCTTGTCTTCAGAAGAGGTAGTTCTCAGTGACAAAACTGGGCAAGTAATGAGGGCACAAAGTGTGTCTTTAAAATAGTTGTGTCATAGACTGTCAAGATTTTTTGCTAGTCTTGCAAGTGAGGGAAAAGGAAATGAACACAGATATAGGTATCAGGAATATCACTGGAGACAAGAAAAGGCATTTTTTTAAAATCCAGGAAGTTTTGTCTTCCCAAAAAATGGATGCAGCTAGACTTTGATAAAATGTGCAAGAAGTACAAGAATAGCAGGCAACGTGTTTTGGAAATATACTATCAGTCTAATTTCTATCACACACACACACATTAGCTATGTGCCACAAATTTTAGGTCAGTTTGCACTTAAGAATGATAATGGAATATGTCTTATATTTGATGACAAAGATTTTCAAAGCCACAAAAGGAACCTGCATTATTTCCACTTCCTGTCAAGAGAATTTGGTATTCAAATCCCCTGAAAAAGTTCATTTTGATATGACCTAAACTGATAAATTTTTGACTTTTTTTTTTGTACATATCTTTTTGAAAACTCTTTAATTTTATGGTTTGATACTGGCAATGAATTGTTGCCCTATTGATTTTCTTCTTTTCTCGTTTTTTCTCCCCTTTTGTCAGCATACCCCATACTACTCAGGGTAAGTTAGTTTTCTGGGCTGCGTTTGCTGGGGGAGACTATCCACTGTGGAACATGTTTAAAATATGCATTACATTCTTCTTGACATGTTAGCTGATAAGATCAAAGGTGTCTAACTTAGAAAAAGTCTTGTAAGTGACACAGTGCCCTTGACTGTGGGTTAACAGTATTATCAGTTAATGGTACTTGTCAGTGAAGGCAGTCCGAAGGATTTGTAAGAGATGCAGCTGACCAAGAATGAAGGCCAGAACAAAAATGTGTGTGGAAATACTTGAAAGAGAAACTATGTTTTTGTCATGGGAAAAGAAACAAGCGGTTTAGAAGCAAATTGAATGAATCTTCCTTAGTGTCCTGAGAGAGCTTCTAAGATGTTTTATTTAGAAAAATACAGCAGGTCTGCTCTTTTTGGTTTCAAGGATAAAGAAAATTAATAATAGGGAGGACATTCTGTAAACTATAAGCATCTAGGTATATGGTGCATATGGTTTATGATCTAAAATAATGGAGATGTATTTAGCTGTTTTATTCCTTTAATTGTTGTAGAATATGCAGGGTTCAGCTTGGATAATATGAATCCTGTGGCATAATATTTCTCACTGTTCTCCCTGCAGAGTATTTGGGCATGCTGTCCATTGCTGCAGACTATGGCTGCGAGTCACCTGACAGCATGGGCCAGCTCTGTCCCTGGAGTGACTCTGCTGAAACTAATACAATTAGGTGTTGGGTGAGCCTTTCCATTGTGTGCAGCCCATACAATTACTTCAAAGGTGATAAGAACTTAATTAACTGTCTTTGAATTTTCAGCATAGTTCCTCTTTCACTTCCGATAGCTATTCTGCTGATTGGTAACATATGTAAACATTGATCATGTATTGTTAAACTCTTTCTCTTTTTCTCTTTGTTGCATGGCGTCCCTTTAAATAACTAAAGCAGAAAATCATATATCATTGCAACTAAGGCGATCTCTTTGTCCTTCTGTTCCCTCTCACAACACTTTTGGTACGTTCTGTCCTCCAACAGAGGAGTATGTGGCATAAGCATCTTCTCTAGCCTTGAAAGGAGAACAAGTAATACCCATTAACATTAAAGGGATTTCATCATATGGCTTGAAGTTTCCCCAGAGATACTATATAAATTTAATTGAAGTCATCATTAATAATGATCCTTTCCTTCACCTAAAACCTTGAGTTAAAACAGCAGAGCCTTCTCTTTGAATGTATGGTTTCTGCAGATGTGTATATTTCAACTGTCTTTTAATTAATTTCTCCCTGATGAAAAAAGTATGACTTGGAGGGAATGGGACAATTTAATCAGTGAGAAAACCCACATATCATACTTCGGAGCTCTTGTGAAGACTGTGTGGCACCCTGGGTAGGCAGCAATTAGACTAGGGATTTAGCTGCAATAATTTGAAACTTTACTGTTCCCTGCTGTCTGCTCTGCCCTTCTGCCAGACACCCCTATCTTGTTGGTAGAGGTGGGAGAAGGGGCATTTGCCTGTGTTGCGACTATTCCAGGCCACATTTCAGCACTTCACATTGCTTGTGGGCACTGTTGGACTGGGATGTGTCCTGGTCGTGCTAAGGTGCAGTCACATCTGCCTCTATCAGAGAGAGTTCAGAGTAGTCTCGCTAGAAGAAAGAATACCTAAGGGCTCTGCTTTGCTCTGCTCTCAGACTTCTTTAATGTACAGTTCTGAGAGTAAAGAAAAAGGACTGTTCTTAATTTGGGTCAGCCAATCTGAGCTAGATAACTTGAGCAAAAACAGCAGAGCAGATAATAAAGTTAAAAGTAGAAGTGTTAAAATTTATAGGGGTATTTAGGAAAAAAAATAGTAGGCTGCCAGCTGAAATTAAAGCCAAGTTGACATTTTTTTCATTGCTCTTTTAGCTATTGCTAGTTCACTTGGGTTATTCAGAGATTGATAACTCCTTGGGTTAAGACTGAGAAAGATCTGTTTTAGCATACACAAGCATTTGAAGAATTGCATTGACTTAGTTTATGATGCTAAAGATTTTTTGCCTTTTGTGTAAAAAAATCTGACTACCATTGGGGTAGAAAATGTGTAATATGAGAAAGGGCTTTAAAACAGCAGATAAGTTGAAGCTCATAGTAGAAAACTGAAGCAAAACAATTCAAATTAGAGAAATAACTTTAAAGGAAGGATGTAACTTCTGGAACAAAATGCTGTGAAAACAGATATTTTCAGTTTTTGTGTCTTGAATCAAAATTGGATGTTGACCTGAGAGACAAATTTTAGCCCAACAGAAGTTATGTTTTATTCAAGTGTGAGTCACAGACAACATTTTTCATTAAAATAAGCTAGTTGGGTAAAATTTAAAGGCCTACTATGTAGAGAAATTCACAGCAGATCATTTAATGGGTTATTCTGATGTCAGCATCTGTATATGTGTGAAACTACTTAGAAAATGGAGCAAAGCAATGAGATAGCATTTACAATTTTATGAATAAACACCTCCCCTATGTTATGATAAGCCTCTCAATGTGCATGCAGCTGGTCTCTTTCTAAGCTCATTTACACCCATTAAATGAACCTGATTTATCCTCTGGTGAAATCAGCAAAAACGCTGTTATTCCCCGCTGATTTTAATAAGTGTGTTCTACCCTATTGATGTTGTTGATATAATATTGCATATCAGATTGGCAGGGGGCAGTTGATATTAGTAGTTTTCAAGTAACACTTCCAGGAAGGCAATTTCGGTAAAAAGTAGAGAGTTTGCACACCATGATGAAGGCAGAGCAATCAATACTTGCTTGCTGGTACTTTCCTCTCACTGTTCAATATTTCTGAATTTTCATAAGTCTCTGGCTCATCCAGGATTATACTTATCAGTAATGCCACCACCCCAGATAGTGTTTCATTTTCAGTTTTCCAGGGTTGTTGGAGTTGACGTTTTTCTATTTCATTTTTACAAAAGGCATATTTCATCTGATTTAATCCACTGTACCGTGTAGTGTGCTGCTACTGCCTAGGAAAGCACACAGTTGGCTCCTAGATGTGCCCTCTCATCTCCTACAGTGACATCCTTGTCATGAAGTAAACATTCCTCAGTGGACAGATCCTTCTAGTTTCAGTTCCAGAGTGTCACTGGTTGACACATCACAGCTCTGCCTTGGATCCCAGCTGGTGACAAGGCTGGATACCAAAGCCCCCACTTGGCTGCAACCCTTGCACAGCATGTTGCACATCTGTATATACTGTACAGCATAGGCTCAAATATACAGTATGATACTTTTTATTTACCAATAATAACCAAGTTTGCACATTTAGTATTTCTAGTGGAATAGTTTTCTCCCTTCTCCTTGCCTCATTTTTAGTTGGGTTTAAGTGTGCTAATAAATGTGACACTTGTAATGATTTCTAACCAGTTTGTGTCACATTTTCTGGGCTAAAGTTCATGTAAACTTTAACTGTTGAAGAAAAAAATCTATCCTGATATTACAAAAACTTCTCAAAATGGATCTCCTGTTTTCTGAGATTCTCTCTTGAAAATCTGACGTTATAGTTTTTACAGCATGTTGCTTTGTCAACTTATTCTAAGTTAATGAATTAGAGACATGAAAGACCACAATTACGTCCCATTTATCAGACAGCTATATCAAAAGAAGTAGAAGTCATAGATGTACAAAAATACCTATCAGTTCACAAAAGTGTGGGCCATGCATCAGGCCAGGATAGGACAGCAGTATAGATGAGCCTTGATCGCAGATGTTGGGAAGCACTTGCTGGTGAGCTCTGGTCAATGAAGTCTGTGGAACTAAGCATGCTGTGATTTTGTGCCTGTTTCTGTTCAAGCTACAAATAGAATTGTGTCTGACTGAAGTCTACCTTTCTAATTTGGTCCAAAACTTTTTTTTCCCCTTCACTTAGCTTTGTGCTTGGGAAAAAAGAGGTGAAAGGGTAAACCTGATGGCAGATTTTTAAAACAAAGGCATTAAATTAGGAAGGAATTGTGCTTTCATTAAATAAAGATATTCTATTTCTGAATCAACAACTAAGTGGAGAGGCATCGAGTAAATATTTCAACCTTCCTTGCCTCAGTTTAATGTAAAGTATGAGAATTCTTTAGAAAAACCGGTATTATAAAGGATTTTTTTACAGTTTTATTTGATAAGGTGTTTTCTTGTCCACGTGCACATAAAAATAAGTAAAAAATACTGAATGTGAGTTACCTGATCTAAAAGAAACTGACCTAAATGGTGCCAATGGATAATGGTAACTTTACATTTTTGTCATTGGTGAATCTTCAAAAAGCTCGTACAGCAATGAAAACTGTAGTTTTGCTGCTAGTTGCCCAATAGGAAGTGTATGAAAAGGCTGCATCATTTTGTATGGCCACAATGCTAATTTCAAGAGCGATCACTATTTTCCTTCTTGCATAGTGTCAAGCAGCAGTTGAGTTGTGCATTCACATGTTCATGTTACCATATATTATGGTCCACATCACCATATAATTAACTCCTTTTCTAGAGAAAAATAGAGATGTATTTCTTGACCAGAGCTGTTTCTTTTGAATGCCTTCAAGGCCAGTCTTGTACTGGTTGAGAAGGATTTCCCTGTGTCTATGTAGTAAAAGCTAATTAAGCCTTTTCACAAATGCCAGTAGTCTGCAAGTCTAATAAATTAAACCTCCAAAAGAAAAAAGTGTATTTTTTTAAAGAAGTAAATACCAGGATGTTTTTTATTTCATTTGAATATTGATTTCCCATATTTTGCTGTTTCTGTGTTGAGCTTTAAAACTACAGATTTTTTTCTCAAAGAACCCACAGTCCTTGGAGTGACTGGTTTTGTAACAGACTGGCACAAAGCATCTTTTAGATCTTGCTTATTTTTCTGACTTACTGGTGTTGTTGAGATCTGCTGAAATGCTAATAACTAATTTACTGCTTTGTCAGCTGCTGCACTCAGTCTTCACCAATGAGCTTCACTCAAAATGAGAACTGTAATAATGTGAAAAAAATTTGGGTTATTTCAACAACTGGTTATGGTGAGTAAAATGGTTTAAAATATCTGCTCTTGCTTCCTCACACACGGCAATCTCACAGTGGGACTTAATGAATAGATGTGAAAAAAAGCTGTTCTTGCTGCAGGAATAAGTCTGGACAGGCTGCCAAAAAATTTTGGCAGAAAAATCTTAGTCTTTTGTATAGGTCAAAAGTCAATTCTATTGAACATTGTAACACATTGCGAAAAGCTGCTGTCCTTTAAAATTTCTATTGAAGGACCCTGTTGCCTGAGACGTTTTAATGGTCTGGATAAGTGAGTAATGGCATAATAATTAATTACCTCTTATGTAAGGTATTTCAGCCAGAGATTTCAAAGTCATGGTTATGTCAGAACCCAAATACGTTAAACCCCAATGTGGATTTTTCTTTGAGAGGTAAAGTAGTTTGAAATTACCAAGGTTTAAACCAAGAAGGATTGAACAGTAGAGAATCAAGGCCACTTTATTTCTCTCTGAGAGCACTGGGAGAAGGATGTAATGCATTTTAGCTTGTGCTCTTTAGCTGCATACCTGCAGTGAACATATTTTAACACTCCTTAATGCCTTGTGGGACAAAGAAGCAGAATAGTGTCTCAAAGTAGGAAGCCTGCTTCTTTTTCATCTGCAAATAATTCTGTAACAAACTGTAGAAAGTAAGCAGTTGCATTCACTTTTGGTAGATTTTCTTTTTTACATTCTCATAAAGAGGTTCTATGATTTAAGAACCATGAGTTTCAAAGCTCTAACAGCAGTAGGCTCACAAGGCTTGCTCAGGATAGATTAATTGAAGCAGTTATTAATACTTATGTAGAATCATCAGCAATATGATATTAATAAGAAAATATGGAAATATATTAATGAGCGAGTGAAGCAGAATGGGATACATGATATACAAAATCAAAAGTTTCTAGTAAAGTCAAAAGATGTTCTTTGTTCACTTCATTGGTGTTTGCTTTTATTCAGCTTAATAAGTTAAAAGGAGCTAAGATTTTCTGTAATTCCTGTAAAATATCCTCATTAAAACAACAAATAAATAAATAAATAAAGGATTGGAGAAAAATCCTTCTAGACAGTAATGGCTATCATGCTGTCTGGTAATTGCCAGCATCGTAATAACACTTTACACCCCATGAAAAGATACATAAATCCATCAAAATTAGATGAAAATTCATATCTCATCTCTGTACCTTATTTCTACTTCTATTCCTTCTGAGAACAGAAATGAGTCAAACACAAGAAACTAAAGAGAGACACATTCTTTAAATACTGTCCTTTAAAATTTCTTTTGAAGTACCCTGTTGCCTTAGACATTTTAATGGTCTGAATAAGTGTCAATCTAAAACATTTATTATCTCCAGAACACCAGAATCTCTGAATGTCTGTGGTGAGTGGACCCTGGCTCAATGTCAGGTGCACACCAAAGCTGCTCTGCCATTGCCCTCTTCAGCTGGACAGGGGAGAGAAAATATAATGAAAGCATGTGGGTTGGACAGAGAGAGATCACTCACCAATTACCATCATGGACAAAATAGACTTGACTCAGGGAAATTTGATTAATTTATTCTTAATCAATCAGAGCAGTATAATGAGAAATAAACCCAAATCTTGAAAATATCTTGCCCCACCATTTTCTTCTTCCTAGGCTTATTTTTACTCACAAATTCTTTACTTGTTCACCCCTCCAGTGGCACAAGTAGACAGGGAATTGTGGTTCTGGTCAGCTGATCACACACTGTCTCTTCTGTTCCTTCTTCCTCAGGGGAAGGATTCTTCACACTCATCCCCTGCTCCAACATGTGGTCCCTCCCATGGGAGATAGTCCTCCATGAACTTATCCAACTTGAGTCCTTCCCAAAGGCTGCAGTTTGTATGAGCTGTTCCAGTGTGGGTCCCTTCCAGGGGGTCACAAGTCCTGCCAGCAAATCTGCTCCAGTGTGGGCTCCTCTCTTCACAGGTCCTCAGGTCCTGTCAGAAGCCTGCTGCAGCACTGTCTTCCCACAGGATCACAGCCTCTTCTGGGCATCCACCTGCTGCAGCATGGGGTCCTGCACAGACTGCAGGTGGATCTCTGCATCCCTGTGGTCTTCCATGGGCTGCAGGGGGCTCACCATGGCCTGCACTGCGGGCTGCAGGAAAATCTCTGCTCTGGTGCCTGGAGCACATCCTCCCTCTCCTT
Source organism: Monarcha castaneiventris obscurior (assembly GCA_026261815.1). Classification (NCBI taxonomy): domain Eukaryota; kingdom Metazoa; phylum Chordata; class Aves; order Passeriformes; family Monarchidae; genus Monarcha; species Monarcha castaneiventris. The sequence goes on from JAMPIT010000433.1 coordinate 28,890,211, forward strand.
CTGTACTGACCTTGGTGTTTGCAGAATTGTTTTGCTCAGTATTTTAACTCCTCTCTCTGCCTGCTCAAGTTTTCTTCCCCTCTTGTTAACTGTGTTATCTCAGAGGTGCTACCACTGTTGCTGATGGCCTCAGCCTTGGCCAGCAGTGGATCTACGTTGGAGCCATCTGGCATTAGCTCCATCCGACATAGGAGAAGCTTCTGACAGCTTCTCAGAGAAGTCAGCCCTGTAGTACCCTCTCTACCAGAACCTTGCCATGCAAATCCAGTAGAATGCAGAACATGCCTTTTGTAAGGGAAGCATAATTTTGAAGAAAACACGTTTCTGTGAATACAGGGTTATCCAAGCTTCCCCCTCATACTGCTGCAAGACAGCTTATATCAGCTTTCTCCATGAAAATTGTCTCCAGCTACTGCCAGTTATCTCTTGGCAGCATTTGTGATACTGTGGTGATTTTAAAAGACTGAAACAATATGTAGTATTATGTTTTTCTCTGTCCTACTGTAGAGAGACATGATTTTCATATTTGCAGGGAGATTTTTAAACTTACACGTGGAATGTCTGACTTCCTAAATCAGATTATTTGGCTTTTTTTTCTGTCTAAACCAGCAGAATAACATATTAAATCTTTTAGTTTTCATGAAAGCAAAGCCTACATATAACTTGAGCATATTTAAGTAGACACTGATGACTAAAACTTTATAGTTCCATTTTTGCTGCAGGACTGTAGCTTATTTTAAAGAATAAGAAGTCTCTCTCTTCTGATTTTTTCCCACTCTAAAATAATTTCATTTCAGATGCTAAATATCTGTAAATTCCATTAACCTCAACTATGGATATTCTGTTCAGAGCACCATCTTTGCCAGTGTAGGTCTCCTCTAGAAATGGAAACTACATTTGAAGACAGTGTGCTTTTTCCCAGCTGGTAATGTGTTAAAAATGCAGCTTCCAATATGCATACAGTGCAGAGCTATGAGAATTTATGGCAAGTGAATTTGGAAGTGCCTCTAAAACAATTGCCACAAGGGGTTTCAGATTTGATATTCTTTAAGCCTTTCATTGCCTTGCATGAAGTCTGCAGTACTGAGAAGATGCTGAAGGGATGGGAAAGAAAATTGTATTAATTTGTGTAGTCCCAAATGAAAACTTACCAGAAGACTTTTTAGACAACAGTACTAACAATTTAAAACTACTTACTTTTCCAAAGTTTGCATGACTGGATATCTGTTGTTTAGAAGCAGAAATCTGTATTATTTGTGAGATGTGTTCACATTCGCTCTATTTTGCTATTTAAGAAACTGGCAGCTCCATCTCTCTTCCTTCTAAGTGTTAGTAAGGTCATGGTTGTTCCAGGGCTCATCTTTCCTGACACATACACCAACAGGTGGAGTGAATAGAGGAGATAGGGTTACCACTGTGGTAACATCCCTTTTTTCCATAAGTATATTCTTATATAAGAATTATGATATAAAACATACTGCAAGCACAAACTTCATACTCATGTAGCCTTTCTTCTAAATTATACTTGTGTGAAGCAGAGCAGAAAGCAAATTCAGTGGTTTAGCAAAGGGACAGTCAATCAAGCATGGATGTTATCTGGTCTCTGTCAATCTGAATTATGAACAAAACTGTTCCACCACACAGTACAAAGTTGTTCTCAAACTTTTTGAGAAACCCAAGATTGATGGTTTTGTTCCTGTCTTAGAACATGAAAATGTCAGGGTAGATTGTTGTTTAAGTTACAGAGGAGGAAAAAGACACTGGCAGCTCTTAGTTTTATCTTTGTATCTGCTTTAATTCTTCCTTTTACAAATGTCACACTGCAATTAAACAACAAGTGTCTACTTAGTAACTGAAGAAGTATAGCAGGAACATCATCACTGATCTTCCTACAATATCCTGATAATCTCAGATGGCTTTGGCAAATAATCTTTGATATATTATACTAAGTAAAAATTTTAGTGTTTACAAAACAACTAGGTACCTAAGAACTTCACTGTGGCAGATACTGACTGCTAGTACCATGTTTTGTTACTCTTGTGAAAGAGCATCAAGATCCTTTTGACCCTTAATTTTAAAGCACTGTAAACTTTGCCTTTATGCTTCAAGTTCTTCATGCTTGAAGAGCACATACAACAGGTAAGATTATCAGTAAAATAAAGCCTAAAACCATGCTATCAAATTCAGGATAGAATTCCTTCTTACAAGTTGTTTCTTGTTCAGTCTACTTCCAGTGAGATCAATGAATACTAACGCCATTGCCTTTACAGTGAAAAAGAAAATCTTTTTCTTCCCCTTGGCTTTCCCAAAGCATCATTGTCAAAGCACAGTTCAGGGAATGATGTGAGAAATATACAGGCTTCTTTTTGTGCTCACTTTAATTGGAGTGTGTTGCAACCTTGAATGCTACAATGATGAACATGCTATAAAACATGGATGTTAGGGGGTTATAGGTTTTCAGTAAACAAGGCTTCTTTCTAAGCACTGAATTTGTAGCCTTCCTGCTGGGCTGAGTAACAAAAGCATCTGTTAGTGTGAGCAGTAATCATTTCTGTTGTACCAAAACTAAAGACAGAGTTGGATTAGGCTAAATCAGGAACTGAACCAAGTTGTCATGTGCTTGCCACACATCAGTCAAAAGCTTTTTGTGGTTTTTGAAAGGAGTTTTTTGTTTTTCTTATAAACCAAGTAATTGTTATTTGTCTTCAGTAATTCTTCATTTGTATGGATTTCTGAAATCCCAAAACAATATGTGTAAGGCTTGTCTTGCAATTTTAGTTAGCCTCTGGTAGGAAGCAGTAAAAACCTGAGAAAGGGCTCTGTTACTTTGATAATTATGAAAGAGCTCTGGTGAAATATGAGCACATCTAGTTGTGCAGGGTACTTAGTGACACTTCAGTCCAGCCTGGGCACTGCAGGTTATCGCCTTTCTAATGAAGCCCAATGAAGCCACACTTTCTATAGGCATGTGTCTGATCATGAAATTATTAGCTAAGAATAAAACAGGAAAATAAAAATAGAGGAGCTGTTGGTTTAGTGAGCAGGGTTTGAGAAAAGCTTTAGACTGCTTAGGCAGTTCTTCACAGAGGAATTTGAAGGAAAATTAGTCACTGGGTTTCCTCTGCAGGAGGGGAAATAAAAAGCCATGAATGGATCATCTGAGTGTAGGCATGTGAGGAGCTCTGCAGGCAAGGACAACAAAGTAATTTTTAAAACTCTCTAACACCAGGCAGTGTAGGTCTACCCAGCAGAGCCCATTGAAAACTTGAGGAGAAAACTGAACATTCAGGGGAATTAGTAAGTTAGACTGGCAGGAGAGAAGAGCTAATTTGAGAGTTGAAACAGCTGATTTCTAATTCCCACCAATCTGTGGTCAAAGTAAGAATGGTTCTCCTGTAAGCTGTTTTTGTGACTGCCAGGAAAAGAAAAACTTTCCTTTGATGATGATGACTTCTAGTAATGTCCAGTTAGATAAGTGTTGTCCCTCTTACACTCTTTATTCAGACCAAACTGGATCTGCAGCCATTTGTACTTAATAGTTAACCTTGTTATCCATTTGTGTAGAAAGGATCTAAGGTCTAAGGCATATCTGACCCACCAAAGAATGGTACAACACTTCATTTTCTTGAAACTTCTTGAAACTTCTTTATTTTCTTGAAAAATCTTCTAGAACAATAAAATAGTAAATAGGCATCTTGCTCAATGAGAAGTTGCAAAAACCCAGTAGAGTACAGGGGAGATAAAGTATAGCTTGTTGCTCTCTGGTACTTGAAAGGTAAGTTTAGAAATGGTTGCACTGAAAATTAACAAATTCTGATCACTGTAAAACAATTTTTGTTGGATTTACGTTGGCAATTATGAACTGCTCAAGTTAGCCAACTGTGCCAGCTGAAATGAAGGCTGAGATATTTTAGATGCATCTTGTCTTTAAACTTTGTCACAAATAAAAATACCGAGAAGAAACCAGCTGGGATGCATGACCTGTACGTCAGGCATGCCTTGTGAACCTAAGATTTTTTTTCTACAAGACATGCACTTAATTTTCTTCTACTTTGACTTAACTTGTCCATCTCTGTCAAATCTGTCTACCCATTCTGACATAACCTTGCCTCTGATATATTGGAGGAGCAGACACTGCAGCAGATGAGAGTTTCAGCATATTCCCTTAATACATATCACACTAAAAATCAAGAACTCTTGAGAAACTGCTGAAACTACATGCTTGTCCATGCTGGATCAGAGAGCATATGCAATTTCCTGGCATTGCTCACTAAGTCAAAAGGGCAGCACCATTTTCTACTGACAACAGACTAGGTACCTTTTGTTACTCCATTATCAGTTCATGTCAGTTGAATGCTTCAAAGTAAATTAGTAACTCTAAATTTTAAAAAAACTCTTAAACATATAATGTAATAGTACCAACACAAATAACATAAAATTATAGTGATTTATATAAATTTATTTGTAAAAAAAAATAGTAACATGAACTATTATCCTTTTTTTAAGAATTATTTTAAAAAATTCTAATTTATTGCCTATTCATCATATCCCATTATTTTTCAGTTTTATGGTGCTTGTAATCTGTCTCTAATAAAGACTATGTTCATAGACGCTGAAAAATGTTGAGAGAATTTCTATCTCAGATCAAATAGGAGGAAGAATATGAAACAATTCTCAAAAGGTTTGTGAAATATCCAGCTCAATTTTTAATCCTTACTGTTTTCATATATTTGGATGAACAGTTGGAATTTGGTGTGCCAGATGGACTAAACTATAGTTCTGAACTTTTCTGTGGTTCTTTTTCACAGAACCAATATTTGCCCCATAGTGTAAACCATGTTTTAATCTTATAAAAATATGGAAAACTGTTTTTTATTGTTTTTGGGTTTTTTCCTAGCCTTAAAAAGATAGCTTCAACCCCAGAAAACAAGAATGAGACTGAAAAAAATGTAGTGTTTTGGGTGGGAGAAGAAATATATGAGGAAGAATAAGTGGCTTGCAGAGGTGCATTGCATAAAGAATAAATATGTGCTTAACCAAATAAATAAAGCTAACAGTAATGTTTCTTTTTAACATCCACATAATAATGGAAACAGTGGTATTTTTTAAAATGTAAGTTTACAATTTTATCCACACATCATAACAATTCCATATCATCAGCTCTACATATCTATGAATATCTCACTTCTATGTTACAGATAAAACACACACCATTCATTGGGGAATTAGTCTTTACTTACCAAAAAGCTCTTTATAAAACTAAAAAATTTTACATAGCATTTCTTCACTACCCAGTCTGATTTCAGCAATGACTGATTCAGCAAGGTGCTAATTCCTGGCATTTTTAATTTATTACTGTTCCTGAAGGGATCTTCATCTTATTTTTGTCAATGGCAAATGGTGCCCATGAGTAGAAAAATAATATTGTTAATCTGGCAGTTAATTCATTATAGTATCCTAATTTTTGAAATTTTCTACCAGACACATATTTCTCATTTAAATAGAGATGGTAGAAAAACTGTATGCTATCATTCTTTCCTTCATGCCTTATGCTACTTTTTTACCTTCTGTCTTTTTGTCTTAACCAGATAGTATTTATTTGCCTACTTCTTATTCCCTTTAGGGTGCCCTGCATGTCTCCAAATGTTTTGGAGATGAGGTCCTCACTGCCTTCATGCTAGCAACATGGTTTTTGATGAAGGTGCTCTGGAGTCTCAGAGAAGATGACTTCAATGAACAGAAGCAGGTCCTTATATCACTGAAGCCCAAATAAAATCGTAGCTCAAAAAGTGAAATTGGAATCTGTCTAAGGCTGAAATTGCAGTTGTGCCTCACTCTAATTTATAAGCAATTCTTCCATTTCCTATACGTTATGGAATAAGATTTTAGTACTCCAAATGTTCTATATGGAACATTACTATGTAATACACACTTATGAGCTGCTCTATATTTCATATGTCATAAACAGCTCTACTTCTCTTCTATATAAATCAGTGAAACTGCAAATAGGGTGGAAGAATAATGGGTAGCTTGTCTAATTACAGAACACTAGGAAGATCAGAAGAGAGCAGCTCTTTAACTGGACAGACATAATGCTTAAACCCTGGTTGTAACAAGGTAGCATGACACATTTGCCCTTCTCCTGTGGCAATCATTGTAAAAGGGATGAGAAATTGCAGAACATCATCAATCCTCATTAAACTGTGCAAACTTCTGTATACTTTCTGTGAGTGCAGTATTCATGTATACTTACAAATCCCTACATCAGCCATTTTTTTAACGTTTGAATGCTAAGTTCAGTAAAGAGATACCTTATTTTAATATGACAAGAGGATGATCATTAAAGAACAACTTTAAGGGCATACATTTTCTTATTTTCACATTTAAAATCTGATTTTCCCAAGAACAATGTAAGAATGATCTGTAGTCTTGTAGAGGATTTGCTGTTACAGAACTGTATGGGAAACTGTAATTCTGTAATATATAATGCTTAGATTGTGCTATAACAAAGAATAGCAGCTTGAAATTGGACTATTACCCATGCTCAGGAATTGCTTGCGGGTAGAAGTAGCAACCTGAAAATGTGAGACTATTGTCAAAACCTCGAGGGTACTCCCCAGGTTAGAGCTCCTCATGCTTCCTTCCCTCTGGTGCAGCAGAGTTTGTTTTTTCATCACAGAAAATCAAGTGATCACTTTTCTTCCATATGGACCCTCAACAAAGATGCCATGTTTTTGTAGTCCCGGAATAACACTGGCTGGAAATGCTTTTTTTGTCTAACTGTAGACCTCTGACTGCTCTGTATTTGTGAAAAAAGACAAGTGTGGCTGCTCCAGCTGGTTTCCTCTGTGTAAGCAACTCAGGTGGGAATGGTGCTGTTTAAGTGGAGGGTGCTTAAAAAGGCCTCCGATGTGCAGGTTAAAAAGATTTCTGGAGGGCTATGGTCTGGAGTGCATGACAAATATGAAGAAAAATGGGAGAAATAAACAGTGGCAGAGGGAACATATAAGGTGAGTCTGTGGTGCCATTTTCCTTTCTTACAGGTTAATGGTAATCTTAGGTTCTTATTTCGGATAAAGGTCTAGTTTATTAGCTCATAACTGCAACAGAACAAACAGCTTAGACTCTCTCCCTTTGTGGTTCCATTTCTTCTTCCCATCTGTTCAATTGGCTATTGCTTTTTCTATAATGGATCCTCTGCAGTATTATAGTTCATAGTTATGTGAAGCAAATGAAAGACATTATGAAAATGGCAAAGCAATGAACATCTCTCTTGGCTAAAACAGAGTTTTAGCCTTTCCTATATGACATGAAAAAAATTGCTTTACTTTAATCTTTTTTGATGCATTGAATTTATGGTATGATATAGGAACTAAAATCTGAAATTAAAAAAAATAAACATTTTTTTGGTCAGTGTTGCACTCTGAGTTATAAGTGCTTTGGATATGATGAAAACCTTTAAAATTTCTGTTCTTATGACATTGTCTAGATATTTATTTCTGAAAATACCACACTCAAAGTACTCTCTCTTCATGTTGTCAAGCAATATTAAAATATTGGGGACTTATAAGTAGTTCCAAAGAAATAATGTTTTTTTCCATGTGAAATAAAGTTTCATCATGGTAGTTGTACAATATTGTAATTTTGAAAAACACGTCTCTTATCAACATACATTTTATTGAAGAGTAAAGTGTAAGGAATTGTGTTTCTATGTGATCTTTTTATGGTGGAACAGTTTATCTTATGGTTGTGACATTATGTGTGGGAACAGGAGGTCCTTTGTATTTGATCTGGGCTACATGTCCAGAGTTAGTCTACCGATCAGATACTTCTTTCACATAGGCTGAACAAAGTTAAGTCATTTCACATTTGCCATAGGCTGGAGTAATACAGCTGACTTTTGAGGGTTCCTTAGGGTTGTTGGGTTGTGTGAGACTTCCTAATGTGGTATGGCAGTGATTTTTTATGTCAGTGATGTCAGACTCCTTGTGAATTTCCAGGTCTCCAAGACAAAATGATGTAGAATAAGGAGCAGAAGACAGTGCAAAGAAACCTTCAGTGAGATAAGGAGGCAGAGCAATACATCATGAGATTTATAGATGGGACAATGTCACCTGCACAGAAGTGCCTGGCCTTTCCACAGTGGCCTTTCCATTTTCCTCTTCCTCTGTTCAGTAAATTCACTAAGTTTATGGTCACGCAAACTCCCTCCTATGAAGTAAATTATGCTGCTGTCTACAAAGAAGTACCTGTTTGCATGTAATGCCTTGCAAATACTGAGCAGTAGTTGTGATGTATTATAACTACTTTGCAGTTTATCGCCATATGCTATAACTAGCTGTCCAGGCAAAGGAGAAAAAAAAGTTCATACAAATATATTTTCATATGATATGATGACATATCCTTTCATTAGAAATGTCTTTTCCTTTTTCCCTAGAAACCTTGTATGGTAACCTTCCCACCAAAACCCATGTAAATGCCAGTGTACTTGGTGAAGTGAGGTAGAGTAAATATCAAGTTGTAATTGACTGGTATGTTGAAAATATTAACTGAAATGGCAGAAAATCAACAGTCTGTTGAGGCAGAGCAGTATATTCTAGTAATGAGTTACACACTTTAATTTTGCTGTATGGCAATATATTATTAATTGGTCATTTGTAATAAATGCATACTACCAAATTTATATCACCTAGTCATATAAATGTAATTATGTTTTCATAGTATGCATTGGTATAAGTTTAAATTTTGTGGTTTTCTGTGAGTACTTGTCTCTAGTGGATAAACTTTGATGTACAGTGCCTGGTTTGAGCTTTACTCCCCTGGTGGTAAATTAGTGAATATTTATTTATGTTTTGATTGTTAAGCATAGAGAATGTGCACTGAGTAAGTCTTCATGCTGATTCAAATAAGAATCTATACGAAGAGTTCCCAGAAATAAAGTTAACTGAGATAATTTTCTCTCTTGCATACACTCCTGTTATTATGATTGTGTTTTCTTGAAAACATTGAAGAATACTGTCTTAAGAAAAGTGTTGAATGGAGAAGGGGTTGACAGATTGACCTACTGCTGTCTCTCTTCACCTCTTAGGTATTTGATATTTGGCGGAGAAGATTGGAATTTGTTTTTTGAAGATTTGGAGAGATTAAAGCTCTGCAGATTTTCTGGGCTTGATATCAAAGCTAAGACATTTAAATTTAGAAGTTTAAATTTCACATGGCAGAAGACAGAAGGAGTTAAACAACAAAGCATGGTGCTCTGATCAAAAAGGAAGACAGTCTTAGCAATTTAGCATTGAATTAATTGCAACAGAGCAATGGTGACAAGCCTAAATATTCAAATGCATAAAACTGTCCCCACATGCCCACTACGTTGCATCTTTGAAATAATAAAAAGTTTCAGAGATTTATCATTTGTGTTCTGATATTTGCAAAACCAGAGTCCAAGCTTTCAAACACATATTATTTGTTGGAAATACTTCCAGTAACTTTTTATGGAATAAATCCTGGTCAGCTTCAAGTCCTCATATTTTCGCTGTTTAGCTTCTCAGTGTAAGTATTGCTCAGTATGCTCTTTAGTTTAATCAGTGTTCCTGAAGACCAAAAGTGCCTGCATTTCACAAGAGGGTCATCTTGATTTATAGATTTTGCTGTTAGCTGTGTTTCAACTGGAATTTCCAGGCAAGGTGAAACTAAAAAAGACAACAGAGAAGTTTGACTAGCTTTACAGCCAGCAAGCAATTTGTAAGGTTTTGAATAGAATAGCGTAGCACAGAATAGTTCCTGTTGGAAAAGACCTACAGCAATTATTTAGTCCAACTGCCTGACCACTTCAGGAGTGAGCAAAAACTAATGCATGTTATTAAGGCTGTTGTACAAATACCTCTTCATTTGGCGGGCTTGGGACATCACACATCTCTCTAGGAAGCCTCTCCCAGTAACTACATAATATCAGGCCTAGTTCCAAACCAGTATATGGAGTAATTTTGTGAATTATTCACATTCGCTTATGAAGGATAGTAACACAATAGCATTTTCACTGCTTAATTCATGTCTCCTGGAGACAAAAGTAGGAGACCATGCTTACATGGAATGCTCATGAAGTCTGTTAATGAGAAAATTTACAACACAGGCACAAGGTGAAGCACGTAAGAAAGAATGTAACGAAGCTCATTCAACTAACAGCTTCCAGTAAGTCTGGAGTAGTAGAAAGAAGAATTTTCACTGGTAGCTTTGCAGATGAAATTGAGGACGATAATAACATCACGATTTTCCTATGAAAACAAGTAAGTTCTGTGAGTGCAGTTTTGGGTGCCACAATATAAGAAGGATATAAAGCTATTAGAGACTATCCAAAGGAGGCCTCTGAAGGGCCTTGAGGGGAAGCCATGTGAACAGTGGCTGGGGTCACTTGGTCTGTTCAGCCTGGAGAAGAGGAGACAAAGGGGAGACCTCATTGCAGTCTGCAACTTCTTCCTGAGGGGAAGAGGAGGAGCAGATACTGATCTCTTCTCTGTGGTGACCAGTGATAGGACTCAAAAGAATGGCATGAAACTCTGGCGGGGTAGGTTTAGGCTCTATATTGGGAAAAGGTTCTTCACCCAAAGGGTGTTCAGGCACTGGAGCAGGCTCCCCAGGGAAGTGGTCATAGCACCAAGCCTGACAGAATTCAAGAAGTACTTGGACAACATTCCCAGGCACATGGTGTGACTGTGGAGATGTTCCGTGCATGGTCAGGAGTTGGACTCGATGACCATGATGGGTCCCTGCCAACTCGGGATATTCTATGATTCTGTGACACCAGGACATTCATTATGTCTTCATGCATATACATGTCATACAGACACTATTAATCACCACTCTGCGCCTACACTTTCTGCAGATTATGCTGTAATCTGCCCTACAAGCATACGTTTGAAATAACTGTGTTGTCTCAATTTGATGCCATCATCTTTAAATGAAATTGTTTGTCTCTTTATGTAAAGAAATTTCACAGAACAGTTAATTCTCTCCCATCCTAATTTCCTCAAATCTAAAAGCAAAACCATTCTTACAAATTCCAGATTTAGTCCATGTAACAAAGGAGTGTCCCAGATAATAATTATATTAACTTCTAAAATTATACATTACAAGCATTGCTGCTTCTATTTAGATTTACAGTTTTTAATACATTTATATGCCCTTGGCAGTTCTGAGATCTATCTGACCTTTAACTTTCAGTAGAAATTTTAATCAGATTTTTGAAAATGATGCCCAACAATGTTCTTGTTCCCTATTCCTACCAGTTTTCTTGAACTTACCAGCTGTGCTTTGAACATATCTTTAAGGAGTCATGGAAACCAAGACAAGAGGAAGGAGGGTGGTCTTTAGGAAGCTGTAAACAGCAGACAGATGGAATACGAGAACCTTGGGGATCATTAGAGAGACTTTGCCAGTCAAGAAGTTTGGCAGTTACATCAAGGTCAACGAGGTGCCTATAGCACTGTCCCAAGTTAAGATGTTCAGCTCTGATGCACTTAAATAGCAATTTTTTTCCCACTGCTGCCATCTTTGTATTATTGTGTATTCAGACTGTGGTACTGTGGGACCTTGGGATGCCTTTGGAGCAGAGATATCTGATATTTGCAACCAAATCCCTGATATATAGGGAACAAAATTTCTGCTGGCAGTGTCACGTATACCAAAGGGCTCAAGATATTTCAGTGTGATAAAACTTGAAAAAAAAAGAAAAGGGGAGGAATGGTAAGAGCATGAGAGAACCCCATACCTTTTTCCAAACATGAGAACCAAGAACAGTAAAGTGGAGACAAATTTAAGAAAATATTGTCTAAGAATTAAAAATCAGGTATGCTCAGTACGTAGCTGCCTAATATCCTGAATTTCTCTTTTGTTGTTGTTGTTTGTTTTGTGTGTGTGGTATTTCCCATTTTTATGGAAATTATATCATAAATCCACCAAAAGGGTTAGGGAAGTTGCTCACTGCCTCATACATAGACACAGAATTAACAAGAAAGTATACAGGACCAGATGTTTTTAGAAGATTTTGCTGATTGACAGAAGCATGTAAGAGGAGGAGGATCATGCTACATTTACTTCATGCTCCTCCCCTGCATGTTTCTATTGTTGACACTGGTAGAGACAGAAATTTGGGTTGTTTGGATCTTTCATATGAGACAATGTGTCTTGTCTTACGTTGTTGGGCAATATATTCGTTATATTTTCACAAAAGCTGGCATTTTTTTCCAGAATCTTTAACTGTGATTTTTAAAGATTGTCAAGAGTAATTTGTAAATGGAAGTACTATAAAAATGCAAAAATACTGTCTGAAATTAGGTGGTCCTTATTCAAGTCCAGAATGTGCCCTTTTGGTCTGTGTAGAGAGGGATTAATTTACTGTGATGTATCCACTGATGATAAGAGAAAGAATAACTATTGAGAGAGATTTCACGAAAACAAAAGGGTACAGCTCAGTCTGCAAACCATTCAAGATACTTCCAGGAGCTATGGCAAAAAGCTGCATATTTTCTACAGCTTCAGTGTTTGATGAGGATTTCTGTATGTTTTTAAAACTGAATGATCAGGACTTCATTAGGCCTGGTATAAGGCCAAAAATACTGCAAAACCACACATCTGCTTTACAGGCTTATGTCTCTAAGGATATTAAGGTCTATTTATTGTAGTCCTTTCTCCATTGCAGGAATGGGAGAACAATCATTGATACAGAGTGAAAACTTTCTGCTTTCTCTGTGGCAAAGGCAAGAGAAAATACTGTGACTGAGCTTCTAATCTGCCTTTGGTCAAGCAAAGTCCTGCTGATGTAGTTTTGCCTGAGTAAAGGCTAGATTTGGTTATTATACAGCCTTATTCTCTGATTTAAAAACATTTGAGCCTGAAATGGGCTCAGAAGAACAGAATAAATTACAGGAGAAACAGAGAGTGGCTGAAAAGAAGCCTATGCCTTTCCCACTAAAAGGAAAGGCAGATATCAGCATGCACTTTATTAAGACTCGTGTGTTTTCTGCTGAGGGAAGATAAGACATGGGGGAAGAGAGAGTAGAAGTTTAAATTAGAATTGATATCAGATGCAACGATTAAGTATTGACGATTTTTCAGGCTTTGGAATGGTTCCCATTTGCAGCTGCAAGGCACTGCAGCAGCTTTAGTATTTACGAGCACTTGGTGAGTACTCTGACAGGTTTATTATTTGTTGGCTTTCTCCAGCATTGCACAGTAAAAATTGTTTTCAAGGAGTGTTCAAAAGTATAGCTGGCTGCCACTGTATCAAACCCAATCAATCCGCCAATGTATTTCACATTCTTGATTGATAACTAGCTCGGCAGTTTGGCATTTCAGGGAAGGAGTGGAAGGGGAGCAGGTCTCGACAGTCATTAATCCTTTTTCACTGAGCCTCCCTTGGGCAGCTGCTTGTGCCATTATCCACATTTCTTACTGCTGATTTCCACAATCCCATGGCTGCTTGAACCACCACAAATTCACTGCTGTCCCTTTCACTTACTGTAGACCTTTAGTCACACTGGACTCAGCAGCCCTCCTGGGCTGACAGTGGTCAGTGGAACATCTCTCTTTTCTTTTTCAAACTTGGGCCATTAATTTAGTTTCTTACCTCAGTCTCCTTTCCTCCCTCTAAATTTATGTTGTTCCTTACTGAGCAAGAACATGAGGGTATGAATGTACTTTAAAATATGTTTGTGTGGGTTGGGGTGAGAGATGTCGTATGGTAAATAGAGATTCTGTCTGTCTGCGGTTCCATGAAGCTGAATAAACTATGTTAGCTGCTGTGGAGATTGGCTATTTATTTATTTATTTGTTTGTTCATTTATTTATTTAGATGCTGCAAATTTTTGAGCAAGCTCACAATGTACTGACTGAAATGTCAGAATTAATTAAGCCAAACTGTTTCCAATGGGAGGAAAAAAAAAGTCGTCTGTCATTATGAGGAGCAGATATCTATAATTAATTAGGTCCTGGAAATTTTAGAGAGAAAGGAAAGAGAGACAAAGAGAGAAAAAAACCCACACATTCCCACATTTTTCACATTTTTCCTGTGTTGGCTTCTTTGCACCAAGGGTACTGAATACTCCAGATGGGTTTAAAGAATACAGATTTGAGCTCCCCACTGAGGATTCAGGATAAAGTCTATCTGTCATTTGCCAGCAATCTGGTGTTATGTGTAGCTGTGCTGCTGGGAGCACTGTCTCATGTGTATTTACTATTATATTAAAGCACAAATGTCTCCTCCACCTGTCCTCTAAAGAATAATGTGTCCTGGACAAATCTATTCCATATAATCTATATTTAACTACCCTTATCTTTGAAGGCAGAATCCATGTTAGGAAGGAGAGAAATATCCAAATGAAGGAAATTAATTGTGTGAGGAAAGGGAATTCAAGTGAGGAAGGCAGTGTAAAGAATTTAAAGGAGAGGAAACACAGACAAGGGGACAAAGAACCTCACTGGGAAGTTATGTATGAGAGTCAAATATTATGAAAGAGTTAAGCACACATAGATACCCTCCAGCATCTCTCTAAATTGCAAATAAAAACCTTTCCCTGAAAACTTGTCCCCTGAAAGCTTTTACCCATGTCAAAGGCTCCACTGAGCCCACAATAATAACCATCCCTTAATCAAATTTGTGTTAACAGTTTACAGGTCTGAGGCCAGAGAACTCATGAGATCCCTGTTTCATCTGTCAAAAATACCATGTTTAATGAGGAGAAGTTAATAAAGGGCAAATAGGTGAGCTGTTAATGCATATGGACAAGAGATGGTTTGATGTGGAGCCTGGGTGCTACATCAACTTGGGCAAGAAATTAAAACAAGATAATCAGTATTATAGGAGAATATTGCTTCTAGTGAAATAATCTTGATCCTGTGCTAGGACAGAACTTGATTCCCTGTGTTAGCAAAACATCAGACTACCTGGGGAAGTGGGCAGGTTGTAGGTGAACTTATTCTAGAAATGGAATGCTGCTCCAAAAATAGGTTTGTGTTGAGGTAGTGCTGGTGGGAGAAAGGTCTGTACCTTCTTGAGCAGCCTTTGCAAGGAGTATTGCTGCACATATTTGGGGCAGCTTGAAAGAAGCATGGTAAATTTAGCAATTTGCAAAAAACCCCCACAATTTCTTTGTAAGCAGTGGAAAGTTTGAAGCTTGGCTTCTTATGGGTTTATATCCCAAAGTGAAACTGTTGTGTGTATCCTTTTGAATCCAAGAGGGATGACCTAATTTTGTATCCTGTCTGCCAGTGGAAGCTCTTCAGAGTCTCCATTTCTCTTACATGTTATTGCATTTTACCAAATTTACAGGGATTTTAACACATTTGGGAGCCTCATCTCAACTTAATTTGGATTGGTGAAAGGGTACAGAAATTGTTGGGGAACAAAGGGTGAGGAAGCTTACAAAACTGGACTAAATTAATGTTTACGTAATAATGTGCAAAAGGATCTTCTGGGGATATCTGTCCTATTGACTGATTTCCCTCTGGTCTTTACCTGGCATAAGCCAATATAGCAAGATGAGACCTTATTTCTTTTCTTCCCCTTAGGAAAAAGTAACACAAAAAAGGAACTTGGTTTTTCATATTGCCCTCCCAAAAAGCCTCTCAGAATTCTGGCCAAGCTGCTGTAATGCTCAAATTCCCTTGTTAGAGATTCCTTATTCTCCAGAACAGCCCTCCGATCTGAGTTCTGCTTTGCTATTAAATAGGCCATGCAGGGAGGGATGATACTGAAGACCTTGGCTGTTGCCTGGACGTCTTCAGAGAAAAAAGTAGTGCACTGTAACAGTTTGAATACATTGCAAGATTCTAAAACGGTTAGATTTGAATTAATCTGTGTCCTTCAATAATGAGTTGTATGAAAACACAGTCTTCGCAACACATGTATACATTACTTCCCAAATATAAGAGTTGGACAATTGGGCTATTTTTTGGTCTACGCACTAGTAAAGATAATGAAGAAATTAAACATTTGACTTGGCTGTGAGTACCCAGTGAAAGATACCATAGTTACTGTACATTTCTTGCTAAATCTTGAGCCTTTAGCAGTGTCTTCTGAGTATCAGGATGTGTCAGAATATTCACAGCTTATTATTGCTAATAATACTGACAGGTTCATCAAACTCATCTTCTTAGAGCTAGGGCAATTCATTACAAATTTTTAACCCAAAGGAATTTATATAATTGATGGATTTGGGTTACATTACAGATAGAAAATAACCTTGAGAGATTTGGTGCTCACTGCTGGAGCTGAATTTGATAGAGCTGAATTGCCATTCACCTGGGGCTTCAACAAAACTGATAGCTCTAAGTTCTATATAACCAATTTAAATTTTTTGAATAAAGTTACATTTTCTGTCTTTAATATAGGGCATGCTGATTATGTCTGAGGGAGAGGGTGTGGAGAACATGTAACTTAAATAAAACCTCCTAAACCAGTAGAGATTCCTTGCAAGGAATTTGTTCCTTTTTACTTTTATTTTGAATGTTAAGTGATAGTGTTTCTAACATTCAAATAGGATCATCAGAAAACAAACTCAGCATTTCCACACTGGAGGGCCCTTTATCCTCCAAGATGAATGGAGTCTCTGCTGTCATGCATTGGTATAAGCCTTTAAGAGAGCTTTGTGTTAAAATAAAGACTGGAAATTATCATGCATGTGCAACAGTTTTTATTTTATTTAATAATGCTTTCCAAAGGACAGCTGAGGAGCTGAGAGGTTGAGTGTCTTGACTAAGCTCCCACAGCAAGTCACTTGCAAAGCTGTGGCTAAGCTGTAGACTGTTGGGTTTCTGGGATATGGAGTTGTGCTATTTAAAATACCCATTTCCTTCTTTGCTGATCTGATTCTTTCTTCAGTCCTGACTATGCCTTATTACACTGGAGTATGTGGTGGAAACTAAATCCAGGGAGAAAATAAAAAGAAAAATGAACATTTGAAAGCAAAATGTAACAACATGGAAAGATAAAGTCATATTTTCTGGTTTATTATTCAAGTGGAGTAAATAAATTATGGTGATATTCCTAGCATAAAAGCAGGTTTTGAAACAAGGTGTGTGGTGGTGCTTAGTATTATTATTGTTGATATTGCTATTAATATTAATTATTTATTATTTATTATTATTGTTGTCGTGGTGGTGTTGTTGTTATTTTAAATAAATATATTATTTTAATTTCAGTAAGGGACTGGAGGTGAAGTGTGGGCCAAGAGTTAGACTGAGGAGGTGGGAAGGTGATTTCAAATGTTCTGTGATTTTGAGGGAAGTTCAAGCAGCCAAAGGGGTTCCAGCAGAACAGAGATTGCAAAGTACATGTGATGCCTTCTCCAGCCACCTAGAAACAGAGACTAGACAAGAGTAAGGGAATAAAGATAGGTATTTATTTGAAGGGCCTTCAAGGTACACCCTGGGGGAGCCAGAGGCTGCTTCCATAAAAAGTGGACCCCAAGATGGACGACAGGTCACGAGTTCTTCACACCTTTATAGGTTTGGTTCATTTGCATACCACGGTTAATTCTCCAATTAAAGCTCCAGTTCAATGATGTAACTCCCCTCAGCTTGCTCCCCCCTTAGAGTCTTTGGTTTACACATTTTGGGCCTAGAAGAGCCTGGCTGTCCTTGAAGGCAAAGCCTGGAGAGGCTTATCACATGAAGATTGAGGCAGGCATAATCTTGTATGAAAGGGAGTACCCTGCTCAGTAATGTTAAAGATTGGTGGGAGAAAGAGGCTGTTCAATGACTCTGTTTCAATAAGTTATCCTCTAGCAAGCATTCTCACATCTGCTTGTTGTTACTTTCCACTCAGAAAAAACCCCACAGATGGGACTCATAGACCATGGTAAAGAAGCTGTCCACACTGAGTAGTATTTTCCTTAGTCACGAACTCAGATTCGCAAGAACTTGGAGTCTTTTCCTGAGGTATTTTATCTTCCTCCTCAACCTTATAATCTAAGACATCTCGAACGTACTTTGGAAATGGCCTGAAAAATGAGAGATTGATTGAATGTTCTGAGTTCCTCTGGTCATTCCATATAATATAGATAAAATTTTGAGAAGTAGAGCTCTACACAGTACTGTAAAAGAGATCCAGATAGCCAGTGCATCACTCTGAAAAAGTGGATCTTGCTCCATAGTAGGGAATGACTGAAGAATTCTCAGATACTTTTATTTTCTTTCTTGGCTATTATTTCCCATTCAGTTTTTTTTTTTTAGGTGACTTTGTTATGTTGAGAATTTAAAAACAGTAATAATGATGATGATGATAATAGCATTTTTAGTGTGACAATAACTCAAACTTATCAACACAAATATTGGCAGATCTTATAGAAGAAATCCCAATGTTAGCTTTGGAATGGTCTTGAGTGTGTTTTTTTTGTTTGACACAGCATTAGATGACTCTCATCCAGTAGGGTGGCAGAATGGGCTTCTCTCCTGAAACATCCCTTCTGAAGGAGGCTGTGTGAATATGAAGCTGAATGTAAGAGAGATGATGAGTTCTGTTGGCTGATGTTACCTATAGGGATTTACTGTGTACGTGTCTAAAATGGAGTGGTAATGAGTATCATATATCAAATTTTTATTTTATGAATTCCACACTCATGTCACTCTGCTGGTATGTACATTTGCAACTTTTTATTTTGGAATATATACAGCTTGGTGTTCTGTTCTATGTAATTTTGCCTAGAATGATTGGTAGCCAAAAGCCTTGTATTCAAATAAATCATGTGTCTTGCTCTGATACTCCTTAATGTTATTGTAGCTTTATACCAAGACTGGAAACACTTGTATGTCCATCTGAATATTCTAAGTACAGGTCTATTAACATAAGATATGTTATCATAATTTATATTTTTTGATGGAGTATAGCACATGAATGTAGCTGTACATATATGTATATTTATATGCATAGGTATGTTAATATTGAAGTTGAATGATCATTTGTTTTCAAAACTCCCTGATTTACTATAAATATTATATTATTATCATCCCTTTGAGGACTATGTTTCTAACATCTAGTAATTTTCCACACTCCTCGTCTGCCTATTTTTTGCTCTGCTTCCTCTTCTCTGTCTTGTACATAAAGTAAATATGTCACACCACATCTTTCACATCTATTATGGGCAGTCTGCTACATTAAGTGGCCAGAAACCATGGATTTGTCTCATTTCCTCTTCCAGATAGAAGCAGTCCATAAGGGTGCTTGGCATCCTGCATTGCTGCCTTGGAACAGTCACCTGCAGTACTGCTCCTGCCACTGCTTGCTGCTCTCAGTAAAAGCTTGTGTGGGCAACCAGGCAAGTGACTGCTGTTTGCATATCCTCACTTTGGTATAATTACAAAGCCATTTCCTTCTCTGTTCTCTACTCCCCTCGGTGCACTCTGGTCTATTGGGTGACTTTTCTTTCAAAAGTCACGCAGGTAATATAAACGAGAAGTATTTTTCATTCAAAACAGAATTTGGTAAAGCTGTGATTCAGCACAAGTCCAGTGAGATGGAGGCAGACAGACTGGTATATATTATGGAAAAGATGACGATTTTGTTTCTTGTTTTACCACTTTATTTTTTGCTACTACCTATCACAGCGGTGGCAGGTTTATGCTGGTTGTTTGGTTTTTTTTAAAATATGTACTAATTATGTAATGGGAAATAGCCTTCAGATTTTTTTTATTTGAGATTCAGATTTATTCATTTATTCAGATCCTATATTTGAACTTAAGCTTATTGTAGTGTTATATTTGGTTAACATAATCTTTCTTTATTTAAAATAAAATCTAGATATTTTCAGAAGTAAAAGGACAATGATGCTGCATATTGTAAAATTCTGATAAGGCTACTTGCTAGGCAAGTAAACAACTGAGTGCAGCATACTTTTAGCTTTTAACTGCACCAAAGAAGTTTTTCAGGTGATGGAATGATGGTCTTGATGTTCTGACCAAATTAGATCTGGGAGTGCTAAGTTTTTCCTGTCAGTGCTCTCCTGTGGTTTCAGTTCAATATGCTATTTTCTGACAGTTCTGAGCAAGTCCAATGGCTTTTGACCTTTTCATGCCAATTGGATTTTTTTTATTGAATTAACTGTTCCTGAATCATGCTGCTTTTCACAGTATTGTTGCCCAATATTTTTAAGTGATACGGCTGTGAAGCAGTAAGTATTTTTTGCTTTGCTCCCTGTCATTTCTGTATGTAGATGTACAAATACAGAGATGGATAGTATGATTTCAATCTACTTTATGACAAGGTAATATGCTTCCTAAAGAGAAGGTGTTCCATACAGATGAGATGAACCACAATATAGATTGACAGATTTATTTCTTTGCATTTTTTGACAGTACCTGGTATATAAAGATCTTGTGCTGCTTCATGGCTTACAGGACAGGGAAAATAGTACTTCTTGTATAACACACAAATGTGCACACTTTCACACTCTGTGCATGGTCTTTATCATGCCTTGCTGTTGTAGAAGTCATTCAGCTATCCATTTCTTAACCTAGGACAAAATTCGTAAGTATTGTAACTGAAGAAAAAATTCTTATTGACTTAAGTGAGCCCTAGACTGAGCCTATAAATGCAAATCTAAGCACTAGGAATACAGTACAAATGGACACTGTATACAGAGCTACAGAAAAAAAAATGAAGTGTTCTTTCATACATTTTGACAGTTGGTTTTGTTGATATTTCTTTGTCCTCTGCTATTTACATTTGTAGATGAACTTTGAGGACAATGTAAATTATTTGGTTAGCATCTTGTGACTTACCATCCATTTTGTGGGTAGCATTTCTATTTCCTAGCCTCAAAATGCTATTATTTCTGGTTCCATCTATTACAACCATAGCCATGTGATCCTCGGAGAGGTCAAACCCACATTTTGGCATTTTTCCTCCTTCAGCTCTTTTATTCAAGTTTATGGTACTGATATGTTCATTGTCTTCAGAAAATGTACAGTCCTGTTGACAGAACAATGCACAGTGAATATGTTGTCTAACGTATCACTGAGCTTTTAGTTCTCTGGCTACAGAATTAAATGCTAGGCTTTTAAAAAGTAACCTATATTTCAAAGTCAGTATTTTAGTGAAGTCTTTAGGCAGTTACTAGTGCTCTGAAATATTGAGTATTATAATACAGGGGAATTTTGTTTAGCTGTTAGAAAGATAACAGTACTACCCTGGTAACTTACAGGAAAATTCTGTTTCTTACCAAGCCCATACAAAAGATTCTGATACAGTATGTTGATTTTTCTCTTTAGAAAAATGACTTTAATAAGAATTTTGGGAAGTAAAGGACAAAAATAACACTTGAATGACTTATGTGTATAAGGTTAAAATCACTACTGTGATGTGAAGTAGGTGATGTGGCAGGTACTGTAACAGTTTTGTTGTGCCTGTGTAAGCAACAGCAGTCAACAAGTAGATTCTGAGCTACTGAATGTCTAAATTGATGTTTACAAATATGTAATATAGTTGACACTGTATCCTCATCTGGTTAGTGAAAAAATCTGTGGGCCCAAGTTGCCATTGCAGCTATAATTGTTTCAGGCCAGTGTGAGTTGGAACCAGACTATCAGGTTCTTCCTGTCTTTTCTGAATTCTTCACTATTTTCTAATAAGTGGAGCATAGTGAGGGAATTACAGTTCATTCTGCAAATTTTAAATGTCAAAATATTCTTAAGTGTGGTAAATAAAAGAAACAGTATTTGTTAGTGTTAAACAGTTATTTCTAGTCTCTTTAGAGATACTACATATTTTATTTGTAAATCAACAATATTTGTCTACAGTGAAGAGCTGTGCTGTGATCTATGATATGACTATAATTTTTAAATGCACACCATGTTTTTATATAACCATGTATTTGTTTCTCAGTTCCCTCTCCTTCATAAGCAGTGTAAGAAATTTGTATTAGGAGATATTGGAATACAATAAAAAGGAGAACACGGAAAATGTGCTGGTTATGTTAGTCTTGGATGGGTATATCTCCTATATGCTCTGCAGTTGGCCCAGTTCATCCGTAGTGTTGATTTTGAAGAAAAATGTTTGTGCTGGCTTCTAGTTTGAGAAAGCCATTGACTATATGGGCTTGAAAGGGTACAAAAGAAGCTCAGATAACAATAATATGTGAAAAACATTTTTAGCATGTTTTAAGCATTGGGGAAGAAGCAATATAAACAAAAGTGCTCAAAATGTCTGCTAATATGAATGAGGAGTATGCTGTTGGGCATTAGATAGAGTTGCACAGAAGAGATGAAGCAAGTATGAGAGTGATCTCTCTAATTCACAGTAGGACCTCTCTTTTTCTGAGTCACTGGAAGACACCATTGCTGAGCAGTGTGCTTCATCTGCTACACTTTAAATAAAATAAATCCCCCCTGCTACAACCTTTTGTGAGAGAATTTGAGTAATGAGCAGCAAGTGAGAGTTGAACTCTGGTTAATTAATGCAGAAAGAGATGAAAAAGATAATTTATATCACCTCTGGAGAATGAAGAGGAACATTCAGCAGCTTGCAAGAGATGCATCCATAGAAGCAGTTTCAAATTTGGGAGTGCAGGCAGCCTTGGCATTCTTACAGAGCAGCTTGCCACTGTACCCTCTGCTAATGAACTTGGCAGTCTGTCTCCTGGGTGATATTGCACAGTTCAGCCTGACAGCTAGACAAGTGCGGTAGAAAATAATACACAAGCCTGAGTCCCATGTTAAAAAATGCAAGACATTTAAGGCATTGATGTCTAATTACTGCAGTCCATAAGCAATGAACCTCTGCAACTAACCTATTTCAGATAACTTCATACTTTGCTCTTCCTGTCAGCTTCATCTTTAACATTTAAATTCACATTGCAATTTATATCTTGCAGACCAGCTATGAAAAGGAGGTCACTGGATTAGGACAATTTAAAGAGAGGACAATAGAGGGACAGGTAAACTCCAGGCAGAAGCTCCAGCACAGCAGAAGTAGTAGGGCAGCCAAAAAGTCTGGGATAGAGCTTGATCAATCCTTGGAGATAGTTAAGGTCAGTTTGTTAATGTGTGAAGCCTGACACTGACATGGAAAGTATATTTTGGACACTGTTTTCTAGTCTTATTAACTGACTTAGAGACTCTTGTTTGACGATGAAGGCGACTGACATGAATATGAATATGTCCTCATCTGAGGACATGAATGCATCTGCATATGATGTGATTGGAAGTGGTTGTGGTGCTGAACAAGATGAAATGACCCTGCAATGGTAAAGAGCTTTAGGCTTTGCCACACTTGTGTCCAATGCAGTAACAGGTACATGACTACTGCTATTTGTTTAAGATTAACAAGGTTGGAGACCCAGCAAAAAGTTCAGAGGAAGGAAATTCTGAGGATATATGAGAAGCTGGTCCAACGAACCAGTTTTCTGATTTGTTGAAAGGGAAGAGAAAACTGATCCTAATACTGTAACAGGCATAAGAGATGCAGTTGTATGATGCATTTCAGGTCCCTGCCAAATGTTGATCTAAAGGCAAAACTACCACTTGCATAATCTTTTATGAATACTTTTAAAACCTTGGTCTTGCCAGCAGTACTTCCACCTATGGGTTAACACAAGCCAGTCATTCAGAAGTCACTTGATGGGATTGAGTTTAACCTGGCATGACTCACATGCTTTGACTTTCAGAAAGCTTTTTTAGTGAATTCTGTGGTGGATTCATTGGTAGTGGCTTATTTACAGAAAAGAAAGTAGTTCCAAGAGGGAAAAAGCCACACATTAAGATGCATATATATTCATACTGTAGGCATATGCAGAAAATTTCAATAGTACAGTGTGCTTTATGAGTGGTGTCTAAGTGTCTGGAGGAGTAATGAAATGATCTGTTATTCTAGTTTTAAAAAGACTAAAGTTCTGTTCGTGCGCCTGATACAGTGTAGGCGTAAATAAAGTAGGTTTTCAACATTGTTCTCTCAAATTAAGGAGGTGGCAAAGATAAATTAATCTCTGTGTTCTGTCAAGAAGCTCATGCTTACTCTTTTCAGACCTGCTGTGTATAAGGACTGTGACACAGGGTGACAAAGGCCTATGTCTTCACAGCTATAAAAACGGTGTAATTTGACTATTTTCTAGGAGAAAATAGAGAAAATATCTTACAGAATTAGTCAGACTAACCATTTAAAAATTTAACATATTTCAAGTTTTGGGTTTCACATATGCCAGGTGTTTTACTGAGAGTCTGGTGGGATTTCCACTGGTTGGCTCCAGTTCTACACCAATATTAATTAGATGGGACAAAGCCATGATATCAAAATACACAGCAAACAACAAATAATACCAGTTTCAGGCCAGCATTGTAACCGCAGCTATTGTGGCCATTTACATGTGCTCCCCTGAGCATCTGCTGCTCATTTGTCTGGACTGAGACCTTTAGGGTCAAGAACACGACCTCTTCCACTTCTGTGCCGGTGAGTGGGAGTGTGGGCGCTCTCTCAGGGAGCAATTACAGATGCCAGATTATTGCAGTGTGTGGATGGCAACCTGCTGAAATAAAATGTCTATCTTATAAGTCGGACCAATGCAGTCTTTTGAGTGAGCTGCCCTGACAGACACCTTTCAGAGCTGTGGCAAAATTAAACCTTTATGGCTTTGACATCTCTATGGGAACACTAGACAGAATATTATAAATACTGTAAGAACACTAAACAGAGTATTATAAATGGATATAGCATCCTATATATATATATAGCATCCTATATAAATATAGGATGCTATAGGTCACTTTATAAATCCAAGACTGAGAGGTCTTAGCAGAATGGAGAATAAGAAGGAAAATTAGTAGAACAAAACAGTGTTTGTGCATTATCTTTGATTGGAAGGGTAAGACTGCGGGGCTGGATTGAATATGCGTCAGTAGTTTAGCAAGTCTTGTGGGAGCATGGGAACAAGGTACAAAAAAGCCTCTGTATGCTGACAAGTCCAATAACAACCTAGTCAACAAATGGTTAATTGTTTGGGTTATTGAGATGAACTGATGCAAAGGCTTGGCTTATGAAATGATGGAGGAATTATTTATCATCAATAAGAAAAACATTAGAAGGAAATTCACAGCACTGACTGTATCTTCTTAAATTTTCTGTTACTGCTCAGTATAGTGGTGCCTAACTCTTGCCAGATGATGTCTAATGAAATATGTCTGACTGATAAATAAGGTTTCCAAAGCTAATACAGAGATATACTTAGCCTCTGTTGGGAGGTGCTCTGTAGCAAATAAGGTGAAAGAAATATTTTGTCCTGGTAATAAAGACAAAATACTTTATAAAATATGAGTGGGGTGAGCTTAGCTACCCTATTTACTTTTATGCAGTTTCTATTCTAGATGAAAAAATTATATCCTCTTAGCTGTGACATTCTTTGTTAAGCTATTGCAGAATGCTAGTTGATAATAATTGATATATTACCTCTTTATTGCTTCTTAACTTAGTGGTAACTATTGCAATTATACTTCCATCTAAAAAAATAATTTAGAAGTATTTTTCAGCACTTGGTGAGTTGGAATACAGTTTAGGATGCTTTGGGATCTTCCTAATAAAATTTAGTATGCACAATAAATACATTCTAATACAAATGATAAGTTTCCACTTGACATAAACTGCTCATGCTACTGGTATGCATCTCTGTATGCAAGTTTAAATCCTCACAAGTTGTCTTTGGAAATGTAGTTGATCTAGTGGAGAATGGGAATTTGAGGTATCTAGACTACAGCTTCTATAAGGTATGGAATCAGTCCAGGTAAAGACAGTGTAAGTGATCTTATAGAGCAAAAGAGAACTTTTAAATAAATTTCTCTTAAGAGGAACAAACAAATAATGTGTTTGAGTTGGCTTAATAATTAATGTGAAAGATAAAACATAAGAACATGGACATCTCTTTTACAAGGGAAACCTTCAAGGAGCTCTAGCTGTATGTTATTGAAAAATGAGCTTCTAGGTTGAAGCTGTAGAGACTTTTAATGACATTTAGTTAAAAAGCATCAAGAGAAGGATCTTTTCTAATTCTTACATAACTAATGTCTGCAGCATGAAAAGAGAAAATTAATTACAACAAATTTTAAATTTTGTTCTATAAATTGACAGGTCCACTTGTTCAAGATACAGTTTTTAGTGACAAAAATTATGAGAATGCCATACACAAACCAACTTGTTTTGCCTGCAGTATTGGTAGATTGCTTCTCAAATATGCTGCAAATTATTAATAATTACATCATTAAGGCAATGCAGTACAAAAGAGTCAATTAATAATAAAGTACTAACAGTAGTGCCATGTCAGACAGTTCTTTGTGTTCAAGATTCTAGAGGGAGATTGTCCCAGGTGTTATACAAATAGTAGATAACTGGAAATCTTTAATGATATTTGCTTTTAATGCTTTAAATGTTTTCAGATTTGCCAGTGTAATGGTTACCAATTTTACAGCAAATCAATATTTTTCAGCGCAATGAATCAGAGTGCCTGTCAGCAGCTGAAATCCTGTTTTACATCCTCTAAGTTTTCTTATCTGTTTTTCAACTCATCTCCATTGCTGCCTTTATGCTGTCTCTTGTCCTTGAAAGAATTTCCCATGTGCCTTTTTTTTAAGTTCTTTTATTCATGTCCTTAAAAGCCTACTTGTCCATATTCTGTCATTTATAGCAGATCAGTCACAACAAATGATTGGCACCATAGCCGAGTTTAGCACGTACAGAGACTTTTCAGCTAGCATCATGACTCTCAGCTGCAATGCTGTTTAAAATAAATTTGGTATCAGACAGCAGATGGGTTTGCTGTCAGGGAGCTAGATCTAGTTAATAGGTTTTTTAACTTTTTTGATACAGCAAGTTTATTGGAGGACTTGACAGTTTTCTAAGGCATGCTTGTAATTTGTACTACTGTGGGGCTATGGGTGTAATTACACCTCAGGCTTGATGAATTACTGAGTAAGGGTAACAAAAAGGGGAAATATCTGAAAATAGGAGAAGTTGCAGTTGGTGCAGCTCAGGGTTAGTTAGTTACTTCCAGGATGTGTAGCAGACTTCAGCATTTGAGGCACAGGAAAACCAGTGCCATAGCTATCTTGCTGCAGTGCTGAAGAGAAAATTTTTAAGCATTTTTCTATTCTTGCGCAGTAGTTTTTCCACAATGGCCAATATTAATCATAGCTTATAAGCTCAACACTAACGACACTCAGCAAGCAGTGAATAGTAGGTGCTATTGTACTCCATGCTCCAACAACCTGATAGTGTTATCAGTCACCAACTTTTTTAGGAAAGGGAATACTATTGCAGGATCAGGTACATGACTGAATCCAAACACAGCTTCTAACAAAGAAGCCGTCCAGATAAAATTTGAGTGTTTAGACAATACCTTATTTTAAGCAAATCACTTAGGGAATTTGGCTCCAAACTGGTCTGGCATTTCTTTGATCACAGGATGCATCATAGAAGCAACTCGGAAGCTTTGCTGACTAATTCACATTTGATTGTTGTTTCTTAATTCATTGGGCAAAGATGCTCGACTGTATCATTGCTGTAAACTAGCATTGATACAGAAGTTAAGTGAAGAGCCTCTGGTAATGTTCTTCTAATTTCCACTGTTAACACATTTCCACTTTTTGTGTTATGGGACAGATCACAAAGCAATTTTAGTGTGGATCGTGCTGCTGGCTCCCCGCAGTCTGGTGCCCACCCTGCTGTCCCCAGTGCAGGAAGAGGGCAGCTGAGGAGTAGAGAGGGACTTCCAGGGCACCCTCAGACACCATGGCAAGACAAGGCCATGGTGAAGAGGCCAGAAACAGGTCGGGCCTCTCAGTGACATAGTGGGGACTTCAGGTGCTTAAAGTGAAAAAAATCCATTCCTTGAATAAAATATACATGTTCAGAAATATATTTTGCACTTTCTGGTTTGCATGTGGCATGATCCAGGCTTTGTAATCATATGATGCAAAGTTTTTTACTTATACGTGATTATTTTTCATGCTGTATATATTTTATTTAATTGCATTTTCGTGCTGGTAGTCATATGGATTATGAAGTGTTTCTAATAGAAGAAATTTTGTTATACCTGTTAGTATTTTTCTTGTCAAAAAAGGGGTGAATATTTTCACATGTCTTGAGTAAGAAAATAGTATTTTTTACACAAAAAAATAGCACTCAGTGTTTGGACATATTTACCTGACATTATGCATAGCCATGGTGCATACATACTGCATCTCTTAGGAGGTACTCAGTTCATGCCTTGCAGCAGATCCATAGCAGCACCTTTCAGGAATTGTAGATGTCAGGTCTGACTTCCTTTGTTTCATCATTTAGAGATACCTGATGTTGCCCAGCGCCAGGAAAGTCTGTGCATCATGGGAAAGTGAACTGTGAACTACAGTATGACATGAGAGAATCAGAGGGAATCACTCTTTCCTTAGGAGAATATGGGGTATATTCCAAAATGGAACATTTAGATTTAAGATTGGTTGACATATGTGGCTAATATGACAGATTTTGTTTTAATGTTCATAATTTTATTTCATTTAAAATATCAATGCAGCCATAGTTTGTATGGAAAAATATTTGCTTTTATATTTTTAACTAGCTCTAACAATTTTTTTTTAAATGGCTACATTTCCCACATACTAATGTGGGTAAAAAAAAATTATTTATAAAAAAAATTACTAAATAGTGTGAATACAGTACTGTGAAATGCAGAAATTGCAAAAAGAGTAAACCTGACATAAAGGCTATTTTTTGGTGCTATTTTAAGAAAATTCCTAAGTGTGGATACCTCTGCACTTATCTGGGTAGCAACAATGAATATCAGTCAGGATTCACAGTCACAGGCATTTTTTAAGAAAGAGCCAGTGTAGGTGAGAGCAAACAAATGTACCTCTCTAGAAGTATGATGTGGCAGCCTGCAGGAGTTTCTTATTTTAACATTTAACTGAGATACTACTGCAGCAGAATAGACACTGTGTACACAGAGCTCAAAACTAGTTGCAGTGGCTGCATGGAGACATAGGCTAGATAGAGATCTTCACCTCATCATTTTCTGGAAAATATTATACACTGAAAAAATCCTCTAAACTAAGTATCCTGTCCTTTAATACTGGCAAGGCTTGTGGCTTTTTCGGCTCTGTTTTCTTGGTGTTTCCCTTTAAGAACAACATCCTCCTTTGCAGTGGGCTGACATCCATCACAGCTCCTGTTGTCAATGTTGTACCTGTTTTAATTTCAAATGGCTGAAATCCTGATCCCCTAATGGAATAGTTACCATGCGAATGAGCAGATGCTGACATGGGGAGCATCTGACACTTTATAAATGAGTGCCATCCAAGCAAAACATCAGCAGCATTGGATATGTTTAGGTAGTTAAACATCTGCAGAGGTGACTTGTTTGCAAATCATTAAGAATAAAAGCTTGTTAATTGTCAGAGAACCTTGGCATACACATGACCACTCTGGGTCTGGACCTCCTTGGGATTGTGTGTTAGCATCAGAGATGTGTATTCCCGAACACTTTCAGCAAGGTGAACTCCCTGAAGTTTATGTTAACACAATGGATCTAGGCAGAACTCCAGCATCAAAACACATGCTGTGAAAATCTCAGCCTAGACACCTCTAATTGCCATGAGGTAGTTTGAATAGGTTCAGGTCTCCATGTTTATACCACCATATTTTAGAATGAAGGGGTCGTGGAAGGCCCCCTCTATGCAGGACACTGCAATAAGCCTTCCTGACAAATAGAAATACTTGTTTTAAAGCAAACATTATGTTATGGAAGTAAACATTTGGAAAGTTTGTATGTAGGTTATGTTTCCTGATTACATTATCCTGTCTTTCTCTCCCCCTAGACCAACACAATTATTTCTAAACTGTTACAGACATCTGGAGACCCCTCACACCTCTTCCTGAGTGAGCTGCAACAGACCCCACATAATATATTCTTGTTCAGAGTAGGAAAAATAATGGCTGTGGGCAGAAACCAGATCTGAGGCTTTTAGATGAGGGCTCTGGCACTGAGGTAAAACAGAAGGCACTGCAGATTTCTGTTTCTAATAACTACTGAGTAAAAGTTGAAGACAAACCAAACTCGAACTGGAATAATTAACCCAGGAAATTCTCAGTGGGAAGATGGTACACTGACTAATATGTGAGCAAGCTTTGTAAATAAAAGGCTTTAAAACTGCCTGAGGTTGACTATAAAGAGTGAGGCATTGCTTTTTTTCAGAAGAAACCAATTTGCGAAGGGTTGCTTCGTGAGGTTGAAGGGGTGCTTCTTTTAGGTTACACATCACAAATTAGAGTTGCCATTTGAGAAATAGAAGGTGTATTGATAGTAAACAGGTGGCTGCTGTTCCAAGGAGATTTGTTTAGTACCATTTTATGACTAAGCTGATGCTGTGACACATTAAGTGGAACTTGTCACTCTCCCATCTGGTCTACACAACTGCTGGAGGCGGAACCCATTTAGGAAGTTGTACATTTCTTGCAGCTGTTCCTGAATGTTTCATAAATAACTAACAGAAACCACTGATTCATTTGGCTTTATTAAACCTATCTTAGGGGAATCATGTCATTGTTCACGGAGAAAATTGTACACGTTGCATGGCATTTAAGGGACTTGTTACCAAATTACAGTGCTTTACAGCCTTACTTAGTGCTAATGGGAAAATTGTGAAGTACAGATCAGAACTTCTTTTGGCCTGATTATAATTTATCTAAATGACTGCACTTGATAAAGAGTCCTTCATGCTAAGTAAAATGCTTTTTGCCTGTGGAACCCAGTGGTGTCTTGTTTTCATCCCCCTGTGGATGCAGTTTATCCTTGGGTCTTATCTGGAAGAAGCAGTTGTTGCAGAATGCTGTGTTCACTTCATACATCATTTAAACTGGTTTTGTTATTGATGAATTGCTTTTTTAATTCACAGATGAAAGTGAACATTATAAACAAGGCATTCCCATATTAGCTTTTCAGTGCTTTGCCCAATGGGCAATTTAATGCGACATCAAACGCGATAATAGCTGAATGACAAAAAGAACCTTTCCCATGCTTGTTGGCTTCTAATAGCTTGATTTCATTTTTAATAGGCTGTTAATCTTCAGCTAGTGTTTTGCTGTGTATCAAACATTTTGCTGCAGTAAGCTGGGTTGTTTGTCTACTTTAGGTTTGTGTTGTGTTCAGTTAACACTCCCTTTGGAAGGCATTTGGTGCACATAAAATGCCTGAGATTGACTTTGCAGTAGGAAATTTTGACTCCCCTTGACAAAACTTTCCTATCTGTCATGATGTGACAGACTAATAAAACCACTCATGTGCTAAGTTATAATGATATCTAATGTGTTGACAATAAAAGAGTATCACCTACTGAATTCAAAGTAAGCAGTGTGCTGCATAGAAAAAGAGAGACACCATTGGGTGTAAAGGAGGTCTTAAAATGTATTGCTGTCTAGCTTAGGGAAAAAAATTAGATACAGTGAGCATATGACCTGAAGGAGACACACTTATTTCAGGTACAGTTGCTGTCCAACTAGCCTACTACATCCACATTATGTATGGAAAGGCTGTAAAAACTGGGGAGAGCTTTGTGAAGTTTATGCAGATTCTTTTTCTAGATGAAGGAAGAATGTCACTGATAGGTTTGTGTGATGTTAAAAAATGGAATTTTTATGTTTTACTGGTTTGGAGTCTGATTTATTTTGGATACTCACTTGATACTTTTAGGTGCTAAGTGTCCTCTCAGAACTGTCACTAGCCAGAGATGCCTGAGTTTGAACAAGCTTCCATTCTGTGACATCCCAGTATTTTCTTGACTGACAAATGACTGTCAAAGGGTAGGGAAAGTTCTTCAGTACCTCCCGTGCTGCTCAGTGAGAGTCATCAAAGCATCTGGAAATCTTGTCTGGGGTGCCAGTGGGTAACGTCGTGTTACTTCCTCATCAGGTGCTGCTCTTCATACTTCCAAGGATTGTTCCAAAGTTTCCTTTGAAAAGTAGGAAAGGTTCCTATGGACTACAGAGAGAGACACCTGCTTACTTACTGGGCCCAGTCCCACTGAACTGCATAACTGAAAATCATAAATTGATCAGTTCCCCAATGGAAAGCACATATTCGGGGGAAAAAAAATCAGCTAGTGTCAGAAAACTGCTCCAAAACATCTCCTGTCCTCACCTTCTCTGATGGATAATTTCAAGCCCACAGTTATTAAATAATACCTTGTACCTGTTTGTGTCCTTGTTGTGATCCAGTTTTAAGGTTCCTAGAAATGCCTCTGCCTGAATTAAGGTGCAAACGAGACCATATGCCAGTGACAATAGTAAGGGTTTTATCTGATGGCAAATATGAGAGAGAGAAAGAAGTAGAAAATAGGTGGGGGAGACAGAAGGAGAGTGACTGGGAGAGAATAAGGAAAATATCACCACTCCGTGGATCCCAACAATGTTCTGTTGATCCTCTCCAGCTGGTTTTGGTGGTGAAAGTCCCCCCAAAAAGCATAGAGTCCCAGGGGTTTATATACCCTCCAGCCAGGTGGCAAGGCCCAGGCAAGTCCCCCTGGGGGAGGGGGCAGTCTCTTACAGCAGACTCTGGGTCTGTTGCATCACGTGCAGTTCTGTGGTGCAAAGCCTCTGGGGAGCACTTTGGGGGATCTTTGATGGATTATGGCTCCCTCTCAGCTGCCTCTCACGTGAAAGTCCCGTGGATGTGGCCTGTGGGGTTGGGGGTTCCACAGCTGGGAGGAGGGTGGGTGTTCAGTGCCTCTGACCAGAGGTTACACCACACACCAGAAACCTCCTCCTTCCCTGCCCCTCGACTGGGGAGAGTCTGTGTAAACCTGGCTTCTGTGAGCTGTGCTCTCCCCACACCCCTAACTCAGCCAGGGATGACTGAACAATGGGTTTCCCTTTATCTCATCAGCAGTTTGCCTTTCAGTCCAAAGACCCAGTCTTCAGGGAGGCTTCTTTGCTTGTGGATTCTTTATAATGAGCAAAACTTTATATCAATGTTTGAGGCATGAACTATTTTCAGTCTCTGACAGTCCTCAGGTGAAATAATTCCTGCTTGGTACTTACCTAGTTAGCTTTAAGTAATCAATTAATTTGCCTTGCCTTAGGCTTTCATTGAGAAACGTGTGAAGTGATCCTCAGCCTGGTGGTCAGCTGAAATGGGAAGGTCACAGAAGCTCAGATCTGTTTTACATTTCGGATCTATGATCAGTGTTGTATGAATTCATTATATTGCTTTGGACCCAAGCTGAAAGCAGGAAGCAAGGTTATAGATGTTTCTCCAATATATATCTGTGTGGCTGAGGTCTTCCCTAACCATAGAGTTCCTAGCAGTATTCATTTCTCTAACACTCTTACAACAGTATCTGCTGCTGGATGACTGTAGGAGTCCCCAGCTCTGCTGTGATGGATTGTCTCTTATATTCTTAA
Source organism: Monarcha castaneiventris obscurior (assembly GCA_026261815.1). NCBI lineage: Eukaryota > Metazoa > Chordata > Aves > Passeriformes > Monarchidae > Monarcha > Monarcha castaneiventris. Next base: position 28,923,626 of record JAMPIT010000433.1, read on the forward strand.
AGTTTTACATATTCACTTTGCAAAGAGGCTACATACAAGTAGCTACTAATTTTCCTGATGAAATCTTAAGGAACCTTAAAACCTTGTCTTCTTACATAGTTAAAGAAAATAATAAACCTTAGAGAAAAAGTTGGGGTACACCATACACCTCAATTTCTGTACAAGCAGTCAGTTTGAACCGGTTATCATCAGTGCCAGAAATAGCAGCTGTTTTTTCCTACTTCTTAGTTCACAAACTGGTATAATTTGATAGGTCCCTAAGTTTTGTGATAAATGGACTAAGTGTAATGATGAAAATGTAGGTATTTAGTTTTCCCTTGACATTCCAGGATCCACATGTCAAACTGCAAGATTTTACTTCGACTTGGGGCATTTTCAGACTTCACTTTAAATCATGTATGGCATTTCAATGGGTCATAAAGAGTAATAGTTTTCCTGTTAAAGCATCTTTCAAACATATCTGAAAAAGATAGAGGGCTTTGAAATGGAAAAATGCAGAGCTGATTTACAGGCGCTTCAAAAAACACTTATCACAGGCCGAATGAAATCTGCAGTACAGAGACATATATGTTCTCCAGAACACATTTATCACCGATAACTCCTGCTTTATAATTTCAGAATATTTTCTTGCAAAAGTGTAACTCAATCAATAATTGGTTTCTGTTTGAGGCCTAGGCTAAATATGGCTTTGACATGTGCTCTGACCAAACGTGTCAGGAACGATTATCACTAGTTTTGCAGGTAGTTCCCATAATGCTGCCTGTGTATGGGAACAGAACTTAGCAAATGCCTTTCTATAACATCTTCTGAAAAAGAAACGGAACCTGAGCATGTTACCTTATAATCCTTCTCTTACTAGGTAGTTTGTATATAATTTACAAAATTGTTTTCTCTGTTTGTGTTTCACACGTGGTTGTCTGCTTTGATTTCATTGATTTCTGCGAGATTTGGTCTTCATTCTTCAGTTTAATCATTGTCCTAATGAATTTTCTCTTTCTGTTTTCTCACTCATTTTCTGGGGTTTTTTTCTGATTTTTTGATGGGCAATAAATGAAAAGTCAGATTTTAATTCAATTACTGACCGTGTATGCAAATGATAATCTCATCACATCTATAAATATAGATATATTTTGATTCCCATCTGATGGATTTGCAATTCTATGTCACTTATGGTTTGCTTAGCTAATTTTGGGTTTCTCCTTATTTTCAGTATTTTACAACATGAAAGGATACATGATATGATGAAAAATTCTGTATGTGGAAACAAAAATAAAAAAAAAGAAACGTGTCCTTTCCTGTGCTCTCCAATTAAATGCATCCTACCTAAATATTATCCAAAATTTTATGTAGAAAGCTATTTTTAAATGGAAACCATTGCCATTTTATATGATATCACGTTGTCCCAAAATATAACATACAAAAGCATTTCATTTTTTTAAGTGAGGTAAGCAACTGTCTTTGCAGTTCTAACCTTACAGCTGCAGCAGATTTCAGGGACTATGGTTCTTTTCATTAAAATATATTTGTTTTGCATTGTTTGAATGAAAAAAAAAATGGATTCATTAGTAGAAGCATTGCATCACAAATAATACTTGGCTTAAAACCATTAAATATAAACAAAAAGGCTAAATCTTCCTTGGCATTCTTCTGAGAGTAGAATACTGTCAAAGAGATGTTTTAAAATATTTTTCTGCAAACAGAACAAACTGAAACTTTTAATTAAGAAGACAATTATTACATTTTCACTTTATCCACATGCCAAGATTCCAGAAATGATTCCACAAGACTAGATCTTTAAAAAAATAGAGCCAATTTCTGTTCTAACAGACTATGTACTTTCAAAAGTTTTCTGCCACAGTACATCTTCACTAAATACAAAAATAAGGATGAGACTAGGCAGGGAAACAAGAACTTGGGCAATTCTTTTCACTAGTCAGCTATACTTATTACCTTTGAAACTACATGGAATGTGTACAGCCAAACTTTCATTTGGATACACATTTTTCTTGATTACTCAATCTCATTCTTCATTATCTCACTGATGGGTGAAAATATTGCTAAAGTGTAGGGGTCTGAAAGATGCATAACCCAGAAGAGGAAATTACATTGGTTGGTTGTTCCATTTGCTCCCATGTTTTGACTGCTCCCATGGATTATTCCCATCTTTGTCCATACCTCTCCGGTGCTGTTGCATTTCTACTTTTTCACAGTACCACTTCCTAGGTAAATATGACTGACAGTAAAAGTATAACTGTGTAACGTCTGATCCAAGCTAGACAAAGAGCCTAAAGGTATAAAGGTGTAATTTCAGCACAGTTGTCACATCCCACTCTGCTGAGGCTCATGCCCCAAAGGTGCAAATACCTCTAGGTTGAAGTGGATAGACTCGCCTGGGCTTTCAAGTGCCATGCAGAAAAATACATCCTGGATGCCAGAGTGTGGTGGTGCTATCACAGACTTGTCTAACATTTCATCAAGATCTGTACATCCAAAACCTGTTGAACTGTTACAGATTTGTCACAAAACCAGACATGTTTAATACTTTAGCATTGCTGAAAGCCTTGCTCAAGCTGTACAGACCCAATCTGAGAGTATGTGTACTTTCAGCTGGGGGAAATGAACTGTAATGCACTGGTTATATATTTGTGTATATAAAACAGCAAATGCTGTGCCGTTGTTCAAGCCCGTCTTGATATAGGGATATCTGTCTCACAATATGACCTGCATTTTGGTCTGTGACCACTGATGTTTTGCTGTCTTTTTTGTGAGGAAAATTGCTGAGACTGTATTTATACCTCCTTTCCATTTACCGGAGCCTGAGATTTGTTCATATAGCCAGGCAGTAAATGTGAATTAGGAATTTCAATGTCCATGTTCCTCTTTTGATGCCAATAGAACTGTTTCTGGTTTACGCTGGTGAGAGTGCCATCAGTGTTAAACTTAGACCTTTACTGTACTCTCCTAAAACCACTTTTTCAGTCATTAAATGTGGTCAGACTTTTTAAAGTAAAGTATGTTATTCAGGGACAAAAATCCCAAAAAAATCCCAAATGGTATTCTTTAAAAGTCCTGTGGTACTGATCATTTTTTTAGTTGACTAAAATATATATATGAAATGCAAAGTTAGTTATCTAAGTTGCTAATTCTTTCATTCTTTGTAGTACAAGAAGTAAATCTTTTATACTCATCATTTCGGAAAAGAAATGTAGATAGTAGTGGCAGACCTGCTCTGTTCTAACCTTGGTGCCTGATTGTCACTGCTGGCTTAAGTACCAAGGTAGAAAGCACGATTTCATTTTTGTGATTAAGCCTGTAATATCAGGCAAAAAAATCAAATCTGGTTGCTTGCTGTGTAATCCTAAAGGAAAAGCTCTCAAGTTATAACACAGTTTCAGTTAAAGCAGCATTCCTTATCAGTGGCACAGCTAGTGGCAAAATGCCTGATCTTGCATTAAAGGCATTTGAGAAACAGAATCTATGTAGTTCAGCTAGTTTCCCTCAAGCTGTGTGGATGAATACTGTGAACTAGAATCTGATCTTTCTTCTACCAATGTAGCTCTGGGTAACTTGTCAGGTTTTTGGGAGAGCTATCTTGATTTGACTGTAATCACATGCTGCTCCCAGCTGCTCTATCTCAGGACATCCCTTGTTCAAGTGGCCTTCTCTAGTGGATGTTGATGACTTTCTCTGGGTCCTAATTTTGTTCCTAGACCTCTTTCTAAAAATATTATATCCTATCCAATTACACTTCGCAGACAGCTCTAACTGGAGTGTTGATCTCCTGGAGAGTAGGAGGACAGGCTGGATCCATGGGCTGAGACCAACAGTAGGAGCTTCAATGAGGCAAAGTGCCAGGTCCTACACTGGGGTCATAACAAGCCCCTGCAGCGCTACAGGCTGGGGGCAGAGTGGCTGGAAAGCTGCCCAGCAGAAAAGGACCTGGGTTGCTGATGAGGGTGGCTGAATATGAGACAGCTGTGCCCAGGTGGCCAAGAAGGCCAGTGGCATCCTGGCCTGTATCAAAAGCAAAGTTGCCAGCAGGACTAGAGAAGGAATTGTACCTCTGTGCTTGGCACTGGTAAGGCCACACCTCGAGTGCTGTGTTCAGTTCTGCGCCACTCACTGCAAGAAAGACACTGAGACACAGAGAAGGGCAATGGAGTTGGTGAAGGATCTGGAGAATCAGGAGTGGCTGATTAATTTATTACCAATAAAAATCAGAGCAGGATAATGAGAAGTAAACCAAATCTTGAAAACACTTTCCTGTCACCCCCTGCTCCTTCCCAGCTCTACCTCCTCCTTCTCAGGAGTGCAGAGAGATGGACAGTGGGGTCTACAGTCAGTTCCATCACAGGTTGTTTCTCTCGCAGTTTCCTCCACGGAGAGGAGTCCTTCCCCTACTCCAGCATGGGGGTTCTCCCAAGGGAGACAGTCCTTCATAACTTATCCAATGGGAGTCCTTCCCATGGGCTGCAGTTCTTCAGGAACTACTGCAACGTCAGTTCCTCATATGGGGTGCAGATTTCAAGGACAGGCTGCTCCAGTGTGGGTCTTCCATGGGGTCACAAGTCCTACAAGGAAACCTGCTTCAGCATGGGTTCCTCTCTCCATGGGTCTTCAGGTCCCTGAAAGGAGTCTTTTCCAGCACTGGCATATGGGATGACAGCCTTCTTTTGGGCATCCACCTGCTTCAGCGTGGGTCTTCTCCCCATGGACCTCCATGGGCTGCAGGGGCACAGCTGCTTCACCATGATCTGCACCAGGGGCTGCAGGGGAATCTCAGCTCTGGTACCTGAAGGATCTTCTTCCCTCTTTCCTCACTGTCCTTGGTGTCTACAAAGTTGTTCCTCTTACATATGCTCAGTCCTCTCTTCCATGGATGCTAAATTACTACTGCACAACAACTTTTTTTTTTCCTTAAATATGTTATCACAGAGGCATTACCACCATCTCTGATGGGCTCAGCCTTGGCCAGTGGTGGGTCTGTTTTGGAGCTGTCTGGCATTGGCTCTGTTGGACATGGGGGAAACTTCTGGGAGCTTCTCACAGAAGCCACCCATGTGGCCCCCCCTTTTTACAGTCTGGTTTAACCCCAGAAGAGCAAAGAAAAGTAAATCTTTGTATGTAAACCAGAAAGAACTGAGAAGGTTCAAAATATACCCAAAAATGAGATTAAAACCAGACAAGGTTAGATGCTGGTGCCAAAAATTGATGTATTTTATTTAGTAGTAAAAGAGGCAAAGAAAGAGAAAAAGAAAGAAAGAAAAAATAGAAAAAGAATGTGTGTAGGGGGGTAGGGGGACAGGGAAAGAGTGACAGGGATTAGGTGGAAGCATATCACCCTTCCAAAGGTCCCAATGAAATCTTGTTGATCTCCTCCATCTGGTCTTTTTGGTGGTGAGAGTCCCTTGCCGCTGCAGCCACACCACACACCGAAGAGTATAGGATCCAGTGGATTAATACATGCTTTGGGCAGGTGGGAATGCCCACATGTCTCTCTTGCAGGGGTCCAGTTTGACACTGTCCCTCGCAACACTGAGGGCCTGTTGCATCATCTCTGGCGTAGGGTCTGGGGACCCCTTTGTGGGGGGGCCTTTGATGGGCCATAACACTCCCTCTGTCCTTCACACGGATGTGGCTTTTTCCCTGGTGAAGGGGCCTGTCAGGTGAAGGGGCCTGTCAGCTGAACTGGTCCGCATGGTGGAGGATGGGCAATCACTGCGCCTCTAACCAGAGGCTTTTCCAACACACACCCAAAGCCTCTCTCCCTCCACCCTGGCAGCTGATAGCCCTGGGGCCGTGATCTCCACTCCTGAGGTGTTAAGCTTGTGCTTTGTGAACGTCCCAGCCCTGAGTTGCTACTTTATCTTATCTTCATCAGCAAGTGGTCCAGGGCCTCTCAGAGCCCTATTCACGGTGTGGTAGTCTTCTCTGGAGCTTTTGTAGTACAGTTTTTGAAAGTTCCTAATGAAAATGTTTAAGTCATAAACAATAATATTTCAGTCTCTGACACCCCTATGCTACCAAAACCTGGCCACACAAACCCAATATATATTTCTTTTAATGTGAGGAGTTATTTTGGAGGTGTGATCTTTGGTACCTTATTCCTGGCATGTTTAATTTTCACAATAGCTTTATAGTTGTAGAGCTGGTGATACTATGACCTGCAAGTAGGTGTTGATGTGAAATCTTGTCCTTTTTCACTCTCCACCAGAGTAAACACTAGACTTTTCAATTTGCAAGCCAAATTTAAAGGCTCCTAGATTACAGTGTCAAAAACAAACTGTTGTCATTGCACTTGAAATATATCACTAGAGTACTAATTGTCATTGAAATTGTTTGAGCTGTTAAAGTTCACAGAACATTTTCAGTCATTATGGATTAGTGAAAGAACAACAGACTACATCGATATTTGGTCCAGGTGTCTGCTAATGTCTTTTGTAGAGACCTTTATTGCTGTCATATTTCAAAGGAATATTTTATGGCAATTTTTTTTTGGTAAAATCTCATATGTATGATTTAAGCAGTGCTAATTGTGATGTTCTTGGTTTCCTTTCAGTCACAGCCAAGACTGTTTCTTCCCAGTTGCTATGTCCCACATGGCTTTTGCCTTCTTGATTATGCACCTTATGTGTTCTGCCATGTTGTCCAAATGTCATTAATCACAAGCAGCAATAGAGTACCTTCATGCAAATGAATTAATTTCTAATAACCTGCAGCCTGGCCACAGATGAGCCAAACCACAAAGCAAAGTTTTTACAGTTCTGACTATTGGCTGTTTCTTCTGGCATCTGTCTCTTGTATGAGTTACTGTGTGAGCCAGCATCTGAGGAATATTGGCTCTTAACACTTTGACCCTTATTTGAAGGTGTAGCTACTCACTGTTCATAGCAAGAGGATGTGTTCTGAGTCTCACCTCTTGCAGGGACAAAACTTGCCCAGCCTTTCCACACACCTTGACCTGATGCTGTGCTTATCAGGCACATTTAAATATAGAAAATAGCAAACCTGACATTTCATGATCTGGCAACACTTGGCGGAGTCCAACTATTCAATAATCAGGGTCCAAAGCTATTAGTCTGCTATATAGTTTCAATTTTATCTTCATCTTCTAATTGATTACCTTGTGTTTGTCATTAATTTTCACTTAATTACTTTATCCATATTTAAAGCATGTTCTCACATCCTTGTAATTAGCAGCACCATATGTTCACTTCCTGCTATACAACTTTAGGCTGTGTTTGACCGTTTTTGGATCTATGTGTCTTCATTGTACAATACCACATCTGCAATCTGCAGGCATTTGTTAGTCCTTTTGTAGACTACAGAGAGTTCATTAGTCTTGTACCCAGCTGCTGACCAGTCACACTAGTGAGTCGCTTCAGCTGTACAGCTACAGTTGTTTGATTTTATCCCATGAGCTTCAAATGCCCTGAGTGTAAGATAGTAAAAAGGAGGACTAGGTTTTACAGAGCAAGTTCTGCTTTAATAAGTACCAAAATAAAAAAGAAAAAAAAAAGAAAAAGCTAGGATTTAACAATAGAATATTATAAGACAGAAAGAAACCGAGTGCTCATAAAATCAAACAGAAATTCTGAAGAGGGAAAAGGATCCTCTAGATCTTCCCAGAAGTGCTTTGAGAATACATTCATTGATGATTAAAGGTTTCAGATTAATAACAGAATGCAATGCATGTGTCACTTCACGAATGCAAATGGCTTTACATTCCCTAATGTCTGAAACTTCACTTCTTCTTTATGCATCTCTCATGACTTTGTGATTTTCTGCTTATTATACAGTGCTTGGTGAACTCTCTCTTAGACCAATAACAGGTGAATATTTTCTTGAACAAATTTTAGGACCATTAATGACCATGCAGCAGATGGAGAAAGCACTGAACCTTTCCACCCATCTTTGGTTAACATTAATTAGATACTTTATGCACTTTAGAGAATGCTAAAACGCATGTAGTGAACTACAGTGCCGTGGGAAGAGAAATGCAAGAGCAACTGTGCATGTGGATACTCCAGTGTGCTGAAGGAGTATGTTCAGTGCTTGGTGACAAAGACCTGTCCAGGTTTCAACTATGATAGAATTAGGTTTTTTTCCTTCGTAGCTGGCATAGGGCTGTGTTTTGAATTTAGGACGAGAATAATGTTCATAACAGACTGATGTTTTGGGTGTTGCTAAGTAGTGCTTGTCCTAAGTCAAGGACTTTTCGGTGTCCCATGCACTGCCAGCAAGGATGCGCACAAGAAGCTGGAAGAGACCATAGCTGGGCAGATGATTCCAGCTGGCCACGGGGATACTCCATGCCTGTATGGGATGCCTTGTAAATTAAGGGGTTTTGGGTGGGAGCTGATGATCACTGCAGGGGGACAGGCTGGTCATCGGTCAGTGGGTGGTGAACAGTTGTATTTTGCATTATTTATTTATCTTGAGTTTCACTCCAATCTCTCTCTCCTTGTCATGGCTTAACCCCAAGCACCACACAGTGGCTTTCTCACTCCAACAATCGGGAGTGAAATGGAAGGGTGAAAGCAAGAAAACTCAGGGGTTGAGATATAGAAAGTTTAATAGGCAAAGCAAAAGCCATACACATACACAAAGCAAAACAAGGAATTCATTCACTTCTTCCCATGGGCTGACAGGTGTTCAGCCATCTCGAGGAGAGCAGCATTCCATCATGCATAATGGTGACCTGGGAAGACAAACACCACCCCTCCAAATGTCCCCCCATTCCTCCTGCTTTCCTTCCCTTTATATGCTGTGCATGATGCCACATGGTCTGGAATATCCCTTTGGGGTCACCTGTTCCGGCTGTGTTTCCTTCCAGCTCCTTGTGCATCCCCAGTCTCCTTGATGAGAAGGTGGGGTGGGGTGAAGAGCAGAATAGTCCTTGACACTGTGCAAGCCCATCTCAGCAATAGCAAAAACATTTATTATCAGCATTCTTCAGTACAAATCCAAAACTCAGCCCCACACCAGTTACTGTGAAGAAAATTAACTCTACCCTAGCCAAAACAGCACACTTCCTCTAATTTTGATTATTGTTATTGTTGTAATTAGTATTACTACTAAATTTTTCATTGTTCCAGTTGTTAATCTGTTATCTCAACCCAGGGGTTTTACCTTTTTTTTCTATTCTCCTCCCCATCCCACCACAGAGGGAAGACGGAGGGTGAGAGAGCAAGCAGCTGCATGGTATTTAGTTGCTGGCTGGGGTCAACCATGACAAGTCCTTAATTCAGAACCTTAACTCAGAGTGAGAAGGGTCAACAGGTGCTGTTCTTTCAAAAGTGTGTGACAGTTGTTCTGGAGCTTGGAGTTTCCCATAGGTTGCAAGAGTGAATTTTGGCATAATTATCTCATATATTTTGCCTGCAAGATCCCATTAGACCTCTGAACAATAAATTTTGTCCTTAGGAATTTACTGTTGAAAAATGTCTCATTATGTTATTTGAAGACCCGATGCAATAATGAGACAATAGTTATACCTCATCATCAGCTTTAAAAATACTATATTTCACAGCCTGAATTCCTAGAGGAGCAGGAATAGCACTGGAGCTTTGGGACTCTTGCCCGCTTTTGTGATGTGTAGGGAGTCACAAAACATTTTCAGATTATTTTCATGGAGTTGAGATTGGCTGATTTGAATTGAACACAAGGAAAATATCGTCTGCATCAAGGTTTCATGATCACTGGCTGATATGGGCTGGTTTATTTACTGGGTAGGAAGTTCTGATGTACAAACACCAAAATATTCATCTGAAAGTATGTCTTGATCTGTTCCCAAGGAGCATTAAAAAGAAGACTAAATCCATGCAGCGGAGAAATCTGCTTCGTTTTTTTCTACTTATGGAACCTAATCAGTCAAAACAATGATTGTCTCAACCTAAACAAAGTTATTGTGTCACCATGTACACTTTAGGCAAATGTGGTGGTTCTTAAAAAATGCTAACAGTATACTCATTAGGTGAACATCAGTATTATGCCAGGAACTAAGCTGAAGGGAATTTCATGATAAACTATGTGACGGAAGGCTTCTCAGTGCTGAATTTTATATGATTATGTGGTTCTGTGGTTGCATAATCATGTTTCTAGTATATGAGAAACATATATATTTCCCATTTATATAAAAGTCTCAGCTGGAGAATTGATTGCACCTTAAATTACATTTCCTACTGCATTTCAGAAGGCCACAGGTTTAAGTACATTATTCTGCCATGGGCTTGATTTAAGCTAGTGCAATAGCTTTTGCAATTTTCATTATGCTCTTTGCCCTGAAAAAAAGATTTGTCAAGAGAACAGATTCATGTCATGTTAGTTTGTGTCCCTACTACAAATTGTGATAGGAATAAATGACCAGATTTTAACTACCCAATATGTTATGTGCAGTGTGCCATTTTAGCTTCTATGATGGCTTTTCATTGGATAGACACTTTACTGTCACAGACCTATCAATTACAGCTTGAATGAGAATTAATGGAGTGGTTATCAAATCAGAAGGAAGCACATTGAAAACGTTTTGCCATAGAACACAAAATTTTTATTCAGAGAATAGGACTGTATTATCTTTTAACAGAAAGGAAATGACATGATCAATCCATTTCTCAAAATTAAGCCTGTTTAAAAAGGGTGCTGAATGACAATTCATAGAAGAGATGACTAGCTGATGGCAGACTCTCCTCAAAACTCTTAGCTACTCATGTCTAAATACCTGAGAATGACTGGGATGAGCAAATTGCTCTGCTATTAATATTCAGATCTAACATGATATAGTCAAGGGGGTTGTCAGCATGAGAAAGACTGGCTGAGAAATATGCAGAGGTAACAAGTAAGATGAGATAAATCATAGACCTAAAAGCCAAATGTACAGGCAAAAGTGGACATTGGACACTGTTGCTGAGGTCTGGAGCAGAAGAAGAAGGGGGACTGTAGTTTACTTATTGGCTAGGGACAAATATGGGGATTCAAATCTGTTTTTCTGGAATACTTGTACATTTTACTTTAGGATTTATGGCTATCCAGGTAAGTATTAAACCCTACACTGATGCCCTCTCTCCATTTAACAAATGCCTGAAGTGTTGATGGTTGCAAAATGGTTATGCTTTAACTGAACTGATGAAACACATTGCACTACAGGCCATGTCATGCATAGTAGAGGTGATACTTGTCTGGTTTATGCTTGATGTAGCTCCATGAGCCTAGATGTGAAGAGATCCTTCAGTGGGAGAGTCTTTAGATTTAGATTTAAACTCACATGGACCGATTGCTGTAACTTACATTAAACTGCATAAGGGACCTTAAACTCTGATGACGAACTTAGTTTTGAGGGCACATATGTATAAAATGAATAAACACATGTATGCATAGTCCTTGTCTTCTTGCTGCCAATAGGCCTATTGTATGGAATTTTTCAGGAGCCCACATACAGAATTGAAGTAGGAACAAACAGCTATGCTGTCTAGTTATTTAAAAGGGTTGTATAAACATTTTTCTGAGCTGCTTCTCCTACCTACCTACTTTCCTCCAAAGGATTAAACTCCTGTGGAGTTTTTTCTGCTTCTTTCTCATCCTAGTTGAAATGTACAGGATGTGCTGCCAGTCTCCCTGATTCTGTATTACCTGAGATCTGTAGACAGGGTTTGGCATCTGAGATTTGACAGACAAGCTCTTCAGTCTCATATAGATTCATGATGCATGTGATAGGTTATAATTACTGCCACCTTACACGTTTCTGCTGAAACGGATCCTTCCTGTCTCGCACAGTTCTTGCTCCTAAGGCCTCACTCAAAAAGCCATCTGTGATAAGGTACCACTAAATGGGAAATGCTCACTTGCAGCTCTAGCCACAAACCCATCTGCTTTGCAGGAAGTATCAATATCTTTCAGGATTTTTAGGTGTGTATGTCACAATTGTCAAGTCAGATAGAGAAAAAGTTAGTGAAGCAGAGTTACAGTCGTTTTATAACTTCTTAGACTTATTTTGAGGGCCTGACGTTTGGGTTCAGAAGAAAGGATATGGCTACATTAGTACTTAATGAGCAGTAATTGCACGATTTATGGTAGTTATTATAATCCAAATGAAATTTTTGCACACAGCCATTAGTAATTAACACATTTGAAATAAAACAGAAGATGTGCAATTATTTGGCCTGCAAATGTATTTTTGGATTATCCTTATTATCCAACATCATTGAGATATTACGAAAACATGTAAGTAAGCCAGAGAATCCTGATATATTAAGTATAGGTAGGCATGTAAAGGACTGAACTGTGGCATAATTTTCTGAAAAACATAAATATAAATAATTAGAAAATTATATTAATTTTAAAATTTTTAAACTTCACTCTATAACTAATACAAAATACTGCTGACAATTGCATAGGGAAGATTTAATAATTAGGTAAAATATGAAATATATATTCTTATCTGAATCAGTGAATATCTTGCAAAGAAGAAAAGAGCCCTACCAGAGGTAGCACCATATAGAAATTAATTGCATTTAAAATTTTCAAGTATTTCCTTTAATGAAGGGTCTGTTAGATTTGCTAATATCTACATCCATCTGAGGCAAGCCTGTATAATACCTGAAAATGGAACAGTCTGAAATGCCTATTTTCAAGAAGTAAGGGGGACCCAGTAACAGCAGCATATCTTGGATAGGAAGCAGTGGGGATTTTAAACCCAAGTTCAGTGTTTGTCTCATTGCAATACATATCTACAAGACACATGTGAAACAGTCCTTTCAATTTATATCTGTAACTCTCCAATTTATACATATTGAGGAGAAAAGCACCTACTTCAACTGCTCTTATACCTACGTAGAATCTTTTCTATCTGAACATCAGAAGGAAGCATACCCAGATAATCTTTCTGTTGGTGGCTGAATGCATGTTTCTTAGATCAGAACTTTACCCTATGAGCTAAATAAATCCCTTCATTAAAGAAATAGAGGTACATCAGGGGCATATTTTGCTCTGTGCATAAAATTCAGGTCTATTTTAGATGAAGTGTGATTTCTAACATGATTCTAACACGAATATGAATACAGTCTTAAAACTTCTCATAACATGAGATATGAGTCAGAAAGCAGATGCAGATGATTAGATGATGGATGCAAAAGCAGTTAAACTGGCAGCACCTTCAGTGCACCTGGACTGGGTTGGAGTCACCGGTGGTCCCATCAGCTGGCCTCTTGCTGGACTCAGATAATGCGCCTTCTCCTCCTTTACTCCCTCAAGCTTGCAATGAACATGATGTAGACCCTTAATGGACACACCTCACATATCCTAATGAATTTCTTAAGCTGCTATATGTACTTGTGGGATTTACCCTCTTTCTCCACAGTTAATATATAGTTCATCAGCACAAACTGGTTGTTTTTATCCCTTATATTAAAAAAACCCAACAAAACAGCCATGTTGATCTAAACATAGCTGTAAATCAAGATCTACTCACTGTAGGAGAATACTTCCAAGGGAAACTGGCATTCTTTTTGATTTTAGAATAGTAGATCAAGGTAAAATGTCTATCTAAAATAATCCCAGTGTGCGTGAAGTAGGAGGCTGCTTTCTGTCTCCTTTGGTAGCAACCCACTTCCAGATCCTGGGAGATGATCTTTGTGAGCTGCTGTACTGAAGTCTTCAGTGTATCAAAGTTAGGGATGACATATCTCAACATAATGTAGACCTTACCCATTAGTGCCAAACCTGGGCAAGAAGAGGAGAGAAATACCTCAGGATTTTTATGGAAATTGCCTGCCAATTCTTGGGATGTTTTAACTTATTCCTTAATATCCTCATTTAACTGGCTTAATTTTGTTTTGAATATGTGCGTTTATGTTTATATTTTTTCTCACTGTGCAGCCTTTCAATTAATTTTAATGGAAGTTAAATATGCACAGTCAAAAGAATATTGCAATACCAATCTGGAAGCACCTAAAGACAAGCTAGGTGTTAGCCGCCTTTTCAGCACCAAGCATGTCTTCATGTTAATAAAGAAGAAATCCCATCCCAAGTGAGTCACACTGCCAAACAAATCACAGCATAACATATTAAAGCTGATTCACAATGATGGGGAAACTGCTATCAGTTCATCTAGCAACTGGTAGTATAAAAGGAGCAAGTAAAGGAGCATCTCAATCTGTCTCATTTCCTGTTCATGATCAATTCCAGAGCGTTCAAGCAGAAGGCCAGATATACCTTTGCAGTAGTAAAGTTGAATGATGGGAGTTGTTTTTACTGTTGACAAAAGAGCAAGTATTGTGACTGTTTCAAGATTAAAGAGAAAATCTCTAAAGATGTACTCAATTTGAAGGAAATGGCACTGACTCAGTGATACTTTGAAAAAACAATGGCCATGTAATATGATTTTAGTGTGCAAATTTCAAAGAAAGATGAAGGTGAAACAGCCTAAAAAAGGTAATGCAAATGAAATTTAAATAATTTTTGCTTTTGCAGCAATTCTTGCTAGTAGAAATTTTTTATTAGTCATAATTAGTTTCAATTAAATATTTGCCTTTATAATGTCTAAAAAATTTTCAGACTTTTTTACAGCTTTCATAGAAAGATTTTGAAAATCATATTGCACACAGCATGCACAGAGATGAATCTGTGAATTATCCCTTCTGTGTCTACTTGAGGAAGGGCAAATGTGTCCATCACGAAGGTCCATCAAGAAGGCAGAGTATCGCTTTCTGGTTTTGTTGCCTGATCCCTAAAGCCCTGGTCCAACTGAGAGTACCAGGCAATATGGAACATTAAAGAACTGATGCTGCAACATATCAGACCTTTTTTCCCTCACTTGATGTGATTTTAATTCCACCAACCCATTCTTCTGGGGAGAGAGAAAGACTTTTGAAATAGGACTTGGGCAAAATATTTTGCTGAGTGCTCTGTCCTGCTGCACATGGAGAGAGGAGTTGGTTAAGGAAAAGAGAGGAACGTTGTCTTGTGCACCATATTTATTGGATATAATTTTTTAATTGTTGGGAAATTGTAACATAGTACGGCTGTACTAGAAACATCTTACTTTTCAAAATTATGAGTATTCTTCATCATTTTCTAATTATGATGATATTAAAGCACTGATATGCAATTATATCTATGTTTTGTCACTGGCAATGTCGACTCTAATGGTACATTATCCCAGTAAACTACCATGAAATGCCAATTCGCTGTGCTAACACTGGGCAGTATTCCCTTTTCAAAAAATGGTTGCACATACTGCATTATTCATAAAATGTATTGTGAAAAACAACTAAACCTGGGTTAAGCTGTTGGTTCAATATAGCATAAATACATAAAAATGTCAAAGTCTTGGAAAATTTGATTTATGTTTTGCACCTCAGGCAAATACCAGCTAAACATATAGTTTTCAAATTTTTGTCTTTTTCTGCAGGGAATATTTTTTTAGTTGCTAAGGAACTACTAGCTGAGAATATATGGCACTGATGAAGATTTAGCTATTTCTTATTAGCTCATAAAAGCAATCATGTTATTTTGGTCCTTGTGCTGCAGTGGGAGTCTTGAAAACTAGTTAATTTTACTTAAGCAATTACATTGCCAGTTCTATGAAATCTGCACATATTTTTGCAAGAAGAAGGTAGAAATCAGAAATAAGGATCACAACTTTTAATATTTTTGAAAGCCTTGAGACTGGTGAGGGTTTACATTTACAAAAAGGTGTTGTGATACTGTTAAAAAAAAGTTGATTTTTAACAACCTACCTACTAAAATCCTTGCTCCAATAAATAGACCAAGTTCATTTGCTGTGTTGCTCTTTCTGAAAACAGCTGCATCTTGAGACAGGGCTGGGAGAGACTCCCCTGGGGCTTTCCTGTGCCCCAGGGACTCCGTGCTGGGCACTGTGGGGCCATGGCCAGGGCTCTTCCTCTGCTCACCTCAGCTGGGGATACAGCCCTGCATCCAGGCTCACCTGCCACCTCTGGGGAGAGAAACTGAGAGATGAATGAGGGGTGGAAGGTAGAAATATATGAACCTATGAATGTACTAGGCAGGTCAATTTAAAATTACTTTTTCTATAATACACCAACTGGGGCACAAATATGGTTAGATGGAAAAGAAATATTTTTTTTACACTGTATATATAAATCCTGAAACTCATTGTCCTAGGATAATGCCTTGAAATATAATCCAGAAAACATCATTAAACAAAAAGGCAGAGATATAGTTTTTGACACTGCATGTTTCTGAGTAGTTTTTTAGAGGTAGAGGGAGCAATATTAAGAGAAATATGATTTCTGCTTGCTTTATAATTTTCCTAAGCGGCTACAGTTGGCCACTTGTAGTCACACAACTGCTGTGGTCTGCTCAGTATGTTGTTCCTTATGTTCCTACTGTGAGATGATGTTAAAAAGCTAAACATTTAAATGTTTCCCCATAAATTTCTATAAAAAGACCAACTATAGTCAAATGGTTTGTGACATTAGTAAAAAGTGAGGACAGGGAAAACATCATCCCCTTGAATGGTGAAGGGAGGAAGTACTTAGATAATTTGCGTATCAGCTCTATTAAAACAGACCCCAAATGATAAATAAATAAGCTGACAGATAAATAGCAGATAACTGGATTTCAGCAAGCAGGATTCAGGATTCAGGCTAGATATTGGAATAAAACTCTCAGCATTTAGAATAACAAAAGGATTAAAGTCCCTGGTGACAATAAGGGATCACCATGCCTGGAGGATTTTTAGAAAAGCGTAGATAAACATCTATCAGCACTGACACTGGTGCAGTGGTTTGTGCATTAGGGCAAGAAGCTGTGTTGATCAATCAGCCTTTAAAATATGAAAAGCTGGTAAGTGTAATGTTTGTAGCATAACAGCAAACCCCATACAAATACATCCTATAAATCATGAGTAATCTTTAAAAAAGAATCAAAATATGAATAGCAGTCAAATTGGTCAAGCCCAGCAGAGGATGCAGTCTACCCTTAACACTTTTGTGACTGTCATTTTCCATTAGCTCTAAAATGAGACAGAATTAATGGTATTCTGAGCTTTGGCACGCAGGTACATCTAAGGTTTTCACACATGGTACCTGTGAGGAATGCCATGGGTTGATCTACAGCTTTTTTGGTGGATAGTTAGAGGGGTTTGTGATTTAGATACACTAGATAGCTTGAACAGAATAATTATTTTCCAAAGAGAAGAAAATCTATGGGCATTAATATTTGTGTTGTATTATGAGCATTTTGTTAGTAATTTAAAGGACACATAAATTGATGAATCTGACGAAATGGAAGGAATGACTTAGTCAAGGTAATTAAGTAAACACACTCACTGAAAAGCTATATTCTCAGTAAAAAGACAATGTGCAGAGTGTTTGCAAAAAGAAAAAGCCAACCAAAAAGAAAAAACTAACAGGAAAAAGTGAGAACACTCAGGTAGACTTGCAGGGAAAAAAAATTCAATAAAATATTAATGATGAAAGAGTTTCTTTTAGCAACCAGTTCCAGTCTTGTGTATTTGAGATGCGAAACAAAAAATCCTACTGGGAATATGAAGAAAAGCTCCTAGAAAATAATAATGTCCTCTTTTCCTTTCTATTGAAGTTATACTTTATTTCAGCCAATCTATATGTGTTGTTACTGGGTTTGATCCTGATACACTGATAATGACAATAGGCATCAACTTGATAAAGGGCAGTTGTGAGCTTGTGATTTTGCGAACTGAGAGTTTACACCACTTCTCAGCTCAGTGCTGGAGTTCCTGATACACTGTTCCCACCATAGTTTAATTCACAGTCCCCTCTAAAGAAGACAAAGGTAGGTTTTGCAGAGATGCAGGTAGAAGAGCATATAAAATTTCTGGAAGGAGAGTTTTGCAAAGGCTTTTAGAAAATTTTGCTGTGTGACAATGTGGCCTCCAAAAGTCCTGTCCCACTTTTTCTCTCGGTAAGTTAGAAATTGTCCCCAAACTTCCCACTCTCCTGCACCCATCTGGGCTCCTTGGGGCAGAGATATGGGAGATGGGCTGTACCAATCTGTTATATACCCATGCTTGGAAAATTTTCCTGTTAGCTGTATCCAGTGTTTGTTGGGTTTTTATACCATGTGACTCAAAAAACCAGATAATGGAAAACCTGACAGTTTGACAGTTATGTTTTTATTATGGATTCAGATCCCTCAAGCTACATTTGGGACTATTAAGTAAAAATTTCACATTCAACTCAAAGACTAAATCAGCAGGCATTCTGGAATATAAAGTGAGTAGTATGTTCCATAGCAAAAATAAATACTTTCATAATGATTTACATGTTTACGATATAACAATGGCTAATGTGCAGTAAAGTCAAATCTCAGTAAAAATGAGTTAATTAAATCTGATTTTAATGCTGAGAAAAAGAAATAAGCATCATGCATGGCTGATATTAATATTAATTGCCAGCAAGACGACATAGTAAAGAATAATATTCTATTATAATAATGAAGCAAACAGTAAAATAGCAGACTACTGTTCACCACTGCATATACACTGTCTATACACTGTCAGGGCATGGGAGAGAGCTGCAGATCTTGTAAAGAAGGTCTTATTAACTGGGAAAAAAGACCCCTTTTATATTTCACAATCCTAAAATGTGTCATAGCCCTGAAAATGCCATTGTAATCTACTCTCTATGTGTGTTTGCTTGTGCATGTGTGGAATGAAAGAAAACAGTTTCTCAGCAATTGTATTGAACCACAAACTTATGGTCAGATTTTTTTTGACAATGAGATAAAATGACCCTCAAGAAAAAAAGAGGTTTCTAGAGAAAATATAAATATTAAATAATTCTTTGGTCCTTTCTATAGACAAATCTTTCTTTCACATAATGTCAAGTGAGGGACACCTTCTGTGCATTTGCCCTCTTGAAATTTCATTCATATTTCTTTTTATTCAGAATGCCAAAATCACTAATTTTGGAATGTTGCTGGAAGAAAAGAACATTACAAAGTTATCTTACGGTTTCACTGCTTATCTTTATCTGACACAAGTTGACATTGGTCATTGAAAAATCATAGCATTTCTTTGGAGTGGGGCAGTGATCTGCTTGCATGCCTAATGCCTTAGGATGCTGGGTTAAATGCAAACCACATGCTCTCTCTGTAAGACAGGGACAGGCTTTTTCTTTTATTGCTCTACACAGTTAAATACTCTTGCTCTGCTTCTCAGCTGATGTAAATTGAAGTTTTGTTGAAGTCAATTTAGTGAATTAGTGAACCTCTGCCAAATCATAACTGCCCATGATTATGTTCCTAAAATATTTACCAAATTATTGCACCAGCTTTGAAATTCTAGATGTGGTAGGAATGCCATACATCAAATGTAGTAGAACAACTTACTTTCAGAGCAGTTCTACTGATTTCTGAGGGTCTGCTTGAAGAGTGAAGTATTACTCCATATGAATAAGATAGTCCTGATTCAAGTCTTAAGCCATTAAGATAAAAACATAAGTGCATGTCTGCAAAGAAAAAAACATGTAAGTTCTTAGCAATTGGGATTCCTTTACTGATTGACTCCTGCTGCATGCTGCTGGTGGATTCTTGTGTGCAAATGAAAGCGTCAGGTAGGTGATTAAACAGATTTTGTTATGGTGTAGCTACACAAAGCAAATGATGCTCCTGCAATCGCATTCCTTAGAGGGTGATTCTTATCCTATTGAAAGTATTAGCTGTGCCTTTGATACACTAATTTCTTCTGCAAACATGTCCAAATTATTGCTGCATGATGGATCCTCTGTACAGTATAATTTTAATCACTTGTCTTCCCAGTGAATACTAACTATAAAATTTTAAACTGATCAAAAAAAACCAGTTACTGATAAAGTTTGTTTTAATATTTATAGCTAAAAATGTATTTTTGTTCATCCATCAATCTAATAAAAATTCACACTATAAAATCTGATAGAATGAAAAAAAATCTACTAGAGTATTTCAACATAGAAAGTTGATTCTAATAAACTACATTCAGATAGGTTGTTTCTTAACAGGACAATATAATACATACACATTATCAGTCTTTTTTTTAATATTCTCTGGCTTCTTGCTTTTAAGATCATTCGGTCTATGAGGGTTTTTTTGCTGGGCCTGGGGTCTGGATAGAATTTGCTTAGACTTTTTGATAACCGAGTGATGAGTGAAGTACAGCTTTGCTGCTTTTGAGTTCTCTGCCAGAAAATACTCTTTTTTTTCCTGGGTGCTTCATTAGACTGTGACTTTTGCAGATTTACAAAGGTGTATGTGTGACTTTCATCAACAGAGCACACGCACACAAAGTCTATAACGTTGATGAGACTGGAATGATTAAATAAGTACTGGGAAGAGAAGTACATCTGGATGGCTCCCACGTTAGACATCTGAATGACAACAAATACATGATGACAGCACTAGGAAAAGAAAGTGGAGTGTGGGTGAGAAAAATCTGGAGGCAAAGAATTAAGTTTAAATGCACCAGTCTGTCAGACTGTGTGTCTTCTGCAATGTTTTTCCTCTTCTCTTCTTAACCATGTGACAAAGATATGGAAAGTTGCCTTCATCTAATACTGAAATTTGTTAAGATAAACATATCAGTATTATCTCTGTACCCCCTCCCCCCATGCACTCCCCAGCACCACCCTCCCCCTCCTGCTCCCCTCTTTGTCTCAAAGCTTAATTCATTGTACAGCTTTTACCCAGCACCTTTTCCAACCAAGCCTGGCTTCTGGAGGCAGATGAAAAGCAGCAGCACACACATGCAAACAAGTTTAGTGGGCTTGCCAAAAATTTGTTGAAAATAACTAGACTTTGAAGTTGAAGGCACTAGTGCTGGTGTGATTTTGCAGCTCAGGCTCACAGCTAGCCTCACTCTTTGTACATTCAACGACTACTAAAGAGACAGAGAAGGTTTCTGTGAAAAGTAAACACAGTGCAGATATACTGTCTAGTTGACCTATGCTCAAAGACAATCACTGTGTGGCTTTCTTTTTCTTTTCAATTTCTTTCTTTTCTAATAGCAGCAAAAGAAAGGGTTTCAGATATGCAAATATTCTAGTTTTGTATATTCTTAAATTAATCAAGAAGGCCTTTTCTAACACATATGAGAGATACATCATAATGAAATAGCAGTAATAAAAATGTTTGTCCTGTGGTCTGTTTCAAATGGTAAATATTTGAGAACTAACTGCTCTGAATAAATATAAAAAGCAAGGGATTAAGTTGGAGTTCTTGGGACTAAGAGATCCTGGAAAATGACAACCTCCATTACTTCAGTTACAGAATATTAAAAATTCACAAAGAGGTACAGGAGCAAACAGGAATCTGTGTGCCAGTGATGGGTTGCTGTTCATTGTACTTCCAGAAATCCCTTTTCAAATGCTGATAAGCTGCAGTCTGCTGCTATTGCTCATGGCACTGGGAGTGTTACACACCAATTACCTGTCAAAGGTATTTTCAAAGCAAATGTGCAGCTTCTTGATTTTTGGCTTTGCTTCTCCTACAAGCCAGAAAAAGGGAAGTAATAACAGGGTATGTCTGAACCAAAGTGCGTTTTTTTTTCAAATGAAGAAAGATCATCTTTATTATTTTCCACATTGAACAGGAAGTTTAACTGTGCTTGCTTGAAGAGTTTAATCTCCAGCATTTGTACAGGGAACCAAATGGTTAGAGTATTTTTTTGGCATCCCCCCCACTCCCAAGGAGACACTGGGAACTTGTGCCTCTCCCATGCATCTGGGTGACAGTAGTATCCTGCCTCTTCTCTTCACTACTTTGTAAATCTGACCACGGAGAAAAAATTCTGAGCCAAGACTGACAATGTACTTAACATAAAATCATTATTTTTATTATTGAAGTCAGCTGAAGTCACATTTTTGGATACCACGGTGTTCGCCAAAAATGCTGTACCTGGCTCTAACTCTCCTGCAGCTGTCACAACTATTGGCAGCATTTCCCTGTAGAGACAAAGGACCATTCACTTGCCTGTTGTGATTCCCACTTATAATGACAGCAGAAATCAGCCAAGAACAGGCTGAGCGTTTAGGTACCACCAGCATGTTCCTCCAGATGCTTCAATGGGACAGAGACAGAGAAAGACAACAATGTCTCACAACATTATGGGTGAGCAGCTGTGTCCACTGACTTGTGCTGGGTTTATTCCAGCCTCTGCAATGGTGACCATCTCCCAGAAGGAGGGGAAAGAAACAATGGTGGCCCAATATGCTCACCTTGTATCCAGGCTGGCCAGATAGGGGTGGAATAATTTTGGTTCTCTCCTTCCCTCCAGTTGTGCATGTGCAAAACAGCGAATCATAATCTTAGGGCACGTTATTGAGCCAGGAGGAGAACAAATTAGAATGTTAACATTAGGATCCTAAAGCTGAATTTTGTGTAAAATTTTCCTATGTATGTAATTAATATGCCTCCTGGGGAAGTGCAACTGGAAGTTTCTACATGGAAAACTCTCTTTAAGACACACAGAGCTGTGATATGCTAATCCAATTCAGAATTTAAGACTGAAATATAGATAAATTGATAATTATAGCTGTATAAATAACACAGCTTTAATTGCGTGTGAATGTCCTAACTGGCATGTGAGATGCAGACTACTGCCAATTTTTAATTTCCAGTAGAATCAGCTGCAGCTATGATTCCTACTGTGAAAATTTGTGTGTTACTGGATATGTGTTTTTAATGAACCCAGTAGTCATCCAATCAACAAAAAATCATAAGCTTAATCCTGTTGTTTGAGGTTTGTGAAGAACTAAGTTTGGCATCCTGCCTGCTATGTTAAAGGAAACAACTGAGAGTTTGGAAACATTCATCTTTTTACCATATCACAGTTTGGTGGTTTCTGCCTTTTTAGACAGATAATGTGACAAAAGCCCCAATTCTGCTACCAGACCAATCTGGCAGAATGTGCGTGGTCAAACAGACTTTGTAGTGCTCAGTGTACCTCTGGTTAATGTGCTCAGCACAGCACAAAGTTACTATAAATGGCAGTACTTTGACTTGTTTTCAGACTTCTAGGGGTATATTTTGATATGAAGCAGTTCTTAAAAAGGTCTTTAATAAAAACCGGGGGTAAGCATAATGTCACATGCAAATTAGATTCCTCTTTTCACATGTTTAGTGCCATGTTGAGTAAGACAGTTTTGGAAATCCTAATAACTGTCTGGGTTTTTATCTGTGTATCTGATTTTACATATATTGCCCAAAAATTAGGGACAAAAATATCCAATGTCAGTATTGGGGAACGAATTATTTTTAGCAGAATGCCTCGAATAGTTCTGTTCTTAGCAGACTGTCTGGATTTGTACCATGCTGCCCTCTTAGGGAAGTCTACCACATATGGTGGCTGTTATCTAGCTCAACACTGGCCATTCATACCACTTCTGTGAGGCACACACTCCAGTATTCTTGAGGCTGGGATGCCCAAGGCATGTACGGTATCTTCTGATGAAGATATCTTTCTGATACCTTGAGCAGAAAGAAGTTCTGGGACTGGTGCACAGGCAGGAATGACAATGTCACCTCAGGGACTCATCTCCATTTTGGCAGGTTGGCAGCTGGATGGGAGCTAGGTTCTAGGTCACCCAGGCTCTGTAGTCAGAACTGTCTTTTTTCTTGCCATGTGTAACAACCTTGGACCATTACATCTCCTTTGCTGCTTGCTTGGTGTACTCTTCTCAAGGGAGCTGCACCTGAACTGCCTTGCTGTGGCTCCATTTCTTTAAGGTTCAGTTTACCCTCAGACTACATTATATACTCCAAGGACCCCAAGATTATGTTGAACATTCCATTCTTCTTTCTGTTGCTGTTTTGACAGCCCTTCTTGCTGCTAAAATAATTAACATTATTTTGCCTTCTAACTGGGTATTTTTTAGATTTTCTTTTTTTTTTTTGCCCCTTTTGGACATTAATTGGATTAGAGAGAGAACTGTTACAATGAAAACATTTGTTATTAGCTTTCTAATGATGAGGTTTCTTTGCTGAGTTAATTACAAAATTTTTTATAAAAAATATAAACTGTTTTCCAAGTCTATTTAGTGTTCTTTGTAGGACAAATCATTACCTTTGAGCTAAACATTGATCTCTCATTCTTTGCGTCCATTACTGATTTTCATACTTTATAACTGTATTTGAATTCCTGAGTTTTAAAGACACTGCACATTGTTTGCTTAGGTGAAATGAGGCAGAAGAGGAAGCATAAAAGGGAAGTGTAAAATAAGAAGACATTGAAGAAAATGTAATTGAAAAGAAATAAAGTAATGCAAATTGCATATATATATGTATTTGCACATATTATCTATGGAAAAAATAGAAAACAGGACCCCAGACTACAGCAGGAGAAAGGAACAGCAGCACAAATGACATACACACAGGAATAATGTGTCAGTGCCCCATAAAAAAGAAATACCTCCTGGAAACAAAAAGGGAAATCATGAAGCTTCAGAGTAAAGGAAATTGTACCAGATTTCCTGAAACATGGCATTTTGTCTGTACTTCAGGAAGAAGTGAAGTACTTTTTGACCTTAAAGTCTGCTTCTGAGGCAGCTGTATAACAATGTCATTGTAAAGGGCCCTCTTCATTCGCTGCTAATGACTTTCTTATCAAAATTGTGCAGTTTACAATCCAGAGGATGATTTTTGTAGTGGCTTGCACTCCTAACTGCTCTTGGGATCCAGGAATTGAGCGGCTTTTTGTGACTTTTACATTACCACCAGTAATAAAGAACCTGCAATTCTACACAGCAGAATTCATTCCATTCTGGGAGCCCTTTGCAGTGCTAACTGAGGCAAAAATCTTGGTTTTATCAGAAAGTTGATGGGACTCTGAGGCTTAGAGGGTACTGATGTGCAAAAATGTGATACTTAAGAACTTTCCTGCTTTAAAATATTTACATTACCTTTATTTTCCTTCTGTTTATAATTCCTCAGTCTCTTATTTGAGATAACTGCCTTTCTTGGAAGGGAAGAAATTGATATCATCCTAAGCAATAATCCTGCAGCCTCTGGATGAAGGAAGCTTTTTAGCAGAAATCTTTACTGCGTGTTGACTATTTTGTACCAGCTGCTTCTACTTAGAAACTGTTGCATTTTCATGCATGAACCTGTGTCCTGGATTCAGGACATTAGTTGTGTTTCAGTTTCTGAAAAGGAACTTGGGATGCAGTTATTGTTTAAAATAAATATTCTGTGAATATACATCAAATGGATTTATTCAAATATATGTGTAAGGGTTGCCTTTGCTAGTAAAGTCACTTAGCTTCATATGGAAACTACATTCAACATAAGACCTCTGATGCTTCTTTGTCTGAGTACATTTTCTAGGGACTTTAAAATTGTATAGGAGATGTATGGCTGGGAATAGACAACACACCTTGGCTCCAGGGAGTAAGGAGACACCCAGCCTGGCCCATATATTTCAGTATCCACCTAGATCTAGAGAGCATTTCTTCTGACAGAATGGAAGGACAAACAACTCCCACTGCAAGAATGGAGCAGAGTTACCACAAGAATTATTATGAATGCAGCATTGTGGCAGCAAAATTACGATATTGCTATGTAATATGACTTTTTTTGTTTGCTTAGGGATCTTCACTGGCTTTAGATGGGATTCCCCAGCATCCCATAATACTGTGCATCACCTTTATGATTCACATGCTCCTGGAGACAACGTAGTCTTTCAGCAATGGTAAGCTTTGCTCTCTCCTTGCATTCCCACTATGCTATACCTGCAATAAAATGCCATCAGAATGTCTGCAGAGTGACCTGCCTTAAAAGCAGATAAAACATATTTTGAAAACAAAGCTAATGACCTCAGCAGTTGAAGACTAAATTGTTCCTAGCTTTTCTGTAAGTTGCCTGATAAACAGAAGTAGATAAAATGCTTTAGAATTACCCAAGGCATCCAAATAAATACATTAATAACACCCTTGTATGTCCCACACATTTATTGGAAGGGTTTTGTCTGATTGCTTTGATAATCTCATTTCATGATATTGAGAATGATATTAATAAATGTTTGTGTAGTTTGTGTAGTTATAAATTTCAACTAGATAAAAATTCTTGTATGTTATCACTGGAACTTAATTCTCTTTTGCACACTGTGAACTTTTTATGAAGTCTAAATGTAATGGAGGACATTAATGTACTTATTGTTATTGTTCTCTGACCTTGCTTGCAATGTGTTTTTTGCTTTACAATACATCAGGAAGATGAAGGCAATATTATTTTTGCACAAAGTATTTTTTATATGTATGCATATATATATGTAGTCATTGTGAAATATGTCCAGTGGTAACTTGTAAAATTAACCAGTAAACAGTTCATTTTCTTACCTGAGTGAAACTAACATTTGGTGTGTGTATGAGGAAAGAAAATATGAATTTTAGATAAAACTTCTGTTCCATCTTTCAGTATTAAAGGTTTTCTCTATCACTGAGAGAAAATTCACTCCTTTTGAAAACAAAAAATGGATTTCACTGGGTGGGACCATTATTTCTAGTTAAAGAAAGTACCTCGGAAATATAATTTGAAAAGGTTTTGAAAGGTGTAGTAAGAATTCTTTTTCTAAAGTCTCTCCCTCTGGTATAATTGTGATACTGGCAGGATGTCTCGGTCCAGTTTCTGTTCATATTTTCTGCCAACAGATGTATCTGCTATCATAGGTTTATATTAACTATTCTGCTGGCTGGTAAAGACTGTGTTTGCTTTTACATACTGGGAGGTGATGGCCTGAAATGATGCCTTGGTGTAATGGGTTCCCTACATTAGAGTCAAACACCAGAGGCAGTTTTAAGTGTCTGAACTATAAAGACCTTATTGTGAATACTTGAGGAGCAGAGTTGGAAAAAGATAATGTGATGCGTATGTAACACCTGTCATTTTGAGGAATATGAAAGTTCTTTAGAAACTGTAGTACAGATTTAGAGTTTGATTTACACTCTATGAAATGCAGTTTTCTCAGGGTAGGAATTTGGAGGGAAAAAATAGCTGTTTAACAATGCACAGCATTGTTAGACAATGTTTTAGGAAATAATTAAGGTGCACATAATTAAACATGAGTGTGGTAATGGCTCGAATCAATATGAACAAGACCGTTTTTTAACCAGCTTTTTTTTCTGGCTGGTTGTCCTTTTTATTGTTCCATTTTGATTTTACAAATGCCCCAAAAGAAGTGAGGATAAACCAAACAATGCTAATTCCTGAAATGAGGTGTAAAGGACCTGATCATTATTTTGGGCCTGTCCCAACACCATAAAGCTTTGGAATATCCTGAGACCTATTGCCATAGTTGCACATTTCTCAGTAAGGTTCAGGGAAGGTGGTTGCATGCCCTGTGCCACACTCATGTGCATTTGGATGATGCTGCAGAGGCTTCAGTTCATCTATGCTGCTCATCCCGGGCCATCAGTACACAAAAACTTACATGCTTTTATGCCACTGGTTCTTAGCCTGCTGGAGCTGAGCTAAGCCATTCGCCCAGACTGACCTTGAGTATACAAGGACTTCTAACCCCTCTTAGACACTGCTATTTACTTGTTCTGTTTATGACAACCAGATAGAAAATTGCTCCATTGTACTGCTGAAGAACGTATCGGTTTCAAATTACTCTGAAAGGCAGCCAACAGAACAGCTAACACCATGGGGCCAAGTTTTTAATGGCCTTCAGTCTGGCTCTTAAGTTTGTGTTCCCAGGTTTGCACTCTCAATCAATTGTAGAAAAAAGTAATTTCAGGCCCAATTAGATGTGGCTTGCCATCTACCAGGTTCAGAGAAAACTGAATACATTTATGATTGAAAGGACAGTGGGAAAAATAAACAGCACTTGAGCTTCCCTTAGTGCAATTGGTTTTACTGTTCTTTTGTTTTACTCACATTGTGTGGTCTTTTCTCTTTAAGTTACAACAGCACTGCATGCTGGTTGCAGCACTCATCACTGCCTCTTTAACGATGGGAAACATCGATATAGAGTGTAGTAATGGAGCAAACTCTGTCAGAGATTGAGTGTTCAAGAAACTTCCCGGTCTGGCCATCCAGGGGCAGCTCTGTTGGTCACTCTCACACCATCTGAGCTGGGACTGAAGCCCTTTCACAGCAACTCAACCCACACTCACACAATCAGACCAAGTTTCCTCACTGGCTTGACCCCAGGGTTCCCACAGCAGAGTCTCAGACATCAGGATCCTTTAAATAATTTCATCATGGTGCAACAAGAGAATAAACACTTGAGCTGGTGCCTCTGAGGAGGGACCCTGAACAAAGGAATGCCTGGGCTTTTATACCCTCACAGCATAAGCATGGGAAAATCTGGGGGTCCTTGGCTCCTGCCATGTCTCTGAGTGTCCGGTCCCCTGGCTGGCACCACAGGTCCCTGTGTCCTTTGCTGTGCAGAGGTTGGTTCCAGTTCACAGCCTCTTGTTTCTGGCTCTCACCACCAGAGCTCAGCCTGGAGCTGGCACTGCAGCTGCTCACCAGGCTACTGGCACTGAATGTATTCCTGAACATGAGCATGTTTCTTCCTTGTCTGAGTCTGTAGTTACACCATGGATTGAAAACCATGTGTCAGTGTCTCCAGGTAATCTGCCATTTACTTGAGACAGGATTTCAATTCCAGAAAGTGTGGATGAGGAAAAATGTTGGGTGTGTCACAAAAAATTTGGTATCATTTGTCATAACAACTGCTAGAATTCTCCTTTGTTCTGCAGGATGCTTCTGGAGTAGGACCAGAGAACAACATGCCAACGAGAGAGATGTTTTGGTCCAGAGTGTGACAAGTTTAGTTTCCAGGATTTTCTGGTTCCCTGACAACAGCAAGATTAATTTTCTTGCCCTTTTCTGTGCATGTCAGGATATTGCAGCCTCTTCCACCAGAAGAAGAGAAAAAGACTGAGCACAGAAGCAATTGAAAACAGCATGATTTTCAATACAGTCTGCCACCTAAAATAATTTTGCTCCTGGGGATCAATACTGTCCTAATTAAGGTCATCGTAAAGACTGATGTTCTTGGCAAATTTCCTTTTATAAAGAGCTTTCTTAAATGAACTTTTTCATGGACCTGTTTTGTCATGATTACCAGTACTGAATTTCTCACTTTCAACTATGAAAACAACTATGCAAAACTCGTGCTTTCTGGTAGAATAAGTTTACAAGTAAAACTAGGATGCTCTACAAGTGATCAAAAAAAAAAAAGTTTAGGAAGCGCTGTATGTACCTTCTTTTCTTACCTTGACAGAACATTGCTTATAGTGATTCAGTATCTCATGCGAGGAAATGGTATTTGCTCAACATCAGGAAAAGGAAGTTGCAGTCTGATATTTTGCTGCTCCCCAGAAAATCATGTGAAAGTCATCCACAAAAGCTTTCACTGCATTGTGCAAGAGTTGTTAATTCTCTTTGGAACAGGTTGGCTGCAAGTCTTGCTGTCTTGATGGTTACTGTGGAAAGAAAGACGTGCCTGAAACCTTGAAGGTAGAAATCAGATGCTCAGAATTTTATTTCTACCCTTCATCTATGGAAAGGGACATGTACTTTGCATAGAGCAGATATATGCTCTCAGGACAGTTGGCTGCCTTCTTAAACTGCAGCATTTCAAAACGAGTTGACCCTAGTCGGGGAGGTTGCTGTACCTTATCTTTGTCATAAAACTGAAATCAGAGGCTGCTGTCAGGGAATCTGACTACTATTTTCTTAAAATATATCTGAATCTTTAATTACGTGTGACATAAGGCATTTAATTTGTGAGAAATGTTCTTTGATTTGTTTTTTGGTTTTCTTCTGTAACTGTCAGTTTCTTAGGATTTATAACAAATCAGCAAGCAAACAAAAGCATTTCCTTTGTTAGAGAAACTTTTTTCCATTGGAGGAAATGTACCACCAACTTACTGTAAAATGAAGAAGGATATAGAGAGTAAAGTTAGCCTTTGACACCTGAGTCTTTATGCTGGTGGTTCAAAAGGGTGTGATCTACATTTAATGCATCCCTAAAGTACATAATGAGACGTTTCTGTACCCCAGTGTTCTATGATGAAGGTCTTTCAGTCTCTCACAGTCATGATCTTAAAGCATACAAATCAAATTCTTTCATGGGGGTGTGATGTTTTTGCACAAGACTATGATTGTCCTCACATTCCCAGTGCAAAGTCTTAATTATAGCATCAGGGAGCACTTCAAGTAGCCTGTAAACATCTCTGAATCCTGACTTTGGCAGGAACTTTTTTGGCAGAGGCTGCTGGTGGCCTTACATTGGTCACTTCAGTCCTGAGCTGCTATCTGACAGATGTGCTGGAGGAAACAGCATCAGGCTGTTGGTGCTCCTGGTCTCTGTGGCAGGCTTTCGTCTACCAGATGTGTGATGGAACTCACAATCTCTTTAAATCAGAAGAGCCTAATAAATAAAGATGAAGTTCCTCCAGTCTCTGATTAGTTTACTATATAGGGAATAGAAAACAAGCATTTTTTGTAGTGATGTTTAAGGTATGAAAGCACAGTTCAAAGCAGGCTAACATAAATACTAAATAGATAAAAAGTTGGAGCTCCTTGAAAAGAAATACCCTTCCTTTTAAAGATAGCTACTATAGGTTGCTTTTGGTCAGTCCTGCACTGCAGCTGTAAAGGATTCTAGATTCCCAGCTCCAAGATGCAATTACTCACAGCTTCAGAGCCACACAGCATGCAGGACTGAGCCACGTCCCCGTATCCAGGACACATTAGGGGAATGCAGTTAACCCTGGTTCCCTAGACAAGTTAGAAACAATCCTGTAATTGTATCTGGGGACAGGCAGGTTGGACTGAAGTTCCCTGACCCAATTATAGTTGTAACTCTGACAAAGCTTAGCTCTCAAAGCAGGT
The DNA here is from genome assembly GCA_026261815.1 of Monarcha castaneiventris obscurior. Classification (NCBI taxonomy): domain Eukaryota; kingdom Metazoa; phylum Chordata; class Aves; order Passeriformes; family Monarchidae; genus Monarcha; species Monarcha castaneiventris. Next base: position 28,954,463 of record JAMPIT010000433.1, read on the forward strand.
TAATAAGCTAAAGGGACAGATTCATGTTATGTGCAGAGCATGAAAGTTTCTTTGAAGCTGTTCCACAGTGCTCTAACCCAAAGTTCAATAGGCACTGCGCCAGTCTCTCTGCTGTATCCCCTGTGAACTTTACATTGCTTTGCTTATTAGTGACATTCAGAATGCTTGATGTATTTTTCATCATTCTGACAGTCTTGTGGTACAACGTAAATCAAACAGTCCCTTTCTTTAGCAGAGGGGCTGCTTTTTCCAATTTTTAAAAACCATTTACAAAGTACTTTACTTTTACCAGTGAAGGCTAAACATCCTTTTGTAACAAATAAGTTTGGTTTTTCCTGTTTACTTATATGTCTGTTGTCCATTCCATTTAAATGGGGAATTGCTTGAGTCAAAGCCAAATCTTTTGAAGCTATGCCATGTTGAAGGAGAGGATCTAGGACTGAAGTGTAGAATAGATCTGTCTGTAAAAGACTCAGTCAACCCCATCATAAGAAAACAGTTGGCATCTGCTTCAGGAACATTTCTATAAGTAGGTACATGTACACTTAATATTTTGCAGTTGAGGGGAGCAGGTGTTGAATTTTCAAATTACTGGGCTCTAATGGTTCCTAAAAAGCCTTATGTTTCCTTTTGTCTTCATAATGTAAAAATTCCAGCTAGTTCTAGAATGACACCTCAGGTTTCCTTAGGAAGAATTTAGGCTCCACTGGTGTTAATCAAGAGTTTTGCCATCGTCTTCAGTATAACAATTATACACCTGCAGCTCAATAGCCTGACTTTAATGTCCCATATTTTCATGCAAAGCTTTGTGGATATTTTAAGCTCACTAGAGTGAAAAGCTTCCAGTTTTCAATTTTTAAAAATGTTAAATTCTTTAATAATATGAATTCATATAACGTACTTAATAATATGTACTCATACATCAAAAGAAGTGAAAAGTGGGAAGACTGGAGACCATAACGACAGGTATCATTGAAGAGGTACTCTTCAATGAAAAGACTATTACTTGCACCAAAGATCTCCTAAGAACATGCTTTATTTCAGATGCTGTCATTGATACTGCACATTGCTAGTGAAAAACGAGGCCAGCATGGTAAGAGCACCTTAAGGCATGTTTTGAATGAAAACTTGGGATACTGCAGTCACGAATATGCTTATAGCTGATCTAACTTATGGACTGTATTCAAACTGATATAGCTAGCTTATGTATCAATTACAACAAAAATATGGGCTTTAGGGGATTGCCAGAACCTCTTGATATACGGATCACTCATCTGTTGTTTGGGTTAATGCACTGTAATTGATACCTGAGCTACGTAGGTTAAATACAGATAGCATCTATGTAAGAGATTGTACTGTTGTGTACAGATAGCTAAACCATCAAAAAATAACTGAGCATGATCTGGAAACAGCCCTGGAATGTTATATAGACCCCAGGGTAGGCTAACTTAAAGGACTGGGAAAAAAAATACATGTCAGTTGAGAAAATAGAAAGCAGTGGGGAAAAAAAGCGACAGCCTAGCACACAGATAAAATTTTGTGGAGATCACAGTGTTCTAAGGTAAGGGACTAGGAAAAAAATACATGTTGGTTGAGAAAGTTAAAAGTAGTGGGGAATCAAAGTTTAACTAGCACATGACTGAAATCTTGTAGAAAGGAATGAGGAAAAATTAAAAAAGATAACAAAAGAAAAAGAAACAAAGATTGAAAAGAAGAATTCTATCTAAAAGAAACAAAAACCTGGAAACCAAAATCCCTGAAGTTATCAGAAATGTGCCGTAGAACTATTATTGAAATGGGAGAAAGGGAATAGATAGCAGAAAGTGAGAAATATGGAAAGTCCACATAGAACAAAAGAAAACAAGGAGATTTCCAGAACCTTGTGAACAGTATTTTCCTTGTGAGTGTGCTTTTCTGCAGGACTTCAGTTTTGTAACTTATTTTCTGCCTCTGTTGCTGGAGGAGCCAAAGCTTAAGGGCAGGAAAACAGGAAAGTGTTCCATTGAAATCAAATCTAAATCCAGACATGAGCCTGGTTTTCAACTTATAGCCTAACTCCAAATCCCTTTAATGTTTTCTTGTCACTTAATTGCACTACAAAGCCTTGGCAGCTTCCTCACATCACAATTCTAAGCTGTCAAAATAAGTAAAAGTAGATATAAAACTTGTCTAGTGTGTGTCAACTTCTAGAAACCATTTTCTAGCTGCAATTATGTACCAAGCAATAAGTTTATTGTGTCAGGTCATAAGGCCCAACCTACAAATTACGGTACATCAAACTTATTTGGGCCTTGCTTTATTAGGTGGCCTTTCTGGGACAATAAAATCCACCTTTATCATATCTGGAACTGGAGTCTTCGATCTCAAGTTTCATGTATTGCATGTTTGTTTGAACTGACGTACAAAGAAGAAAGATGAAACAACTAAAAATGCTCTCAGTTCACTTTTAAGTGGTAGAAATGCTCTCAATTACATGCATAGGCAGGGGAAAACTTTATAACCGGGGCAATCCCTAGGCACTTCTGGGGTATATATAGCAACGTGTAGCATTATGGTAGCCTCACGTCATCTTTCTAACAAGCTACTGTAACAACTGGGCCTCATGAAGAAATATTAAGGCCCCAGTTATCTCCTGTGACAGTGCATGGAATATTGTGGCCTATGTTACCTTGTGGATGTAATGCATCCCTCTCTAACAACTAAGCAAAACCTCAAAGCTATTTTACCACTGCATTGAAATATTGTGGCATAAATAATGCTTAGATACTTTTCTGTTGACTTAATCAGGGAAGGAATATGAGAGCAGGGGATTAAAAGAAGGAAGGTTTTTATAGTTTTGGTAAAAATGGAATTGAGATTCAGGCTGGCCACATCAGTGTCACATATCAATAAAATGTGGATTCAAATCAAAATATTTACTCAGTCATCACTGGAATTAGCGAACAGCAGAGTGGACTGATTCAGGTCGCACATACTCGCACTGTACCAGCACCACTCAACTGATTTTAATGACATTACTCTGCTTTGGACCGCTGCTTATGGGACTTGCACTATGCCATTTACCAATACCTAACATATAGTGCACTTGCACCACAAAACAGCCAACAGCCTTAAAATCATACATTAGCAGTTTGCTAAGAATGGACATGCTGAGCATGTCTGTTCATAAAGAGCACAGGTCTGATCTTTACAGTGGGAAGAGAGCACAGTTCAGTTGGATTTCTAGCTGTTATTTTTAAAGGGTAGTTTTTTGAACATGGAGAAATGCAGTGCCGAAAACAAGAATTTATATATAAAATCTTAATGTTTTCATAGAAATAGTGGCTTTCTTCCCTATGTGCTTTTGGAAAGAAATATTTACAGGTACTTATATGGGTTGTGTGTTGCTATGGAAATGTCAGAGAGGAGTAAACAAAGAGGAACAATTCTGTTTATAAAGAAAACAGAAAACAGGTGAAAAGGAAGAAAATATAATTATCCCCATTTTACAGCTGAGAAATTTGAACACAACAAATACAAAGAGCCCAAGTCTTATGGAAATCTATCAACCCTTTTAGGTTCAGCTGTCATTTAGGCATTGTTCTGTCTGCAGAGTATTTACAGAACACTAACAAATCATTACCCTCCCCTCACACTCTACCTTTTACCTGCTTCTGCATTCAGAGCCTCTCCTTCATCATAGCTGTCAAAACTGTCTTTTGTAAAAAGACCCAAGTCACCCCACCACCCCAGCTTCTAAAGAAATATTGGCAAGGCCCAGTGATAATAAGAGAGCTCAGAACAGAAATAAAAGAACTGGCACTACCAGCAATGAGACATTGCTTTCTGTCCCACTGAATGTCACAGTGTGGGTGTAGGCCCTCTATTCATGTCACAGTAACTCTGCAGTCTGATCATTTTTGTTGTTTCAGAACTGACGCTGGAGGAAGTGGCTAGGTCATTCAGTAGTCTGTTCAGGCTTGACAGTAAGTTCTGCACTCTGATTGTGAACGGTGAAAGTCAGAAACATTCCCAAGTCATCACGAAGAGGGTAGAACAGAAAAAAAGTTCAAATTTAAACATGAAAACAATCTTAGTGACTACAGCCTTCCCACTCCTTCATTCTGTTGGGCATTTCTGATCCTTGCCCTCTGCAACTGATCGAGCCTGGATTCAAGCTGATGTTCAGGGTCAGCAGAAGCTGTCTCAGAGACATCAGCTAAGAAATGCACCAGAAGAGTGAGTGAAGGAGATACAGGAGAAAGTGATCAGTCCCATTACATGTGCAAGATATCAAGTACTTAAAGTACTTAAGGGTAGTTTGATCCCACAGCTCTTTGTTAGAACAACGAGCCTGAAAAATAAAACCCCACAAAAAGCCATCTCTGTTTTAGAATCCAGTCCCAGTAGGTAAACGAGAAAATTTTTCCTCAAGAACAGAGTAAAAGGAACAGAAATTTTTCCTCAAGAACAGACCAGACGAAGGTCTTTTGCACTTGCCTTTTTCAGCTGCTTTGCCAGACAGCCTATATTGAGCCTGAGAGAGAGTACAAGCTGCAGAACTTAAGCTCTGATCCAGGACTTGGTGACTGTAAGTACGGTCATAAAAACTGTAACTTTGGCATAACCAAGTCATGCCATAACTGTGTCTGTACATCCTCCTCTAAACTTTTAGAGTATTAGCTCCTGATGAAAAAGTTGGTGGAAAGAAAACAGCTGAATTCTGGAGTTCCCATGCTACAAAATGGGCTACTTCTCTCTTTGGTCACATAGCTGGATGTTAAGACATGTCTAGGAAGAAGGTCACACAGACTCCTCAGTTCAGAGCTGATTCTGGCACGCATCTCACTTCCACCACACTTCCACACCTCCACAAGGCAGTCAACCAGCACCTGATATTCTTGGCTCTCAGCTCTGCACTCCATTATTCTCTATAAGGTGTCTATTGCTTTTCTAATACATCTTTTCTTTTTATTGAACTTCACTCTGTCTTGGTATGTCTTTCTGACTAGAGCTGTGTTCATCTTATCTCTTAGGTGACAGAGAATGGAATAGTCATCTAGTGAAAGGGATTGGCCAGGAGATGAAGCCAGATATAATTTAAATAACCCAGACTGCGTCACAGACTCAGCCTGGACTGAGACCAGATGAATACTTAGAGGGTTTTTCACCTGAAACTTGAGGCATGTGAGGCTTTTTACATATTCATCAAGGAGTGAATCACAGAAAAAATGTCAGTGTTCATATGTGAAGTCTAGGAAGCTGGAGCTGGTAGGTTTTTCCTTTTCTCCCAGAACTTGTTAGGTGACGTACTTCACTAGTGTATTCGCTCGCCTCAGAAGCCTATCTCTCATCTTTTGCTACACTTGTGGATAGAAATCCACAGTACTGGCATATTGCCTGTTTCAGTTCTGCCCCCACTAAAATCAGAAATCACTATTTCTTCCTTTCTAAGTCATCTATAGCCTTGATTTTAGTCATAGTCACCTACACATTTTGCCAGCCATCCCCACCTTTAGAGTCACTCCATGCTAATCTCATCTGGAAAAATCCTGCACTTGTTAAATCATGTCTCTCACTTTACTAATCTATCAACCAAAACAAAACCTGAAGGAATCATTGCTATCATCTGATGTTCAAGGCTCCTGTCTGCTCCAAGCCTCCTCTTTGCTTCCGAATGTTAGCTCTAACCTGGCAGGCTAGAGTAACAGTAATCATGTCTAATAAAAAATGAGGACTTTAAGAACAGCAGTGGAGGAATGTAAATATCTTGAAAGTATGGGAAAGACCATGATAGGGCTCGAATGCAAATCTGAGTTGTGAAGGTTGTCAGAGTTTTATGAGCTGAGCATGCGTACAGGGCCACCTAAGAGGTGCAAGGAACTGTAGGCTTCTAAATGTAAATGTCAACATAAAACAAATGCCAAACAACTGATAGGAGTACATGAGCATGTGGGGATGGAGGCAAACAAAGTTCAGACGCCAGCACAACCTGAGATGTGTAACAGGGCTAAATCTCACTTGAGATGAAAAACTTGTAATGCCAGCAAGATCTGAATCTCTCTCCTGAATTCCAATTCTTCATCTTCCACAGCTATGGCCTAACCCTACTTCAAAGTCATCTTTAGACTGTAAGGCCTCTTAAACAAGCCTTTATAGCTGATAATTTCCAACAAAAGTTAGTCTACGGCTCTTACTTAAAACAGCTACTTATGTAATATATTTTTCCAGTGTTTTACTTGGGAAAAAAAATTATTTCAGCAATAGAACATGTCTATACAGCAAGGTGTAGCCTGTTTAATTCTCTGATTCAGACAAGAAAAATTTGTCCTTGGAACTGTCGTAGCCTTGTTGTCTTGGCTGTCATTCAGCCTGTCTGTTCTGTTGTGGGGAGGCAGGAGGAAGCAGCTCAGGCTTGCAGCACTGTGGCTTCTGAGCTTGTTTGAGTGATGTGCAGGCAGCCTACGTGTGCATGTCTGCCTACACCTGAATAAACAGTCTAGCATCACTGAAAGAAAGGCTGTAAGGCTTTGAAGAATAAATCCTGAAGGTGGGTCTGACTCCTTATTCAATCCCTAATCTAATTTTCTCAGTGTGCAAAATTCAGATTCGTAGCTCCAAATACTCCTTAATACTGAAGTTGTGGGGGCTGCAGTTTACACACTTGATTTAAGAATACAGTGATTTAAAATCCAATTGGAAAATTTCTGGATGTTTATAGTGTGTGTTATGCCTTCTGGTTATTACAAGATAGAGAAGAAAAGAATGAAAAGTGAAAAGGATGAATAATACCTTGAAAATAATTTTAAAGTATTCTAGAATGTAACAGAAATACATATTTTATTACATTTCCAGATCAATACAAACAACAGGCTCTTCAGTACTTCATCTACATATGGAGTTTTCCAGGTTCTAGCAATCACAGAATTAAAGAAGAAATACTGTCTTGTGATACTTTTTCCTTTTGAAATTTTTAACAAGATATAGGGACTGCTCCAACAGCACCAATTTACTAACATCACCAGGAGCTGTAAGGTGAATCAACTGCTTGAACAACTATGCTGCTATCACTGTAGCAGATGATAGAAAACGGACTAATCTTGGAAGTGTGTCTATGTGCATGTATGTGCTTGCACACCCAGACAGGGCACTCAGAATGCAACTCAGGCAGAAGAGGGGAGATGGCTCGTCTCATATTTGTTGATTCGTTGCAGGAAGAAGATGTTCTAACTATGATGTTTACTTTAGTTTTGAGCAAAAGAGGGCATCTTGACAGTTAAGAAACTTTGATGTGGGTTTGGAGCTCGTGTAAAATATCACTAAACCTATAAGAGCCACTAGACACATCAGTTTGGAAAGGCATCTCTATGAACTGAAATGCTTTATTTGCAGAAATGGTATATGCTGCTTTGCACTATGACCACACTAAAGATGTGGCTCTTTGGAAAAGCTTACCTGGGCTTAGTTCTACTCTCCAAGGGAAAACCCAGATAGAGTAGGAGTCTTTCTGCTAACTCTGAGTGCCAAGGTCTGCTAAGGAAGATCCAGGCACCAGCATGTCAGGAGGAATTTTGGGGTTAGCACAAGAAAACTTGAGGATCACATCTGCTATGCTCATATTCAATGGAAAAGAAGTCAGGTACAGGAGTCTACTTTGACTTTAGAACTGAGGGAAGAGGATCAAGGAGAGAAACTGAAGTAAAATAAAAAATTACATGGTCATGGCTGTTTAAAGTTAAAAATCCACCCCCTCCTCTATGTTATCATTCATCTGTGACATAAAAGCAAAGACTGCCAGTTAAAGGAAGCATCTCTGTAAAAGCAGGGGGAGTAGAGGTATGGGTATTTTCTTTTCTACAGCAAAGGAGAATTGAACAGTTCTAATATTAAAACAGATGGTAAGGAAATAAATATCTTACTTAGATATTTGCTGAGAGGAGAGAAAAGACTCTTTTTTAACATTTAACCCAGTTAAGGGAACTGGAAAGGTTAAATAAACATAAATTCCTGAGAGGTAACAGCATGATATGGGTCTAGAGAGAGGATAGCAACATGAAGCTACAGTATTCTCAGCAGTGCTGTTATAGAGCATTTGCTGTGCTAACATTACCTTATACTATAAATTGATGTATCTTTTGCTGCATTTTTCTAGGCATTATAGTTTGTATTTGTGTTGTGTACTTCCACTGTGGTTTCCTATTGTATATTACAATCAGATACATAATTCTGCCACAACAAAAGCAGATGCTATAAAGCTTGACTGATTGATGCTGCTTGTATATTTTCGAGTGTCATTTGAAATCAGCCTGAATTTCCAAGCTGACAGTAAATGAATATCGGTACAAAAACTATTCATGTAACACAAAGCTTTTTACTCTATGTTTTAGTAGCATCTTTTTACTTGTTTGGCTGAGTTTGAGATGTCTTTTAACCTATCTCACTGGGAGAATAGGTATAAATATATTTTTACTTCTGAAAGTTGCATGATACAATGATTCTGGTTTATTAAAAATAGAACAAGCACAGGAAAAAGTATTCTTTGGAAGTTAGGTCTCTTTGCTGTTTCTGCTTTATGTCCTTTTGATATCCAATGCCACATGCAAATTCTACCTAACTAGAGAAGGCAGAAGTTTCTTGAAAATAAATACTTAATTCTCTTTTGACATCTGTGAGAGAGAGGAGTGTATTCTACTAAGTTTTGAAAAGTGCCTGTGTTGGTGGGGACTTCTTGTTAATAGCAACTGTCTCCTTTGGAACTCGTCTGCTCCTCTTCCTTTCAAGACCATGTTGAACCTTTCATCAGTTGAGTGCTGAATGAGTAAAATGACTGAAATAAATAATACCCCCATGATGTACCAGATTTCAAGTTAGGAAAAAAGTACACCTGAGATACAGATAAAATATTCTTTAAAAGCATGCTGGCTAAAAGTCATTGCTAAGGGCACTGTTGTGCCCTCAGTCAGTAACAGATCTGTGAATAAAAAGATTGGCTATTCCTGAAAAGTGTTCAGTTACTGCTTCAGCTGATATAGATAAAACTAGCACAGTTGTAGCAGTTCTTAATCTATGAAATGAACGAAATATATTTTTCTCCCTCCTAAATTAGAAATTCACTAAGAAGTTTCACGAAAATATTGCAGTATTTGGAAAGAAAAATTGCTTAAGATGCTTTCAAGAAGAGGCGAGGATCCACAGAGCTCTGCATCCACTTTTGGAGAAATTTTGAGCACTTTTAAGTTGCATATCTTGCCCATGTCCCCATTTCTTATCAAGGAGAGCCCCACCAAAGTACCAGTCTCACACCTTCTGCACGAAAATCAGACTTTGATGGGACACATGCCTTTGATACCTTTAGGGACTGTATCTTCCCATTAGGTCCTCAATCTGTATTACTGGACCTACAAAACACATTATGCCCCAGTCACGTATTTAAGCAGTTAAAGAGCTAGAATTTTATAATGTTTTTTCTTTCTAAAAGTTGATTTTGCTCAAGGACCAAGAGGACTAGCAAGAGAGGCTCAATAACCTTACTTACACGTTTTGCTTAAAAATGACAGAAAGAGGAAAGAGTTTATAACTGATGAAATCATAGTCAAGAGATCCAGTAATTTAAGAAAAAATAGTTAATTTCTGGCACCTGAAAAGGACTGGGAGACTGAATTCTGATGATGGTGGCCATAATATGTCAGAAGGTGATCAATCTTGATTTTCTTAGTTAGCATCTTTCATGGTTGGTAGCAAGAAGAGATTCCTAAATAAGTATTAAAATGCATACTCATACTTTGATTTTTATAAGCTATTTGCAAGTTATGTTGAAAGATGGAAATACTGGATAATCTGAACTACCACACTTGTCTCACTAAAAGACAACAAACAAACAAACAAACAAAACCAAAAAAAGAAGAACCAGAAAAAGAAGGTTATAAATTTTCCTTAAGCATGATATAATATCAAATGCACACTTGTCTAGTAAAATATTTTTATTGGAGAAAAGCAATCATTGGTAATGTCATAAATTTTAATGGGGCAATTACACACTGGTCAATAATGCTATATGTAATGATTTCTCTTTCACCAACACTTTAGTGTTGTCAGTTGACCTTTAATAGAAATTCAGTGATGCAAAACAGCTCGTCCATCCAATCCAAAGTAAAGAGACTGGGCCTTCTAAAAACTCAAATGACATCGTCAAGTTCAGCTAATTAAAAATAATCCTGAATTATCTAGGACCATGTAAATATCAGAAGAGAAATTTTTTCTTGCCTACGAAAACCCTAGCTGTTGTCTGTGATTGGCAGTTTCCAATCAGTACTGTCCTTATTAATTACCTAATACTGTCTCTGCCTGGCTCCGTGGGGTCCCACGTGCCCCCACAGGTGCCTGGGCAGGTTCAGTATTAAGTCAGTGACAAAAGAGTTGGGAAGGGTATTTGCTTGCATTCCAGCATGAGGATTTATTGCATCTTCATTGTCAAAGGTAGCAATGGCAAATACGAACACAAGGCGAACTCAGGGTTTTTCCTGGGGCTGGGGAAAAGGCGGGATTAGGGAACGGGGACCAATAGGGGAACTCTGGGGGAGTGACAAGGGTTAGAGGCTAGCAGCCAACCAGGGCATTAGAACTGGGGTACATTACCACAATGGAGCAGGCATCCTGGGAGAGGCCCCTTTCCCTCACTATAACCAATAAGCCTTTGGCACCAGAGACTGTCTTACCAAGAGCTCTCTCTGTCTCTTGTACCACTGGTCAATCGGCCACCACAATTATCCTCAGGTTTTCTTGTAGCAAAATGGAGCCAAAAAACATTTGAAGTTTTAACAATGTCCCTGACTGCCATGGTAGGAATAATAGATCTGAAACTTAGGTACTATCAAGATAGAGATTTACAAACTTGATTTTTCACAATGAAGTGAAGGAGGTAATGTGAAGACTGGTAAGTATGGGGGCAAGGATGTGGGCTGCATTTTAATGTTCCTTATCTCATTTACCTTGCTGCCCTAGTTTTGCCAAGCTAAGTTCTTGACCAAGTTACGTATGGTTTATGTCACATTATAGGGAACATTAAACTTCAAAATTAATTACCTCAGTATAGGATATACTCCTCATGCAAGGTGATCTTTATATGCCTATACCCTGGAGTGAACTCCAGCTCACTCCTCAGTTCATGTTAACAGAGAGTGAAACTGCATTTTTGAAACTCAGTTTATGCAACTGATCACAAACATAGCTTGCTTTGCATGTGGTGATGCACTTTTGGGTGTTCTGGAGCTGGCTGAATGCTAGGGTTGTTTTGTAACATGTTGCCTCCTTCCTCTTGACTTTTGCTTTATGATTTACTTTTTGAGGTACAAAAGAGGCCAGAACGGCACAAGACTGTCTCCCATTGACAGGCAGCAGGCCCAGCTATGAAAATTTGAGATATCTGCAGAAATTGTTAGCAGATCTGTAGAGATCTTCAGAAACCATCTCCAGAATATATGGCAGTTTTACAATATTGTAACTGAGTGAATGACAGATACATGTCAGACTGCAGGGCTCTGAACTGTATTTGCACTGTTTAGATTATTTCTTCCTCAGGATGTTAACAAGGGCTTTGATACATTGAAAAAATGGCTCTGAGAAAGGAAAATGGTTATACACATAGGTTAAGGCAATGTTTTTACCATCTGTGGTCCATTCAATCATAAAAGCTACATTAGAAAGTAGAAGCAGATCTATAGAGGAAATAGGTGTCCTGGTGTGCACACAGACTGTATCACTCTGGACTAGCTTTTGTCTGAATCAGGAGACTGAGCATCTTCAGCAGTAGCAGTGCTTCAGATGCTTTCTTCCTGCTCATCTTCTGCTTTATCTTCATCATGGAGGAATCTGATCTGGAAGGATTCTGTGATGCCACAAGTATGACAAGCTGGAATTAATGGAGAGAGTTACTTCAAAACTACTGATCCAAACTACAAAGCTACTGCGACTGCACATGTAGACTTCTAACATGGTCCTCTCACTCTGTCTCCAACTCCCACATGCAGTTGTATGACCTGCAAAAAGTAAGCATATCCAGTTATTTTCTACCATAATTTGATTTCTTAAAATTTTGCTCCATACAGCTCTTAGCTCCTACTGGTGGTAAAAGGATGCATAAAACATTTGAGTTAAGCAAATTTTTAGAAGTTTGGGTCTGTATTTGTGACATAGTTACACTGATAGCAAGCAGTAGATTTGGATTCACAGTCACAGAACCACAGAATGGGTGAAGTTGGAAGGGACCACTGGAAGTCATCTATCCACTGCTCTCCCCTCTATCAGCCTATCAGGCTTCATCAGCCTCTATTTATTGAGCCAGTTGATCCATCATAGAAGGCAATCAGGATGGTCAAGCGTGGTTTCCCTTTGGTGAATCCATGTTGACTACTCCTCATCACCTTCTTGGTCTTCATAAATAAGCATTCATGAATAAGCAAAGAACTTAATGAGAGTTGAAAGACTTTTTAAAAAGACACACAAAATAGCAAAGATGTATTAAGATGAATATTTTCTACACTACATACCCAAAAGCACTTCAACATGATACCTCTCAAGGTTGAAGCAGAGACACCTAAGAATTTGCTTGACTGTGAATGAAATATTAATATGTTTTATCATTCTTTTGTATGTGAATAATTAATCTCTCTGCATAGTTACCTTCCTTGGTCAATTGAAGAGCTACGACATGGGTTTAGTTTGTGATCTGCAACTGAAAACAGATAAAATAGGGACTATTTCTGTTTCATTCTCTCTCGTGTTTCCATGCAAGAGATAGATGCAGTCGCTGCAGTCATTCTCTTATCAGACTATGTCTGATCATAAATGAGGAAATTTCTCATTGAGGATTAGACTCATAATCAATTCAAATGGGTATCAATATATGCATGAACTGATGTTACAAAAAAATATAACAAAACAGGTGGTGTTCAAAACCATAGTTAAGTCCATGAAAGCAGAGTGCAAGACAGCTTTTAAATGAAGCAAAAATGCCATAGTGAGCCTACAGGAAAGGCAATCCCATAAACTATAGACTTTTTTATTATTATTATTATTATTTATTGCTACAGCATGCACATCTAAAGGAAATACTTGTGCTCAGAGTTGTTGAGATTGTACCAAGTGTAATCATAAGGGTTTTTTCATGTGTGGTGGGGAAATTATGTGCTTTTCTGACTTGACTCAAGTCCCTAATCAGAACTCTCACTTCTTCTCCACTTCAGGCACATTTAATTAATTAACAACCCTCCTCTAATTATCTCCTGGCTGTTAACAGGCGGAAGATTGGTGACTTCTCTCATTTTAAAAAAATGTCTTCACCCAAACTGCTAGACATGGGGAAGTTTGGTAGCAAGAGGACCAGAAATATACTTGTGAGGTTCTAGGCAGCAGTCAGAAGAGCCTGCATTGCTATATAAATTAGCAAGTTTCAGTAGCACCAGTCAAATTAGGCCAGCGTGCTTCAACTGAGCATCCACAATGGAAAAAACATTATGTGCTTTGTAATGGGGTTATCTGATGTGAAATCTTTGTTGCACTCTGACTTTTTTTTTGCCAATAGAAACATATGAGCCCATTGAAATCTTTTGCAAGTGAGAAGGTTTGTAGGTGAACCATTCTAAATCACACGGACTGGTTCCCCCCCCCCCCCATAGTGAGTTTGCATATGAAGAAAAGACACTGAAAATTAAGAATATTGTGGAATTTTAATGAGTGGGATAAATAAAAAGAATGTATAGAAATGACAGTTTCTGTAAAAGCAGAGGTTATAACACCAGCTAACAGCTGTAAACAAATATTAAGCACTTTTTGCTAGAAATATTTTAACTTTTCCAGTTACAGGAACTCAGTAGTACAGAGCATAACACTACTGTGAATTTACATTGGCTTTTGCTATCTTTGAAGAATAATATCACATATGAGCTGGGACAGAGAGCTAGTGGCTGTTGTATTTTTGTATACTTATTACGCTTTTGGCTTAACGAAGAGACATTGACATAATACATCCTAGTATTCTATAGAGAGTTGAAGTGGTTTTGCTGAGAAACCACAGGATCCTATAATAGTAAGTCTGTTTGTTTCTGAAGGAAGGATTTTCTTTTTACTGGGTCATGTTTAGTGACTGAAACTATGTTAGGGTTGTGCTGCAAGAAAGAGATCAAATTGCTCAACATAATTTCTTTCAAGATTCTACTTAGACATTTTATGTCCTTACTTTTCTGTTGACTTGGGAAAAAAACTGATACTGTGCAAACCTTTACTGGATCTGTCTCTGTGTGCAAAAAGTGGCTTACTGGGATTTATCTTTTTTCTGGTGTTTCTAATGCTAACTTCCATCCTGCTATCAGAGCCAGCATTCCTCTTTGGAGACATGTTACTCAATTATACAAGAAATTCCTCAAAGCTGTGAAACTAATTCCTGCCAGAGGACAGTGAGCTGCAATTTTTGTTGTCCTTCAGGAAGTATTACTGCCAGTATTTCAGTTTCTCCATTGTTTATTATTAAAATAATACTTATCTATTTACAGATGGGCTGGCTACAAATTCTGAGGCTTGGCCAGTCTTCCAAAGTGGTTTCTGACTTTGACATGTCACTGAAAACCTGGCAAAAGGATTATGCCTCTAAAATGCTATCCTACGGATATCATTGACTGGACTGAAGTAAAGGATTTGTGAATAATCTGACTGTTGCTGATAGAAATGGCCTCTTTCTAGCTTGTTACTCATTTAGCCACAATTTAAATAATTTTGTTTTGCGCCTTTGGTTATGTATTTCCTGGGTGATTTGGCTAACAAATTCTGATGATTTTTTTTTTTAAATAAAATTGAACTCCTTCAGAATAAATGGTCTTTCCATTTAATATGATGGAAAAGAAAACCAAAATCAATTCCCTAAGACCAAACTACACCCGTACCCCTACCCCATCTTGCAAGCCCCATAGAGGAAGTAATTCTGCTGTTGCAGGAGTCATACTATGAAGCATCCTATACAGCCCTGGAACAGATGTGGTAAGTAGAAGGATTAACCTTACTGGTTCCCAGTCTTTCCAACTTCTTCCCCCGCTACTTAGCAAGATAGAGGCTTGTTTGGTTACAATGGCTGTAGCAAGGTTGATTAAGATATCAGCTGATCTTCCTGACTGAAAAACCTATCTTAGATTGGCTTAGAAAAGCTGTCATGACCCTTAGAAAGGTAATATTGGGAATCTATGAGTATGAAGGCAAGTTACAACTTGGATGTATGTCAGAGTCTGCTGAGGTCTAGATTTTCAAGTGCAAGTGCCTTAGGGTAAAAGAGACATCTACAGCTTTTATTGTGTCTGGTTTTTTGTTTCTTGTGGTTTTTTTTTCCCTTGGTGTTTGTGAGGTGTTGGGGTTTTTTGTGTACTTTGGGTTTTTTGGGGTTGCTAGTGAGGCAGGACACTGGGTTGATAGGCTGTTGTTTGCCTTATTCTCTGATATGCTGAAAAAATTCCTGAGTTCAGTGTAGCCAAATTTGGAGTTCAGTCAGCTCCCGAGATCTGGATGTTGAAGATTTCTGTGTATCACATTGCCAGCTCCTGTCAGGTATCCATCAGTAAATTACTTCATAAAGTGTATATATAAGGCATAATTGCAACCTTGTCAAGTTGAAATTTCCTTTCTGTGTAATCTGGAAGAGCAATTTAGCAGTTAAAAATGAAAAATAGAAAATACTGCTACCACATAGGGGGCATATGCCCAGCTTTTATATACAGTTATTTACAGTAGGAAAAGGAACCTGACAGTTCTCTGACCATGCTAGCAGTGGTTTTCTTACTTTCTGATGGGCTTGCTGTGCAGTTTTTTACAGAAGGTAGAAGAGCCTCATTTGCCAGTTAGACAACACCGCTGAGTGATTAGTAGAAGCCACTTTATATTTTCTTGATGAAGTAAGTAGTTAACTCAGGATGAAGACTCACAACTGTATGAAAGATTTTGAGGTCTTTCCCCCCACCTGGTTCTGCATCAAATATGCAACTCTTTCTGAGGACCTACAACATCTAGTTTTCTGAGGGACTTCTACAGGGAAAGTGGGTATACGTAAAACAGGTCTGGAAATCACAGAATTTCTCTGAAATTGTCTTCGAAGTACTTTCCTCTGAAAATAGTGCAGGAGTTAGTCCTTTTCTGTAAGTGACAGCAGACTCTTACCAGCTGTAGCACTCAGTCTTGGCTGTAGGTATTTCCTTGCTGTCCCAAAGGAAGTCCCAATCAACTGGCTGCTGTCAGCCCTCAGCTGTATTAATACTGCACTAGGTTTCAATAGTTACTAGAAATGAGAAAGAGAAGGCACTTGACAATATCCCAGTCAATACCATCAGTCACATGGAATTCAAAACTTTATGCTTAAATTCCTGTTTCAGAGGCTGTTTATACATTTTATATTCTATAGTTGCTAGATAAGCATACAGCACACAACTAGTCAACGCGGGGCCAGAACTCAGGTATTTGTCCAAGTTTAAAGCAATTGGCTCAAATGTATATTTCTAGTCTACCTTAATGAAATTTTAAGTCTCTTCTGTAAAAATGTCCTACACTAACAGGATGAAAAAATTTTTCCCTGGGTCTCTTGGTTCCCAAATGTCTAGAGTTCACAGTAGCTAGATGACAGGTGTCTTGATAAGGGAAAGATGGGGTTAAATCTTACTAGAGATTCAGTTCAAGACAACAGTGCATGTGGAGGTTTTTACATTTTGAATGAGGCTGTAAACAGCATTTCCTGTCTCTACCATAATTTCTGGATGCCTATTCTAATTGTCATATACTCCTTTCTTATGCTCCTTAATTTGAGCACTGTGATTCATTCTAACTTTAAAATTTATTCAATTTCTTACACATTTCAGTGTTGGCTTTTCATTATGTATGTCAGAGCTTAAGAAACACTTAAAGAATTCAAGACAGTTGTAGATTGCAATGAAATTTGTTTACAAGGAAGGAACATCAAGTGGTTTTTGAGAAATAGTTTATTTGTGGGTTATTTGTTCATGCTTGATTTTGGTCTGCCTCAAGTATTGCATTATGCATTTTATGCCTTTGAGCGTAGGGTGCTGGGAACAGCTGTGTGCATGTGTATGAGCACATCTTCAAATGAGAAGCATACTCTGTAGAAACCAAGATGACAAAAATTTATAAAACACCCTGTCTGATTCAGAGTGGATGACAACAGCTGTTTGACAGTGCACAAGAGAGGTTAACAAGTGTTAAGTGCATAAAGATACTTGTGTTTTATAGAATATATTTTGGTTTTACTATGTGTAATTCACACTGCCTCATTCAGTGCTAGATCTCAAAATACATATTTAAGTCTTCAATCTTTAAGTAGCACAAAGCGTTTGTTACACTTCTCCAAAAGTAATTGTTTGGAAATAACTAGTAAGAAAAATAAGATCCAAATGTTTATTGTGAAGTGTAGGGTTAAAATATCATGCTTTCCTTTGGAAATGTTTTGCTCCCATGTTAATTTAACTGGTCAGACAATGCCTCCCACTGATATTTACCATTGTTATGGTAATAATACTTATCAGAATGTTGCCAAAGTTGTGGCTGTGTAAGTATTTCCTAGGAAATGACATGAGGGAGGATTTTGTTCAGGCTTTGGTCTGTAGAATGCATAAAGCTCATAAATCAGAAGCACAGTGTTCTTTCATATTACTGTTGAAGCAACAGTGACACAGTGAAATTCAAGAACTGCTCCAAGCTGGAGTCTTCCTTTTAATCTCCTATACATGTTAATTCATGCTTGGAGAAAAACTTCGCACTAATTTTAGATTGAAAGAAAGCAAAAAAATAGCTACCTAACTATTTATTGTTGGTCAGTGAGTGTTCAATCCAAACACAATTCAATTTTGGGGCAAGCACCAGTTTCTGCAAAATTACAAAATGTATGGATAGCCCTTGGGCTGTCCCTTGGTCACACCAATAAACTACAGTGATATGTCATTCAGTAGCATACATTGTAAAACAAGCC
Source organism: Monarcha castaneiventris obscurior (assembly GCA_026261815.1). Lineage (NCBI taxonomy): Eukaryota > Metazoa > Chordata > Aves > Passeriformes > Monarchidae > Monarcha > Monarcha castaneiventris. Next base: position 28,972,449 of record JAMPIT010000433.1, read on the forward strand.
AGGGTTCAGTACCCTGACACCCTCATGATATACTTGTATTCATTTTGAATGGAAAATAGTTTCACAGTTAGACTAGAGGTCATAATAAAAATGAAACCTAAATACAACTTTTCCACATAATTTCCAATAAAATCCTTCACATGGTATTGAATACACTTCTCAGAGGATCTGGAAAATAAGCATTATTGTTGTTTCATTATTACATTAACTGCTTGTTAGTTATCCAAATAGGATCATCATGCTATTTATTTCAGACCTGGTATGGATGTGTAATATAAGCATGTAACATTAGTCCCACTAGAAAAACCCACAATAATGATACAGGTTTTCACCCTGAAAACTGTGCAACTGTCTAGCAATTTTTTTCTAGAAAGCTGCCCAAATTCTAAAAGTTATTTTTGAGGCATCTTAGCACTTTTCAGAAGTTATGAATCATAATCTCATAGAATGGTTTACGTTGGAAGGGACCTTAAATCTCATCTTGTTCCAGCCTGCTGTCACGGACACCAGATCAGCTTGCTTAGAGCCCCATCCAACCAGGCTTTGAACACTTCCAGGAATGGAACATCTGGGTAACTTGTTCCAGTGTCAGACCACTCTCACAGTAAACAGTTTCTTCCTAACATTTAGTCTAAATCTGACCTTTATGCCAAGGAGAGTGTTAAAATACTGTGCAGTTGCTCAGCGTGATGTAGAGAAGTACAGGCAGAATACAGCAGCCTGAGTATTTTGTCTGTAGTGCTACTGCTACACAAAATATTGCCATTCGCAAAGACCATGTCTCTCCATGTCTCCTGTTTCATTTTGGATTAGCAGTAAACTTCTAAGTGGAAAATGAGAGAAAGACAAAAGAAGGATTAGGAAAGAGGAGTAAAAGGCAAGGACTATTTGTGCAGTTTAATTGTCAGAACATCTGAATTACAGGTTTAGATCTAATTACAAACCAAGTGAAATAGGCTATCAGGCTTATTACCTATAAACGCATGCTGTTGTAATTGGAATCTTCTTTAGATATTAAAAACATGTTTCTGGAACTATGTTTTTCTTCCTGAAAAAGGATGTTCTGGTTTAGAAGAGTAATCCTAGGAGAGAATTCAATCTTGAAAATCGTAAAGAGATTTAATTTATTACATCTGGCTGATGAATTTTTTTTTTTTTGAATTTTCACTTCCCAATGTGGTTTGAAATTCAGCTTGTTGAATGCTTTGAATACTGTTTCTGGGTGCCTAATTTTCTAGGTGTTTAAAAATTAAACATGGCAGGGCTAGTGTCTCTTTCATAAATTTATCCCTATATTCTCCGAAGAAGTACTGCTGTTCCACATTAACTAAAATCCAGTTATAAATACTTTTGAAAGAAATGTTTGACTTCTGCCTGTACGTCTACTTTTTTTCCTTCAAGAGCACATTGGGTTTATGAATGCTGGTTAGAATTTATCTCTCTGTGTATTTTTAATATCAACTTCAAGTTTTTCACTGCAGCCAGAGTAATAAGTGCATATTTCAAGATTATACATTAAGCAAGCAAGCTACATATATGAATTACTCACTTGGCAATTTGAATGACTTCTCAGTTTCTGAACAACTCCTGTCTCTAGCCCATTTCTATAAATGTTTTTTAACTGTTCTGGCTTAGAACTTTTCATTTATGCTTTTACTTTTTCATAGTGTATATGAGGGACAAATTACATTGGCGCTTTTTCCTGGAAATGTGCTGTCTCCAGAGATTAGGGGACTGTAATTTATTTGCACTTTCAGCCATTTATTTCCTTGTCTGCTAGATATTTTCATAACTGATACAAAGACTTGCTGACTAATCTAATTCAAGATAAACACATATAGAAATTCAAGGATATATCTAAGACTTTCTCTTACCAAATAGGATACTTAAGGTTGGGAGGATTGACTTGAAAAAGATAAAAAACACTTAATCCATAAGTACAAAAAACTCCACAACACATATTTTTGAGTTGCTTGCAATGAGAAAGGAATCTGGGCCCTAGGCCCTGTTCAGACTTTCCTGTTTATTTGTTTATTTTCCTTCTGAGTATTTGTCTTCTTGGTAGTGTCCCCTTACTACAGGTGAGAGACTGGCCTTCTGTGTCTGAAGTCAAATGCCTTCATAAGGTTTCCTTGTAGAGAGATCTCAGTTTATTTCTTTTTTCTTGATTTTCTGCTTGGCTTTGCTTATGAAGAAGAGGCTGTCTTCAGACAGAAGTTTCTTCAGCTGCATCATATTTTGCTTGGAACAGCTAGACTGTCACAGCTTTATCATGGTATCTCACAATCACATTGTCATTTCACTCTGAACAGAACCTGGTTTGGAGGAGTTACAAATGCATTTCATTTCTACTAATACTTCTTTAAATTTTTGTAATTCAGAAGATTTTCAGGGCAAATAAGCAATTTTTGTCATAGCAAACAATTATGAGGAAATCTTGTTCTTGTGGTGGTCTTAGATACAGGATAAAGCACACATAACAGTGGTGGCCAATCTCTTGATCTTAATCATGTCCCTTAAAAAGAACTAAGGAAAAAAGTGAATGGCTGTTACTTTGGCTCATATTTTCTTCTATAAAGATAAAATCCTGCAAACAATCTTCTGAGGCAATGTTCACACTATTGTAATTTGTTTTTAGTAAAAGAAAGGCAGTGGAAGAATGCATTTCTGCATACAACTTGTTTGATTCTGCTAAGGTGTGGCCTGAAAAAAGGCTAAGGTTCCTCATGGGCCACTGTATGTACAGAATTTTGAACTAGACTGCTTGGACTGATATATCTGCATGGCTGCTCATGATCTTTTGTCTGGTTAATCAGACAGCTAGTGGTTCACAGTCCTCTAAAAGTAAACTTACATGGACTTTTTTATGATACCAAAGTTAAATATTTTCTTTCTAATTCATGATACAGGGTCTCCATTTTTTTATTGCCTCCCAATGTTTTTCTTCATCTACTCTGAGATCCTTACCATTTCTATAACATGATAAGAAGCTGGTCTTGCTATTACCTTCACTGTAAGGATTGTAGAACAGCAGGAAAAAAATCACCACTATAGATAGAAATCCTAAAATCTATACTATGATCATTCCTTTTCTTGGGAGGAGAGACAGAACCTCTTAGGCCATCTTGTTAAACTGGTGAGAAAAAGAAAAGTTAAAGATGAAAAGAAAAATTGTACAAGATATTAAAAATACACAGTCTCCTGTATCAGAAAGAAACAGGAAATCACTGAAGTAGAAAATAGAGCTTCTAAAAATGAAAGGGAAAAAATGTATTGATGCCACAGGGAGATGTGCTAAAAGTGAAATTAATTCTAGGAAAGATGCCAGTAACATATACACCACTTCATGAGAAGAATAAATAATCCTGGAGAGCATAATGATTTCCTGGAACAAGTGACCAGTAAATTAAGAAAAATCATAAGGCTGATAAGACTAGGAACAGATGGGAGATAGCCAAGAAACCTAAAGAAAAATGTTTCTCTGACCTAACCATTTATATTTAAAATGCACAGGATCTAGGGGTGCTGGGAATAGACAATGGACAAACTGTCTTAATACTGCAAGGATTCCTGAGCACTCAGGGAAATTCAAAGTGCCAGAATGGTTTGTGTTTGGTCAGAAAAAGTGTGAATCAAATGAGAACCTATTTTTGTTAAGTCTGTCTTTCTATGAACATGGGTTCCAACTTCCAGATTTCTAGCAACGATCTCTGGGTGTTTTATCAATATGGTCGCTAAAGCCTGGGACACAGAGAGTTGATTTAATTCAGTGGTTGTGCTGTTGGCTATTCTAACACCAGGAACATTTTGTGATGTGTAAGGTTTTCTATTTAGAAGAAATTACAAAGCTTCAACTACTAAGCACTAAGTGCATTGGATAACACCTGACCTATTTGTCGAAACCTGCAACTTACTTTGTGTAATCTCAATTATTTTAATAACATACACAGCTTTGCCTTCGGTCTGCAGCTACACCTTCCCTTTTAGTCCGTTAAAATGAGCCTAAAATAATAGAAAGAAGATACCAGAAGCTTCAGTGTGTATGAATTGGGTATTTTGTTCATGATTGTCCCCCCATTATTCTAATTATACTTCTAGTGATAGAAAAGTGAAGATCTGTTTGAAAAAATGCCCTTTGCTGAAGCTCTGCTCACTCATATTACAACAGAAAAGAATGGAAGTAGAAACTTTCTAGTGCTCCATGAATCAGGTCTTACTGTCCAAGAACTTTTTAGTGTCTCATTGCTTTTCTATGTCATATCTGATTGGATTTGGCATTTAGCTCTTCATATAGTGACTGAATGTTTGGTCCTGTGGATTGAAATAAATGGTGTAGGAATTCCTTGGACCAACAGAACATTTAGCAATTTATGTCTAATTAAGCAGGTATATATCCATAAAACAAAGAATCACAGAATCATTTAGTCTGGAAAAGACCACTGAGCCTAACCATTAACCTGCTGCCAAGTCTGCCACTGAACCATGTCCTTAAGTGCCACATCTACACGTTTTAAATACCTCCTGGGATGGTGACTCAGCCATGTCCCTGGGCAGCCTGTTCCAGTGCTTGACAACCCTTTCCATGAAGAAATTTTTCCTAATATCCAATCTAAACCTCCCCTGGCAAAACCTGAGGCCATTTCCTCTGGTGCTTATTTCCAGGGCAGAGAGCACACTCCAGTACCTCCATGTTTTTCTTGTAGTGAGGGGCCCAATACCTTTAATTTTTCTTAATATAAGCCTTAAAACAAATAAAAATCCTTATCTCTACATTACTGGTATAACCTGCCAGCACTTTTAGGTCACAAACTTTCACATCTCCATCTTACGTGATTTAATTAATAATAGTATCTCTGCTGATTGTTAGCCGAATCAATGTGATGAACAGATTTTTAATTATCTGAAAGTAGTCTGAACTAAATGTATTCTAAAATTTGCATCAAGGTGACAGAGGGGGAACTTCAGAGATGGAATAAAAAAGCACTAAAGGCAGAACTACTAGAAGCAATAAAAAGTTCATTCCACGTGAGTAATGAACCAATGGTCTTCCATGTTTTTGCTATAGTCCTGTACAATCCAACAGTAAAGAAGCAGATTCTACAGCAAACCAAATAACTTTAGGATTTATTAAAAGCAGTTTGGAATATTATGATGTTTACAGGAGAGTCAGGTCATTTCAACTATATTGATTTGTGTTCAAATCATTGTCACAATGTCACAACTGATTCATGTCTGATGACATTTCCATTTAAAAATCCTTATTTTTTAAAAAAGTGTCTAGACTTTTATATCTGCAAATAATTCACAATTACTTCCACACGTGTCCTGAATATAGAAGAGCAATGAGTAGATTTTTCATTTGCATGCCCTTCCTTAATTTGACCTATATCTCCACAGGACTCTGTTCCAATTGTTCACAAAAATTCTGGAATGTTTTACCTAATGCCATGATTTATTTAATTGTATTTTAAAGAAAATGTGAGCTTAAAAATTCAAGTAATCTGCCTTCTGAATCTTGAAATACAAACACTTTAGAATGTATATTAGGATGTCAAGTCTTGTTATATACTTCTAAGAAGTCCTCCAAAAATAGGATAGTCCTCAGTTAAGAGCAAAAGATATTCACTAAGATTGTTGTGCTGTAATAATTAATTAAAATGTTACTATGCCTCTCTCTTTCTCTCTCACTAACCTTTAAGGAGTCTAAATACAGCTATTAGTAGTTTCCCTGTTGGATTTATTGGGCTACTTTTTTCTGATTTTGAAAAAAATCTGCTCATTGAATATAGTAAAAAAATTAGTAAAGTGTTTCTCTATGGCAACAGTTAAATCCCAAAACCTACAGAGCAATGAAATATCAGCAAAAGAATGTATGACCAGAGAAGCACACAGACAAGCAGTGAGCAAAAAATAGTATGGTATAGATACAAACCTTAGCAGTATTTTAAAATTCCATGTGGAAATATTTGAAGCCTTCACATATTTCACCTTTTATAATTTGTAGCTTTTCCATCCAGATAGAGATTGTGTGGAACATCAGTTGCCTTCAGTGGAAACTGTAGGCTTGAATATTAGAACAAACATTTTCCCTTATCATAGCAAGAACTCAATGTATTAAACTTCTTGACATACCATATTTTACTGAGATACAGGCTCTAAATTAAGTTCCCTATAATTTATCATCAGCAAATATCTCATTTTTTAAAGATTCTTTTTTGAACATTCATCCTAATTCATATTCTGTTCTTTTAGTTTATTGCTAAAGCAAATGACAGTAATTCCACTGCAGTGACCCAACTTTTAAAAATTATCAAGTAAAACAAATCTTTATGTAATTATTGCCAAAATAGCTAGAAAAATGCATCTTTGAAAGGAATGTTTGAAATATCTGTTTCTTTCCATGCTCTTAGTTTTAATAGAGGTTTCACAAAATGAGGACTCTTAATTGTGTTTGGCTGATTAGTAGTTGGACTAAGATTTCTGTCTCTTTCATTGTATTAAAAAACAAAAATGTAATTCTATTCACTTGAAGGATTTTTTTCTAGCACAACATTCTGCATCCAGTGGTGGCCATAAAAAAAAAAAAAGTAGGAAAAGCATTTGTGTCTTCCTCTATCTGCCTCTCTCTTCTTCCCAGATGGTCTGTGCCTCCAAAAGTTTTCATATTGAACTTCTTGAATACATTAGAGCTTGTTTTCTGCTTCACACTATTTGCCTGGTCTTTCCTAGAATCCGTGCAACCGTTTTCTTCTGCCTAATATGTTACAAGATCATCTAGAACAGGACAGATTCCACTGTAGTGGGTGTTATGTGACCCCAGACTGCAGGATATCCTTTTGATATTTGCTATACTGAAATGTTCTGTGACCCCAGCAGTAAAATTTCATCAGTTTTATTCTGTACTTTAAGAGTAAAATAAATATGTCTATTAACACTCCCTTGACTTGCTGGAAGTTTAGAAGTAAAGTAAGCTCATTGAGATGCTCTTTCCTTCTCTGTGGTTGGTTGCAAAGTGTTATTTCTGCAAATATCTTGATTATTTTGGAAAAAAAAGTGAAGGATATTTGACATTTGCACTAATTTTCAACAACACTTCAGAATACAGTATTAGACTGATTTGTTTCCAGATTCTTGTCTCCAGCATGGGCTTTAGAATGATTAGATAACCATTGCCTTCTGAGGCTGGAAATATCTCAGGAGTCCTGATTAATGTCTTAGAGCCATTTGAAAAGTGCAGATTTAGACCCAAAGGCAAGTACAGGTGCTTTTTCTTTGTATTTACGATAACTGGTATGACATGCAGTTCAGATGAGACAACAATTTTGCAATTACAACTGGCTCATATTTCTACAAGGCCTGTTGATAGAAAGATGGTAACAGGAAACTATAATTCCCTCTGGCAAAATTATTTGACTCATTAAAGGAAATATACTGGCATTAAGAACAGTCTGATATATGTAACAGAAAAACAAATGGAAGGTCACTCACACTTTGTTGGAACTGATTGTACAGGATTCTTCATTCTATTCCTGAACAGAAGATAAAATGGATATGTCTGCACTATATTAAAAAAAAAAAAAAAGCCAAACTTCTTTCATATTTATGGTTCTGTCCTGCAGAGTGCTTGTTGTCTGCTTTGTGAGGAATCAACATCTATTATGTATCAATCCAGGGACACAAGCCACTTACAAGGCTTGTACTATTCAATCCTGAAAGCAGTTTTCCAGAATTCAGCAAAAAGAAATATTTTATAATCAAATAATTGAATTTCCAAAGAACTTTTCAATGCCCTAGGCACAGATGGTATATATCAAGAAGGTTGCTGATCACATTACCCAACAGATAAACAGTATATTATGCTCTTATGATCTATTGAAATTTTGCTTGGCACAATAAGTTCTCTACAAAAATGTTTGCCAAAGGAAAGGACTCTTTATTTCATAAAGAATTCAGAGCCTGCCCATCATATTCTCAAAATGCAAATAGCTGCTTTTGCATTGACATTTTTTTTTGCATAAAGTTTTCTGCCTGCATTCACGGTGGATGCAAATAATATCAAATTGTTAGTCCATTACCTGTCCTCATCTACATAGAGATTTAAAAAGTTGCAGAGTGACAGGGCAGCCCAGCATGGTACCGAAGGATTAGAAGTCACTTCAATTGTTATTTAATCCACCTCCTTGTTCTAGGGCAAGATCTAATGTGCCCATGTCCTTCCTGTCAAATGCATGTGAAGATTTAACTTAACATTCATGAAATCCAATTCTTGTACTCATTTGCTGTTGAGCACCGGGGGAAAAACTTGTAACTGCTACTCCATTTTCTCATTCCTCAGCTGTGAAGATGATTGCTTTTGAAGAATGTTAGAGAACTACAGCTTTTTGAAGAGTCTGTGTGCCTGTTTAATTAGAGAATATTATTAGCATCTTATTTTACACATGAATCCTGTATTGAACAGCCTGACCCATTATGCATTGAATGGGTCTGTGCTGTAACAAAGTGTTGCCTTTTATTTACGTGATAAAACGTTTTTGGGAAACTAATTTCGGTCTGCCTCGCTAGCCTCATTCACACTTGGGAGCAGTGCAGGGAACCAGTGCTAAGCTCACTCTTCCTGCATCTGGGCTGTGGGGTTTGGGGCTGCCTCTGGCCGTGGGGAGATGCTCCTTGGCACCGTGTGGGGAGGCCATGGCCCATGCTGGCCATCGGAGGCTGCTTTCAGATGAGGCTCTTGCCCGGTGCCTGCTGGAGCTGCCTTGTGCCAGGGTCTGGGATGCCGGCAGTGCCTGCGGCTCCCACCTCCCGGCCAGCGCTCTTCCCAGTCCGCCCGTGCTAACACCGCCAGGGCAGGGAGCCTTCCCGGCAGCAGCTCCGAGGAGCCGCTTCGCTTTGGAGGGCAGGAGCATCCCGTTGTACGCCTGAGGCTGTTCCCTGCCCGCTGGTGTCAGTGCCGGGAATGGCCTCAGGCACACCCGGCTTCCAGGGGCAGCCCCAGGCGCCTTGTCCTAGCAGGGACTCCAGTCCCGGCAGCGGCTCCTGCCAGCCCCGCCGCATCCAGGCAGCATCCCGCGGAAACCACCGCACTTAACAGAGAAAACACAGGGGATTTGCTTCAGGGCTGGGTTCTATGGTTCCTTCTTCTTCCTGTACTAATGGAAAACAAAACAGACTAACATTACTTTAGTCATAATTTTGTAACAAAATGTACAAACTTCATAGAAGATTAACATTCAAATTATTTGAGTTTATTTTATTTGTAGGATCTGGGAGGGAATGTAGGAACGGGTTATAGTGCAGACTGAATTTCTGGCATACAGAATCTACTGTGATGAGAGGTATAGAAATATCTATAAATAATGAACATATCCATTAAAAAAATCAAAAGCTGGACTTAAACTCCTGCTTCTAAACCTTTACATAATTAAGACTTGCATCAAAAGAGGTTCTAACTGCAGATGCAATTCTAAATGAGGATGTCAGATTAAAAGTAAATGAGATGTAGAAGATGAAAAAATAGATGGCTAACAACCTCTTTAGTGGGTAAAATAAACATCTAGCAGTCATGCCTTCATATAGCACTAACTGCTGAATAAGGTTCTAGTGTTAGCAATGTTTCTAACCTATAACATTTAAATCAAACTTATTATTTAGTTTAGATCTAGTTCAAATCTGAAGTATGCCATTTCCCCTTCCCTCCCCCCCCCCCAATTCCCATGCCATATGTTGTTCAATGAATGCAAACGTGCTCAGAATTAGTAAATATTATATGCACAGTATCACTGTGGTGATACTTGGCCTGAAGCAAACCTTACACTTTCTAGTGTACTTGGTCAACTTAAATAAATAACGACTTCTCTTTGATTTAAATACTACGTTTGCTACTATATAGAGGAATAATTGGGACAGTGGTATAACTGTTGGGAAAAGTTAGAATGTAGGCCTTTGTCACAGTGTAACTCATTTCTCCCTGCTGATGAACAATTATGTCTGCTGTTGTAACTAAAATATTTTTTAAGAATCTGGCTTTGTTTTTGAATTCTTTCCTAACAGTGTATCATTCAAAAGTAGAAAAATTGGAGTGCATAGTTCAAAAGCAGACACTGGTGATAATAAATGAAGAACTTTCCCATACTGCAAGATAGATGAGCAGGTTGTGAGTTTCATTCGTCTGGAATAATTGATTTACATCAGTTCTGCAGAGCTTTTGGAAATTGCTATTTCAAATCAATTTGATCCAGTTATAAAGTACAAGACATTTTAACTTATTTTAATTATTATTTTTGAGATGGATATGAAGATATTTAATAATCTTTGAAATTTTAATTCATTAAATTTGAAAGTATACAACATCTATTTTAATTATACAATGCAATCTACTGATATGCTGATTGGGGTTTAGATAACTAAATTATATTTTATGTATTTTGCTACTGCAAATAGAGTAACATGAATCAACAGAATGTGAAAGGTCACTTAAGGAATTTAAAATTTTTTCTATGTCTATGGGAGCTATTATCAGTTGAGGATCTCTCTAAAAATGCATAGATAAAAAATTAGCAAGTTTGCAAAATAAAGTTGCTAAAAACTTTTCGCTTTTTGAGAAAGTTCAAAATGTAATTTTAAAAAAAATTTTCTATGTCTTAATTATTTATTTTATTTTTTTATTCAAAGAGAAGATTAAAAATAAAAAGGAAGTGCATAAAACATGGCTTCTACAGCAGAATCTCATCACTTTTTTAACAGTCTGCTGTGTTACACTACAGATCTTTGAGCCTGTTTTTCTTCATTCTTTTTGTGCTCAGACTGTTTCTGGGTAAAAGGAATGATGGCAATAAATAATTTGGGAGAAATTCCTGGCAACTCATAAAACAATATTTGCCCTATTATGTGAAACAGAAGGTCAAAGTTTGAAGTAAGATTTAAAAGGAGAGGTCAGCAATGACTTCCTACTCTCCTCTTTTAAAATCCCCAAAGCTACTGAGTTTGCCTGCTCTATGCCAATACAGCACTAATAGTTAATAACTACTTCTGCAAATGAACTCTCCCTATGAGAGTCTCCGGGCTTTAGCTGGTTTAACCTAATCTCCTATCTGTCAGGTAAGTAAGTACTACTAACCCTCTTTAACATAAGCAAAACTTAGTCTCTGAGAGACTGGCAACAAGGTTATGCAGGAAGTGTACAGCAGAAGAAGAAATAAAAGGCTTGATTTATTTATTCTCATGAGCCTTAGTTATGCTGTTTCTTCTATCCATCACCAGCAATGAGTCATGTGCTGGCTTTCAAGGGCTGCAGCAAGTGTTAGTTTCTCCACACGTACAGCAGCCACCCCTCTCTGAACTGAAGCCTTTGTGCTACAGTGGCCACAGGTCTCTTGCTGGAGTGGGTGAATTCTCTGCTTTCTGTGCTGTATCACTGGTGCTAGACTGGCCTCTCTTACACACACACTGACACACATACAATTATTATATGTAAATATTTAATGCCTTTCCATCACAGTTAGTCATGTTTACACATGGATGCATGTATGGGTTTATATGTGTACGAGGGCAGGACGGGCAGGCAAACTGGTTTGGGTTTAAAGAGATTAGACTAGAAGGCAACCTAGTCCCCTCTGTTCCTATCTTCCTTCCTCCAGAAGGAAAAGAAACCATGACACTGCCAACACTTAAACTAGCGTGATTAATGAGCTCTGTTCTGCCAGGCTTCCTGTAATCTCTTCTGAAGTTTTAGGTTTGGTTTAATACTGTCTAGTCTGGGGTGAGAAGTTGGCTGGATTTAATTTTATCTGAATCATTAAACCAGAATCTAATTGGCACTCAAAATTGAGGGGGAAGACTTCTTCCCCTTTGAACTGACTCAGATAACAACCAACCAAAATTAACTAGATGCACAGTAAAGGAGCTGACAGCAGTGTATTCTGCTTTATTCAGATATGCATGAGATTTGCATTTGGAAATGTGATACAGCCAAATGCAGCATCCAGAATTCATCTTTTGTAGTGACTTGTTAAGGAAATGCTTGTGATCAGTAAGTATAAGCAGATAAAAAGATCGGAGTATTTCTGTGAATCTTGATGTCAGCTCTTTCTCTTTACTGTGGGATTGTTTTAACTAGAAGTTCCAGGATTTAACATCTGAGATGCTTTCTTATTTTCCTTCACTTTGAGTTGGACTCCACTCTGATCCCTGTCTGTAGGTGGCACTGATCCTTCACTGTAACAGTGGCAGGGAAATTATGAATGCAGTGAATTGCAAAAAAGAAATCTTTTTTCTTCAAAAAGATAAGATATGTGTGTGTGGTTGTGAATCTGGTAGTAACATGAAGCATATATGAACCTACAACGCTCACAACACCGTAAGAGTGAAGGCATCTTCTTGTCTTTAATTTAACCTATAGAGAATATTTTTCTATAATGTTATTCTGTATGTTTTGGCGTGTTTTCCTTTCAGTTTTTTTTTCTCAAGAGCATTAGAACTTGAAGCAAACAAGAACTGAAAATCTGACCGGCGCTTCATGCATGCTTGATTTACTTGGAGTCAAAAACTGATTTTACTTTTTTTCTGGTTGAGTAATCCCTGGAGTGATGTAATTCTGCTAGGAATGGTGCAAGATCCGAAATAGCATACAGCAAGCTTTCTGAATATCTGGTATAAACCTATTTTTACATTATTATATTTTTGGATTAATAAGACAAATCTCTGGTTAGTAATATCCATTCTAACCAAAATAGGTATGGTCAGATTTTAGATTCAGAAAATAATTTAAGTGCTGTAACCTTGAAAACACTACAGACTTGGGTTGGGCACCCCTATCTGCAATAAGATCCTCTTGTCTGGAGACAATTAGTTTCCCAAGAGAAAAAACAGAGGAATTTGAAAGCTGAATAACATAAACTAGACAGAAAGAAACACTGAAGAGAGTAATAGGGCCTGTGGCCATTTACTCAGAGACAGTTAAGGACTTAGTTCCACCAGAGAGGCTGAGCTCTGGAGTCTGCTCTCATGCAGTATTCTCTTTAAATCAAATTATCATGCCATCTTCATCCCATCCTAAGACAGTAAGATTAAGTTTACTTTGGTTCACTGTCACAGTAAGCCTGGAGGAATGTCATAACTGGCAGGCAAGGTGTTCTGCAGCAAACACCCATTGTTTTCCAAGCTGTTCAAATGGCATAGATTAATAAATATTTTATTGAAGCAGGGATTTGAACTGAACTCTCCCACAGAAATATCCTGACCAATTCTGTAAGCCTTCGTGTCAGTCTGTCACCTCTCCCTTCTCCCTCTAGCTCATAAATATGTATTTATTTGTAGACTGCAGGACATCTCTAAATGTTATTTCTAGAAGAATCATCAATGTCTTGGTTGTCTGGTCCTTCAGCTTACATGGAGGTGTGCTGGACTGAAGTTGAAAATGCAGAATTTGTTAGGGGAGAAGTTCAAAACTACTTTAATAATTGGGCTGTTGAATGTATTTGGAACTAAAGGCTTCATCAATCTCCTATCAAAAAGGAATACTTATATATTATCAGTGAGAGTGAAACTGGCAAATAAGATGTCAAGGGGAACACCTAGCCTGAGTATAAGAAGGACTTTTGTCTCAAACCACTTGTCACAAATAGCTCTTAGGTGACAATGCTAAAAATTCTCAGCTGGAAAACCAGTTTTCTAGATTTTGCTGCTAGTAATTTTAGGATTTTAAATGTGCATTTCTTAAATCTAGAAATCCACTCTGAAGAGTTCCTGAAGATTTTGGATGCCTCAGTTCTAGTTCTAGGATGCTTGTATTATGAAGTGTGTCTGAAATTACTGCCAAGCTGTTTCCAATCAGGTAAACTTTGCCTCCAAGGCAGAGCAGCAGGGTTCATCACAGTGAATCCAAAATGTTGCCTCAAGCCTGACTGGTGTGCCTTAAGAAGATTTCCCTCCATTTAACTTTAGTAAAATTTATTCCAGCATGCACACGTTTCCTTAAATGAGGATTTGGCACTGAGGAAGCTAACATTTGGGTTGAATACATTTTTTATAGTCTGTTTCTTATGCCAAGACTATTACCTGTCTTTTGGAAAGCAATGGCAAACTGTAAAAAAGTGGGAGGGGAAATCTGCAACTTGGATTGGATTATTTCTTTCCCCAGTGGGAATCTAAAGCCAACAGGGGTTTCTCACAGCTCTCCCTAAATGGTTTTCACAATTTAAACTGAGGACATTGTTTCCCTGTGCTCAGATATTTACTCCAGTTCCTTCCTGTACCTTTCACTTTTCCCATTAACTTGTTTAGGTTCTTGGTAGAATCTGCCAATGAGACTTCACATCTTGTACATAAGGTGCTCTTTGAGTATGGTGAAAGGATAATTGCCAGGTAAGATTCACTAGGGAGAAGAAACAGGTAGATACAGTGAGAGGGACCCCAAGGTGCCAGTATGGTTAGTGTGATGATGGTATCTCATCTTCTGAGCTGTGTAGGTCCCACAGACAAAACAGTTCAAAAGGAATATTTGAAGGACAACAAAAAATGCTTCTATTCTATCTTGCTTAGAAAGTTTTCTGAGTGGAAGAGGTTGCAAGGAAAGTTTGAGAGACCCACAAGCAGGTAAGGGAAGCTGGCAGAGAGGATGCAGGAAATAACAGATTACTGAGACATAGGAGATGCAGCACCACACTATGTCTTGGCAAATGTGAAAGGGAAAAATAACAATATATTCCACATACATAATTGCAGGGCAATGTGAATTTTAATAATGCTATGCCACATTGCTGAGATTTTCTTTTTCAGAATGTGGATCAGGCCAGGAATTAATTTGAACATATTTGGATTTTTCCTCAAGACAGTTCATGAAGACTTTCATTTGTTTAATTTTTATTTGCACAGTTTGCATCAGAGCTTGTCTTACCTGCTGTGGCTGAAAGCAGGCTTAAGGGACATGGTTGGTGGAATAAGGATAAAGGACTAGCCTGTATCTAAGAAAGGGTGGTCTCACCTCATGTTTTAGTATAAATGCAAATGCTGAGAGAACATGACAGGATTAATAAAGGAAGCTTTTAAAAAAACCATTTTAGTAAAGGAACCTGACCTGCTGTCTCTGAACAGCAAATGCAGGGTCTCACAGAATAGAAGATATTCTGGCTGCAAAAGCCAGATATAGAGAAGTCTTAAAGAGCAGATCAAGAGTAACAAACTTTTAATCAGCCTAAGCATGCTCTCATTGCCCCAGTTCTCTGCCTTCAGGAGCTGATGAGGCTACAGAGGTCATTCTCACACCCACTATAGCAGTCACTCACTGAAAGGTACCGTGTAGCCCTGTACAGTTTGTATCCAATATGAAAAACACTCTCAAAGGATTTTTTTTCCCCCAAAAGATTGCCTTTTACCAGTTGGTTATGGCTGTTTATTAACAACCCTATAATTTGTGACTAATTCGTTTTTCCCTGCAGCAATGGCAGCAAAGTCACTTCACAGCTGAGAAGTGAGCAGCTGAATTGCGCCTTATGTTTGCACATCAGGCAAAGTCATATGGAGAAAAACTGAAGCATATTTTTCTTCACAGTCAAGAATGACTGTGGAAGCACAGCCTTTCAGAGACAGCCGTTTTAGACACAAATGCATAATGAATGAAGACTGCTTATCTCCATAGAAGGCGTATTTGTATGGATAGACCCTGAATGCAAGTAGTCTCATCTTATTCCTGCCCCAACTTTTTTTTATTCTGAAAGCATTATTCTCTTATATCACTATTAGGCTTAGTAAGTTTTTAAAATATTTAATTTAAATGAAATAATAAAAACCTGTTGTTATTTTTCAAATTAGCATTCATTTCATCTAGTGTAAATATTTCTGCAATTTGTGATACTACTCTACCAAGATAAATATCAAATTAAGTATTTGAGAATTTCAGTAACTTCAGCAGATAACTATGCACATTATGTATTTGTTGAATTAGATGCCTGAAAATATTACTACAGTGCTCTGGCTTGCTGAATAAAGTATTAAAAAATTGTATCTTTAAACTGGGCCTTCATTTTTAGTTTTGCCTGAAGTCTACACAGCTACCTAACTGCCCCTGATTTCACCATACACTCCCTCTTCAATTAATTTTGGTGTCAGTGAATTAAATTTAGTAGTTGATTTGTCTGCAAGCTTCTCAGCCAGAGATTTTATTGGAAAGAGGTGATCTACTTTTGTGGTGATATGATCTAAAAAATCTACAGTTTCCTTTACCCGTTGAAGGTTGCAGGAAGCTAATAGGGAACCATATGCATTTCTAAACTACTAATTCTGTTAAATGTACCATAGAGAATCACCTTATTATGAACTTGATAGCAAATGTCCAGTTAACTTCATTTCACATGCATGACAGTAGATTAGCTAAGGGAAAACAAAACACTAAACACACAGGTTGTTAAACCCTTGTTTTCCCATTCAATTTAAAAGTCTTTGAGCTGGTAGAGAACAATCAGAACATACAGCAGAACTAGAGAGCACCAATCTGTTACTATTTTGAGTAAATTAATTGAATAATTATCCCCAAGTCCATCTCTCATCTGACACCTCCCTTGCTTCAAATTAGAAGATGAAAGGGAAGAAGTACCAGGTGAGGTTAATGATTTCTGTATGGGTGTGCACAAAATGAAGATTTTTACTTGTTTTAATGTCTGTGGATCTCTAGATACAACTTGTCCATTGTGAGCAAATATGATGAGATAAATATTTGTCTTCAGAACTGCTAAGGTTTGAAGACATATACAGTGGCCGTGCCAACTTTCAGGTCAGCTAGACCCAGAATGATTAGTTGGAAACATAGGCATAGTCTTGGAAAATGTAAAATAGTAGCCCTCAGTGTTATATTTGATTTTCTTATTTTTAAGGCTAGTGGTGCTGTTAGAGCTGTCTTTGAATGCTGTATCTCCAGAAAAAGAAGTTCTATTCTTCACAACTTAAATAGGACTCAGGGAAGAAGAGACGCAGAGGGAACCCTTGCTGGAACGTAGGGAAGGTATGGATTATACCTTCATTTATATTGAAGCTGTTAGTGGCAAAACCAGGAGGTGTCTAACTGAGGGAATTCTGTGGCCACCAATATGTGAAGAACAGTTAGCACATTATGTAGAAAGAATGGTGATGCATACATTAGGAATGTGAGGATGCATATCTGTGTTTTCCCTCAAGTATTTCTCCCATCTAGAGGTTAGTCTATGAAGGCACAACTAGAACTCTGGAAAACTTGTCTTAAAACTTTCTGGAGTGCTAACCAAGAAAAGAGATCTCATAGCAAAAGGAGAGATTTCCCTAAGAGAATGGTGTTCATCCTTATGCAAAAGTCTAATATAAGATTTAAAGAAGACTTAAATGATACTTATTAGGCAGTGATTGAATACATAAAGCTCTATTGAGGAAACTATGCTGAATTTAGTAAAGTATTGTTTTGAAAAATAAGTGAATTCTTGTATAATGTGTTACAAATCTTCTTTAAAAAAGATGTTGCCATCATTATTATTGGTTGCAAATCTTTGCCAAGAAGGTGCTACTTTATTCTGGAAGAAACTATTAAAAAAGTTCTGACTTGCTAGTAAGTGGCCAGACTGTGTCACCTGGACATATATATGCACATGTTCCTTCCTAATGTCTTTTTGCCTCCTCTGGAAAATCATAAATTTATTCTCTAGTGCAAGTATGATTATGTCTGCAAAAACCATTTTGATGGAGTGAAAGGATTTTGGAATATATTTGTGATAATTTTGAGCCATATTATTTCCCTGAAACTGTTCCCTCCTCAGGCCACACTGTGAGATAAAACCACACTGTGCCTTGAGTACCTCTGCAGGTATCCTCTTTGCGAATCAATGATCCTTAGAATTTGGCTATTTTGTTTGCTTTTGACCTCTGGTTTTTCCATAGTAATGGACTGAGGGTTCCCTCTCCATTACAGGATGCTGCAAACAATTTCCAGAAAAAATATGTATTTCTGACTGAATGTCTTTCTTCATTTTTGATCAAGATAAATAAATTATGACTATGGTATTGAAATATATAGATATATCAGTTGAAAAAGTGGTCTTGTTTTAATGCAATAAAAATAAGGAATCCTTAATTTTCTTATAAAAGATTTGTATACTTGTATAAACAAGCAGATACTTGTCTGTTCAAAAAGTAAACTATAAGTAGCAGTCTCTTTTTGAAAAAATAATTAGGTATTTTTTATTTTAATGTATCTGCTAGCTACTTACATTGTGAACACCTATTTTTCAAAAACTTGGCTCTCAAGTGCTTTTTCTCTGATTATGCTGAATTTCAAAGCTTAGTTACTAGAAGTGTCCTTAGAGAACAATGCAAATGTGTCATTAGCTGTTTTTTTGTAATGGTGGGCTCACTCATCTGGAACATAAAACTTGAAATTCATTAATAGTTTTATATTTAATTGCATGTTGGGTAGTCAGTTTTTACCAGACTTTTCTTTACTATGTTTATTAGAACTGGTTGACTTATTCATCATTAATATTCCTAACAGATTTTGCTGGCATTTTTTACTTACAAATAATTTCTGATTTCATCCTCATTTCTGTCTTTGGGTTAACAGGCTGGATCCACTCTCAGGAAAGTAGAATATGATTGCTAGTTCTAACAGCACTTCTGTTTGAAATATTGGCTGATGTAACCTGGAGCTCAGGCACGAATGACTTGACTCAATTTTGTGGAAGTTAGATACTGAAAACAGATAAACATAAATCCTGCAAAACGACATGCATACTCATTGTATTTTAGAAGCTTAGATTGAGCATATAAAGTAGGAATCTCTTAGTTTTGTAGGCTCCCTCTATAGATAGTGAAGAAATACATGCTCTGTGGGGAGTAAATCAGATCACTAAAAAATTAATCTACTTGTACAGTGTAGCCTGTCTCTCTGTGTGTACTATAACAGGAATACTGAGTGACTTGGTTCCTTACTTGGACATTTATATATACCATAAAGTTATGAAGCTGAACCTGGATCTAAGCATAAAATACTGTAAATGGTCACTAGGGAATTCTGAAGGATGTGTTTAAGTGCTGTCTTCTCTGATGCACAGTTTATAATTCACAGAAGTACCTCTGCCCATTTCTGGCTCACAGCTTTAAAATTATCTTGGAGTTAGTTATCACTCATCCCTTTCTCACAAAATTCTATTGAACCTGGAAGATTGCTTTTTCTCTGGCAGATTACTGCTGAAGATCTTTCCTAAGGTGAAAGAAAGAGATTGTTCTCTGTGTGAGGAGATTTGAACCCATTTTTAATACCAAGACAGATGGAGTGGGCAGAAAGGAAAGAAATTTGCCATGTCCTCATGAAGTGGATGCTTTGTTAAGAAAGCAGTTGGAGCCCAGTTCTTCAGCTCCAGGGAAATTTCCTACTTACCAGCTGGATGAAATGGCACCACATTTTCTTCTTGCATCATCTGTTCTCTTTTTGGAAGAGTTTTACAAGATGTCTAGATATGGTTTTAGGAAATATGCCAAACATAATCCTACAGTTAGTTAGTTAGGTAAAGGAAAGCATCATGTTCAAAATGAGACATTTGAGCAGTGAGGACATCAGACCTCATGGAAATCCAAGTGTTTGTGAGGTCACAGATCAGGTCATCTATAATTTAGACAACAAAATAATGTTTTGTCTCCATTATATACTTAGATATGAACGAACTATTCCTTATCTGTAAAATGTTTTTATTTTTTATCTTGTAAATTAACTGGGGCACACTTTTCTATGGTCTATTTAAAAAATCATCACTTCTATTGTGATATACATTGCTCTATATTAGAGTAGGAAAAGTGTACTTTAGTACACCCTAGAATCATATGATAGTGAGTCTTGTCTCTCATTGCATTGTTATTATTACTATGATTACAATTATTTTCTCACTGTGAGAGTGAGAAATGGTAAATAAATAAGGCATTAGGATGGAACACATTTATATTGCATGAAAACTTGGATGAAATGTGATTTCTGTGAAAAAAAGAAAAGTGGTTTTTGTGGGCTTTTGGTGTTTGAGAATCATCTATGTGTGTTTTAGTTGGTAAGAATACATGCATATCCCTTCCTATAACCCAGAAGTAACAAAGTGGATCTGAAATACTGAGATCCCTGAATTTTTTGTAGCATGCAGACTGCACGGTTGGCCTCCCTTGTTCTCTGTCAAGTCCTAGTCCAGAGGACTTGTGAGCTTTGATGGCTCTTTGGGGAATCCCATGTGACAGACACACGTATCTCAAATCTGCTTTCTTCACATCAAGTTGCAACTCAGATAAAAAATCGGTATCCCTGCTTTTCAGTTGCATTTATTTTCATGGTATCCTGAGTATTTGGCACTTATAAATAATATAGTGCTGATGAAATCCAAAACAGACCTACACTAGGTTTAAGAGCCAAGAAAAGATACATAAAAATATAAAGATTTAGGGAAGTGTTCCTGACCATATTACAGATTCACTTTTTGGCTATATATTTCTGAGCAATGCTGTATGGTTCTCCCAGAATTTTATCCTTCTAAAAGAAAGTGTCTATTGTAGAAAAGAAATCTAGGATTCCTCTTTAGCTGAAGGGGAGAGTTAAACCCTATTTGTATGTATTCAATCCTGTGCTAAATTAGGATTGCAAGTCTTGTGACACGTCCTTTGCAGGTGACAGTTTCTTTCAGTGTACCAGGAAGCGGTGTAGGTGACCACCTTAATTGAGATTTGAGCCTTTTATGTGATGATGCATAGCTGAAAAAAAAGCTGAACACAAAATACTTGGTCAAGGAAATATATCCTTCTGTGTGTAGGTATATGCATACCTGCACATACACACACACACACACACACACACACGTGTATATATTTATGTGGCATCTTTACCATTCAGGAACATTCAGGTTCTACTCAAAACTGGCAGGTTATTAAAAATTGAAACGTTCATTCATTTACCTTTTTAATTCAGCTTGCATGTACAAAACTATTATCTCAGCATTTGAGTGAGCCCTGCTTGTCAGTAGTTTAAGTAATTAAAGGGTTCAGTGGTTAAATATTGCTACAAGTATTTCAAAAATAAATTGTTATTTTTAAAGACAGATTGGGAGAGAAGCACAGATGAATAATAAATATGTGGTTACATGCATAGATCTGTAGCTGGAAAAACAGCTGCTGACAACTCACTATTTTTCATCACTTTTATTCATTAAAAAAAGCAATTGGTGAAATTATGGTTGAGGGTGGGAAATATGAAGGAGTGAAGTGTTAATGACAGTTTCCATTTTGAAATTCAGCAATGATCCTCATAGCAAAGGAAGATCAATGCAAGCATCACGCCTATGGACCAAAACTAATCATGTCTGTTCTATTTGTCAGGCGTTAAATCACAGAGTTGAAATATTTCAATGAGCTATTTTAGTCAAGCTAGTCTTTCTGAGATTGCCCACTTATACAAAATATTAAACTTAAAACCATCTATCTTGAGATAGCAAACAATTTTGTTTACAACTATCCGTAGCTTGCCTCTCTATCACTTTTTAATTTTTAAATTCTTTTAATAATTAGTCTTGTTAGTGAATTATGATTGAAGTTAATGGACACCTGTCTGCTGGGGGATTAGTCACAGCCACAGTCTCTAGCTAACATGCTAACCAAAGGAACAATAATACGCATCACAATATTAAAATATTCTGCCCTCTGCATGTTTACATTATCAAATGTCAGCAGCTGTCCTTGCTGTGGGTGATTTTGAAGTCTTTCGGGGAAGTGACTATCACACATTTCTGTAGACAGTGGGATACACGGAAAATGACAATTTAATGACCAAAGCATTTGTTCTGCGTCTTGATTTCTTTGTCCTCTTTTCTGATGAATTCCCATCTTGAAACAAAATGATGTATGGGAACGGAGAGACCTTTAAAAAGTTATAACATTGACAGATTCTAGTCATAGTGAAAGACCTTTAAAATTATCTGCAATGTAATTTAAAAATACATATGTGTGTCTGTGGTTACCCTATCTTCCAATGTCATTTGAAAAGCTATCCAAACTCTCTTAAAGTTTGGTGTGCTACAGCAAGGTGGTTTACATGACAAGTCTTCAGCATTAGTATGTAAAACATGTAATAAGCAATTTCAGTGGTTGCTGTATAGAACAAAGCATATTTAATTATCTTTACTAAAGAAAGAATAATGTGGCCATTATTAGCTTTAGAAGTACATCACAGGCTCAGATCAGTTCATATGAAGCCTACCATTTCAAGAATTCTAATATGTATAGGTGTTTTAAATTACATTTTTTCCCCTGAAGCATAATGTTTTAGCTTTCTCAATTTCATAAATACTAGGACTCAACAACTATATTTTAAAATGTTTTACATATCATTGTATTACATTATGGTTATTTATCTTTGAAAGATACATTGCTATCCTACTAGTTTCTGCAATGGCTAAATGTAATGTTTAGTGAAGAATGAATGGGCATTATTTTAGGTGTTACTAAATTGTTTTCTACTACTGTTGACCTTGGAATTTAATTTTAATTCTGTAGCTGTTGCTACATCTCAAGGCTTCAAATGCATGTTGTCTAAGGGACACACTCAAGTTCAAATGCAGATTTTCTATTATAAAATGTAGAGCTCTACACTGTGATAATTTCAGATGTTACACACGCTAGCTTTCAATATTGTTTGTCACACTATTTTTTTTCCCTGGAAATAAGTTTCACTGCCATGTGGAGGGAAAAATGTGGCAGCACAGGATCAATGCAAATTCTGGGAATTTGATTTCTAATATGATCAATGGGATTTAAAGAAATCAGAACATACATTTACAAAAAAACCCCAGAAAATATTCACTTTGTATACTAAATATTCATCCCCCTCAATTAACTGCTTAATGCATTGGTTTTCACTTGGAACAAGACTGGTGATATTCAGAGAGGTATAATAATTCTATGTCACTGATGTCCACTTATACTACAGTGGCTTCTGGACACAGAAAAGCCAAGAAAACAAGTGGAAGTGTATAGGGTCTGGCTGAGCTGGAGTTCATTTTCCCACAGCGGCTCTCACGGTGCTGTGCTTTGTGCTGGTAGCTGGAAGTGTGCTGATAACACCCCAGTGCTTTGGCTTCTGCTGGGCAGGGCTGGCACAGCATCAGCACTGTCTCCCCATCAGTAGGGGTTGGGCAAGAACTTGGGAGGGGAGACAGCCAGGACAGCTGACCCAAACTGACCAAAGGACATTGCATATGGTGTCTAGTTAGCAAAAAAACCTCAGAGAAAGGAGGAAAGGGGAGAGCAAGGGGAATTTGTTACTTATGACTTTTGTCTTCTGGAGCAACTACAACCCACACCGAAGCCCTGCTTCTGGGGAAGTGGCTGGGCATTGCCTGCTGATGAGAAGTAAAGAAAAAATCTTTTGTTTTACTTTGCTTTCAAACATGACCTTTGCCTTTGCTTTATTAAACTGCCTTTATCTTGACCATCTTTTTTCCATTCTCTTCCCAACTTTTTTTTCCCCTCTTCTCCTAATGGTAAACAATCACAATCTTTATTTCTTCTTTTTTCTTTTCTTTCCATTTGACGAGGATCTGAGTAAAAGTACCAGAGTAGCTTGAGTTGTTTCAGCACAATAAGTGGAAGAGGAAAATGTATAATGCTTTCATATTTAAAACCTCTCTATTCTAGATCTGTCTAGTCTAACACCTCTTTATGAGAAATTCAGAAGTAGGAGAGGAAAGCGGAAGTGTTGATGGCCCTTTTCTTGTAATACTATTTCTCTTGCTCAAAACAATGCCCGAGAATTTGACCCTGCTTGAGCAGGGAGGTTGCACAAGATGACCTCCAGAGCTTCCTTCCAACCCCAGCCATTCTGTAGTTCTGTGAATTGATTTTGTTGCATCTCAAAGGAACGCATTTTCTAAGAGAGTTATTAGAAACAAGATGCTAACTGAGGTGCCAATGACCTCTACTTTCTAGGCATTCCTTGGCAGTCATTACAAAGAGAATATTTCTGCTTTGTTTTGAAACTGTGAGAATATTCCCTGGTGACCATGTCCTGCCTGCTGCCTACTTCTCCCACAAATGGTAGGTTCTGTATACTAATTATTATGTCCTTTCTATGCAAGGGGACAACTAAATTATATAATCGTATTCGGCTAAAACCATGCTTTGATTTTCATACTAAAGTACACCTTAAATTTTCTTAGGTTTAATCTCTCCTTTGCTACAAAAAATGCCATACTTGTGTAAATGTAAAAATTTGTCTGCATCAGATAATATGTTTACTGGGTAAAATAACCCCAAACTTATTTATCTGAAATACTAATCTTTAATAATAGTTTCATTATTTTTAAAACAATGTCCACATTAGAGGAAGACTGAAGGAGTTTTTTTTAGCCCTGATGAAACTAAGTGGTAAAAATTAGTCCTGTTTTGTTTAGTGGAAATCTAATTCATTTTGCTTAATCAAAAAGACCACAACTTAAATTTTCCAGTCTAGTGATTAACCAGAGAGCAGTCTGCCATTCGAATTTGAAATGTAAAGCATTCAAAAGGCAAATTCATAATCTTAGGACATACAAGCCCTTAGGGTAATGGAATAATCTGTCCCTATTCCTTATATACTCACCTGAGACTTACAATATGGGTATGAGTTAATTGCAAGGACAGATACCTGCTAGGAAAAGACCTACTTAATTGCAGTTGCTATTCAGTAGCTGTTGGTATAGCAATGGTTTCTGCATATTATTAATCATGACTGGATTTAAAAGAAACCTTGACATACATCATCTTCCTCTCTCCTCCAAGGTTGTGGATTGAAGTAAGAATGTAAGTACTGTAAGCGTGAACTTACTGAGTCATCCACTTACAGTCACCAGGAGTTCAATTTCAGTGTTAAGAGAGAACAACTGAAAATTTTTCCTTATTACATAAAAAAAAAGTAAAGAGAATTTTTTAAATTTTAAATCTAGCAGTAACTGCATGTAACTGTTTGTGGTAAATGCAGATCTGTGAGAAGTGCAGCTGAAGCTGTGTTTGCAGCTTAGTGTGCTGGAATGCTGGTGTAATAATCTTGCAAATGTCCCAGATGAACTTTTATTGGTGGGTTCTGAGAGAATGACACTGTTTTGATACTGAGAAGACAAAAAAGTAACCTTAAAACTGTGGTCCAAATCAGAGTATAAAAAAAATACAAAAATTTTGGTGTGCTGAAATTGTTTGATGTTGTCCATGATTGCAACTTATTATTTTTGTTTATGCTTTCTTTTAAAGGATGTCAATCCAAGGAAAAAAGTTAAGTTCGAGTGTCAGCATAAATCATAACTAAAAATTTTTGATTCTGCAAGCTTGTTGCTTGGATAGAAGATCAGTACAGTGCCTGCAATCTTTGCAAACAGTGGTGCCGGCTTAGAAGATTGTACTGGGTCTGGGTGGGATAGAGTTAAATGTCTTCATGGCAGTCAGTGTGCTGCTGTGTTTTGGATTTGTGGCTAAACCAGTGTTGATAAACATTTCTGGGCTATCTCTGAGCAGTGGTTTGCACAGTGGCAAGGCATTCTTTTTTTCTCTCTCTGCTCTGCCTAATTGATTATGCTGGGGGTGGGCAAGAGACTGGGAGGGGAAATAGCCAGGACAACTGACCTAAGTTAGTCAGAAGGATATTCTGTGCCATATAATGTCCCTTGTGCAAATAAAACCTGGTGCTTAGGGAGGTGGTGAGTGATTTCCTGTGCATGATTTATTTTTTTTTCTTCCTTCTTTTTCTTCACTGGTTAATCTGTCTTTATTTTGACCCATGAGTTTTCTTGCTTTTGCTCTTCCTATTCCTTTTCCCAGCCTGCTGGGTAGGATGTTTGAGAGCTATGTGGATGCTTAGCTGCTGGTTGGGGTTACCCATCACATTGGTAAACTAATTTTTAAGTCAATAATCGTCATTGCTGCAGCCTAAAGTTAGTACTATCTCAGCTCATATCCAAAATACATCAGTACCCAGGGTATGAGAAATTGTTAGTATTGCCAACTTGTGTAGCATGACTACTTAAAAGGTGACCAAAATCTCCCTCAAAACTGGCTGCATACATGAAACAACTGAAGAAAATAAAATAACAAAAAGCCTAGCAATGCCACATGTCTCCACAAGAAGCAACACACATTAAAGTAGTCATATTATTTCTTACATGAGCTAGGACAACTCTAAACCTTGCTAATGGAGTCTTTTAGGTGTTCTTATGTTTGAGAATTTCTTGAATTTTCTTTGACTAAAAATCAGATTTTTCTATGCTGTATTTTAGTACTATCAAATATACAGTCATGTTAGAAAGAGAAAAGGTAAAATTGGGATTTTTATTATGTCCACATTACTCTTCTAACCACAAGGATGCTTCAGCATGTTGTGACATGCATCCTTATAAAATGATTTTGATGTTTCACCAGTATAATATCCTATTAAAGATACAAATTGGCATTCTGTCGGTGTAACGCATCCCTGAGGTCCTTCAGGAATTACTACTGAATTTCATTTTTCATTTAGCTGCTACATGCTGTACATTTATTAACAAAATGGAACTTCGGTAGATCTGCAGTGAACTGTGTTCACCCTTCAGGCAAACAAGCCCCTCAAAGCTCAGGAGTTTTAGCTCACAAGCTGCCTGCATGTCTTGAAAGTTTGTTTCTGTCTGCAAACCTAAAAGTACTCAACAGGCTGACATGGAAGGGATTGCCTAGAGGAAATGTGAATATTTCAACTGTGAGCCACTGGGAAGCTTCCACAGTTGAAAAAAAAGGCATTGAATAATCCTTTTCAGATGTGTCTTGGAAGGAAATCACTAATAATGATATTTAAATGACTTTTAGGGGAAGAAGTATAAATGAAGATGAGTACAGGTTAGTGGCTGGGACAAAAACATTGTTAATGAGAAGTGAGAGAAGAACAAATGTGGAATACAAAGGGCAGAGACTGAAAACACTGAAACATCTGAGTTGCTCTAGTCACCACATTCTTGAGCAGGACTTTGTAAAAAATGCTCAGACAAACCAAGAATCTGTTTTTCATAGATGCTGGAAGAAAATACTAGAGATTTATTTAGCACTAAGTGACTATAGTGTCAAAACAAGATGTGCTGGAATTTTCAACTACAGAAAGATTCTCATTCTGGGGGTTGAGGATTCTGATGCACAACTCATTTGGGTATTAAAGTAATATTCTTAAGGAATATTAAATGAACATTTTATGACCTGGTGCCCTAGTTTTGGCCAAGGACATTAGGAGCCATGTGGGTGTGCCTAGGTTGTTATTCTGTACCATTCACACCATCTCTAGGGGTGGAAGTAAAGGATTTTCACTTCCAAGAAGGGGGCATGGCTTGGGGTGGAGGAAAAAGGTGGTGTGTGGAGCATCTGCTGTCACTTCATCCTTTTCCATGGGAGTGGGTGGAGAATGGAGTGGTGGGATAGTGCTGGTCCCGTTGTTGACCATTGGTTTTCATTGCAGGGGGAGGGGGAAAGAACTCTCTTTCTTGTTTCTGAGGAGATGGATGTCCCTTTCTGGTCGGGAAAAGAAGTGGTGGAGGGAGTGGTGGGGTGCTGTTGGCTGCAGTCATGTTGCCTTTGACTCAGTGAACATTTTGCATGTAATCACCTTCTTTTAATACTGTTACTAACATTGCTGCTGTTAGTGCTCATTTTCTTATCTCATTGATGTTTCCAGTGAATTGTTATCTCACCCCATAATCTCTACCTTTTGTCTCTTTCTCAACAGAGGGTGTAGGGACAGAAGAGCGCCTGTGTGGGGCTTTACTTCCAGCTGGGCTTAAATCATGACACCTGCCCAGGGCTGGCTAGATTTAAATTTTAGTCTTTTTATTTGTCAGTAAATCTGCATCTGCTGGCTGTGATCATCAAAAAGTGAACAGGAAGTTATGGAAAGATTTAGGTGCCTTCTGTCAGACAGACTAGAATCTTTGTCATAAGAGCTGGTACCCTCAGAATTCTCTACTTCTTGTGACCTGAAGAGCTCACAAGAATACTACAAAAGCAGCATCAGCTGATGTAGGAGGACAGATAGTATATATAATTAGATAGCAGTTTGACAAAGATACCTGTGAAGTTGCATCACACACATTTTTAGGTCAAGAGGAGATTTCACTGCAATCTTAGAAAGAAGAGATGGGGAAGACAGTGGCTAAAATCAGCAGGAGGGGAAGATTGTGATCAGTTTGAAACATCCTTAGGTATTGAGAGTGAGATGAAGATGATGGGGAGAGGGGTGAGGGGAGTAAAATTATTAATTTATTCACAGAAATGAAGGTGTGAAGTTTTCTGATAAGACTGTAATAATTATATCACTTTTTCTACTTAGAAATCAATCAGTAATAGCTGTCATGTAGCAAACCTATCTAGTCAATTTAAATCCAATCAATTTAAACCACCCCCCGCAAACAAACAACTTCAAAATTAAGCCATCCAATCACAGGTTCTACAACCTACAGGTGTGCTTTTTAATTTTTACTCATCATGGTGATTTTTTTTCTGCCTACTCTCCTCAAGTATCCCCTTGCAAGAGTTGGGCCTCATCAAGCTTTGGATCATTCAGAAGTAGAAACAATTCAGGACTTCCTTTAAAACCCATCTGGCTTGCTCAGGAATGAAGAACAATAAATCTTTAACCTAAATGCATTTTCAACTTCAAAAGAAAAGAAAGAGGAGATTCCAGAGTATATTTTTAAATGCCTCTTCGTGATTTCTTGCTGTACTTAAGGGATCAAAAAGACTTCCTTAAAAAGACTTAAATGCTAAGGAGAGCATGAAAGATTAAGGTTCCTGTTGGAACACACTGAGGGGTAAGACTGCAATTTTTTAAATTGTTTTCTTTCTTCCTCTTGGTTGTTGCTGTTGCTGTTGTTGTTGCGTGGAGAAAAAAATGCACTTAAAGCTCCACAAGAGCATTTAAATTTAATGTTCACCACAGTGGCTTAAAACCCTGATATTATTGTCTTTTCCAGGATAGTACTGAAAAGATCAGAGACGCAGGTTTTCTGAAACTGGCAGGTTTAGATTGAAGACACTCAAATCTCTGTGTCTCCTTCTCTTTTGGTGATTTTGATATTACCATATTTTGCCAAAATTTCTATTGCATAGAAAACAGCAGTATGCACAGTGCAGTTGATTTTTCTTCCGCAGATTCTATGCTGATCTGTTAACTATTCAGGAATATATTAGATGCATATTACATAGATTTTGTAAATAAATTGTACCAGTGACAAACTGCAGCAGGTATACTATGTTTCCTCACAAATCATCTGCCTGGCAGATTCACTACATAAGCCAAAAGCCATTTAAAAAAAAATTGCTGTAGTTTGTATCCTGCTGTGTAAGTAATCTCCTTCCTTAAAGTTATAACTTCCTTCATGGAAGCTATTGTCTTCAAAGTATTTCTTTCATCTAGACTGTAATTTTCAGAGAGGGGGTGACAAGGCAATTTTCTTGTTTATTTCTTACAACAATTAACTACAATGAAATTTAAGTGAATTACATGTTCGGGTTCAAACAGCTGTCTAGGTCTCATTCAAATCCTAGTGGTCTCCTTTCCCAGCCTCTTATACATGCAGAGGTACCTTGATAATTACTTCCAATCATTCCATTCAGTTTAAGAAGATCTACTTTGCAGCATTTGTTTCATATATGATTTGATAAATCCTATAGTTGTAACATTTCCATGTTTTCTGTGTGTCTTGCATTTCTGATTGTGTTTTCAGTAGCCAAACCAAAAAGTGCTGTTATTTAACTACAGATTTAATCTCAGGTACCACTTAAAATTAAGTGTACCATTTTACTTTACGTTTCAGTTGTCTAAGGAGTTAACTCTGGGCAGTGTAGTTAAGATCTCACTTAACTGAGTTGTGCTTTGGGGAGACGTTAACCTGTGACAGTCATGAAGAGTATCTTAGCTGAATGGACAATAATTTACTAAATCGAGCAACTAGATAGTATTGGTTGTGCAGAGGACCCGGCATAAGCATGTCCTGCCTCAAACAGCCTGACTGCTGTGGCAGGACAGCAGTGATGGTAGGAGAGGGTCCCATGGAGCTGGGGCAGTGCTGTTCTGGGCCAGCTCCCTTTCCCACCTTGGGACTCACGCTCAGTGCTCCTGTGACAGCTTCCCTGCTCCTGCCAATTACTTCATGGAGGGCTCAACAGGGTTGGTTGCACATTCACAAATGCAATGGCAGGCAAAATCTATTTTATATGAAAGGATGAACCAGGAAAACCATAAAAGGAAGTGGATCTGTCCTGCTTGTGCATTTTTTCCTCTCTTTCTCCTTGTTTTCCCTTCTTTATTACCCGAGATCCAGACCATGCATGTGGCAGGACCAATTCAGGCTCTGAGGTCTGGTGATCTTTCTTCTCTTTCTCCCTTTTTGGCCCTTACTTCTCTCCTCTCCCGCTTTGTCCTGGTGGAGTGTGGTTATCATATTCTATCCCCTACTTCGTACTGAAGTTTGTCGAAGGAGCTGGGAGCTTGAGAAGTGTGTTGTAAAAGTCAAGGGCTTGTTAGCCAACACTTTTGAGACTAAATAGTGAGCCGGTCCCTGCAGTTCCAGTGATTATACAATAAAGCATAGGAGCTTCCTGACACTTGGACTGGTGTCTTTGTTCAACCTGATGAGTCTGCCCTGAGCGAGTTGTGACAGATTTTCCTTGTGATATTAGTTTCCTACTCAGAGATTAAATGCCACTTTCTTAATGCTGTTTTGTGTTTTGATGTGGCTTCTGCATTGCAAGCTCAGTTTCTCGAGAAGTAATAGAGCATTTTGAAATTTTCTTTGCAATAATTCTTAGACCTGAAGAGAAACTGGAAAAGTCATGGAGCAGAAGTATCAGGATATTTCAGAAATTGGTTATGGTGACAATGGGAGAAAGAATTCAAATCACTGCTTTGTATTCTGTAATGGTTGTCTTGTGCTGCAACAAACATTTACCCTCTAGAGATGGAGCAAGAGCCACTGCTATGTTGTATAATACTTAGAATTCTGGCTTGAAGTGTCTAGAGGCATAAAAAGTAGCAGAAAAAAAAGGTGGAATCATAATTTTTGAAATTGAAATATTTTCTGGACCTTTTTGTGCCAGTCAAATGAATAGGACAGGGCTTTCTTGTTTTATACATGGAAAATAAGCAGGGATATTGGCATCTTTTAATGTAATGTTTTCCATCTTAGAAGACCACATGTCTGATAAAAAGGTAATACTGATTTTTCTGCTTTGGTGATTAATCATATAATTTTAGGCCTGCAGCTAGAAAAGAAACCTCCACATCCTCAACTGTGACTCTTTCACCCTTGCCATCTAATTGAAACCTTCTGCATCTAAAAATAAATCATAAAAATATCTTATCCAGAGTATGAGATCCTGAAGGCTTCCAAAACTAATTGGCCTTCTGTTGGGAAACATAAAAATAAGAATGGTAAGTTTTTCCAGCAATGTTTTGGTGAGCCTGTAAGTTGGCTTTGAGAGGTGGTGTAATCTCCTATTATGCATTAGTCAGGAGATTTGGAAGTAGAAACTAGATGACTTAGAAAGGGATATTATTTGACTGGAGAAAATGATGAGGGAGTATTGCCAGATAGAAACGCACTTATACAAAGAAGAGGGTGAAATAAAAAGAAAAGAAGATAAAATGCAACTGGAGTATAATCTGCTTGAGAAAAAATTGAACAAAAGACTCAAACCGTTAAATCTTAATTTAAACTTTCTGGGACAATACCCAGATTTGTTATGTTTTTTCCAAGAATAATCTCTGGCTTTTCCGAAGTAGAAGTGATTCCAGTCATTAGAAGTTAAAACTGATATTCTTACTCTAAATAATGGGAAATTGTAAATGTCATTGTTGGTAGCATAGATATTTACAGCGGGTGTGTTTCTATGACTTCAATTAAAGTGAGAATCATCTCTTAAAAATCCAAATATAAGTCTCCCTGGAAACCTGTTCCAAATTTGCTTACCCTTTCAGTCATATAGCATCAGATGATACCAGAGTATTGCTTAAAGAAGGACAGATTATTTGAATTGTTGCTCTCACATGTTTCTTTCTACATTAAACACAAACTTCAGAATATTTACCAAGTATTAGGTTTTGATACTATTGGAGAGAGATTTAAAAAGATAAGTGCTCAAGGATGTGCAGTCTTTAAATAAGCTCAATACTTGTACAGTGAAAGCTTTCAAGACCGTGTAGGTACTCCTCTGCATATCTGTCCCACTTCAAAGGCAGGGAGAAAAGAAGAGAGGATGTGCCTTATCTTCCTCCACTTTTGAGACTGACTCTAGATTTTACAGATTTTATACGGTGCACAGCTCAGAAGTTGTAGACATTCACATTCAATTCAATATTTATTTTGGTCAGGATGAAGGGTCTAACTAACTCTTCAGAGCTAAGTTACAATTTGGAAAATCCTTAGCTCTGCAGATCCTGATTCTTGTGGGGGACTTCAGAAAGCAGCACAATGACGCACAAGCAGTTTGAGAGATTTTTTTGGTGTGGGTCCTAATGCAAGACTAATGCAGACTGTGCTGCTCACCAGGAGCAGTGCTCTGCTGAACTGATTATTTGCAAATAAGGAAGGAGCTTTGAGCTGTTGAGCAACTGCTGCAGAATGAGGTTGGCAAATTAGTCAAAAATGACTAAGAAAAGGACAGAAGAAAAAGGACAAAAGAAAAGGAGAGAATACTGAACATTGCTCTTTTTGTTGTCTTCACAGGTAAGGTCAGCCTAGATCTATGCCAACAAGAAAAGAGAACGCATACAGTTAACCACTAATAGAATGGTTACAGTGATGTCTGTAGACAATGTTGCTGGCAATTTATAGGATGCTTCCAAGGCTGATAATGGGGTTGAACGTTGTTGTTGCAAAGCCACTCCATCATTTTTGGAAGGTTGTGGAGGTCAAGAAAAATTCCAGATGAAAGGAAGAGTGACTGGAATGTATCATTACCTTCTACATAAAAGGCAAAAAATAAGATTCAGGAAACAACAAACTAGTTGACAAGGTAACTGGCTAATAACTGAGAATCTGATTTCCAGTTTTCATGCTTTCTATCTGATGAATGGAAGCAGAACAGAAGTTCTTATTTATTGGATAGCATAACATATTTATGAGCAATATTTTTGTGCAAAAACAGCTGTGATGAAGCTGGACCAAAATGTTTGCTCTGCTAGCTGAAGACCTGCTGAAACCAAAGAAAAGGCTGCAAAAAAGAAGAAATTTTCTAGGTGAATTAATCTGGGCAATTATAAATATTAAAAAGACATGAGTGGTTCTTTTCAAATCTACCAATAAAACATTTTTGTAGATAATAAAATAACTTTTTATTTTCAGGGTTTACATGTCTGCAGCCCTCAGGAAGGGTTAAGCTCATCAGTAATTGCTCAGATACCAAAACCAGACTATAATACGGAATATCTCCTCCATTTTTATTTTTCACTGAGAAGGAAAAATACCCTGTCAGTAAATCACATCATCCTGACAAATCGGTTTTCCACTTCATTGGTCTTCTATTTAATGTATAGCCTGTGGCAATATATTTATACAGGTACATCAATTGAACAATTTCATAGTTCAAGATTTAAAATGCACTAGCTACTCTCATAACTTACAGAGTGCTTAAATGCAAGCTTTTGTACTGCTAATTTTCGGTACTATAGCAGTTTTAAAGAAAGTCTGACCAAATATGTGAACGTCTCCTACCCAAACCATCCTACGATTCTATGACATGGAAGAGAGTAGAAGAATGAAAGATCCCTTGTCAGGAGTCCCTGCTAGCCAAACATAAACCTGCTTTAGTCCCGTAGTGGCAATAGTGTTTTTCAGAGACTTGTCTGCTGATAAGACAGCTCACAGCAATGAATGTGTAAGCACATATTTTTTTCTACCTGTCTCTGTGAGCATTCTCAAATTGAACTGATTGTTTGTAGTTGATACTGTCTCTTTTTAAAAGGTCACATTATTAAAACTTGTCACTGAATCAGACAATAATTCATGTTGTAAGGAAACAAGGAGGTTTCTCATACAACCTCCCACCCAGGCACGGTCAGCTGCAGAACCAGGCCACGTTTCCCAGGGCCATATCCAGATAGGTATTTAAAAACATTCAAGGGTGGAGTACACAATCTCCCAGGGCTAATGACTCCCCTGTACTTGTACTGAAAAAATTTTCCCTATGTCCAGTCTGATCTTTTTCCATCTTATCACTACTGTCTTCTTCCCACTCAGTGCTTTCAAGGGCATGGCTCCATCTTCTCAGTGTGGTTCTTTATTGTTTTTTAGGTTTCCCTGAAGCCGTCTTTCTTCCAGACTCAACAAGACCTGGTCCTTCAGCCTCACCTTGCAGGGTGAACAACACAATCTTAATCGTTCTGGTAGCCTTCCTTTGAACTCCTGCCTTTATTGTAGTTATCCAAACCTGGATGCAATATTCTAGATGTGGTCTAGTGAGTGCAGAGCAGAAGGTGACTATCCCTTCTCTTGACTGCTCCATTTCTGGTAGTTGGCTAGTGGAACAGTCCCTCTGATCATCTTGCCATTTTAAATCATGTTCCTGGTACCCTACCCCTTCCAAGACAGGATAAAGTAAGCTTAGGGATGTGATGTGGAGACTTTCATTCACAATATTTCTAGGACTATGCTGAACTGATGTGGACAAATTAAGACCTTGATTGAGCAAAACACTTTAGCACATGGTTTACTTTTTGGTTTACTGAGCAATTTTTGATATGCTTGGTGTTTTGGATATGTCTCTGACATTATGCTACCACACAGACTTCTAGGACAGAAAGAAATGCATCAGTCAGATTCTCTGGAGGGTGGAGCTTTGCCACATAGCACTTTGCTCTTTTTTATTTGAATAGGAATCTCCTTATAATATGTGCTATTGTTGCTTAAAGATGACTTGTTTATTCCAGTTGCTGACTACATACTGATTTTGCAACTAAACCAAGATTTAAGGTAATGGGGTGCCATTACAACTAGTGATTACAATTTAAAATAGAATTGCTACTAATTCGTGTTTTGGATGTTTAAATGTTTATGCAATAAGAAAGAGAATATCAGAGCATCCTTTACATGTTCTTGCAATTCCAAAGCACTGAAGTAGTTCTATGATTACAACCAATATTTAATGACACACAGCAGTACAGTATATTAAGGAGAGTTTATTGACTTCAATTATAGATAAACTAATCAGCAGATAATGATAGAAAGGAAAGTGAATGTAGTCAAACACTAAACTTGAAACACATTTCAAATCAGTAATGTTTCAAATTAAACACTTAGAGACTAAGCATCCAATGATTAATAAAAAGTACACAAATTATAATTAATTTACTTGCTGAAAAATATACAAAATATGTTAATATCACTAAATTATTATGTCCTTTGCAGTTACTGGTTGGCAACTGTACTGTTTGCATACAAAAATCTTTAAAGTGTGTGCAAATGTAATTTAAATTCAGTAAATATTATACAATTCAAGTACATAACAACTTTGCCCTCCTCCTCCAGAATTTGTGAGGAAAAAAAATCTCTTTGTAATTTCCCTTTGTTGCAGTTAAATAATGCACAATGATACAGTATTATATCTAAATTATAAATAGCTAACTCTTTGTCAACACATGAATGTTGAGTCTGAAGCACTTCAGGAGCCTAATATATTTTTTTCTTTTTTTTTTTTTTTCTTTTCTGCACTTTAAGATTTCTTTTTTACTTCAGTGTCACTATAAATGTATAGCTTCTTTCAGGTCTGAGTTTAGAGGCATCAGAAAAAGCATCCCAACTATATGGGTCTGTTTAGAGATATCCAAAAATATCCAGGGCATAGTATCTTGAGTCTTTTATGCTGGCAGACATGTTGACTGGTCTTTAGCAGCTGCAAAATGCTTCATTTTGTGATCTCCTTTCTGCAGAGCCTCTGTAAGATCCTCATAGCCTACCTCCTTTTAGTGAGCTCAAGGTCATTTTTGGAAACGGCAATTTTCTTTCTTTGTGCTACCATTAGGGTAAAACAGTGGCCTGGAAGATATCACCGTGTGTTTTCAGTGCCTTAAATCATGTGGGTATTATGCAGTTCTTAAATGTAGAACCTATCCTCCAGAATTTCTAATCCCAGTCAATCAGACAACCTCTGTCTCAGATTAAAGGATTCTAAATTTCCATTACTTCTTTAGCAGTTATTATTATTTTCTCACTTTACCCTTTCTAGGATCTTTGGCCACATTTTCAAGTGTATCTCGACAACTTTGAAAGTTGGAAACCTGGGCAGAAAACTGACTATTACATAATCCTTTCACTGTACCATTCAGGCTGTGTCCATAATGGGTGTATAGCAAATGTGTGTTGCGAGATACAGATTAAAACCACAAAGAGAAAGTGACACTTGAACTTGCAACTCCTATTTACCAGAATGGTATGTCTAAACACTTTAGTTGCTTTGGTCTGTTTGGTTTACCTAAAAACCAAACCAGGTCAGGTAAAATTATACAGAGAAATGGTACTTAATTGTGCCTGATAAAACCTGATTTTATAGAATGACCTTACAAATGCAAGGAAAAGAGAAACACAAGGCAGAGGAATAGTGGCATTCAGGCCCCTCCCTCCTTTTCTCTCTTTCTTTCTCTCTTCCCTTTGTCCCTTTTGCTTTTTACCAAGTCAATGTCTTTTTTTTCCAAAATAAGAGAGGATGCAGCAGACATTTACAAGAGTTATTTTCTTCGATCTACTGAAGTTTAATGACAGAAGGGGCTCATAGTGGGCAAGAAGAGCAGTAGTTTGTTATAAAATGTTCTCTGATATTCTAGGGAGCTGATTTTGTTTCTTATTGTGGATCTTTAAGAGAAGATTTCTTTTAAAGGAAAAAGGTAATAATTTGTGCCTGAGCACACATCCTGCTTCTAAAATATAGCAACTTATTTTGTTGGGTGTTTGAAAATCTGCCATATTGCATAAAATTAATTTCTCAGTGTGTTCCTCGCAGTACATTTGGAAAAATATAACCTTTAATGTACTATAATTTTTTATGGTATTTGATTAATTACAGATTACAAGACATGGGGACCAGAGGCTATTTCTTACTGCCCTAAAAATTCCTACTCATTAAGAGGGTCCTTGAGCAAAAATCCCAACATCACAAAACATTCAACAGCAGAAAGGTTTGAATCCTAGAATGAATTGGACTTTCAACTTTGCAGTTAGACTCTAATTTCACGGGGCCAGAACAGTTGCACTTTTGCCACAGGAGGTTTGCATTTGCAAAGGCTTTTGCTTTAGTGTATGCAGGCTGTGCCACATGCTGCTGGTGCTCCAAAGGTTTCTTATGTTCTGCTTACAAGGCACAGCACTGAGGAACTCAAATGCTAAGGGATTTAATGTAGCTGCACATTGTCTCCCAGTTGTACTTCCTGTGATAATCCTGTGACAGTACATACCACATTAAAACACAGTTCCTTTCTTTTTCATGCCTGAGTAGAGGCACTGACTCACTCACTGAATAATGTCATCAGATCACATTCTCTCAATTGTCAATGTCTGACTCTGTGCAGTTTCTGTCTGGTGCAGAAAAACATCTTTGTGAAAGCCCTGGTGTTCTGTAGTAGAATAAAATATGATTAAAAGTACCAAAATCATGTTTAAATAAGGCCAAAATCATGGCCTTGATGGCCCAATTGGAGAGGGGACACTTATCTCAAAAATTTGAGCTGTATATATAATTTGGCAGAGAAACATTTTGCTGCTGCTGGATGTATTTAATTTCAAGATGCATTTCTACATCACCAGAAAATTGTGACTGTATTGTTTTGGCAAACTGAGCCAATTCAAAATTATATGTGACAAGTGGAAGAAAAGAAAATAATTTCTTTACCAATATTGAATTAACACAGTGTAAAGAGAACAAAAAATTGTGCAGGAGGAAGAAGAGTCAGGAAATATATCTGGCTACCTGTTGATGGAAATAAAATTACTTCACTAACTTGGATGGGATCTGTCTGATTACTTCAGCAATGAAACCTGCTCTTGAGTGGAGATTGTTGCCTAATTTCCTGGCACCATACAGAATAATTGCCTAGGGAATCTCCAAGTATCTCTATCAAAACCACTGAAATTAGCAAAAAGGAAAAAGTTTGCATATTCAGTCTTATCTCTATTCCAATATGGATATTGTCATCATGGTATAGTTTCTAAATCTTTGTCCAGCTGTACTGGACATTGTTCTTTATTTCATATATCAGTTGCTTCTGAGACTTGAAAATCATGCCAGACAAGAAATTATGGATTTTTGGCAGTATGATTCCTTCCCAGTACAAAGTGCATTTTTAGAGAGAACCATTTACATCCCTTAGCATTTTTTTCTCTGTCTTTTTGTGTATCTGAAATACTGACAAGTACTTTTCTTCTCATTCAGACAAAGCCCGTTGTAGGTCTTTTGAACAATGGGATATTTGAGCAGAACAGTAAGAGAAACTTTGCCAACTTTCCAGAAGCTTTCAGCCTTTTGTGAAGCAAAGGTTGTGAAGCCTTAAGCCTAAACCGACCACATACAGAAAATGGTGCCCCACCCCAAATCGTGTTGCTGTCTCCTCCTCATCACAATTCCTTTGGTATTTTGTATGTCCTTGTGCACAGTCACTGTTGCAGAATCTTGGTGCCTCTCAGGCACAAAGATTTAACTCAGGATTTGCTTCTTAATCTTTAATCCCAGGTTAACAGCAAGGTATAATGAATTGCTCATTAATCATTCTTGACAAGTATTCAGCTAATTAGAAAAGCAAAGGTGGTAGAGAGAGTCTTTTATTATTATAGGTAAGCTGTGGATAAGTTGTGGTTTTAACTTGTTACCTTTATATATGTCTCTATTTAATCATTAAAATTTCTATATTAGTACTTGAATGGTATGTTGTATTTTTCTCTTAGAGACATGCATGGACACAACCCAATGAGCATGCATATGTGAATATTCTAAATACCATGATCAACTGTGTCAAACTTTGAACTTGCGCTTGAAATTATATATGTCCACTGACACTGTAGAATGGAGAACCTAAGCCTTTGCTTCATTTTCCTTTTGAAATAAAGTTCTGCTTCTTTGTCCTGTTTTTTCATTCCTTGCTATTCCTTTGTTAACTGTTCTACTTGTGCTGAATAATCTCTCATAAGACAGTATTTGGTTCCCTTTTAAAGACAGGCATTTTGGAGTTCTATGGGTTACAAGTCATAAGAAGAAGTTGAAAAGCCACCATCTCCCAAAGGATGTAGTGCAGTCTGCTCTCCCTCATGCCTGTCAGTACGGCTCAGTGACTGTGAACAACATTATCAGGTGTAGTCTAGCATGCCTTTTGGAGTTAGGCTTAAAAAACCACAAAGCCCAGAGCTCCAAGGACACTGCAACTACAAAAGGCGTGCCATGGGGAGCATGGCACTGCCCAAGCATTGCTCGCTCCACACCTTTCTGCTTGGCACCTCCTTCAGGAAAAGACTGCTTTTACTGCTTCACTTAGGGTTAGGGTTATGCTTAGGGTTAGGGTTGAGGCTTCACAGAGTAGTTTAAAGGAACGTAAGTTTTATGTTCCCCGCCTAACAGTGTCATTTGCACTGCATGAATAGCTTGGCTCAGAGTTACAGTGCTTCCTTTTTTGTGTTCAGATTGAAGCATGACTACAACATACTCTGATCCTGGCTATGTCCCTCTTTTGTACTGCAATCTGATTCACTTTTGCTTGAACAAGAGAATATCCACTTTGCTTGCAATGATTATTCCTTAGAGATTAATATGTTCATGTGTTTCCAAAACAGTCAGTATTGTGGTAATGTAATCAAAGTGCTCCTAGTGCTTTTCATACTTTTATGTTGTGAAAAAAGGTAATACCTAGACACTTCCTAAGGGACATCTTGCTTACTTATCCCTGAGTTTATACACATTGCTGTTTATCAGCATCTTTTGTTTGCTTTCCACTTGGAATCTTGGCAGTGCTTACTGAGCTAATGTAAGATCTTGCTCAGACACCTTTTTGTAAGCCTATTTAAGACCTTGACATAGTTTGGCTACTGTTTCCCCTCACCTATTTCACTTTTGTTTGTAACATCAAAAAGTAGTTCTGTGTCTTTGTCACTATTATTTGTTTTTTAAGTTTTACTTTCTGAGTTTTAAGATTTTATTATTCTCCAGATGTCTGCCTATTTTTAACTCATGGTGCTGGCTGTGTTTTTTAATAAGGATGCAAAGAAAACCAGATTATTTAGATTGCAGTATATCAACTCCCAGTTTTTGCTTCCCTTTCTTCATATTCCTACCTGAAGAGTCCAGCTATCCATTAGTCTTTAAAATATGTTGGCAGGGCTTAGTAAGTTTGTTAATTAGTGTCCTTAAACCTCAAATACTATCAGCTAGTACCTAGAATTTGCAGATAGCATTTGTTTCCTTCTGTGTCCTACCTGTGGTACCCACTTAACCTGTTTACACCCTTGTTGATTTAAGGTATTACTTTTCCTGTGATCTCTGGTTTTGATAACTTCCCTATAATATTACTATCAATAGCATTGCTTCCCATTCTTATTTTTTCCTTGCTCTTCTTCCTCTTCCTAACTTCTGACCTTTCCCGCTCCTTTCAAACAGATTGAACACAAGTATCTAATTTCTAAATTATTTAAGATTTTAAAATTAGTGTTGGAACAACCCATAGTGGCAGGAAAGCACTCTCAGAGCAACTTCACAGAACCTTCTGGTTTGTAAAATGTGGTTTAAACATGAAACAGCAAAAGCACCGGCACAGTCAGACCTCAGAGGTACAAAACAACTTTGCTGGTCATGGTCTGAACAAACTGAATTCCCCTCATTCCAGAAAAATGTCTCATAGCTGGGCTACTTCACTGGTTTCTAGTGAGTCTGACCAAGGCTCAGTGAAACTAAATCTTCAAGCTTCTTGCCTATGTTCTTTTAAAGACAGTGCTACAACTGTTCACCATGTCTTCCTTTTAATCTTATCAGTGAGCTGTGCTAATTTCAGTAACCTGAAATAATCCCACTTTGCTGTCTCCAGTTAGGCGCTGAAGCTCATTTGCAAAGATTCTTTTCCTGCCTTTAGTTTCTAATTTGTGGTACTTTCAACATAATAGGGTGATGTTTCGCATAAGCTTTGGCTTCTGTGTATTCACATGGCTTGCCTCATACAGTGGTAGAACAATAGTTTCACCCATCCATAAAAAGTTAGTATTTCAATATCCATAGTATTTGGTAAAGTACAAATGATGTGTGACTTATGTGACAATGGTGAGTACCAGTCTACATGTTAGTAACTGAAATCAAGACAGTCTCATTATCAGAGAAAAAAGTAATGAGATGTGTAGTTCTGTGGTTTCTGTCTTGATTTCTTATTTCCATTACATGCTGTATAGTTATGAACACCTATAATGCACATACGTACATGGGAAAAGAATCAAAAATATAATAAAAATAGATAAAAATTGTTTCTTTCAAAGGCAGGAAATCAAAAACTGTAACAAAGCTGTAACTTACGTTTAAAGTCAATAGACCTAGAGGAATAGTTGCTTGAGAGAGCTCCATAAAATCATTAGCAAATTTATTCCTAAAATTTTGAAGACAGTATTTCATTACTGAAGCTTTCAGCTTTTGATGTTTGTAGAATGGAATATGAAGTATATATCTCTAAAACTATTGTTTGTAGAGATATGTATTCCATACAAGTCAATATTTGATCTCAACCAACAGTGAAGACAGAAAAATTATTCTCAGCACAATGACATTAAAATTATTCTGAATAAAGCTATATTTATTACCTCCAAAATTACTTCAACATATTAAAATGGCCTAATGCTTTTCAGGGAGTAAAATCCAAGATAGGCATCTGATCTATGAAAGGCAGAGGAAAATATTGCTATAAAGACTAGACTATACATTGTCTGAAGTAGACTTTCTCAGGGTTTCTTCACTGATTGGATTTTTGGGGGAGTGGGGTTCATGTGGGGAAAGGATATATATTTTTCAACAAATATATGGATTCTGGAGGTCTTCACTAAGAATTACATTTTTGTAGTTTGCAGCCTCCACTTGAGCTCCTGAGGAAGCATGGCTGTCCTCTGCCCCATAGAGATATCTTTATTCATTTTATGCAGGCTGCTTATGGGAGTCATTACTGTAAGTGGAGAAAAATGTTGATTCTTATCACTTGTGAACTGATTTTAACCTGATTATATTCAAAGTCAGATTCAGGCTTTTTGTCTCTTCGTCTGAATAAAGAATAAAATATTCCAGTGGAGACATTCAGTATTAACGACATTGCATAGCAATAAATACTTACTAAGGATATATTTATTTACTATTGATACATAAATCTTGTCTCGACCAATCTCTTTAGTTACTTAAACCAGAATATATGTGACTCAGTGGTGGCTCTTAGTAAACAGGTTGCAACAAACCGCTAAATCCTGGGGTACATTAATTTGCTTTATTTCATTTACCTAAATCAGATAATGATAAATCTATATTTAGAATTGAAGTTGCAAGGGGGAAGATAAGGCTATTAGAAAAAACCATAACCCAGCAGTTTTAGAATGACCAAGGTCTTGTTAAAAGCCTAAAAGCATATCATGTCTTTTATTTAACAGGGAAAGTTGGAAATCTAAGGTATCATTTCAAAGTCTGTTTATGCAGTATATGTATATCACTGATAAAGCAAATAATCAGTGAATCTTCCAGCCTAGACAGTTAATTAGGGAAAGCAAAAGATTTAGACAGAGGAAAAGAAAAGCTATTTTTTTTCTTTAATCCTCATAGGTTTGTTAGGATTAGTATTAAAAGATCCTGGCTAAAAAATAAAGCTATAGCAGTGGGATGTGATAATCTGGTTTTCATTCATTAGGAGGGTTTCCCTAATTTCAGCTATAAAACAAATTTAAGCATTGTGTCTGCTCTGCTGGAATCTGAGTCTTACGGCTCAAAAATGGCTGTGAACATTAATGAAGACCAGCAGAAACAGAACAATGATGTCCCCTGATTGCAATCAGAACATGAATTAGAAATTGATAAATGGCAGAATATAAAAGTAGGTGTTCAGTAGTAAACCACATGAGAGGAAGGTTTTGATGACTGTAATTATTAGCTTGGTTTTTTTCCCTGGCTCTTAGATTGTGAATCACCACATTTTATCAGTGAGATACAGTTGCAAATATGTACCTCATATTTGGCTAAATTTAGGATAGAAAGGAAGCTTGGTTTGCTCTTAGTTTTTTTGGTTTGTTATGTGTTTGAAATCTCCCTACTTTTGGATAAAGATCAGTCAAGTGAAAGAGAAATCTGAGGTTACTTGTGAAAAGAAAGCAGAAAAGCTTCTTAGTAATTTTGATATTATTTTTATATAGCCTTGCAATCATATACTGAATTTTCCAAATTGGG
This sequence comes from Monarcha castaneiventris obscurior, assembly GCA_026261815.1. Classification (NCBI taxonomy): domain Eukaryota; kingdom Metazoa; phylum Chordata; class Aves; order Passeriformes; family Monarchidae; genus Monarcha; species Monarcha castaneiventris. The sequence goes on from JAMPIT010000433.1 coordinate 29,015,883, forward strand.
AAGGGTTATTGAGTTAGAATGGGAAATATAGTTAGCAAGAGGTCCTCAAAATCACATATTTATTTAGAAATCTAAATAGAGATGGTAAGAGTTCTTTGTGATCAGAGTAACATTTTAAATAGCTATCTTCTTAAAAAGAAGTCTGCTTACTGGGAGAAAGGAAGATGACTGGAGAAGGGGAAACCACTGCTTACTGGCCATGTGAGAGTTCGAATGGGGTTAGTACCATCAGCTTCCATCTTTCTTCAGCAGGAGTGACTGAGCTCTTGTAGTAGTGACAGTTTTTGTAGTAGTGATAGTAGTTACAGCTCTTGTAGTGCTGCAGTAGTGATGACAGCTCTTGTAGCAGGAGTGACAGAGCCCTGCCTCTGCAGCCAGTTTAGTATATACATTGAGGCAGCTCTCAATCACTTTTGTTCAATGGCTGAGTTGCTGGAAAAAAAAGTGTCATGAAATTTCAATGTCATATCACCTGAAACTAGGTTAATAAATTCCTAAATTGCAATAGCATTATTAATTTGAACTTAACAGGGATATGCTTTCAGTAACAGAGAATTTGCCCTCTGTGTCTCATTGGAACATTTAGTCCTCAAGAAATCCACAGATGAGAAGTGTGATATATACATATTTGATTGAAATAAAGTCTGTCTACCATACAAATACCTCAACTTCTATTCTCCATTGTTCCTTTATTCCTGTCTATAAAGAAAATTTAAAAATTCCTTTTCTTCCTTAATATTGTGTGGTGGAATTACATTATAGAATGTTTTCACCTTTTAAAACTCTTGTAAAGACTAACAAAGTCTGAGGGACTAGTGAGAGGGATTATACCTGCAAGTAAATTTAATATTTGACAGCAGCCATTTGTGCTGCAATTTTTAGGTCAGTATGGTTTCATAATGTCAGTGTTATCTACAGTGCCTTTATTACTACCCTGAAAAGTGGTGCTGAGTGTACATGCACACAGCTGCTGAACTCTTCTATTTCTGGAGTTGTCTAAACAAGACAATAATTTTCTTTGGCCATCTTCATCATGGAATGATTACACTGACATAAAAGGTCACCATAAATTCTTCCAGTCCCTCTTGAATCAGTGTTCAAATACTCAAACTCTGCTGCTAGGTGAAATTAATTGCTGTACAGAGAGTGTTTGTCGTGAGGTCTCATTTTCATGTTGTATAATTATACAGATATGAAGTATAAATAGCAACTATTCAAAACAACGCAAAAGAGCCCATACAGCCAATTTCTTCCTTGTAGGAGAAATGTTGATTAGTAGATATATATATTTTAAGTCTATTTTTTATCATCTTGTTGTAGTTATATTTGCATTTTGCCTGAATGTGCTTGTGACAGCTTTTGATGGGGGAGGTGTATCAACATTATGAGGATACCATAATGTATAGGATAGCATAAAACAGGTAGTCTAATAATTCAAAAGTAAAGACAAATTTTATATTAAATGAGTTTTACCTTGTTGACTGTAAGACAATTCTGCTAGAGCCAGAACTCAACTTCTTACCAGCATAACACAGGTTAAATGAAAAAGCATGGTTCTGTCGATGTGACAGTTTAGCAGTGATCTGTGGCATATGAAATAGAGAAGTGTTACTTTATAACTCCAGTCCAGAAAACCACCATCAACCAACTTTAACTTAGAGGCTACGCATTTGTTGTAATCTACAGCTGAAACCCTTTGCACTATGAAAATGTGAGTTAACACTACAAAAGAATTTTAAGAATATTAATTGGCTGAAGAAAATAAATTCAAAGCAGCTGAATAGCAACTACATTTTTATTAATGTTAGCTTTAAAATATGGGAAGAATATTAAAGTAGAAAAAGTGTTTGGTTTCTAAGTGAACTGAAAGGGTGCATCAGCCAAATAACAAATTTCTTAATCTGTCATATTATCCAAGGGATATCTTTGGGTTTCTTCTGTAGTTGCAAATGTTAGCCAAAGTGAAGAATTCAGTAGCCTTTGGAATCTTGCCAGTGAGAAGGCTGAGGGTGCACAAGGAGTAGGGAGGGGATACAGCTGACACTCACTAACAAAAGGGAAGTACCGCACCCTATGGCATCATGGTCAGGAGTAAAAGCTGGGGAAGAAGAAGGAAGGGGGGGCATTCAGAGTAATGGTATTTGTCTTCCCAAGTCACCATTACATGTGATGGAGCCCTGTTCTCCTGGGAATGGCTGAACTCCTGCCTGCCCATGGAAAATGGTCAATTAATTCCTTGTTGTGCTTTCCTTATGTGTGCAGATTTTTATTTACCTATTAAATTGGTTTTTTATCCCATGCTATAAGTTCTCTTGTGTTTACTCTTCTGTTTCTCTCCTCCATTCTACTGGGGATGTGGAGTGAGTGAGGGGCTGTGTGGGACCAAGCTGGGGTTGAATTATGACAGCCTCCTTAGGTCACAAATATGTTTTTTTAAAGCTGTCTTTTTTAAGTCTGGCTTTTTTATGCCATGTCAAGAACTTCTGGGGTTTTTTGTAAGGCAGGAAACACTGTTTATTCTAGCTCCAGGGAAATCAATTTTAGCATCAACTTCTTGTTTTAAATATAAGTTAATATGTTTTCACAGAATCACAGTTAACCACAGAATCACAGAATATTCTGAATTGGAAAGGACCCACAAGGACACTGTTGGCCCTCCTGGCTGCCCGGGCACTGCTGACTCACGTTCAACTTGCTATCAATCAGAACTCCAGATCCCTTTCCATGGCACTGCTCTCCAGCATTGCATTCCCCAGTCTGTCCATACATCCAGGGTTGTCCCATCCCAGGTACAGAATCTGGCACTTGCCCTTATTATACTTCATACAATTGGGATTGCCTAGGTCTCTAATTTATTGAGGTCTCTGCAGGGCCTCTCTGCCTTCAGTGAGTCAACAGCTCCTTCCAATTAAGTATCATTGGCAAAGGTATCCCTTTGAGTCCTGCTTCCAAGTCATTTATGAAGATGTTGTAGAGCGTAGGGCTGAGGATGGAGCCCTCTGGAACCCCACTAGTGACAGGTTCCCCATCTGATGTCACCCCATTCACTGTAACCCTTTGTGCCTGACCTGTAAGCCAGTTGCTCACCCATCCCATGATGTTTTTGTCCAGCTGTGTGATGGACGTTCTGTCCAGAGAGTTCCTGTGAGAGACAGTACGGAAAATATAGTACTGAAATACATATACTGAAATGTATTCATACGTACTGAAATAGTACAGTACTGAAATCCGGGAGGATGACATCAGCTGGCTTCCCTTGATCAACTGGTGGGTTACCCTGCCATAGAAGGAAATCAGATAAGCAGAACTTTCCTCTCATGAAGCCATGCTGGCTCTCACTGATGATTTTATTGTTCTTCAGGTGTTTTTCAATACCTCCCAGAACAATCTTTTCCATAACTTTACCAGGCACTGAAGTGAGACTAGCAGGCTTGTAGTTTCCAGGGTCCTCTTGAACTTTTTGAAAACTGGGACAATATTTGCCAGCTTTCAGTCAACTGGACCTCGTTAGATTCCCAAGACTTCTCAAAAATCATCAAGAGAGGCTTCGTGAGGACATCAGCCAGCTCTTTAAGTATTCTTGGTGGATGAATCCCATCAGTCCCCATAGATTTATAGGGATCCAGCTGGAGCAGCACATCCTGCACAATTTCAGGTTCAGCTGGGAGCTGATCATTTTCACAGCCATGGACCTCCAGCTCAGGGCACTGAAACCCCCTTCGTCCATCATCAGTGTTGAAAACAGAAGTAAAGAATGCATTAAACACCTCTGGTTGTTTACGCCGTTTGTGAGGTGCCCATCCTTATCCTGTAGAAGACTGATATAGTTTCTGCACTGCCTGATGCCATGTTTTAAAAGAAACTCTTTGTTGTCCCCCATTATTTTTATTTTAACTAAGTATCACAGTTAAATCTTTATTATCCTTTTTCTAATACATGCCTTCTGGAGAACTTGACAGCACAGGCAAGCCTGATTCAGCAGGTGCTGGAAGCAGATAAGCTTTATTTTTGCTGTGATGGTCTCTTTTTTATATTGTTAAAAATGTACACCAAGAAAAAAATTCTCATATTTTGCATATACACAAAAAATGAGATTACAAACAAGAGAGAAAAAGATATGTGTTTAAATACAGTTATGCATAAAGCCATAAATATATTTGCATTTGAGACCTAAACAGTATTTGCCAAATGTAGGTACATATGTACTAAGAGAGAAAAAGATATGTGTTTAAATACAGTTATGCATAAAGCCATAAATATATTTGCATTTGAGACCTAAACAGTATTTGCCAAATGTAGGTACATATGTACTATGTTTCATAAGGTTTAAATGAGAGGGTTTCTGTCTTGTAAAAGCATGGTTATGATAATTGTGATTGACTATACAATTCTGGGAAGATTGGCTGATCTCTCTGTCTACTGCGCAGCCATTTAGAGGGTGGAGGGATGGGCAGTCAGGAACCTTCTAAAATTCAACAAAGGCAAGTGCAGGGTCCTGCACCTGGGGATGAATAGCCCCCTGCACCAGCACAGTCTGGGGGTTGATCTGCTGTGGAGAAGGACCTGAGGGTCCTGGTGGACAACAAGCTGTCCATGAGCCAGCAGAGTGTCCTGGTGGCCAAGAAGGCCAGTGGGATCCTGTGGTGCTTTAGGAAGAGTACTGCCGGAAGGTCAAGGGAGGTGATTCTATCCCTCTACTCAGGCCTGGTGAGGGCACACCTGGAGCTCTGTGTCCAGTTCTGGGCTCTTCAGGACAAGAGGGACATGGAGATCCTGGACCAAGTCCAGAGGAGGGCCACAAAGATCATGAAGAGACTGAGCACCTCACTCAGAGGAAAAGCTGAGGAAGCTGGGCCTGTTGAGCCTCGAGAAGAGACAACTGAGTGGGGACCTCATCAATGTCTGTAGGTATCCAAAGGGAAGGTGGCAAGAGGGTGGATCCAGGCTCTTCTTGGAGGTGCCCAGCAATATGACAAGAGGCAACGGGCAGAAACTGATGCACAGGAAGTTCCACCCGAATACAAGGAAGAAGTTTATTGTGTGGGTGACTGAGCACTGGGACAGATTGCCCAGAGAGGTTGTGGAGTCTCCTTCTCTGGAGATATTCAAGAACCATCTGGATATAATCCTGAGTAATGTGCTCTCCCTGTTTGAGCAGGGAGGTGGGACCAAATCGCCTCCAGTGGTCCCTTCCAACTTCACTAATTTTGTGATTCTGTGGTAATTTTACTAGATTTCCAGAGTATTGGTTTTGTCTATCATATGAAATCTTGGCTGGGGAAGGTACAAGGAATTTTTCTAACATTTCTAAAAACTCTCTGTAAATTTCCATAGCTACAAAATATTTCATGCAAGAATATTAGGTAGCATTAATCAGCATTAGTCCTCTGATAGCAGTGGAACTAGGAAGATTTATAGAAGCTGATTATCTTGTCCCAGATATTCAACCTATTAAATATATTTGCACTACTCAGTTATGATATGCATTTCACTTTTATGAAGTAAATGCAGAGACTACCATTCACAGATGTTTTTGAACTGTATTTTTCACTAGTTGACTTTGTGAGGTATTTCATCTAAAAGTTCAAAACAATTTCTCATCATCTTTCAGCACAGTGCTGATAAGCATACATTTGAGTAAGTGACTGAAACCTTAAATTTAATTTGGTGCAAAACTTTGTTTGATATTCCCGAAAGAGAAATAAGTTTCTATTTATTTTGGTGAGCTCTGATAAACATACATTTGAGTAAGTGACTGAAACCTTAAATTTAATTTGATGCAAAAATTTGCTTGATATTCTCAAAAGAGAAATAAGGTTCTCTTTATTTTGGTGAGCTACTGAAGTTTTGAAAATTGTTGAATATTGGAGTTGTGGTATGCATGCGTGTAGAGCTGTGGACTGTTAGTTAAAAAGATTAACACAAACGCTCTTACATGAATAATTTTGTTCTTACGGTGTGTGCTAACATACTTCAGATTCTTCAAAGATATTGATAATGCATTTGTTAGCATTTCAAAGCCTACCACTGATTTTGAGAATGCTAACCTGTAGTAGCTTTTAAAAGATCATGAAGTGAAATTCTTACTCCGTTAAAATGAATCATATTACTTTATTAATTACACCTTGATCTGGCTTTTACTTTTCCACTTTAAATGACGTTTGATGTTTTTCAGAAAGTGAAGTAAAAGTAATACAAGTACTCATTGTTCAAAGTTTGGACTGTATAAAATATCAATAATATGGAAAGGATACAAGCTGTGTACACTGGGACGTAATAAAAAAATACATAAGGTTGCAACTGCTAGGAAGTTATTGAAAACGTAGAAAATCCATTTGATCTGCATTCTAAGCCATTCTTAATTAGCATTACTTAGAGAATTACCATCAGAAGGGACCTAAAATTTATTTTGCTTTTTCAAAAATTGCATTTTTAAATAAGATTGCATGGTTATGTGTGTATGCTTTATTTTTGATATTCATTAATAACCTGGAAAAATAATTATAGTTAAAATAAAAATAGAAAGCAAACAACTGAATTTTGCCTTTAACAATTTTTTTTTTTCTTTTCATGAAGCATTCCTCTTTGCCATCTAAAACTACTTAAAAATGAAGATACAGAAGACAAACCAAATGAAAACAGCAGATTTTTTGAAGTATGGAGAACGAGTACATTTGAACCCAGTGAGGCCTGCTCAAGCACAGGGGCTGCTACATGGTTCAGAAGTGTTTTCTGCTGTGTGACCTGAATTTGTATTCTGAACAAGAAGATGCTGGTTCCAGCAACAAGTGGCCCAGCAATACCAGTTTTGAAGGCTGCATGACCCTGCTTGTCTTGCTGAAAGACCAAAGCAGGTTGCCTTGCTGATGCATCTGTACTAATCCCAATACACAGGTTGCCTTCCTCAAAAACTGGCCTGGGTACCAACTTGGGACACAAATGTGAGCTCTTTTAACACACTCCGAGTGCACTGTATAGGAAATATATCTAGTTCTTCACGTAGGTTCAGTTCTTCCTTAGGGAAAGCTTTAGTTGAAATATTTATAGATTGTATGGTTGAATCACAGCTGACTTACCTGTCTATCAATTCGTATACTGCACTCTGTTCCATCCCTGTCTACTTGAGACAAATGGAGAGAAAAGAATAGATTTTTTTCTTCACTTTAAATAGGAAGATCTTATATTAGTGTTGAAATTAAAAGAATTAACCAGAATAGTTTTCTGACTTGAAAATAATAATGGAAAAATGTCTTTGACCTCAAAGGAATAGGTTTAAAGTCAAATATAGAACCAATACACTAATATTTTAAAGTACGTGTACCAATCTGCATGACCGCTACATGTTCATTTGGTAAAAATTATCTCTTTCTTTCTGTATATGAATATATTTGCTTAAATTAATTCATAACATTTTATTTCTGTCCTTGATTCATGACAGAATTCATAAGGATAGACATTCCATGGATTGTTTGTCAGACATTTGTTTAGAGATATTGAGATAAAAATAGATATCTAGTTATAATTTTGTGTTTAACTATAGATCCCAATGCATAATCATATGAGTGTCAATTTTCTTACATATTCTTATTTGTCCTTAATTTGATACTGTTTAGGAAAAGAATGAAGGTTTTATAGCTACAGATTTTTTTTAGCATTTCAATCAGATGGGATTGTTCCTATAATAAGCCTTATCTACTCTATTTTTAAAGTTAAAAAAAAACCTTAGCAAAAATTTTGCTTGGCTGACCCTCACATGAAATAGATATATCCATTCAATGCCTGTTCTTCTTTACCCTTTTCCACCTTACTTTTTACCACCAGATACAGTCAAGCAAAGCACTCAAGTGCATTTGAATGGTGAAAACCCTATGAATAATGAAAGTACTGTAAAGGTGACAATGTCAGGATCATGAGTGTGTTTGTTCGTGGTCAGGGCTGGATCTCCCCAATCTTTACAACATGCTCTTATAATCTTACAGTCTCAAAGTTGTATGATAAAATAATAACATAAAAATACAATAGGTTTCATGAGAGAGTTTTTTAAGAGGAGAAACAGATATCTATGTTTAAAGACAGTCTAAAATAGACTGAAATATTAAGAGTACTTAGTATGCTGAGTATAAATAGCATAAATACTGTGCTGTGAATAACACTTTGAAGATCACCTACTTTACTTTATCAGTATTGTATAGTCCAGAAGTTTCATCTGTTTCACTCATAAACAGAAGTTGTACTTTGTAACATCAAGAAATAAGCAGAGGTTTTAGTTAGACTAGTTGGTTTTACAGGCTGTTGCAGAATCTCTTGTTAGAGTTGTTATAGCCAAGGGGGTGTCGACAATTCCATTTCTAAGGGTTTATAATCAGACTGTAAAAATGGGCTTTAGACTGAAATTGACAGCTTAAGTCTCAACTCAGAACCAAGTTCTTTTAAAAGAACACATTTCCATAGCTATATTCTCTCTTCTGTACTAAAATTGCATGGCTTAGTTCAGCTTCTATAATGAGCTCATCTGATATTTTGTTAACACAACAGCAGCTCTGAGTTGCTAAATAGAACCCTGTTCTCAACATAACGGTGGGAACACATCATTATATAAGAGGGTAGCATTTTTTTCAGTTTCCTAAGTAGCATATAGGTATGCATATACTTTTTTCCTGCTCCTGCATCTGTAGAGACTGAAAAGACCTCGGTTTAGCCCAAAATACAGTGCATTGTCAGAATATCCCTATTGAAAACTCAGAGAGCTGAGTTGGGTCTCAGTCACATGAATTGCTGCCTCAGCTGATGTCTTTTGTGCCAAATCTATGCTGCTTCTGAATTTGTTGTTTTTGGGGGTATTCTTGGGGTCTTTTCTGGGGGGTGGTGGTAGAGTTTTTTTAATTGCACCAGTCTGGCTTTAGTCATCCCGAGGTAATGCAAAATATATGCTACTCAATTAAATCCTTGGCCACTTTCTACACATATTTTCCCTAAAGCAACAACCAGTTTTTCATCTGTATTATCACCTCATTAAAGCATGCCAGATAAAGACTAGGTAATCTGCAAGTAAACATTTATCAGGTTACCTCTATAGGGTGAACTATAAAATAAATCCTATGGTAGAAAGGAAAGATATTCTATCTTATACATGGTATGCTTTTATGAAATATTCTAGCTATGTGAAGTAATGGTCTGATTACGCCATTATGTTGAACTGGAAAAACTTAGTGTAGTACTGCAGAGAGGGATGTTTCCTTCAGTTCTTTTATGTAAGTGGAAGAAACAAAGGCTTTTTGGAATTTCTTGACACATTTACATCTTCCATGTATCTACCTGATAGGTTCATTTGTCAAGGATATCATACAGTTTGCCCATCAAAACATTAGTAGAGTTAATTTTACATTGCATCCAAAGCTGTGAGATTAAATCAGTATGAGATATCTGAAAACCTGGCATAAGGGTACGTGTCTAATAGTTCATCATATTGCTTATTCAATAGTACATATTATAAAGTCATTCAGACAGTGGCCTCTAAGGCATTACTCTAACAAATCTTATATTTCCTGTTAATAGGACTGTTCTTTTCCTGCAGCTGGGTGTTTATCATTCTCCATCTGACCGTGAAGAGCTCAGTACACAATTTTTACTGCATGTCATTGTCCTCTCTCTGTAATGTTGAAAATGAGGATCAAACATGGTGTATTTCAATGGTCATGATCTAAATGGTTTCTAGAAGTACGGGGGAGAATAGAGCATTGAGATATGTTGCTCAAAGGCAAGGATAAAACACTTTATGTATACAAAGAATACATATATATGAGGATTTTCCGTGCTAACACAGTGTTGTACATTGGACTCCAATGGAAGTTTCTTTTGGTAGTTTTCCCTGGACTGTAGGCATATACACATTGCAGGTATGTGAGACTGGTTTTGCATGCTCAAGGTGTATTGCTTTGTCTGAGACAGAAGCTATTCCAAATGGTTCACAATAAAGGGTGATAACCAGAGCTGCCATACAAAAGTTGTGCTGTCCTGTGATGGTCATACCCTTTTTTTGACAATGCCATAATGCTTTCAATGCTTTCAATGCTTTCAAACTGGGAATCATGACTGTGTTCTTACCAACCAACTTTTAACCAAAGCAGACCTAAGAACCCGTTTAGATGCAGCAGCATGTTTTTTGCTTTACACAGCTCTTTCTGAGTACTGGAAAGGCCCTAGTACAGACAGGGCAAACAGGCTCTGGAGTCTTGTGTGTGTTTTATAATTTTCCATTATGCTGTTGCTTTCCTGGGTTGAAAGCCCACAAAGAACTCAGTCAGAGTTCACTGTCTGACTTTTGATGTGTAACACTCTTGAAGACTTTCTGCAAATAACTCCTGAAAGTAACGAAACACATGGCAGAGCAAGTCATAGGTTCTGAAATGCTCACAAAAACTTGCAAGAGTTCTGGCACAGAGAGCACAGCAACCAATAAAAATCAATATTTTCAATGGTCAAAAAGTTAGTATAAAATGTTAGTAAAGTAATACAGCCATGTCATATAATGTATACATTGCAGAATGACTCTACATTGAGCTTAATGTCGTGAAGATTAATTTCTTGGGAAAGCACACGGATGATAGAAAACTGAAATGTCACTAAATATTTTTATTTAATGAAGAAACATAATTCCTATTTAAAAACTCTTTAGTTTCTTTCATAAGTACCTAACTTCTGAGTTTATATTTCATGGAAGATTATATGATATAGTAAAAATGTAGAAAGAATATAGTAAAAAGTGTGTGAATCTGTGGTGAATAATTTGCTGAATGTACTGCAGCTCAGAGAACAGTGAAGATGTGAGGTTATGCAAAATGCATATACTCCTGAAGAAGTTAATAATGTCCTTTCTCACAGTTAACCATAACTTCCTTTTTAAAATTGGTAATATTATAAGAGGATCTATCTATATTAAAACAACATCAAAATCTGCCATAATATGGATATGATTTTGTATGTCACTCGCACATCTGAAAAGCAATTGAACTGGATGTCTTGGCTCATGAAATGTTTACATGGTAGGTTTATGGATGTAGTGTAGTTTTATACTTCACTGCCTATGATCTATGAACAGTACAACGTGGTTCTTTCTTTGAAACTATGAGTAATGGGTGAGATGATGTTCAGTTTATCATTTTATAAAGTCTTCATGCTCACAATCAAGTTGAAATCCTTTATTCTCACTACCTTTGAAAGCTGAATTCTGTATTGTAAGGGTAGCTTGACTCACACATGCAAGTCAAAAAGCCTGTGACAGAGACTTCTAATACAGCATTAATGAAGATCATGTGACCATCAAAGAACAGGTGCCTAGTGTAAGCAAATTGTCCAAGCTCCATAGGTCAAGAACAGCAGAACAACAGACTTTCTCTATCTGTGTTAGAATTCCAATTTCAAGTGTTCACCCAAGTAGTGTGTGCACAGGTTTGGCTAGCAGACACATGATTTTGTATTTCTGAAACACTAAAATTATAATTTGGCTAAGGTCTAGACTTTATCTGTGTTTTGCTGATTATCTTTCCTGTAAGGATGCAGAATTATTTCTGCATTTAGGAGGATTTTACAATTCTGTCTTTTTGGAAAAAGTAATGAAGGGCTTCATGATTGTCATATGAAAGGGGATTTCCTTGTACTCTTTGTGTTTAATTGGTCTGTCAATGCCCCAGGAAAGCCAAGCCCCTTGTGCCCAACCCGTTTGTCAGTGTTATGTTATGGGGACTCCACTGAACAGTGTTTTGTGTCAGAGGGCAGTTCAAATACTGTTCAGGGACATGCTACAACAGCATATTGGAGTCGAATCTCTTATTACAAACCAGAAGGAGGTAACCCCTCTCAGATCCCCTCAGTTTCATTGGGTACCTTATCTGCTGTCATTGACTGCTATTGCCCTTGAGGCATTAATGCTAAACTGTTCACAAAGTAACAGCCTTTATTAATAAAAACAGTGACAATAGAAAATTATGATGGGTTAATGTTTAAAGATTGCTGTTGTTAGTAACTAACTGCAAAAACAAATTTGAAGCAATATACAGGCAATTTCTAAACACCAATGAAAGCCAGCTTGAGTTAATAATTTAGTGCTCACAGAGTAAGGTTCTTACCCAATAGATGTCCCTATGGAAGAGAAGACAGGTTTAGCCAGTTGACTGATCCCAGAAGTTACTTCTGTATCTTCTCTCCATTCCTAACTCACTTTTATACTATTTCTTTATATTTAGGTGGAACTGATTGTCTCCTGTCATACCTTTGTTACTGAGTGGTGTAAAATTCTCTTACTTGGCTGTTAAAGATATAGCAAATAAAATATAGAGTGCATGCTTGGTGAGAGGAGATCATACCATGGGGCAGGTAACTTTGGGATGGAGGTGTGAGTTAGTATTACAATTAGATAATAATGAGCTGAATTAATCTGAAAAGAGTGATATCCCCACGGTTGCTGGTTCAGCAGCAAGACACCCCCTTGGCTGACAGCTGCTGTGTGGTGCATCAGGTCCATGGCAGCATCACAGTCCCATCTCTACACGGACTACAACAGAGCCTGGCTGCAGCGTTTCCACTCTGCTGCACCCTCTGTTTATCCCTCACTGTGTGCTGAAGGTTGCAGGCTGTGGGGAATGTATGTAGGGAATGAATCATCATGGAATAGATTTCATGCATGCTGACCAGATTCCAACCAGGAAGTAGCAACTGCATTTCACCTCATAATTTCTGTCCAAACTTCTGTTAGAATATGAATATAACTTAACAGTTTTTTCTCATTTTACCCCCAGCCATCTCCCCTCAATGGTAGAGAAGAGGAGCTTTTTCAAGCATGGCTCATAGGTCAGACTGAGATCCTATGCCTCCTACAATATTATCGCACATGTGTTCAGTGGTGGCTAAACTCAACCAGGACTCTGTATGCTCAGTCATGTACTGAGCAAAATTCCAGCTGGCTGAGTTGTTGAAGGGCAAGCTTGTATTTTGTAGCTAGATATACAGAATTGTGAAAACCCCCTTTATCTGTATTTTTAGTGTCAGCCTGGAAGGATATATCACAGGTCTAAGGATATTTCATATGCAGCATCCTCTTAGAATTTGGAAGCTGAACAAACGAAAGAGAAACAGCACAAAGGTTAACACTGTACTGAGAGAACGTGAAAGGAAATAGAGAAGTATCAGCTCAGCAGTTGAACTCTACCCTCATGGCCTTTGCAAAAGGTGGAAGGTTGCCTGGGACAGAGTGGTCCCAGATGGGCACTGATATTTTCCAGACTGAGTACCAGGGTTCTATCTGTTATATAGAAATAAAGAATACAGTGTGTCCAATTCAGCATCTGAAGTGAGACATTGGAATGACTTAAACTATTTTGTCATATCTAGGCTTAAAGCTCATATTTCTCTTGCATAATGCTGCATTTGCTTAAAATAGAGACACCAAATGGTAAGATTACTTAAGATGGACCAAAGTCAGCCATCAAAGAGTATGTTATAACCTTGCATTGTCATTTCATTCCCTAGTATATCCACATTCTTTGGTACGTAAAGGTATATGTATTCTCTGTGCAGAGAGAATAAACCTATAAACTCTACTGCATCTTTATAGTGTCAGTATAATGCCTAGGAACAAGTTCAAAAATCAAGATTTTTATGACTATTATAAGACACTTTGCCTTTCACAATAAGAAAACTCAATACTTGTAGCTGATCCTGTTTCTTTTTCTGAAGCTTTGTCTCATTCTGCATTCCTCATTTTACAGAAATGCTAATGATGTGTCATCAGGGAAATGGAACAGTTAAAGTAAAACAGCACCCCCAATGATATTTTCTAACTCACCTGGCTTTAAAAAAGCTTTATCTTGTCAGAGACATCTTAAGTACATAGTTAAATGGGACCACAAATTTTATTTTCATTTTCCACATGTTTATACTAAAAACTTCTTTGAAACTCCTGTAACAGATGTTATTAGACAGCTAATGCTACTACAGCTCATATAAATATAAATTTACACGTTTATGTTGAATTCCATTTAAAATATTTTGCACAAAACCATGTTTAACAGGATACCTTTAACATTTCCGACTTCAGTGAAAATGGAATGCATCATTTCAAATTAACATAAAGCAGAGAAATCAAAGCAGATCAAAACTGGCCATTTAGTCCATTACATTGCCAGCCACAGTGGTGAATACTGAATGTGAATCTTTACTGAAAGCAAGTGAATAGAATCATAGGAGTGATTTGAGGCACTGAGGAGCCAAAGCTTCTCAAAATGCTCTCCCTGAGTCTCTAATCATGTTTCAGAAGATCACCAAGGCAGAGGCAGTGTCTTTGCATATAGTAGTACTTCCCAGGCTAGTTAATGAAAGAAAAAGCTGACATTTAGTGTCTACAGATGTGTTGCAATGAGGAATTCCAGAACTTATGTGTATGACTTAAAAAAATGTCCTATTTTGGGGGTTTTTTTGAGCCTGTTGATTGATGAGTTATCTGTAAGAGACAGTGAACAGACTTTACCTATTCACCATACCAATGCTATTCACATCCCTCCCTTTGGTTGTTCCAGTATTGAAAAGTCCTACATTTCAGTTGCTCTTTGCATGGAGTTCTTTCTCTACTTTGAATCAGCCTGCTTTTCTCCATTTTTTCCCCCTGTTTTCTGGAACAGCACAAAGTGTGAATGCACAATGGCAGACTTCAGTTCCTTTTCTATCCCTCTCCTAATAATACCTGGTGTCCTATTTCCATTATCAGATGCTTCTGAACAGTTGCCTAATATTTTTATTAGAATTCTTTGGGCTTGTTATAGCCCAAATTTTTAATTTCCCTGCAGGTCATATCACAAAACTGTATATTTAAAGCTGGGACTGTCTTAACCTATGTGCATTTCTTTTTGTTTATCTATTTTTCTTTTGTGTGTGACGTTTTGTTAGAAGCACTTTCTGCAGTAATCCACAATTGGCTTTTGGGAATTCTCTCCTGAAGCACTTACTACCACCATGCACTTCTCTCTCACCTGTCCAGAGTATATCATGCAGCCCAGGTCCTCCTCCACCTCACATCCAGAGGCAACCTACCCCCAATATGAAAACAGAAAATGTTTTGCACTGTATGTTTCCTAATTTCTACTGCTTCTTCAATAGATGAAGAAACTGTTATGTAAAAATGTTTAAAGTTTAATTATCCTTACCAAAATTAAGTTAATTCATTTTAGGCTGGAGCAGTGTTGTGCGTTTGTGAGAAACTGGACTGTTAGTGGCTCAAACATTCAGCCACTTGCAGGAGCCACCCAGGAGCTGTAGGAGACTGGACTATTGGTGCCAGTGGCTCAAACAATGGGCTGGCTGCTTTGCCACAATGCACAGAGTGGCTTCCCAGGTGCAGGAGGGCAGGTAATCCTGAGCCTACAAAGTGGGTTCCCAGATAAAGGAAGAGGCTGACAAGAGGAAAATCCTGTGAGGTCAGTTCTTCTTATCATGCCAGTGTATTCCCTTACATAATGACTCAGCTGTCAAAATTCCCCTCTGAAGTAGTGGGACACCCACATGTAGAATGAAGGTATTAATTTTGGCTGATAGGCCATGATCTATTCAACTAACCCTGACATAAGAGACACCTGCAACATCTTAGGAAGTATCAGAGACCCACAAAATGTCTCGTGATCCAGTATTATATCATACAGGGGAGCTATGGGGACGTTTCCACCTAGCCTCAGCGTAATATAAACCCCATGGGTCTGATGTTTTGTGGATTCTTTCCTGCCACCACTTGATGGATTACAGTATGCAACCCCTGAGAAAAGGACCCATGGGATGTAGTTGTAATCTGTGGAGTAGTGATATTCTTTCTACTTAATCTGTTTCTTTGTCACAATTTTTCTCTCCCTCCCTCTCACTTCTCTATCTCTATCTCACATTTAATGTTAAATAAAACCCATGCTATTGACTTGGCATATGGTCTCATTTGCACCTTAATTTGGGCAGAAGCATCCCTAAGAATTTAGATAATTGGATCCTAAGAGTGTTGTAGAGTTTAATGAAGTTACAGAATATTTCTAAATGAACATTTACTTTGTGTGTTTCAATATTTTCTACTAGGTTTAAATTTGTGCCTCCAACAACTTTCTAATATCACAAAATCTGCATTGTTTTGCAGATAAATTTTTGTTTTCCAGCATTCATTGGGAGTTCCATGAGGGCACAGTTCACTGTTATACAGACATAAAATATACACTGGTTTTTTGACAGACTGTCCTAGTTCAAATTGCAACAGTCAACTTTTCCAATTCATTTTTCCCTCAGACAGACAGCCTAACCCACCCAGATACACAGAAGTAGAATTAACATTCAGGTACCCACATCTTTTTTACATTTGTTATTTGTTTCAATCATATGCTATTCCTCTAATGCAGACTGTTCTTCTTTCAATAAACTCTCATGGTATTTCTTAGAATAATATAGGTCCCTTTTATTTTCCAAATTACCCTAACTAGGCCTGGCAATTTTATCAAGTGGTAATTGCCTCTGTAATTCTTTGGCTTACTTAAAACTGTGTGTGTGTATGAATAAAACCTGAAAGCTGTAGATATGGTTCCACAAATTGTTTCTGTAATGTACAGTATGTTCTACTCATACGCATTAGGAAAAACAGAAGTTCAACATTACGAACAGACAAACTTTTGTTTAAAGTCTGCATGAAATCCTTTCAGATAAACAATTAACATCACATATTTTTGTTTCCCCAAAGTAATAATTTTCTGTTGAGATGTTTGATTTATATCTTCATTGCAAAGCCCAAATCAGAGACTGATATAGACCATCGTGTCCAATCATGGTTACTCATGTATTCAAGTAGAGTTAGGTTCTAGTAAATCCACTTAGATGTCCGGAAATCTGTTTTATTTCCTTGTCAGAAATGTGTTTTACCACAGATTGCTATTTTAATCTTTGACCAGAATTTTTTTAAAGATATTTCCAAGTCTGTGCAAACATAGGAAATTAGCCTCTTCAGAGAAAATATTTTTAGAGGAATCCTTAAGAGGAAATCTCATAAATTTGAGGCCAAGCACTTGCTTCTAGGGAGTGAATATTTTGTTTGTGTGGGGTGACAGCAGTTTTCAGCAGTGGTGCCACTAAAGGGATTGAAAATTAAAAGAGAGTTTCAAGCTCTGATTCTCATCTATGCAAATTAATGGGAATCGCACTGATGGCTTCTAAAATCTAGTTTCAAACGGGATAACTGCCTTACAAAATCAGTAATTTGTAACGAATCACTTGAATAGTACTAACACCACCTAGAGAGACACTGATCCATTAATCTTTAAAAGAAATGTGTATTTCATTCACATCTTGGGTTTCCTCCGTAGACTCTTTCTTCAAGGTCTTCCCACCTGCAAGCTCTATTCAGGAGTTTTATTTCTAATATAAGTGACTCTGAAAACCATAAACAAATACTTCTATTTAG
Organism: Monarcha castaneiventris obscurior; assembly: GCA_026261815.1. Classification (NCBI taxonomy): domain Eukaryota; kingdom Metazoa; phylum Chordata; class Aves; order Passeriformes; family Monarchidae; genus Monarcha; species Monarcha castaneiventris. The sequence continues at coordinate 29,033,350 of JAMPIT010000433.1, forward strand.
TGAGAACAACATTTTAATACCAAATAAAGGCAGTCTTGGATTTTGGAAATTTAAACCTGGGGTTGTGTGCTAGATATAATGTTTCTAACTGACATTCAAATTTGGTTGTTATATATGAACAATGAAGATGAAAGATTGTTCTGCAATACATAATTCCCCTTTTTCTGTAAATCAAACTACATACAGATAATTTTGATTTGATATGTAACCAATTAACAAGAGCTTTAATAATATGTATTTTAAAAAGCTGAAAAAATGTTGTTTTTACTTTTTTAATGGTGATTTCCAGTAATTTAATACTCAGAAACAGTGGATTCAGTGCAATTTAGAGCAAAATAGGCTCTAAAAGAAATATCCTCTTATGAGAAGTTACTTTTATTTCTACTTATGACTCAACATTATGTTTGCTATGGTTTTTTTCCCAATTTTTTCCCAGTTCCCCCTGTTAGATCCTTAGAAGAAAATAATTTTCGTATCCATTTTAAGAATGTGTGGTAGCACAGTCCAAATACAGAGGTCAGTAATTTAAGGCACAATTTAAATTGCCCACTAGTGGAATGGAAAGATGCATTCTACTTTTAAAAGTAAAATTTAAAGTTTAGTATTATCAACAGGATAGATATTTTTCCTTAGAGGAGGGGGAATGCAGATTCTCCTGTTTATTTCACACATATGCAAACTTCACATACCAAGGTAATTGGTTTCTGGATGATGGTTACACCTTGAATAGCAATAAGAGGATACTCTGTTTCCCTGAGTTTGTGTTTTAGCTTTTTCAGCTCTAGTTTACATAGCTTAATTTACAGCTATATCATGTCTCGACAGAGTAAAAATTTTCTACTAATAGTTCCATTATTTTCTCCGTGACAGAATTTAACAACATCTTCATTTAAATGCTAATTTTTTTCCAGTTAACTGCAAAAATAACGTGCTTGAAGACAAATATAACATTTCAAGCATTATAAAAAATAATACCAAAATTCATGCAAATCATCCAAATCATTCGGTAACTTTACAAGACAGCGCAAGGAGAAACATATTAGAAGTGAGTAAACAGTGAGGAACACCTCTGCAGGTTTATTGTAGGAGCATCACTGCCAACCTACCGCAGATAAAGCAGGATGGAGGATTTTTTGTGCCCTTTTTTTTCTCTTTTTTACTGTAGTGGATGAAGTAACAGATTATAAGCATATCAGCTTGGCATCTTCACAACAGACCTATGTTTTGTATTCTCAAATTCAGATGCAACTAGTTTTCATTTCCTGGCTCTTCCACTGCCACGCTAGCTAGTCAATGGCATGTCATTTAATCCATCTGGGTTTCTAGGGAGTTATCTTTCTTATTCTCCATGTCTATGTGCACTTCAATTGTTAGGTAGGCAGAATAGCTATTGCCTGTTTTTGAGCTACACTTTCATCTACAAATGGTATTTGTTGTAGTCCTATCAAATCTGGGGCAAGGTAAAATCATCATCCTGTCTCTGAATTTTATACTTTGAGCCCATTTTTTTTTTTAAGGATTTATATGGATAGAAGAAAGAATATTAGGAAATTGGAAATGAATTTGTTCATGAACTAAGACAGGAACATGCTATAAAATCATATATTGAAACAGATATACCATATTTAAATCCACATTCATTAAGAAACCCATCAGCAATATTATAGGAGTCATATTTTCCAAAGATAATATCAAAGATATTTTAAAAGAAATTCGTGCCATCAATGTGTTTCATTACTATTCCAGGGCCCTAATCTTTCGTTGTTCATAATTAAAACCAGATTAAGATTCGTTCTGGGCCCCCAGTTGATTTTTCCAAGGTGACAGCTGTAGGGATTGCTCTATATTAGACAGTACTGAGAGTATTATACATTTGAATGAGGCTTTTGAAAATGTATAATACACAGTTTTTAAAATTTTATATTTCATTAAAGAAACCACCATCTGAAAAATGGTACTAGCTACTATGGCCAAAGTAAAACCAGTGAAGTCTGTGAAGGTATAGCCACACTTTTTTATATTACATTGTAATGTATTTGAACTGGCTATCTTTTTACCAAGTAAAGGGAAATTCCGTCTAAAAAATCCCTGCCAAAATGTATAACTCAATGCTTTTCAAAGACTCATATCTCTTTCTCTCATTAATAGTCAGCTCTGTGTGGAAAGATCTTGGAGCTGCTTGAAGTGAGGTACTGGTGAGACAGGTTCTTTTCACTTAATTTAACTCCTATAAATGTAAAAAAATACAAAATGAAATGAAATGAAATGAAATGAAATGAAATGAAATGAAATGAAATGAAATGAAATGAAATGAAATGAAATAAATTAAATAGGAAAGAGTAGAAATTCACATGCTGAAAGGATGGAGACGTTGAAATCCAAGAAATAAAATTAAAACAGAAACTACCAAGAGGAACTTATAGAATTTTAAACCAATCACTACAGCCATTTAATTCTCATAACAAAATATTTCTCCTCCCATTTTAACATGATGTAGCATTTTTAACCCCAACACGGGCAATGTGAAATCAGCACAGGAGTAAATATAACTCTTGTTCAGCAAACTCCCAAAATATTTTGGGATGCAATCAGGATAGCTGGATGATTTTCCCTACTGGGAGCACTGTTCACACTACATCTACTTCCTGTAGGTCCATGCAAGCTGGCAAATGCACTCAGTTGTTTCAGTTAATTAGACAATGGTTCCTTGATGCAGAATGAAGATGAATCCAATACCTGATATGTGGAGTTCTGAAAGTTTGTAAGCGGTTGTTATTTTTGGCATGCTTCAGCAAAAAAATACACTTATATTTTTATAAATATGTAACTGCTACATTGTGCTGGTCAGCTACTGCTTTTAAGCAGCTGAGTTCTGATTTACATGCTAAACCTACAGTAGTGATGCAGACAGGTTACATCTAGTATAAAGCACAGGTCACTATTTTACAGACGTCATTTTCCCCAGTTTAGGACAAAAAGGACATTTAATTTTGTAGTTATAACCCCCCTTTTTTGCTAGGGTAATAGCCTTTAAATATATGTCTGGTGGGTAGGATCAGACTCCTTTTCCAAATTGATGATCCTTTACAAAGATAAGTCACTTGATAAAGTATGAAACTCTAATAAAAATTGTATTAGAATGCAAACATACTAGTCTGAAACACTGTAGACCAGTTTTTAACTGTGGTATTAGGAAAAAAAAGAATTTCCCTCTTTTTCACAAAATCTAGGGAAGGAAAAGGGAGAAGGGTCATCCAAACTTGTTTACAATGAGAAAGAGAGGTGAGTTATTACAGAGTGTTGCTGTATTATTAATAGAAGTTTGGTATCTGTGTTATTTCAGATGCACATTTCCCAGGTATACTCGGAACATAAAAAGCTTGTGAGTTCTGCAAGTATTACAGTAAGCCTCTGATTACTTTTCATGGGGATGTCATGGCAAGGATTGCAAGCTAGTGGTATAGGAAGGAGACCGAAACAGGTCTCTAGGCAGCTGCTAAGCTTCAGTGGAAGAGAAAGGGAAGTACTTCTCCTGAACAAAATCACAAAGGGCTGAGAAATAACTGAATAGTGACGTCCTGATATTGCATTATATTTGCCTTCTGGTGCAACTCCAGTGCTTGCTTGCACTCCTGCCTGAGTATTGTGATAAAAGTGTGAGACACTCCACCACAATGTGGAGTCAGGGCAGCAATTTGTAATTATGTTGTTGCTGTCCAGCTCTATCAGATAAAGTATTTTGCATGTCTCTCTTACAGAGGGTCACTGACCTACAACATGCATCTGCCAGCAGAAGTTTTTGTGGTGTTAGATGAGAAATCAAGTGTCAGAATTTTAAGCAGTAGGTCATCTGTGATTTACAAAGGAAATTTAGGAGAACACAGTCTGAATCCATGCATCAAATAACAAGTTTCAAATACAATTGATCATTAGGTAAAGAATGCTCTTGCATAGCAGAAAGATTTCATATGTGACCAAGTCAATACAAATCTGATGATGGAAAAACTGCCGTGATGAGTTCTGAATTATCAACAATGTGGATACGTGGTGATACTGAGTACTAGTAGATATATAAAGTATCTACATTATTAACTGGAAGCTAATTTAAATGTATAATTTTTGTGTATAATGAACAGGAGTCTCTAATTCTGAATTTCCATGTATCACTAATAAATTGGAAGACTAATTAATAAAATATTGCTGTAATATTAAATAGCTAATTTACCAAGCAAATTGTTTTTGAACTCTCGTGTGAAGCTGCCTGTGGTTATGTCAGATGATACTGTATGTTATGTACTGAAGTGTATTTTGACTGCCAGAATACTCTAGAGTAGACCACAACACTATAAATCCACGTGTGCTGCTGATAACATAACCCCAGAAAAGCTGGCACATTTCTTATGCAGAATACTTATTCTCTTTCATGTAAAACAAAATTTTACAGATAGAGAAATTGAAGATACTGCTTTTAAAGTTGTTTGGGGCAGCATATCACATTTTAGTTTCATCTAATTGGAGTGCCATTTAAAAACAAGAGCTACTAAATGAGAAGCTGGCCAAAGAAATGGGAAAAGTATAATAATCAGTTTAAATATCAAGCTTCAAATGTGGATTTAAACTCCCAGTAGGAATGGGATGGAAATTTAAACCTTGTCCCAGACTAAGGAATATTTTAAAACCTTGATTATAGAAAATGTTCACTGCAATTTTTGAATAATATTCAGTATCTTTGAACAGTGAGGAAACAATGATCAATGAAGTATATGTTCTATTCTGGGGTATAAAACTGTTCTTATATGCAATGCATATAGACATAGTTGTAAAACAAAATAACATCATTAGACAACACATGAAAGAACTCTTTAAAGTAGTATACAAGTGTTTTGTTGCCATATTTAGAGACTTGCTTAGGTAAGATTTTATCACATCTAATATTTGAGGGGGAATCTTCATCAATCAGGAAGTCTAAATGATCTCCTTGTATTGGAGGTAGAAGTGAGCCCAAGACAACTGCTCTTTCAGCACTGTTGTAGGTATTTCCAGAACTCCACAGTTCAGAGGTGCTAAGTATAGCAATCAGATTTCACCTAGGCTTCTCCATGATTTAATGGTCTTATACTTAAGTAAGCCATAAAGTTTAATGGTAGTGGTTTTGTTTAAGGCCAGAAGCATGCTTATATACTTTTTTGGACCAAGACCATTAACACCATCATTGAAATAGCTGAACAACACAAGTGAGGCAATAAATAGAACATTTTGTGGAGGCAAGTTCCTATTTGTATTACCATCCCATTGATCCAGGGACAAGGGAGGAGGAGACTGAAAGTAAGATTTTTCCCACTTTCACAAGGAGGCATGATGCTTTGCTCCACAAGCAGTTCCAAATGAATCACAGGAGATTAAACAGACAATCATAGTTTGGCTTGAAACAGCTCTCAGAAAACTCACACAGGAAGTTTTTGTCAGATCCTAACCCTGCATTATCTGACTCTTAGCCAATGCTTTAACTACAAGACAATCTGAATTGCCTTAGTTTCCAATCTCCTTTTCCAGAAGGTTACTATTTTTTTTCTTCCCTCATATGGTGTGAGTTTCAATGATTACATGAAGAAGATGTGGTGTGCGGGAGGTGTGGGGGGAAGGAAAAATATTATTTCAGTATAAGAAAGGCTCAGGATTTTAAGATTGAAAGTTCCTTAGCCTACTCACAAACTTCTTCACTATTGCCTTACTTTTTATTCATAAAGTATGAATTTTTAATCTGGTAGTTGTAAAATGGGCAGGTGAAATCAGGTGTTATAGCCGACTGCATAGATTTTGAAGAGTAAAATTCAAACAAAATAATTTAAGTCTTGAAAATTATTACTGCCATCATGAAATTAATATAAATGCCTAATTTTCACAAAAAAAAAGAGTTTTATTTAGCTCAAATTACCTTGTTTGGAACATTGACAGAGCAATTGATTCCTTTATTCATAGTTGTTGTCCAGCACTTAAAATCTGAAAATTCTTACTTTTATTGTAAGCAGAAATGTGCAAGAGGATGGTTTGTGATCTCATTTGTGGTCCTAATGCCAGGATCATGTTGGAGCATCTGAGTCACAAGAATGCATTCCCCACTCCCAGTGACTATGCCGGCTAGAAGGGAAGCAGCTGGCTGCTCCTCTGTGTGGTCACTTACTGAGTACAGCCAGTTACAACCACACCCACCCCAATGACAAATTGCAGGATGAGAACTTGATTAAATCTGCTTACCAATGAAGCCATAGAGCAGAACTGAAAACTTTTCTTCTCAGGATCTGAGTCATAGTTATCAGGATAATTGGAACTGAGCAAGGACCTAGTTATGCTACAGACTCAGCTGCTCCAATACTCAAAAGCTTACACACTTTCACCATGAAAGATTTAAAAATTTATTTAACACACATGTAGCATTAATCAATAAAATAAAGGAAACGATAGTCTTTCAGAGTGTATTACAATCAGCTAGGAAATTAGGACTGGGGCTAAGGAATTCTATTTCGATTTTACAGGGTAATTGGCCGGGAGATGACAACTATTGGAATCATAATCTGACTGTCATGGGTGCACATCTACAACCCTTGCAAAGTGCTTGACCAACTCTGTAAAGTACAGTATGGAAAGTGCAAAAGTCTGCTTGGGTTTCCTTGTTTGCAGATTATCTGTCACTGTTCTAATGGGGGCAGCTCGGTACGGCTCTAGCTCTGAAAGGAAAGTGCTGTAATGGAGTAGCATGGTGCCAGCTCACAGCTCAGGCTTTCCTGTGCTTTTCCTCCTGCAGTGACACTTGGCTGAGTTAAGCTGAAATGGCTGCTATGAGCATGACCCACATTACTTCCTCCAGCAACAAGGAGCTCTTCTCCCTGTACAACTGTTCAGACTGGAACAGATCTCTGTCTGGTAGTACGTCAGCTGCAAAAGGAGCTGAGCATATCAGCAGGTTGGAGACCCACTTTCTATGTCAGAGTAACAGGACTTTTAGCCACTATTTATTTTATGAATAATCTTCCATAGATTCCTCAAAGCTATATACCAAAATAAATTAAATTCTAAAGAAGAACTGATGAGCAGAAGCAAACCTGTCTGCCTTCTTTTAGGTTTCTGAACTATGTTCAGATGAAACATCTGTTTAAGTACCTGTTTGTTATACCATTACACTGAATTTTTTTTTCTGAACATTATCCATCATTAGAAAGAATTCTAAGCTTGGTAGTTCACCATGGGTGTTCTCGCTTGTGCCAAATGTACTATACTACCAAAGCCAGTCATAATAAGACATTCATTCTAATGGGAAAGGTAATTTGTGTCTGTAGCAAAACAATATTATTTTTTATCTGGTCACAATGACATATCTGTTGTATGTCTTGATTGGAACAGCAGCAGTATTATTTTATATTGAATTTCCAATTTTGCTATTTTATCCTATTTCTCTTCTGTATTGTTCATGTGATAAGCTCTGTCTTGTTTGAGGAAAACGTCTTTTATTTAGTCAGGAGGGTATGCTAGCAATCTATCTTTCAACTGTCAGAATCAAATATTAGTATAAACCATAAAATGACAATCAAGTATCATCTGACAAAACAGAAGCATGTCTATTTCTTCTGATATCCATAGAAGAAAAGGGTTTACTGTTATCTTGTTTATAAGAAAAAAGATTTTTTTTTTTACAAAGAAAGTTTTGTATGTTTTCTCAAGGAACTGTTTTAGATTTTTCAAGACATAAGTAATTACCATGCTGTAAACATGCCAAATTGCAGTTGCAATATCATAATTATCACCTCGTCAGGCCCATGATATCATCTCCTATCTTTACAACTGATGTCCTTCAGCCTCCAAAATAAAGACTGTCCTTTGTTAGTAGGATTTTGTTTTGGTTTAAATGATTCAGGGTCATAGACAAAAATGAACACTGTGGGCTCAATGAAGGAAGTTGGAAAATTAGGAATCTACTGTGTTTTCTTGATCTTCTGCTTCTCACATGCATTTTTGCTTGAGATATTTCTGATGCCTCATTTTACAGTTTGTTCCATTTGACAGCATATAAATAAGTCATTTTACATTTTTTCAGATTCCATATGTAAGCATAGAAACAAGTAAGATTTAGGTGGAGTCAAATACAGACATCAGGCCAGTTAATAATGGACATTTTATAGTAAGGAAAATTTAAAAGTCTGAAAAGTGTGTTCAGTTGTATTCAGGGACATACCCTACATAGGTATGTCCCTGAATAGGGATTGCTAACCTGATAAAAGCTGTCTCTGGCTGCCCATCAAAGATTATGCAAGTGTAGTCTATAAATTATCAGTTCTGTGTTTTGTTTAAGACAGGTAGCCATGCTTTGGACCACAGAACGAAAGAACTCTTTGCAGATTGTTTTGTTTTTAATCTCAGAATTATCGCTACTTGCTACTTCTACAGATTAAATTCAACTATATGTAAGTTCAACTATATGTAAGATAGCTAAAATTGTATATAGCACTACAAATTTGTGTTAAGTCCTGTGAGGACCCAAATGCCTCCTTCAGAAATTCAAATATTGATTGAAATAATCAGAGTTCCTCTTTTGTTGTCACCACCCTGTATTTATACACAGAATGCAAATGAATGAGCATAAAGAGCAAGGAGTGGGCACAACTGCGTAGTCCCGTATTTCCTCTTCAGTCAAGCCCACACATAGTTTTTCATTTCTGCTCCCCAGTACCCGATCCAATTCACTAGTGTTGGGGCAAGACATTCTCAGTTTCAAATGTAAAAATAGGAAAAGGAAATGCAAGAATAAAAAAGGGTATAATGAAGGATAGTACTTAGCTATCAGTAAGCATGATTTCCATATGTTACTCATGCCAGCAAGAGTGTAACAAGACTATATATTGGGGGAAATCTCCAGGCCATCCACAGTTTTGAAATCAGGTAACCTAAATACATCTGTTGCTGTTTTTAAAAGGCTTGTCTACCACCTAGTAATAATGAAGTACTAAGGGATAATTCTTACCCATTACTACAGCATTCAGTGTGGTAATTGATTTCCTCATAATCAACCACAACAGTCTTGTACTTTAAAAATTAATTCAACACTTTAACTTTTTAAAATTATGCATGACAAAGGCTCTTAGAGTTCATGCATGAAATAACTCTGTCATTTTAACCATACCCTTTATTTTCATTTCTTAAGTGATTTCCTAAAGCAGATTAAAAGCTGCTTTCCAATATTTTAAATGATTTTAAATGATCTTTTAAATGATTTTAAATCTTACTATATATTGTTCTAGGGAAAATGTTATTTAAACTGGTCTGAAGCTGATGTTCCTTTAAAGTCTGAAACACTTTTTTAAAGAACAGGGAAGAGACAAATACATTTAAAAGGTAAAAGAAAATCTTAACAGGAAATGCAGCAGCCTGTTGCTTATCCATATGCAGAACCTCCCCACTGGAGCAAATCAGCACAGTACACAGTCTCATTAGCTGCTCTCGGACCTGTTATATGTGTACGAATCCCAGGCTGCTCGGGGATTTGCTTTTGGCTGTCTCATGGGTTTCAGACTCATGAGAATGGTGTAAGGCATATAACCTTGAAGGATGTTAGCCTGGTTAAGCTGAGTCCTAGGGAGCTGGACCAGAAAATGATAAAATTATGGCAGAAAGGGTTAGGTTATGTTAAAATAAGAAGGGCATCTTCTAAATGTTTTTTGGATTACTTGAAGACAGGGGGAAGGAATGTTTTCTTCTCTTTCTGCTCAGCCCACAATTCAACTCAGGATCAGAAGTTAACATGACTGAGGATCTTAAGCAATAACTGTGTCATAATTGACACAGGCAGATTTGTATCAACCCAGATATGACTGCACAGCTAATTGGTCGCAGCTGTTTTCGGGTGACACCTCTTTTATTCTTCTTCTTCTTCTTCTTCTTCTTCTTCTTCTTCTTCTTCTTCTTCTTCTTCTTCTGCTTCTTCTTCTTCTTCTTCTTCTTCTTCTTCTTAACAATTTTCTGCAGTAAATTCGTGCCTAGTTCTATTATTAGCAGCCATTTAAAACAGAAGTTATATTGGTAAAATTATCATAATCAAAATAAGTTTTAACCTATTTTCATGCTGGTTGGTGATTTTAGCAGACCGTTAAAAAACTTACCTTTTAACCTAAATAAGTTTTAACCTAAATAAGGCATTTTCAGCTGTGCTCCAGAGTGACTTTCATGCAGTAAATAGACCCAGCCTTATTTATTTACCTTCCACTGAAAAACAGTTCAAAATACTGTAAAGAAATTGTTTAGCGCAATAAGTCACATATAGCCTAGTGAGAATATATATGTGAGAAGAGTAAGGGGTACGTAAGAAATATTCAAATATCTCACTTTTTAAAAAAGAAATGAAAACTCAAAAAGACAGCTGGAATACAACAGTGACATTATACACCTGTTTAGGCCCGAACATGAAAAAATTGAGATCTGTTTTAAATTATTAATGAGCTAAATTAATAAGCAGGATGAAAATCCATTTCTGTTCCCAGGAAGGAAGGGCTTTATACTTAAATAGACAATTATTCTCTCCAGCTTACTAAGTGATGCAGAGGTTTGTGGGAAAGTTCTTAAGACAGGACATAAAAAAAATGACTGAAGACTTGGGAATTAATTTTCTAGGAATTTTTTCTTTTCTAGGTTTTTTTTTCCTTTTCTGTTCTTATCAAATTAACATAGACAATATTTCTTATTATTGCCAAGTACTTACAATGAACGTAAGTAAGCCTTATTTTGAGGCATTTAAAGCACCAAATTTCCTTAGAAATGACCAACTCTAAGAATCAGTACTTTTTGTTTGAAGACTGTAGACTTTCTTTTGAAAGAACTAGCATTTGATTCTAATTGCACCTGATGTGTCAAGTGTGACTTTGCTATTTGTCTATAACTGATATGACTGCAGCTGATGACCTTTCAATTCTTCAGACAATGAAGAAGTTAAAATTAAATCTTCTGTGTTGCCTTAAATTGGCAGTGGCTGTGTCTGTACTCAAGGAAGTTATACTCATGAGTAAATTAGATTACTGTTTTAAGATATACCAGTAATTCTCTTTCTAAGTATAGAATGGCATTGGTTAAAAGAAGCACTGTAAATCTTATTTTCAATTAGCTTAATCCCTACAAACATTCACTGAAACCCTACTAAATCTGCTTAAATTCAAAGACTGTCCGCGATTCACCAGCTGGTCGTTCCTGTCTGGAGATTTAGCAACAGATATCTGTGGGATGGGAAAAAGCTGATTAGAGATGAATAATGAAGAGAGACCAAAACCCCATTAGGCAGGTCTGAAATCAGAGTCTAACAAATGACCCCAAGAGATATTTAATAGTGCCCAGTTAACCAAAGAGCAGTAGGCAATAGAATGTTTCTTATGAAGGAGAGTGCAGAACTGTGTACCTTTGCCTTGCTTTGAGCTTCCTGTGCATTCAGTGACATTTTACAGTAGAAAAAAACCTCTTCATAAAACTGATAATTAAGTATTTTGTTTATGAAGTTATATCAATGAATGACGGTCTGGATTTTCATTAAATGAATGTGGTTTATGAGTTTCACAAACAGTAGTATAAAAAGAAGTTACCCCCTTGAAATGGGAGGGTTTAAGTAATGTGTTCACAGTGGAACAAAAAATATTAAAAAAGGTAAGTCCTTATATTTCCTCTTATATTCACCATGCTGTCTGTGAAAATAAAAAAAAAATCACTGAGACCTTTTCCAATCTCGTTTTTTCTGGGAATAAATTAAAACATGTATTGAACTCAATAAGGGTCCAATAGGTCTTTGTGTCAGAACTATTCTGCTTTTGCTATAGCAAATTCCTCTACCAATTCTCTTAGGCAGAACAACTTCCCCAGATGACAAAAAGCATCAGCCATCCTTTGAGATAAATCTTCTCTTTGACATGTGTGACATTGGGAAGCTGAGTAATATGGTTAGGATTCAAACTTACTCTGTTCAAGTCACCGTGTCTTGCTAAATATTTAGACTCTTCTGCTCAAGATATTTTTTTAAAACATCAATGCCACATTTATTTTGCTATTTCAAAAACCTGCGGATGTATTTCATATTAATGTGCATGTTCAAAGCAAAATTAATCTTTACCTCAGTAAGAAAATCCATAGATTTTTCTTGTTCTAGGATTACATTCTGGAAGAAGAGGCTCACTGTTGTAATGTAGTGGATTTCATACTCCTAAGATGAATTGCAAAATGAAATATCATCTCCTTTTCTGATTCTTCTGTCTAGACACATTTTGTATAGTGGGCAGTTGGGAATTACAAGATAAGAATTCCACTGAGGTGTTCTGCTGACATCATCAGCCACATAACTGAAGCTCAAGTGGTTTACGTTGTCATTAGAATCCTGAAATAGAAATGTAAAATTACATAATTCATGGTGTGCCTGTTTGTTTTATATAATGATATACAGTCTGAGTTCCTGATTCAGTTCTTAATCCTACTGAGACCACCCCTCCTTTTCCCAAAACAGCTTCCTGACAGCACAATTGAAACACCATTTTGTTATAAAATAAATGGTATTTTTTTAATTGAAAAAGAAGACACAGCATTTCTTGAGAGGAGAATGTAAAAGTTTTTAATCTCTATGTCAGTAGAGATAAAAAATATAAATTTGGGTTTGAAATACTGTTCTTAAAAACTGGATCAACACATGGGTTACTAAAGAAGTAGAATGTGACATCTTGGAAGGAAAAAGTGTCTTAGGTGAAAGTACAGATCAAGCTGAACTGCTGCTCTGAGGATATCTTGTTTAAGAGATTTCAATTATTTGAAAGCAAAGCAAGACTTTTTCTGATTCAACAAAAAATGGGTCTGGGAAAAAAAATCAAATTTGGGTTTTGTCAAAAAAAACTCTTAAGATTTGAAATATTTTAAATGGTGAAACATGCTTCTTTGACTATGCAAGCTGGCATTAGAAAGAACCATTCTTCCAACATGTCCTCCAACCTTCTTGACCCAAATTTCTCTATTATAGAAGCTTTAGTGCTAAGTTAATATTAAGGAAAAATTCTTGCTGGTGCTTATGTGAAACTGAAAGTGTGGATAATTTTAAATACTGATGTTTCTCTTTTTTACTCTCCATGCCAATTGCCACAATTCTGTGGCATCAGGTGGAACAACAGGTTTCACTTTTCTTAGTATTGGATATGATTCTTATGCACATTGGGGCAAGGAAGGGAAGGTGTCTAAAAATATGAAGCAATCAAGAGAGAAATGGGTATGTGCCCAGGCAGGTGCTAAGATAGGCTATTTATATAGAATAAGAATATGCAGTAATAATTTAATTACTGTGTAGCCTTCTTCTAATACTCTTAAAAAGTTGAACAAACAATGCATCACAAATCTCCTATGATCTCATCCTAGCAAAAGATATTTTTCATTAAAAACCAAACAACAGAGTAGCTCATAGCTGTCACAGAGGCTGCTTCAGTATAACAATTTTTAGAAGGTAACAGAGGATTTTATACTTTCAAACATGCTGGTCATGATAAGAACCCTTTAGAAATCCTTTTTTTAAAGGAAAGACATCAACAAAAACCTAACAGAATTATTTCAAATTCTGAAATGATACTCTAGTTTGTTTAAATCTGTTTTCCTTTTGAAACAGATCTTTGGCGGATGCTATAGATTCTTCTCTAATTAAAGTACTGTGCTTAGATTGTTGTGAAATCCATAGCTCCCACTCTCAGCACTGATACGACTGAAAGAAAAGATCAGCAGAGAAAAAACTGAAAGAATCTTTTTTATGAAATGGCACCAGACGATCTTTCTCAAGGCAATATTTAAAATAGATGTGTTTACTTCTGATAGGCTTGCATGTCTGATAACAGTAAGCAGATTAAGCATATACAGAAGACCTTTTATGCCTGCTCCCCTTGAGTGAAAGGTATTACGTTTGTAAATCAAAGTCTAAATGCTGGCAAAGGGGACACACTGCATAATCCTGTTGAAAGGTCTATATCTTTGAAAAGCATCTTAACATAACTGTAACTTGACTGTTCCTCTAGTTCAGCTTCAGAAGCAAACACAGGAGGACATGCTTCCCAATAACAAATCAGTCACAGCTCCTAAAAAGCAGGGTTTTTTCAAAATCAGTTTATTTTTACCATTATTTTTACAAACTGCAATATGTGTTTATAAGAATCATTTGCATCTGTGAATTCAGATTTTAGCTACAATAAACTTTCAATCTTAAGCGTGTAGAGTTGTGGTAAAATAAACCAAATGTGATTTATTTTTTTTTAAAGGCAGAAAAATTCATATAACCTTCTATGTAGAAAAACTGTAGATTTAGCCAAAATCCTCAAGAATTTTGAGCAGAGAGAAAATATTACTTGAAAATACTTCTTGGACTTTATGTTATCATTTTTTGTGTGTAGATTTGATTTTGGTTTTTTTGTTTGTTTTTCTCCTTAAATTGTAAAGATCTGTTCAGGTTGGAGCTCTGGAAAAACCACCTACTCTAGATTGCTGACATGACTCCAAATAAAGTTACCAAAGTGTCTGGCTGTAAAGTGCCCTCTCTAGCCCCAAAATATGATAAAAAATTTTGATTTTTGACTAATGTTACTGGAATAAGTATGAGCTTACGAAATTTCTTATTTTATACTCATAATTTCTTGCTTATTTTGTGAGAAACCATTCAGTAGTAACATTTAAAAACCTGTAGAGAAAAGATTAAAGAAGTCTTGAGTTCCAGCAGGGTATTGGACAGAACTATATACAGAAAGAACAGAAATAGAGAGGACAAAGGAGAAGAGCTGAAATTTTGAGGAGGAGAGCAAAAGGCAGAGCTCCTGGAAATCTGAGAAACGGGAGAGAAGTGCCTCAAAAAAAAGATCTGATTCTAAAGGCTAAGACTGTGTGACACAGTGTTGTGAGAAGCAAGTTCTGACTAGGAACATACCTGGAACAAGGAATAAATGCAGCTGCAGGCTAGAAGCAGCCTGGTTGCAGGCAGTAAATTGGAGTAGAAGAGATTTAGCTAGGGACATCAAGACTTTCTGTCCAAAATACATCTGAGCCTTTAGCAAGAAACTGAAATAGGAAAGCTAAGGCCTTATGAGTAAAATATGTAATGATGAAGGCCAAGTGTAAGAAAACATGTGGTACTTCAATAGAGAAAGATTGGACTAAATAGAATATAAAATAGCAAACACAAAGATTTAGGATCAGTAGAGCACATTCCTTTACAAGAACTAATATGGAATCCAGTCCCTTAATTTAATCTGTGAAATATAGTGGCAAGTGTCTCAGGACTGCAAATGCAGGTGTATTTTGTTAAGCCTGTTGAAATGACAAAGTCTGGAGTCAGATGTGTCCTACATGCATTTATACACAAGATAAGCAATGTTAAATGTTTTCACATGATTAAGGCTATAGTCAGTTTAACGATAATAATTCATAATTTTTATTTAACTGTGGAATAAGAAAATATTTGGGCAGAAAAATTCAGGCTTATCAGTTTCAAACTTTGCTGCGAGGTTCGTAGAGGTGTTTTCCCAGCAGCTGTTTACAACAGCTTCCAAAAATATTTTTGTCTAAGAAAGTTCTGATTATTAGAAATAGATGGATCTTGTACTCAGTGTGGGGCAACAATAAATCATCAGAGACCAAGAAAAGATTGAAAAGTGACAAGATGGCAGGATTATTTTCATTCATTTTGGTCCTAGACATCTCTGGGATTTATGCAGTTATAACATAACCAGCCAGGCTCTTTCCTATACAAATTGTCCTGAATTTTGCATGCAAGTTCTAAAACCCTCTGCTCAGCTTTTCCTTTCAAGTCTAATTTGCAGAACTGTCATTTATAAATTTACAGTCCAAACTGAAGATCATTTTGGACTGTGTGTATGGAATGGATTGTTATCTCATTCTAAATAGACTGGAATGGAAAGTTGCATCCTACATCATTGTGTAAAAGATAAATGAAAACGTATTTTTTTTAATGTGGCACTCAGTTTAGTATGAAATGGAATTTTTTATGACATTAAGTTCGGGATGCAAACCAATTTTCAGTGAGTGCTCCAACACTAACCTTAACACTTTACTAACTGTGTTAGGTGACAATGATTACTGTAGTTTTGACAATCACAAAGATATCCCAGAGAAGAACACTAACCAGCTTGAAATACTGATTTAACATGGAATGACAACAACAACAAAAGAAAGTAGCAGTTCTATTAAATCAGATGCTGAAAATCAGTTGTACTTCACTCCCTGATCTAAGGAGGGCTAAGTTTCACTGAAATAATATACACAATTGCTGTAACTTAATTATGACCACCCACTCTCAGGTTTCATTAAGTAGTCAAAAGTTTCCGTAGAAACCTTCTGAAAGAAAAAACAAGTATTCAGTGGCTGAGGTGATAAGCAGAGAGGATGGCTGTATCCTTAGCAACATTGTCACAAGATAAACACTTAATGGACCTGAGTTCTGAAACACATCTTCAGACAATCTGACACTTGGACTTAAACCTGCTGGAGAGAAATTTCCACTCCATTACACTTAAGTACATTTCTCTTTGATACAATGGTGTCACCTATCTCTGTGGTATTGAAGAGTTTGGATAAGGGCATGAGAAGCTAAGCTTACAAGTTTTCAGCAAGTGCTGCACAAGAACATCCTGTAAAGTCAAGGCTGCCTGAACAGCTTGTGATGGTACATGTAATCACCTAGCTGTGATTGCAAGGTGAAACCCTGCTGCAATTCTCACCCATGCCACGCTAAATTTTACACTTTTTCTGGTTTTTAACACCTATAGTTATTCTGTGATGATTGGGTTAAATTTTACAACAAATTTTAAACGACAAAGGGGGAATCCTCCCCTCTGCACACAGAACTATAAAATGGCACTGTGAAAGGATTTGTATGAAAACACAAAAAATAAAACCAGTATTTCTTTTGAGGTAGCACACTTCTAGACACACAGATTTCTAGGCAGCTTTATTGGAGACCAGATATATCTTGGAAAACAAATATGGTACGAAATAAGGATAGGCAGGTAGCTTAAAAAATAACCAAACAGCAGAGTAAAAGCAAATTATGATAATGCTGAAAAAGATAAAACTGAATGTAAAACCTACTATTAAATATTTTCTGCCTCAAGCTGTTTATACTGCTTTTCTCCAAACACACAGCTTGTATTTAAATTTGAATTTGAGAAATATAACTTGAGGACAGTAAGACTAGTAATATCAAAAAATGAAAGAAATAACCATACAATAACATAATTCTTAGTATGTTTTCTATATTATGACTGTTCATTAACCTAGAAAAACCTTGTGGTCCTTTGATTTTTCTCCTGTCTACATGTATTTTTTCTCCATCCTGTATTTGTATATACTTCCTTACTTTTAAATGTTTCTTAGTTATTAATTCCTCCACACAGTTGACACACACAGAATGGAAGGATGAAGAAGGCCAGTAGAATATATCAGCTTCCAAGTGGACATAGTTACATCACTGCTTCAGGTGCTTTTAAAGGTCACAAAGGTGAGAACAAACAAACAGTCATCGAGTGTTGCCATTTTTTTTGGTCAGGGCCAGCAATACATCTGCTCCCATCACATATCAAAGTACTGACAGATAGCTGAGATAATGCTTTAAAAAAGTGACATGGATATTAGTTGTTATTTCATTTGTCAATGTCCTGCAGCCATAATGTACAGCTGTAAATGAGGACCAAAGTAGATGTTCTGGCTACTATATGTTGGAGAGTAGCAGAGAAATTGACTGGGCTGGAGTAGGATTTTTAAATTGTCCATTCTGTGAATTTATGGAGGGGAACAAGATTAATAACTGAATATTAAATAAGCAGACTCTTGGAGAACTTGAGTGTGTGGTCCCTGATGGAACAGTTTACAAGACAAATTAGCTATTTTCTTGTATTAATACCTTAATCCCATTGTTTCTCTGTGGCACATGAGAGTGTAAAACTTGCCCTTCATTAAGGCAAGCTTTAGATTGGCTAAAAGTGAGATAGATCCTCAGGCACCAGTGCTTGAAAATTCTGTGTCTACTTAATATACTTTTGTTGAGCAGACTCTTGCCCAGGTTCATTCCTCAGCATACACAACATTTATATTGCTAAGCCTGCAGAGAACAATGCCTCGTTAAATGGCTTTTACAACTGACTGAATTTAACAGATTTTTATATATATGGCTCAAGTAGGAAGCTTCTGAAATTTAAAATTTAATACTTGGAAAGACCTCAAGTGCAGAAAAAGCTTTAGAATATTTAAAAACTTAAAAAAAAATATGTCTAGAAAGTCAGGAACGCTTTGCTTTAATGGCAAACAAGAACTCCAGTGGCTTGGAATTTAGCCTTTAATTATATCCATATCAATTAACTTCCTGTGTCTAGAAGCATCCAACCCACACATTCCAGTGTTACAAGAAAATCTGTTTTGATTTGGGAACCTTCATAACACTTAAAACTGACTTCATGCACACTCCTTGGTATTTTACCAATCCTTGTGTTGGCACTGAATACTACTAGGCAGTATAGAGTGGAATTTTTCATTTCAGCTCCAATGTTTGGAAAGGCAGCGAGTGCTCATAACTCCAGATGAAGTGAAAGGAACATGTAGATCTTTAACACCCATAAAATTCAGCACAGAAGAGCACTTGTAATAGCTGATGGCTGTGAGAATGGAAAGAGACAACACTGTTGTTCTGACCTTACAACCATAAGTAGATTTAGAGCCAGAGATGAGCAGGAAATGTTTTCCCTGTTCTGTATCACTGATATTTTAAAATACTTCCCTCTCCCCATCAGGGTAAGTGTTAAAATTGTGTGGTAATATAAAGTTTTAAAGGACAGGAACAGGCAGATTTGGTTCGAAACTCCTTGTAGGTTCAGTGGAAGTTTGAGAATCAGCGTTCTTCCTCCTGTCCCTGCCTGGATCACAGCAGAAACCAAAACACAATCTCTATTCAGCAGCAGCTAGAGCAGGAAGAAAAATCAAAACCCAGGCTCAACTCAATTATATCATCTCTTCATTTTCCAGGTTTTCATCTCGAATTTTGGAAACTGTTTCCTGAACAAAAACTTGCTACAAAAATGTAGCCCTTCCAAAGTATCATTAAAAACAGCAAAACAAACAAACACCCCCCTCCCCCCACACCAAAATCAAACCAAGATAGGAAAAAGAAACTCAAAAAAACCCCAAAAAAGGCCAGGGCTGGGAGAGATTACAGGGTGAGAACGTGATCTTTCAGACTGTAATGACATTTTTCTTGTCTTGATACTGGAAAAAAAAGAAAAAAGCTGAAAATTTGGCCTTTTAAATTTAACTAGACTTTTATTACTTATAGAAAACATTTGCATTTTTTCAGGGGGCATTTGGGTTCCTTTAAAGCATTTCATTTGCTAAGAATGAAACCACCAGTTTCAGTCACATTTATGGATCACCTCTATTTATTACTGTTTTTTTAATATTGATTATCTTTATTCTTCTTTATAATAATATAATAATTTTATTGAACTAATAATTGCACCAGAGTAACCTGTACTAAATATCAGTTGTTACCTACAAAACCAGCAAGGTTATTCCACATTGTCTGGAATCATTGGGATAAAGATAACAGGCACTTTTGTAGCACCTAATCATCCATGAAACAAAGAGTGATAATAAGTACAAATTGAAATCCCTGGCATGCCTAAGGCATTTATCTTTGCTGACAACATTTGGAGTACATTGCTCTAAGAAGATGTTCAGACAGCAAAACCACACATCTCAGTAGTGTCACCCCTCTCAAAAATAGCATCAGAAATGTCAGGTCTTTTTGGATCCCTGTTGGCCTTAATACATCAAACACATTATGTTCATATAAGACTTTGCTCTTTAATCTTTATTTAAAAGAAAAGAAAATAAAATTTCAGACACTTATATCTTTTTTCCCTGCTCATTTTCCTTGTCCTGTATGCAATCAACTCCTGAAAATATCAGATGATTATGAAAAGGAAAGAGTTCCAAGAATTCTGCTTTTCTGAAAACAAATTTCATTTACTATTAATTTCCATTTTTCTGTGGTGAACAAGATGCTGAATCAGCAAAATTGAGCTGGATTCAATTAAACTGACTCCCTTTGTCTATTATTTCACTGAACTTTAGTTATTTAGAAAAACCCTTCAAACTCTTTTTTTTCAGTGAAGCATAAAAAAGCTGTAAAAGTCATGCTACTTTTAAAAGATACACAGTAATAACTTTACTAGATGTGAGCATGTCATTCTCACACTGCAAGATTGTCCTAATATATCTAGATAATTCTTTTTTATCTGTTTCTGTTTCTTGATCTTCCCACGAACATACCTGAGAACTCCATGACTCTATTCCTAAGTAAACTTCAGTCACATTATTTTCACAAGAAAGTATTTTCTTAGCAACACTTTTGATGACTGTGTCAAGAGGCACTTTGCCCCTCCTCCCTTTAAGTTAACATGGATCCAAATTGCCAAGATTTGCAGGTGTTGAGCTTTAACTGTAAAGCGTTTGATCTGCCCACCCACAAAGAATTCTCCTGGAAACATATAGATATTGCAGCAGTTCTCCAGCTTGCTCTTGAATGTAACAGCCACTCAGGGTCACTTCATGACCACAGAGCCAGAAAGGAATCCTGAGGCAAGTCCAGATTACCTTATAGCACCTATTATAAATTAAATAGCCCCTTTTTTAGTCTATTCAATTGCTTCAAACTTCTGGCTCTGTTATAATGTGAATAAAGCTAATTAGGACTGGCTTGTATTTCAAATAGAGTTTTAAAGATAACTGCACAGAATAAAGCAGAGTAATTCATGGAAATGTTTGAAAGAGGATTTATTACAAAAATCTCACGTTTGTTAATTTGCACAGAGGAACAGCATCTAAATTGTAATTTAACAGGCAGTATCTGCTGCAGAGTTGTGCCCCTTTTGTCAGCCTACACCCAAGTCTTTGTGGGCAGCAGAGCACAGAAATAGGTTGAAATCAGTAATTATGGCTTTTGATAACAAAACTGATATGTATGTGATCTTCTTACTCCAATAATTATCTGTGCAGGCATGTAACACTGTTGGTTCAGGGAGGTGGCACAAAAATAAACAAGACCTTCAGCTTAGGTTATGCTTTTCATTTCTCACTATTGCTACTCTCAATTCATATGGACCCTGACTTCTCATTCCCTACTGGTTTGTTCTGCAATTAAGACCTTTTTATTGTTTTGACTAAGTGAGGATGGTGATTCCTCTGTCTCCTATGTCCTTGCTTAAAGAGCCTCAGCCAGAACTTAACCTAAATGTGCCTCTCTTACCTGTGATAAATGAGAGCCCTCCCCTCCTTCTGAGTCTGGGAAGCAGACTGAGCCTCAGGTGTGGTTGAGAATGAGGGTTTTTCAATCATCATGAAAACTCCTGAGATCTTCCTGCTTTCTGTGGCATCCCAGCACCCAATTGCACAGAAAAGGCAGGCAGGAGCTGCAGGAATACACACAGTATTTTGATATTTTAATGAATTAACTAGTGTACATAATTTTCAATTTTTTATGTCACGCTTGTAAGAGTAGATATTTACATATTGCTATATCTTATAGATGGCTACACCTCATCGATCAAAATAATATATCATTCTATCTTCTAATATTTAATGGATTTCTATTTCAAGATAAAATACCTATGGAACCCTTTCTTCTTTTAAATGTTGAAGCACAGCTTTGCCTTCTTCCCAACGTATGTGAGAAGTCTGTCAAAGAAACAGTAATTATGCAATTAAAAAAATCACCATTAAACAATCAGAAGGAATTAACATTACTGTTAATTTTTCAAACCTGAAACAGAAAAAGTATCTTCCTCCTCAGTAAGACCAACATAATATTTCAACATCTCTTTGAAATATTTAATGAACTGGGAGGATTTATCTTTTATAACCAAACATTTAGAAAGCTTCTCTTCCAAATATAAATACTCTGTTACTTGAAGCTAGTTGTATAAAATATGTTTAAAAACATCTCAAAGGTAGAAGGAATTTATTTATTCATCTGCCAGTGAAATGTAGAGTCCATACATTCAGGTTGTAATAATTAGCATCATATATGGAAGGCTGACTGGTTCACACACAAACTAAATTTTTTAATCACTGCCCAGTGTTTAACATGTGAATCATAATTTCAATCATTTTTCAGAGAAAATTTTCCTCCTCTCCCATTTCCTCTATGTAAGCAGATTGCAGGATATATCTTACTTAGTTTTAAAAATAAAAAAGCTAAAATTTTGCCTAAAGATCAGATAGGTTCACTGAGTGGATGGAGAGTGAAAGACATTTCCCATGCTTTCTAAAATCTTATTTACCACCTGTTTCTCAGTGAAAAATTTATTTTTCTGTGTATAGTGTTACGAAGTAAAATTGCAGGGAAAACACCACTGCTGTATTTAAAGAAGGAAGTCTCCAAACCTAAAACCCAAACAACTTCATTTGGTTTTGTGTGGGACTTGTTTAACTTCCCTAGCCAATTTGATGAACACTTTGGTAAAAGCACTTTTTGTAGAAAAATTCACATTAGATGAGCTAAGACACCTCAAATTCTGGTTCTTTCATACCTCAAAGTCGTCATCTTGCAGGCCAAATCCCATGCTGATATTCATTGTATTTTAAAGGTCAAAAACAAGAAGGAAAAGAAGTAAAAAACCATTTCAGAACTTGTTTACATATGAGAGAAAAAGCAAAAACTGGAAGGCAGTACAATTTGTTTATCTTTACAAGTCACTTTTTTAGAATTTGATGTGCTGCATCCCATCAAAATCAGAGAGTTTCTAAGGTTAATAGCCTATGAGTCAGATTGCATTCAAGAATCTTTTAAAATATGATTTGTGTTAATAAATGAAGTCTGGAATGATTACTTTCTCACTATAACCAGTGCTTGCTTTATTCAGAGGCAAAATGGCAACATTTCATGAATATCAAGTGGTAGTTGGATAGCAATCTAAAAACTAACATAGGAGAAAACTCAGAGGTTACAAAACTAATATCAAAATACAGTAGTGAAAGGAGAACTAGAGAAATGTTCAGACATCTGCTTTTGAAGTTTACTAAAAGTTTTAGGACTTGTTCTACACAAAGGAGAGTTTATTTTGTTTATTTACAAATTATTAATTTTTGGTCAATGGAGAAAAGATAAACATCCATTAACGTGCATATCATTACAATTGGTTTATTTAGACGAATTTTATGTCTACAGAATTCATAAAAAGGCAGTATGCTATTTAAATTAAAGATAGATTTTATTGCATTGTTACTATGCTACCACTGGCAATTAAATAATTACATTTTTTTTGTTCTTGCACCTGAGCAATTTTACAATAAGCAGCGGCAGAAAAGAAACAAAATCTATTATATGATAATTGCTAATCACTGATTTATGTTCCCAAAAGTTTTCAATACGTGGGTGCAGGCTGAAAGTCTGTGAAAACAGGCTGTGTGAAAGCAGTAGACACAGAAAAGACAAGGATTATTTTCTACACTATGTGGTAGTTACCATGGTATCTCTACCAAAAAGTACATTTGCTCCCCTCAGATATTACCAGAATAATCTCTTCCTGCTTTGGCATCTCAATCCCACTCCTCCCATCAAACTTTTTTACTGAGGATTACTAAAGGATCGTAAAATTTCAGTATCAACCTAACGAAACATCAGGGCATAGATTTCCTACTAAGTAAAATTCTAATTGGAGAGACAAGGTCAAAGGAAAAAAAAAAGCCCTAAAAGCTTTATTCATTTCATCAGTCTGGGAGATCTGGTGCTCTCAGGTTTCAGCAGAGTTGCTAGCAAAGGTTATCACAGAGTTATTTTAGAATACTATGCCATATATATATTAGCTAAGGCAGTAAATGTGGCTTTCTTGAAGGGAAGAGAACCTCTACCCCAACAACATAGTCAACAGGGATCAATGGTCTTAAAATTTTCTTTAAGTTGCTTTCATCTTGTACAAGGTAACTAATCCAAGAACAAAGGCTTTTTGGAATAACTTTCCATGAAGGAATAACCTTTGTTAGAAATCTCTTTGTTTAGGGTTTCATCTTCCAGAGTTTGTCTGGATGGTAAAAAATTGGAGAATGCTCAGACCAAGTTTTCATTCAATTTCAGTTTCAGTCTAAGAGAAAAAAATCTGAATCTGACGCATTCCAAGTAGAGTATAATGTACTATTTGGACTATTTGGACGTCTAGACTCAATGGAATCAGAGGAGGGGAAGAGGAAAATAAAGAAAAAAAGAAACAAATCACACCCCAAATAAACACCAAGGCTAGTTCTATGTTAAAAATAAAACATTCATTTCAGCCAATAAAGAAACAGATTTCAAGGGAAGAAAATATGCCTACAACATCTTAGAACACGGCAGATAATGGGAATGACAAGTGTGAGCTCGGATATTTCAGGACAAGATGAAACGGGGAAAGTTTGATAAATGTAGTGACTCACTGTTAAAAGTAACAGTGAGTCAACCACTCCTTGTCATTAGCAGGCTACTGTGAAAGAAAAAACAAATTATTTGGTCAAGCTGGCAGTCTGCACTGTTCAGTTTGCCTTGGATGTTCTGTGCTGGAGGAGTTTGGACATTTTAACTGAGGGAAAAGCACTGACTCTGTCTTAATAGTGGACCAAAAAAATTTTCAGAGCTACTTATAACCCAGTAAAAAGAAGCTAAATCAAGGCATGAGAGGTCTGTTGGTTCTATTTCTTCAAAGTAATGGTATTACAAATGTTGCACCTGCAATTCCAACAGTGAATTTATTTTCATTCCATTCAGTTTGTCTGGTGCTGGTTGCTTCTGTTTCCTTCTCTAATAAGCAGAGTCAATAAGTGATAAAGTCATAGTCAGAATTCATTGTGATTGCCTGCAGATTTTAGGAATGTATATGCTATTCCTGTTACTTTCTAGTTTTTTTAACATCGTTCTGTAGACTGTCTTCACAGATTCTCTTCATTCAGGGCATGCAGTTAATAATAAAGTGTTATCTCCTCTTTCTGTTCATTAATTAGGACAGAAATTAGAATTATTCATGATGCCAATCTTTGTTATATTAAAACTGACAGCTGGAGCTCAGTCCTCAGCAGCTATGCAATGAAGACCTCAAAGTCTTTGCATACCAGCCTTCAGCTCTAAATAGATGCACTAAACCTCTCTCTATACTTTTTGCCATAGCCACCCGATTTGTGTAATAAAAGCTCTCCTCATTTTGAATTGGAAGAGTTTAAAGGGTTATCACACGTAAAAATTTCAGTAACAGTCAGAAGTGTTTGTTGTCCCTGTTTAAGTGCTGAAATGTGCAATAAGGTCTTCCTGGAGCTTGCTTTTCTCCAGGCTGAACAACCCCCAAGTATCTCAAGCTGTCTTCATAGGAGAGGTGCTCCAGCCTTCTGATCATTTCTGTGGCTTGTTCCGTCAGTTCCACATGCATCCTGTGTTGGCTATTTATGATTTTGCAAATTTTATGACACAGGGAGCATGTTACACTGTCTAGTATCATTTGTGATTTCACTAAATCAGTTTGACTTTTGTTATGCTCTTCAGCTCTCTCACAGCACATCATCATTCCTATTAGAAAAGTCACAGCAACAGATCTAGTATTGTTATAGGACTGTGGAAATGTTTTTGGCTTATGAGAATTGTGAAGATAGTTTGTGGGCCCATACATCTGTTGAACAGACAAGGAGTGAGGATCCAGCTCTGCAGCACTAATCTCTTTTCCCACTCATGATTTTGAGTGTACATGATACATGTCTCAGCTCCCAAAAAGCTAAAAACCTACTTCTCGTTTTTCATCTTAATGGATCCATTTCTACCTTATTTTTTCTTGAACTGCTTCAATCTGTCAAGTGTCTGGATCCCAAGTTGGACAACAAAAGAAAAGATCAAATAGTCACTTAGAACTTAATTAAGCACAAAGGCTAGAGTTTAAACTTGTAATATGAAGTCAAGCAAGAAAATCAAAGACTTTTTTTGGGACAGGACCAGGAATTCCCTCCCAAACCTAAGAATAGGTGGTTATCAAGAGACTGAGGTATTTAAGCTGTGTGATCTCCACTACACAGAAAATCCTATAAGGTAACTGCTTATGGTGTGAAGGTAAGTTCTAGAGAAAGCAAGCTGGAGAATCAGTTGCCCTAGTCCACCATCTTGCAAGTCAATTGGTGTAATTAGGATGAGAAACAAATATTTTCTTCCTGTGAACAGATCTGATTTACTGTCTGCATGGCAAAACCCAAATGCTCTTCTAATTCCATTAAATTTCTGCCTACCACCACACAGGTATGATGCTATGGCTGTACCATTTGCACAGACACTGGATACTTTCTTCAAAACAGTGTTCTCTGATGCAGTACCACATGGCTGGTTAGTGTATTAATATATACAAAGGTGATAGAATATAAGGGTGTCTGAATTGTCATGAATTATACTTCAAAATTATGAAAAAATACAAAACATTTTTAAGGTCTAATACCACTTTCTGCTATTTTTGAAAAATTACTAAGGGTTTTCCTTTTACACCTCTCCACATAAAGTTTGCAGTATGTATGTGTTTGAAGAGGATAGATTTTTTCACTCTGCAAGAATAGATTCTGTATAAGGAAAAAAAATGTGTACCTCCTTGTTTACCTCTGTGAGACTTTTATGGAGGTGAGTACTTGAGAACAGCAAATAATGCAAGTCTTTTTCTTTGCAAGCTGTTTTGATCTTGAAGCCTAACTGCTTAGTTAAATTTCACAAATATATTGCAGCAAGTTAAATGGTTTTACCCCATCAAATTGATAAAACCCACTGCCTATGGGTTCTGTAATCATGTTTATCCTTCAGAAAGATGATTTATCTCTTGGTGTTTAACCAAAAAGAATATTATCCTTTATAATTTTCTCCCCTTGATATTTTCTTTGTCTACATATTGTTTTTAGACTTCTAATAAGAATTTCATGAACTTCACAAGTGTGGATATTCATCTATTTGCAAATTATATGTCTGCATCATCTTTCATGTCCTGTCTTCACACAGAAGAAACTTCACTGGTTTCTGGGGGATTGTTTATTATTTATACTATAACTGCAGGCATACTTACTTTCTTGAAATCCATTGCACTTCATGAAAGCAGAACCAAAATCAATAACGTGTCAATCAGTTTCATTTTCTATATACAAAATTCTGAAGTGATCTCACATTGGGGTGAGACATCCTGACATTTCCTTTGGGGTTTCTGTATATATAAAAAAGAACCTAAACAAAGCCACAAACAAACAACAAAAAAACCCTGAAAAAACCGCAAACAAACAAACTAAACCAAATCAAACCAAATCAAACCAACAAAAAGCCCAAATAGGATATATAATCCCCAAACAGGATAACCACTCAGGAAAGTTAAATGTTCAAATTATAAGTGTAGTTAAAACTATATATATATAGATATATACACACACATATATATATATATAAAATTTTTATATATTGTTATAACATCAAGATTTTGTTCCCCTTGTTTTTGTTCTCTCAAATGTTTACATTGGGATAGGCATATCCTCAAAGATTCCTTGGTAACACAGTGCTGAGCTCAAAGGCAGGAGGGACTATTGGACCTCCTTTCATATGTCCTTGAATAGCAGGACAATTCATCATATTTCTTGAAGCATAGGACTTTGAGAGAAAGTATCAAGCAGCATATGTTGAAGCATATCTCAAAGCATTGAGAGTTTCTTGTGTATCAGGTCTCTGAAAAACCCCTTTTCATTGCACTGTCTTCCCAATAGAATAGATGTGATTAAATACGCTGCAGTATATATGAATATGTTATATTCCACATTAACTTACATACGTGTTTATATCTTACTCATATGCCTCCAAGAATGCATTCTCATAGCTTCACTCTGAAGCTAGTGCTCAGTGGCTTTAAACTAATAGGTGCTGAAGTGAAGAGAGTCCAGTACCTCTGCACTGGAGCTCAAGTAAGATCTCCAGACTCCTAATTTAATCTTGAATGGAGATTCATACAAGTGCCTAATTACTAAGTAGGCTTCTTTCTGCTTATGTTCACTTTTTCTTATTTTATTTGACCACTTCCAATATCTTTAAATGTAGTTTCGAATTGCAGAATATCAAACACATGCTGAAAAAAATGCTTTTTCTTACAAACGTGTATCAGCTGCAGGTAATACTCTCCTTTAACAGCTGTCAAAGGAGTGTAATATGTATTCACATACCACCCCCACCCCTAAAACTCCTCTCCTCAATCTCTCCGACCAAATTTCAAAACAAAGCATGAAAGCCTTTTGTCTTCTTTCATGTGGAATTCATTTGAACATGTTATCTTCTGTATGTATATTTTTTCAGGATAGCTGTACCTTTGCAGGATTAACTACTTTAACCTCACAGTTCTGTAATAATTTCCTAAACATAGCTACTCCCTTGATTAAATAAAAGTACTAGTGATCCCATTACCAGAATGTAAACACATGCATTATAAACTGTTTGAGAAAGAAATTGTTCTGTCTCTGTCTAGGTAGCTATTTAATAACTAAATAACTGTAAGGAATACATTTACTTGAACAAAAAAATATATGTTTATAAATTCACTGAAACTTTAGCTGGCTGGAAGCAGGTTCACTGAGTATTCACCAACATTTCAGGCCTGAAATATTTGTTAGACCTCATGACTACTGTCAAGGCTCATAAAAAGTACAAATTCTAGTTTTTTCTGCATGGAATCACTGTGTGATTAATTTTATTTTTTTTTAAAGGATCTCTAACAAGTCTTTTAATATTCCAGGGACTAACTTGTGTCCTTTGGAATAACAAGGTTATACTAGCAATTATGAAATAGTAACATTTTCTGTGCTTCCTGGATCCATTCTGGTTAGACGAAATGGGGAAAAACCCCAGCAGGCTTTTCCCAGTATCTTAGCACTTTTGTTTCTGGTAAAAGTTAGTAAATTTAAGTATTAATTCAATAATACACAGTTGATGATAAAAAATATTAGTTTTAAATGGTATAAAAATAAAGTTTAACTCTTTTACACTCAATATTTATTTCTATTGGAACAGAGATTTTGGTTAATTATGAATGGTAATATTCATCCCTACACAGGAAAAAGGGCAAAGTACAAGGACCATTGAACATTGCATTTTTCCAGTGTTACCTAATTATAAGAACACCTGTGCTGAATAACTTTCAACTGATCTATTTGCAGAGTGTTTAATAGTCCTTAAAATTCCTCATTTCTTAGCAGTAATGGGCCAGCAATATTTGCACATTAAGTTGTGTAAGAAATGCATTGACAGAAACTGCTCAAAATACTTGTTTTCCTACATTATATCTAATCAGTAGTTCCTAGCAGGGTGCTTACTTGAGATTTATGCCAATAATACATTAAATTTTCATGGATATTCTGGGTCATTTTTGTTAAGGGTGAAGTGTTTTGTCTTTGCTACAAAGAACGCATTCTTGGGAAAAGCTCAGTGACTCACCTAATCTCCCCAGAGAAGTTATTTGCATGCCAAAGAGTATGTACACTTCTGAAATGTTAAAATAGAAAGTCTTTGTCTCATTCTTCCTCTCTCACTGGTTCTTGCTGGCTTTTTCTTTTTTTTTCTTTAGTTGCATGGTACACCTTACCCCTCAGTATACTGGGAAAATGTAAACATCTTCAATATCAAACACAGTAGGCTCTTCATTACTATTGTTTCTGGAGAAATCTGGAAATAATTATTTCTGGATCCTGAGTATTTAAGTGTAACAGAAAAAATTGATCCTTTTCCCCCCCAAGTCTTAGTAGTGAGTGATCATTACAAATCCGGACATAAATGTTTATAATAGCTTTGGAAGAGTCACACTAATGGCTATTAATCATCTTTTGATGCTCGTATCTGTTAAGATTCTCTGCAGTTAAATAGAAAACTAGCTCTAGCAGTTAATTAGATGAAAGTCAGGGAGAGGAAAGGAAGTCAGGAAATGCTTTTAAAGTTGTTTAACTGCCGCAATTCCACAAAAAATCTCTTGGTTTGGATAACTGCAGTTTATGCTGCCAAATCAAGAATTTAGCAGAGGAGAACTGTGGAGGGGGTTGTGTGCTTTTTTAAAGTGTGTGTGTGAGGCAGAGGGTAGATAAGATATTGCTGTGAATACAGACATTGTAAATTCAGATATAAGGTTATTGCAGCAGTTTCTGCAACCTGCAGTGTAGAAAAGGTTATGCTATGACCATAATGATCCATTGTGAATTTAAGCTATATTAATTTAAACTCTCTATTTTCCTCTCACTTCGGAATTTATTTGACTGCTACTGGAAGCATCTGTGCTCCTCCTTTGAACATGTGGCTGTGTCCCAGGCTGTTCCTACCCATAATCTCTTTCCTTCAGTGGTTTAATGGGATGCTGTCTGGAAAACTGATGTTTGTCTATTTGGATCAGAGTATTTCCATGGGAAGGAATGGCCTCTGTGGAAACAGTCTTACTGGCTTAATTATAGGAAGATTTGTATGTTCCTTTATCTTTGTGTAGAGCTTTGTTTTAAAAGTCAAACTCATAAAGAAGGCCATGATGTGTCTGTGTAAGGAAAAAAAAAAGAAACCTCTGGAATCTTAAACAAATATAAAAATGTGTTATGTAAAATAAAACTATATAAGGTCATATTAATGAAATGTTTAGGAGGTTCTTTGGTTTCATCAGCTTTAAAGAAGAATGCGAGTGGATCTAGAGTTCAAATTAGAATCTCCTAAACTGGAATTTATTGTTGCTCAGGTTCTAACACAGGCTGGACAGACTTTTTTATGCCTGGAACTTCCCACTGAAGCCTTTGATAAGAAACTCAGAAAGGTGACATCTTCACTGCACAATTGCAGTGTATTTGAGAGGGCAACAGCAAATATGAACTTGATTTTTAATACAATTTTTACTATATTTATGAAGTAGGGAGAGCTTCTTATAGCTTAATTAATAGGAGAAGTAAAATTGTAAAAGAAGTTTTGTTAGCAGTCTTCATTTTTTCCTGACTGCCAATTGGACTGCCATTTATTAAAGAAAATGGCAGATTTTAGATATAAGATCAATGCTTTGTTGTTAGCAGCAAATGTTTAGGATTGGAAGTGTCATTAAACCATGGAAAGAAACAAGAGGTGGTGTTTTTTGCATCAGTTATGTACTTAATTATGTCACTGTCAAGTAATGGGAACCTCAGCAAAACAGAGCTTTTGTGAGTTTTCACTGCTAAAATTGGGTGTGACCTACTTTTTCTCCATGTAGGTGCAATGATTTGAACATTTAATGACCCACATTTTTGCAATGTATAATTTTAAATACACCTTTATTAATAAATTATTGATAAACATCTACTGTTCTCATTTCCTGCTTTATCCTGAGTAGAATATCAGCAGATAACAACCCATGCCTTGGTGGCACCTTTCCATCATTTAAAAGTAGTAACTACAGACAAGAATACAAAATTTTTAGTAGGATCTTATTTTATGTACCTCATTTTATCATTTCCCTGCATGGGAGTGAGAAGGAATAGTATTTATATATCTAGAAGTTCTTCCCGCTTACAGTTTAGATTTCTTACACGCACAGAATAAAAGTTGGTGGCCTCCTCTCTTGTCAGTTTGGGAACACTGATGTTCAGCTCTGTTAGTGTATGTGAAATGCTTGGATTATACTACAGTAGGGGAACTATGTGATTTTAGAAGCAATTGAGAACAAGTTGATTTGTAGAATACTTTTAGTCCTTCAAGACTGGAACTTTTAAATTTAATTATCTAAATTTCTTGAAAAGGTAATTTAAAATTTTTATTTTATGTCATTGTGACACAGTAGTAGCTCTTTCTGTGGATTGACATTCTTAGATGATATGTACTTTTCCATACATGATTCGCAATACTTGGGAAACCTTTGTTCTTCTTATTGTCTTTTGAGCAAGGGATACTTGTAATAGCCTTAATCTTATTTATTGTTTACCAGTCCCCTTGCTGTGATAATTGTTCTTGGAACTGTTACTTACATAGAATAAATATGTATTTTTTTTTAAGATTGGTGTAACCTGACAGCTTGAGTTCTTCCTAAAACTGAAGCCTCTGGTCATATACTTTTCCCCCTTTACTCCAACTTCATGCCAAAATATCACCTATACAGATGTTCGTATACCCTAGCCCTTGAAAAATATGTGTGTTTTCTGCTAAAACAGACTCATTGATGGACCTAAACCAAATGGCAGTTTGAGAAAGAGCATACTGGAAAGGGAGTGTTGAATATGCACCATGTATATGTGTGCTATGTGTTTTTAGAGACACATGCCAGACTTCTGCAGATGTAAAAGGTATAGGAAAATATTTAGTATCAGGCAATTCTTCTGGAATTTTTCCCTCTTGTAGGTAGTGGAAAATATTCATACACAAAAACTGTATTTCTTTAAGTCAATACAGACGTGAGAATTTCTGGTCGTCTTTTTTTTTCCTTTTATATCTGTATCATGAGTGTTTACCTTCTTCTAGTTTCCATTTCTTGCTTTGAGCTTTTACAGCCATATTCCTTGGGCAAGTGAGACATTTCCTGAGTTGTGACTAAAGTAGTAGCTATACACATTCTGGACATTATCCACTCAACTAAGTACTCCCTTTCCCATGTAAGATTTTTCTTTGACTCTCTCAATTATAAAATCTTTGCACAGTTCCAATGAAAGAAAGCTGGTGGTCATGCTGAATACCCTTCAGACAGGCACTTTTCCTAAGTAAAATTTTAACAGAGGTCTATTTTCATCTTTCACGTGTGCATATGCTCAGTTCATGTTGGAGAAGATAGTTCTTTTACCTTAATTCAGTCTTCTCTTTCAGTTTAGGTAGCCACTATTGTGGCAACTTGCGGCCTTGTATTCTTGTTGCCAGCTTCAATTCAATATTTGCTTTTCTTTAAGACTGATACTGCCTCCAAGGTAATAATGACCATCATTCCCCATGAAGAATTTTTCCCACTATAGCAATTTTCGTTCTAGATTTTTCAAACTTAACAGGCATTTTTGAACACTGCAAAGTAATAATATACACTGTCAGTGTTATCTTTTTCCCCAAATACTCTTTCTTCTCTTGCCTTTCTTGTAATGCAGAGACTGTTTTCTCTCTGCTCTGTCTTTGAGAAAAATTTCAGATAGCATTTTGGATTCATTGTCATGTTTCTTCTTGTCTATCTTGGTAAAGAGTCAGCAAAACTGACCTATTCACGTCAGTTTCATTTTGAGTTGCACGTTTTCCCACATTTGGCCTTTTTTACTGCATTTTGGAGCACAAACTGTCAGCTTTACGTTCCTTGGGATCTGTGAATAACCATTGTCCCATTGCAGCTTAGACCCTGAAATGGTGTTCTATCACTCTTTCTTGAAGTTCCTCAAAAAATGCTGATTTTTCATAAAATGATTTGTACTTGCTTCTGTTTTTTACATTTCTCATCTTTTATGCTGAGACTATTCCTGTTGAAACACAATAGTAGCTGGCTAAAAATAAAGATGTAAAATATGGAGGAAATCTAGGAAATGGCAGAGTGCTTTTTCTCCCTAGATGTATCTGACAATTTAACTGGCCATACCAAATTATTGGGGAAAATAGTAAAGAGAGAGACTTGGCCATTAAGTCTGCATCTCAGGGCAGGATGGTTTTGTGGACCTGGTCTCATCTTCAGTTACAGCTTTGTGGTCAAGTGCTCTGTTTAGGTATCTTTTTAAGATTCCCTTTTCCTACTATTTTGTGTGTGAATAGTTCTACTTTGGGGCAGGAGGAGTCATTACTCCCCAGATGAGTAATAGTAGTATAGTCCTAGAAGACCTTGGCAGATATATTTGCCTGTTTATTTTCTGTTTTTCTCAGCAGAGATCTCTTATTTTTCATGTTTGGATTCTATTGGAAGGGTTGATACATAGCCCGTTTCTTTTGGTTGTTATACTATAAACTTTCATCTGTCTCTGTACAATGTTCTTGAAATAAAAAAGAGAAGTTTCTTTGGACTTTTTATAGTGAGGGGTGATTGAGCTGTCCTTGTATTCTTTCAAAGCACCTATTTTAAAGTGGCTTAAAAATACTTGCAATATTCTTTTGACTCTGCCTCAGGTGATAATGTATCATTTTTGTCTATTTGGATACAGATTCCAGTGAAAAACCTCGAGGCAGAACTTCACCTGTAGCCAATTTCGGTGTTGCACATTTCTTATCTATTTCTTCCATTTTCATTCTATCAAGCTGTCTTCTTGCACCACTGTATTCCTGTATTTCTTGCACCACTGCCTTGTAAGAATTATGTATCTAAGACAAGCTCAGAAGATGTCGTGTTGCAGAAAAGTCAAAGCAAAACTGCAGATTAATTAGATTAGTTTAATTAATTAAAGCTCCATTAATTAGAGATTCATCTTTTCCCCTACACACTAATTTCACACTTGCTCTACAGCAATATATGTTGAGTGAGAAAACTCAAGTACTCCTACCTGAAATTGTAAATAAATGCTGAGAAGTGTCTTTAAATCTCACATCTAAAATTAACAGTTTTGCACAAGGAGGTGCTAGTCAGTTATGACGTCAAATAAGAAAAGAAATCAGACTCTATAAAATCTGTATCATTCAAGTATCATTTAAAATACTATTTGTTAGAGATAACACAATGAAAGAGAGAATAATATAGAAAATAATAGAATCACAGAATCCTTTAGGTTGGAAAAGATCTCAGAGATTATTGATTCCAACTGTTAACCTAACACTTTATCACTAAACCGCATCCCTAAGCAGCACATCTGGACTTTTTTTGAACACTTCCAGGGATGGTAATTCCACCACTTCCCTGGACAGCCTGTTCTAGTGCTTGACCACCCTTTCTTTTGGTGAAGAATTTTTTCCTAATATCCAATCTAAGCCTCCCCTAGTGCAACTTGAGGTAATTTCTTCTCATCCTGTCAGTTGTTACTTGGGAGAGAAGTCCAACCCTCACCTCACCACAACATCCTTTCAGGTAGTTGTCCTTTCAGACACTTCTCATAAATCTTGTCCTTTCACCAGCTTTATTGCCTTTCTTATAAACTTATGTCCCTTCAGATGCTGGGAACCCTGAGCTTTTCAGCACCAAATGTGCCTCCCACCAGCCTGCAGCACATCATGCAGGCTCTGTCTGTAGAAAGAGTTACCCTATTTTGGTCATTTGAGATATTATTCAATTCTCTTACTGGAAAATAATTCTATCCATCATTCTTAAAGTCAAACAGAGAGGATGTTTGCATGACAACTTTTTGCTGCACTTTTAGATAAAGGCAAGGTGACGCAGGAGGTGTAATTGCTGGAACCAAAGGGGAGTTGCCTGCAGAATCCTCCTCTATAATGAGCAGGCTGAGGTTACACTGCAGGCAAGAGATTTTTCCAGCACACACTGAACTGGAGGCTAAAATCTACATGTGGCACAGCACAACACTGCTCAGCACAGGTCTCCTCCTACCCAGGGTAAGTGTTTTGTGGCTCACTAACTCTTCTAAATACAATGGTCTTCTGCTCAGGATCACTACAAACCAATATTTTTAGAAAATGTAGAAAAATCTGTATGTTCACTCTCTTTCTTGCTAATAAAAAGATTGAAAATCACACTGGTTTGCAAGATAAAATGTCCTTTTGACTACTGAGTGCTCCCTCCAGGTGAGGGTTGAGGCCCACAAAAGAAAGAGTAAAAAGTCTTGGCCTCATCCCTTGCCTGTGGTGTTCTTGTTTGGGGAATAAAAGATTCAAGTCATTACATTGTCAATCTTTCAGCTTCTCTGCGCATGAGGGGAGGATTTTGAAACTGCCTAAGTAGGATGTGAGCATTTAAGAAGATCAGGTTCTTTTTAAAATCCCAGAATAAATTCAAAGGATTTTGATGGATGTCAACATTTTCTCCCTGCTTTTATGAAAAATAAAAAAAAAACCCAAAAAGGTTTATTTCCACTTTATTTTTCTTTTTTGGTGGAACAAACTATCACTGTTGTATATAAACTTTTCTTTTTGCCTGGCCCACAAGTTCCTTAACTGTATTAACTGAGGGAAATTTACATTCTGAAATATGTCAATCTCCAAGCTAGACATCCCTGACCTACTTTGATGATGTGTTTCAGGATGACAGCAGGCATTTTAATGGTGCAGTTTGTAATAAATCTTCAGACTGAGAGCTAACAATAGTGCATAAACTTGTTTCTTAATTACCATTATTCTATGCTTTGGGCATAGGAAACTGGTTTAAATATAGTGTCACAGCACAGTGGTATGATATTATTATTAATAAAACAGTAACTTTTAGCTTGTTAGGTAGCATTAGATCTCAAGTGCTTTACAGAAAATCTGGGAATGGGAAGACTGAGTGAAGAGGGAAGAAAACTTAATTTTAACCCCTTCAAAAAAATCCCAGTTTACGTCTTCCCTAGGATCTGTTCAAATCGAATATTTGAAGTTGAAAACACAATTTGATTTGAATGGGATTTTTTTCAAATCGCTTTTCTTATGAAACAACTTGGGAAAACACTTGTGCCACTGTATCGTATCAACAGAGGCTCCCAGCCATTCCCTAAGAAAAGCTATTATAGGTAATATATGCTGCTTTTGAATTAAGATCTATTTGGCCAAGCGCTGCCTCAACTATGCCAGTGGAATTTCCAATACATCAAAGTCCATGAAATGAGTGGTTTTCCAGTGGTATAACTGAGGACAGATTTTGTCCTACTGTTAGTGGAGTACATAGGCAGTTTAAGAAAAACATTATATATTTTGAACTACTTATAACACTGAGTAAAAGTACATGGAGTCATCTGGGAGAATGCAGCTCTTCTGTAGGTTTTTTCTGCACTCTCAGTTACGAGATCACTGTCCAGCAGATTCTTTACTTCATTATGCTGTGTGCTATATTATTACATTTCATATTGTAGCCCCGAAATCTTGTGCTCTCTTGACCTTTAGAAGGGTTTTAATCTAGAATTTTTTTTCCTAGAGAGAATGCACTGAAAAGCTGTACAGGCTAATAATTACATGAAAAATTGTCCTGACAGGTTTTGTTTGGGGGTTGTTTTTTGTTTGGGTTCTTTTTTATGTCAAGAGATTAAAACATTTTTTGACTTTTTATATCACATTGACATTTTAAATTTGCAGAAAACTGGGAAATTTATGGAAACATATAAAAATTGCTTTTAATGTTCACATTAGAAAAAATCATCACTGACTATGACTCTTTTTTCATACAGTCATTTTTCATAGAATTATTGAGATTTCAATAATTCTCTCAGGAGTTACATAGGAAGATTTTGGTTGGATCTTAAAAGCAGAATCTCTCTCAAGCAGAGTTCTTGTGCTGGAGCTGTACTATGTAGACCACAGCAGGGCCATGGTAATCAAATCCAATCTGGTAATCCAAAATAATGGCAGGAAGAAATCACCTGAGTACAAAAACAATTGGTCAAGTCAGCCCTGAAAACCATGGCATCTATGGAGAACCATTCTTACCTGTGAACCACTGCTGGAAGTGCTCTCTCCTCTTGTGTTGGTGATATGCTTCTGTGGCTCTTTCACAGAAGTTTTATAGACTTGAGAATGTTGCCTTTCCTTTTCTTTCATCCCTTGCTGCGTAGATTTCCATCATGTGTTTTGATGGATACCAAAATATTTAACAAGGCTGATATTTAAAGTATTCTTATTGGTGCCTGGGTGAACATCACTGGGATCAAGTGGGAATTAATTTAGCACAGCTATTGTTTCAAGCTTTATGACTTATTCATCAATTATGTTTGCATATGTAAGTCTTGTTTTAAATCTTTTCTTTGCATCTGAAGGAGACAGACATGTTTCAACATTCTAAATAAATCATAAGGCTCTTTCACTGCCACTGTACTTCAACAAATGCTGCCCTTTTCATATACTCATCTCAGAGTGTGGTGGGTAAACCACAAACTGCCCTCAGTTTGGGTTTGTTTCATATTCTTAGCAAAGTACAAGTCAGAGACATCTCAGATCTAGTGGAAAGAAAACAAATGAAAACTTTCCCATGTGAACTCTTGCATTCAGCTTCTGGTCTCAGCGGGAAATAGGACAGCAGGAGTTTCCTTCATGGCATCAGGTTTTCTGGCATGCAAATTTTGAACAATTTTCTAACCATTTAGAAGCTCAGTGAAGTATATTATTAAGTGGAGATAATGGTTTCTCCAACTATATGAGGCACTGTTTGGATTTGTTGCCTTTCAAATGCATCTATATTGTTCTAAAAAAATGTCAGAAATTATTCTTGCTGTCATTGATCCGTTATTTCAACCTGCAAGAATTTATTTGGGTTTTGTTTCTGTGTTTGTTTGTGTAGAGTTTTTGTTTGTTTGTTTGCTCTGTTTTTTCTTTTGGTTGGTTGGTTTTAATAGATTTTTCAAGCTAAAGGGTTGATTAAAGTTTACTTTTAACTCATCCTAAGTGTTTTGCAACAGAAAACTTTGCCCAAGTTACCTCCCAATATGTATATTTCCATAAGAATCCCACACAGTGCATCAGTCCTTGGAAATTATTTTTGTTAGTATGGTTCCTGTAAAATAGGACTGTGATAAAAAAGGAGATATCTGGGGGCTTGATACTATAAAGGCATACAGGTGTGCCTAGATCTATGTGGAGATACATTAGAGATACTTTCAGAGCTTGTGTTTTTCAGCACAGATCAGTCTCTTCATGCGTTTAGAGTAAAAAAACCATAAAATTTAATTGGCACAAAATATTTGGAAGTTATATGATATTAAAAAAAACCCCAAAACCAAACTGGCATGAACAGGGACTTCACCATTTCAGAGTAAGAGATTCATAAAACTTTTGGCCCTAGTTTGGATTTTATTAAGACCATTGCATAGTAACATGAACCAGACCATGAAATGAGTAACAAAGTGACTTGATTTCTGTCCTTGTCAAAGGCTATGAAGTATTGTTCAACTTTATCTCTGATAATTTAATTTTAGGAGTTCTTAAAACCGAACTATTTCTATCTAGATGGTACCCAGACAAAAGGAACCAATTCCAGTAGGGACCAATCCAGCCAGCATTTCAGAAAACAAAGTGCAACCCCAAGTAAAATAGTAAGATCTTAAGGATTGACTCTGAGTGAGTGCTGCTTAAAAATGAGAATATTCATTATTTGAATGAATCTGAATAGCTTAGTGTTGGGAAAATCAACTCTGAGACACCAGAGCAATACCAGTTGTGCATTGAAAATTGACAGGAAAGAACCCATTTTCAGTGAAAAATCAGTAGGATTCCCAGCTTTTAAAATCTATTTCTTTTTTTCTGGAAGTTCTTTATAGTGTCTACAATCTGTAAATACCTACAAGCCTGTGAAGATCTCCTGTTTGTCTATTTGGCACAAAGCTGGTAGTTTCTGCTTTATAAGCCTTTATGACATTATTTCAGCAATTTTTCAGTTTTTATCAGACTCTTTCACTTTTCTAAGACACAGAGAATGCTAAGGACCCCTCAGGAAATATTTGATGGAAGGAGCTGGTCCTGTTCAGTTACTCTGCTGGGGAGCAAAGTCTTTCCTAGCAAGACTATTTTCTACCTTAAATCAAATTAAGTTCTTAAACGGATCTGCATGTGTTGCACAATGTCTATGCAGTAATTAATAGTATCTGAAGAAGATTATTGATAGAGTAAATAATATTCTGCACCTTTTAATTCTATACTTTGAAATAGTTCTTGCAAGATATATTTCCCTGTATTTATGTGAAAATGCACCGGTAGTAGAAGTCTTCATTTTCAGAGGGTTTAACATACTTTTTATGTTTGACAAAACTTACCTGTAGCTCAGTTATCTCAGCAGGTATCTCATCATCTGTCCTTCTCTTTCCCTCTGTCAGTTCCAGCCCCTGCTTCCAATTTCAGATGTAGTTTCTCTGAACAAGTCTTTATCTGCAGCAAGGATGTTCAATCTGTAAGATTAACACTAAGAGTCACTTCTGTTCCTGGCTGAGCTTTCAGTGACAACAGTATGGGCACTGCAAACTGACATGGAGTGTAAGGATACTTAGTGCACACAGAGAATTAGATTACTAAATCTGAATATGTGCAAACTCTTCAACAATTTGCAGCTCAGTCAAAAAAGCAGACTGATTTTTCAGAGAGAAACCAGGCTGGACTACTTAACAGCTGCTCTCTGGCAAAAATTCACAACCCTGCTTGTAAATGGTTAAATAGTGAAACATTGAAAGTATGCTTTGTCAAAATGTCAAGTTTGAGATTTAACATTATAAAAATGTAATTTCCCCAGCCTAATTTTTTAATGTCCATTCTGACTGTGTTTTCCTCAAAAGCTTGAGTCAGACATCCGCCATAGAGAATAGGAGCTCAAGTAGTTACATTTTGGGAAAATTTTTATATAAGCAACTGAAAATGGCTTCTTTCAGAGGAAAAAGATGGTCTCTCTGAAAGGAGGCAGGACGAACAACCTGCTTCTGGTAAAGAAATGACCTACTGCAGTACAAGGAGTGCTTAATAACTAATTGCATCATTAGCAGTTAGAACTCGAATGACTTAATCAGGATTTATGTATATATCAGTGCAAATGTTCTTTAACATGAGTAGATGGTTTAAAAAAAACCACTGTGCTAAGGGACCAATAAATAAATCATGTCAGAGTGTGATTTTTCATCTTTAATCCATAAAAATCCTCTATTATTAATAAAAATCTTTATTGAACTGGAATACAAAGCAGAGTATAAACTGTTCTGTATCTGTCAGGACCATAATTATTCTGCTAGGCAATACAGGGGTTAACTGTTTGTTGTTCTCATTAACAGTTGCAGAAGGAAATGGTCCTTCACTAATTGGCAAATACTGGCTTAACAAAACAAGGCTGGCCTAGGACACTAAACAACACACGTTAGGTAATCAGAGAAATTAAGAGAAAATATGTATATGATGGCAATACAGATGTTACTAATTTCAAATCACAAGGTCAAAACTCAAAGTGATTAAAAGGGATATATCTAAATTTGAAGGATTGTGGGGGGACGTATCTGAATCTGGGGCTCATCTCTGTTTCTGGTGACTTCTGAACATTTGCAGAGAGAATGACAGAAATTGAATATACTGCCTGTATTTGCTTAGTGAATAGGATTTTCCATTTAGTCATGTGTAAGGATAGGGTTGTTTTTTATACCGAAAATGTAAGGTAGTGAAAGAAAAAATATCTGGGTGTCAACAATCTCTTTCTCACATAGAATGTAAAATAAAGTATAATTAGTGAATTCACCTCAGACATATGAAATGGAATTAGTGGTGCATTGTATCTGGTCCACTGAACGCAGGCAAGGACGTGGATATTGAAAACTGTGGCACAGTACTGTTAATAGCCTTGACATTATCCAAAACAATGTATTGGGTTCTCTCCCTTTGCTTCTAAAGCTTGTTTTCTGCTACACAAATGGTATAGTATTAACTGCCAGAAACACAATGGATCATCCAGGTGACCACAAAAGCTTCTGAGATTGTTTCAAAATATGTATTACAGGTAAGATATTAAAGTTAAGACAGAAAAACATGATATTTTCTGGTATAAATGGTCAGGCAGATAATATAGAATAATTAAAAAAATCAGGAGTTGCCTCTCAAGAAAATATGCATGGTATGTTGTGTAAGATTAGTAACATTAAACATGCACTGGTATGGTGCAAGATGAAGTACAAACATCAGCATGACAATGCAACAGAAACACTTTGGTTCTGTTAATTTCTTAGATGGATTTAGGTCAAGATAGAATAACAGAAATCAATTGATATAGACTGCATGGTTATCACCCCACATACTACAAATTGTCCCACAGACCTGGATTTAACAGCCAGGGGACTTCACTGTGTGGTACTTCTGTCAGTCAGACACATGCCCTGCTGACACTGCAGACAAAGTAAAGCCCTCAGCTGTGTGAGCGTGAATGTTCATGTTTATTCCAGCTGGCTGAAATTGGTAGAAGGAAAATATTACTGCTGCTAATATTCTTGGGATGTTGCGTTATACGGTTTCTGAGAGGAAAC
Organism: Monarcha castaneiventris obscurior; assembly: GCA_026261815.1. Taxonomy (NCBI): domain Eukaryota; kingdom Metazoa; phylum Chordata; class Aves; order Passeriformes; family Monarchidae; genus Monarcha; species Monarcha castaneiventris. The sequence continues at coordinate 29,075,437 of JAMPIT010000433.1, forward strand.
ACAGGCAGGGGCTATTTCACCTCAGTTTTCTCTGAGGAATTGTAAATTACCCTCATGAGATACTCAGTAACACACACAAGATCAGCTGTTTATCAGCCTGTTTCAGAAGGGTTAGTGTAATGGATTCTACAGAAATTTTCACTCCTTGTAATTTAAAATATGGCTCCAGGAGCACCAATATATGAGATTCAGTGCAGCAGACTTTAAAGAAGAAAGGAGTTTTACCAGCCAGCAGAGGAGGAAAGGGCAGAACCTTTTCCCTTTAAGTTACAGGGTATAGCTAGATTAGAGAATTACATTTCTACCAGAAATCTGGTCAGGAAGTGTTGGAATAGGAAGTAAGGAAGATGGGGATAATGAGACAGAAGGAAGGGATCCTTCCTCTAGCTTTATTTATATAGAAGTTAAGAGGGCTTCTATACAAACATCAGTCTTTCATGACTTCAGCTTCCTCATTTGAGACTGTTTGGAAATTTCTTCCCCATTACTTCTCAGTCTTGTGCAGCCAGAATGAGAATGAAGTCTGATGATTTTCTGTCTCACATGTATCAACCTTTCATTTTTAGCAAAATGGTAATTATAATCACTGGCTTTTATTATGACTGAGAAGAGAGTACCCCTTGGCATCATACTGATTGTTGTCATTTTCACACATAGGTAAAAGAAATTTGGTAAGAAAGACATTCAGGCAGGTAGGCATTCCTGAAAGGGGTTTCAGCTGTGTTCTTAATGGTGGCTGGAAGTGATTTTAGACAGCAGGCAACAACAGAGGTGAGAATACAGTGAGGTCCTACAGCCATGTGAAAGGCATTGATTTTCAACCTCATCAGTGCCTCATGCTATGGGAGAAAATCAGAGTACAAACAACCATCTGGCATCAAATTAAAAGATGGTTGTGCTGGTAGTACTTGCCTGGAATAATCAAATGAAAATTATGCTTTTCTAAAGTCTAGTTCAATACACTACTGTAGTCTCAGGCAAGTCAGCAAATATGTAGATTAATTCAGCCTCACTTCTTGCTTTTTTTTTTTCCCTTGCCTGCTTTGAGACAGATTATATTTATTGCATAGGCCAGCACTACTCCAAACTACAGCAGGTTCATTCCTTAAATGTCAGTTGATTTTATGAGCTCACATTTAACAAAAGAAGATGCAGAGTAAGGGAGTCATAGGTATTTATGTGTAACCCAGACTTTTGTTTAAAATTATAGAGGTAAAACAGGATATATAATAACTTTCAAAGTACTGGGCTGAGATAAAAGGGAAAAAATAATAAAGGAGGATACCAATCAGCTGTTGCTTCAGATTTAGGGAAAGAAAAAGAACAGGCGATGTTAGCAGAACACACACAGTATCATGTGCACTTTAGTCTGAGAGTAGCAGCATGTAAGGCTATGAGCCTATGCAGGCAAACTGAAGAAACCCCAAAAGTATGTGCTAGCATGCTTGGGAAAGGACAGATACTCAGCAAACACATATTCTGAACACTTCCTTTATTTTTGTTGTCCCATCCAGTATGTAGTTATGTAGTTGTCTGTTGAGCTGGTTTTTTGGTTGTTCATGAATCCACTATATAAATTATAAACCAAAAATGTAACAGTTTCTCTTGTGCAACAATCAGAAATCTCTCCCTCGTGTGATGCTGGGAGAACTGTGTCATAAGATTTCAGTGATGTTATTAAAAAAGGACATTTGTCTGAGTCTCTGAGTTCCTTTATGGGAGCAAGCCTTATCTTTCATCTATTTGTAACATTAGACAGAAAATCACTTTTCTTCTGATATGACTATGTGTCCAAGACAAATTTCTGCTGCAGCTGAATTCATGCCAAAGCACATGCTGCCTGCAGGGCAGAATTCTCATTAATGTCTTGGAGCAACACTGTCTTCCAGAAAGGTTCTGCATTTCAGGCCTTGCTTAATATCATGGATGCTTTAATACAGACCTTCTTTCAGTGAAAGGGCTGCCTTAAGAACAGTATTCCTACTGTTGCAAAGATTTAATGAGCATTTTCAGGCAAAACGCTATTTAGTTTTTTTTTTTTTCTCCTTTGTTAGTAATTTTAGGGATGACTTCAGGGAAGACAAATTTCTTCACATCAATATTAATTATCATTATAAATTATTACTTAATGGTGGGAAAAGGTGATGAAATATATTATATTATGTATATATTATATAATACAGGTATATATAAAGATTTTGTAAAGCCAGTTAATAAAACAAATTTCAGAATTGAGAGATTATTTTTTCTCATTTGTACTTTTTCTGTTATGATGAAATCTAACTTGAGGGCAGAATTTTTATAATTACCATCGATGCCAAGATAGAATTTGAATTGTGCCTTTAAAAGTTGGCCTTAATGCTCTCCAAACTCCTAGTGGAACACAGTTAAGTGTTTTCTAATACAATAATATTTAACACAAGCACTGAAATAAGTAGGTGAAGTGTCTTCTCAGATAACTTTTTTTTGTTAGTATTAGGAAATGGAAAGGAATATTATCACCACATTACCATAATAGAACTTCCATATATTGTGAGCTACAGAGTTTTTACAAAGTTTATTTCTCTGTACTGGATTAAACTGGAATGTGTCAGTGATATGGGCAGTTCATTAAGCCTGAAGCAAACAGGCATTTTATACTAGCACACTAGAAGGAAACCCCCAAAGATTTCTCCTACTCCTGAGATGAAGCTGCCTTTCTCCTTTGTTGCGCAGCGATGCTTTGTGTATGAGTACACAACACCTGCACTGAGCAAGGACAGCACCTCCTACACTGTGGTAGATGACTTGTCAGGTCTGGTGCCTGCCATATGGTGTCAGCACACAGTAGTGACAGGTCAGGCTTCAGCATTCCATGGGGTGGCATAGGCAACATGTCCTTTTCCAAGTTTGCTTAGTACCGAGGAGCTCCTGCCTGGATCGCTGCTGTTCTGGGCTCTTTGCCCAGAAGTCTTCCCAAGGAAGACTAAACCCTGACAGCAAGAGGAATCATCATCCATCTGCCTCTCTGTGGGGACAGCAGAAGACTCAGCTGCAAAACCGTGCTCAGTGTAAATCTCTGCAGTGCTTTAAAGAACACACCTGTAAACATGACAAAATGGCAATGTCCCTGAAGTACGGCGGGAGCATCTGCTGAACTCAGGTGGCTGATCATGCTAACCAGTGATGTGCACAAGGAGTGAGAAAGGAAAGAGTAGGAAAGACCAGTACTATGTAAAACAGAACCTTGGTATTCATTTTGTCACAGTAAAATTGCCATCTTTGTGCCACTATTGATAAACTGTTGCCATGCTTAATAAACCTCAGCCACACAATTGATCAGTTTTGTTTGGGTTTTTTTTTAAGGGTGGTGATAACTGGCTTTTGATCTCTCCCACAGCGATGTTGCGGCTGGGGGTAATGATGTTTCTTGTGCTCATACCAGAACTTCAGTTTTTTATGTTTGCTGCCCCAGTTACTTGCTAGCTCAAAATAAAGAGAAAATTTTAGCATGGAAAGCTTAGGAAGAATTAGCATGTAGAGCTAACTCTTGGGTGATATGGTTACCATTAATGCACTGTTTAGAATATAGGTAACGGAATGGTGGCTCCTGTTAATTTTTGCTGAAAGTAGACTGAAGAAGAAAACTGTCATAATCTGAAAGTATTGTAAAGGGGTCAGAATCTCCTAATTTGAATCTACTGCTACCTGTGTGCTGAGAAAAAAGAAAAATGTTTAATTTAGATTTTTCAAGAGAATATGCTTAAAACTGTAGAATTATATCTGTTAATATTCCATTTTGAATACAGGTAACAGCCAGTGCAACATAATTTTTGCATTTGTTATATAGAACATACAGTACCAAAAGGAAACGGTTGAATTAATGCTGTAAGGACTGAATTTGTTCTCTAGTCTACATAAGTAATTAAAACTGGAAAATAGGATTGCAAATAAGCCTTTTGATATGACATCAGCAAATCTACTGTAACCAAAGGATGACAGGCTGAACCATGCCTTTCACTAATCTGATTGTGAATGTGCTTTACAGCCACAATTGTACAGTGAAACTTACTTTTAAATAAATTATAATTTTTATGCAGTAGAATAGATTTTTTTACAGATGCATATATTATTTTATACACGTCAATCAATGATGGCTTAAAGCAGTGACTCACAAAGCTGATTTTACATGAACATATATTTTGCGTATCGTGCAGGAAGGAACAAAAAAACCCGTGTAAGGTAATACATGAAATTACATGAAGCATTTCTCCTCTGTTTCATGTTAAGGATCTTTTACTTAGTATCACATTTTGGATTTAAAAGCATTGGATTTCTTCTAGTCAGCAAGGGCTGAAATGAGAAAAAGTTCTTTAATGTTTTGAATTGAACACAAATTTTAGGTAGTGCCTTTATATACTGCTCTTTGTTTTTGAGGTTACAAAGAAGCTTATTCAAAACCAGAATGCTACAGCCCAGCTGTGTTTCTGTTGTACAGTTAGGAATTTTCTGCCCTGTACCTGCTGGTGAGGATTGAAAGATATCCACACTACTGCAAGACGCTTTCTCTTTTGGGGAGGTGGTAGTGATTCTGCATATTTATATTTCAATGCTATTTGTCATCTTGGAAAGATATACTGCCATATTGCACACTGCCCGTGCTGTTATGGTTTCAACCTGAAATCTTGCACTTGCTGGCTAGTGAGCAATTAACTTTTAATGTTACTTGCATTTTAATACCTTTGGACTGATCCTGTCACTATTAAAGAAGACATCAAATTGACACTTGTTTCAAAAAGTAGTACCATGTAATGTAACACATATAATTGTATTTCATATCATACATAATGATTTTATGCTTTCTAGGCTGCTCGAAGATCAGGTTTTGAGTTTTTTTTCAATCTTTCCTGTTTATGTTTAGCATGCTAGGCCATTTAATAAGGAAGAAGAGATTTAGCAACATTATTAATGGACAAATTAAATGTCAATTAGCACTTACATTATAACAACACACTTTTAATCCACAAGAGAAATTTGGTTCAGCATACTAATCCATGCTTACTTGCTTCTATTTGTGATGTTAATACTTATCTACAAATTCAATAGCAAATATGGAAAACTTTTAGACAAAAGATTCTGTAATTTTTGGAAGAGTCTAGGGTCTCTGTAAAACATGTGTCTTGAAAATGTCATATTCTACAAGCATGGTCTCAACAGTTTTTTTTTTATTTTATTGCCACAAATGCCATGGATTTCCTTCAAAACTAATTAAAACCAACAGCTTTTCAGCAGCCCCTCTTAGGTACATGCCATTTGTATCCAACACATTTGGTGTTTATTTGTAGATTTAAATCTCTTTGTAAACTTACAATTTGCCAATATTTCCATTCAGGCAAAGCAGTAACATTAATATCAATATCTGACTTAAAGTGATGCCATGATGATTTCTTGCCTTTTTTTATATATTCCTTTCTTATACCCTTTTATATAGCTTTTATGTATCCTCAGTGCTTTTAGCATGCTACTTTTAATTCCTTAAGCCCGGTAATTTAACATAGTCTTAATATTCCATTAAGCCAGGAGACCAAACATCCTGGAGGCCTCACAGTTGGGGCCAGAAAGTCCTTTGCTATCCTGAGAAACCAAGGTCCTCTCTAGAACTCCTCCTGTAAACTAAAATAGTCTCATCCAGGGAGGAATTCCTCAGGACAGGGGGAGATCACACTATTTATTTAAGCTTCTCATCGGCGAATCTTTAATAGATTTGCTAATTTGCAAGGTCTATAAATTGTATATGGGATCTATTGTGGGCGCGCATTTTGGTGGGCATTTCGGGTGCACTTCAGTATGCATTTTGGTGCATTCCACCTAGACGAAGTAGTGCTCCTTAAAGATCCTTAAATAAATACCGAAGTAAAAACCCCTTTTCCCTTAAACCGTGTTTGGCTCTTAATTTTAAGACCAGAGAAAGGCAAAAAAAGAAACAGAAAAATTCAGTGCTTTATTATAATAAATCAATTAAAAAAGAATGGAAAAATATCACACACTATTTGCAAATCATTAGCCCTAAATTTACTGCTCTTTTAAACAGAAAACCTAGAGTTCTGAACACTGAATAGTAATTGCACTTTAAAAAAATTCCAAATCGTTTTCTGGTCTTTAATAATTGAATTGTAAACTGGTAATTCTAATACCTGTGGGTTTTTTTACCCGGACTTGCTTCAAGTCTAAATTCCTTCCTGAAGTTTGGAAAACATCAGGTTCCTTCCTGTTCATTGATTTTTCACTTCAACACACCTCCTAAAAGTGTGTATGGATCCAGTCCTAGGATTCACCCAGTAGGACATAACTGACTTGGGATAACAGGAATATTTAATTCATCTGTTGGCTCTCTACATTTAGCTTGCAATTAGAAAAGAACCACACTGGGAGCTAACAAAGGAAATGAGGTATTGATGCCTTAGAAGAGAGATTTCTCTCATAATGTTTTCTATATGGGACTTTGATCTAGAAACATGTCCCCAGAAATATGTTTTCCTTTTCTCACTATCTTGGTAAAATTTTCACTTGTTTGGTGTTTTGCTTAAAATATATTTATGTCTGGATTGTTAAATATGTTTTTTTAATGCAAAGTCATTTCAAAACTCAATGTCTCTAGTTCTGGTATACCCAAACAAACAACAGCAGCTTGGGTGACTTGAAATGCAGACGTTTACCACAGCAAAAAATCAATCTGAGAAAAAACCACTCCATTTTTACATCAGGATATGGTGTGTCATGTTTATTTAATTCAAGACCATTCTTAGATATTTGAGATACAGTTAGTTTAGCAGAGTGTGTTATGAATTACAAGAAAGTAATGAATATTAATATTGTCTCTAATACATTCTTCAACTTTGGCAAATACCTTTAAATCTGGTAGCTAGAAAAACCTTTGTACTTTGTTAATCGGAGTTGAAAGACTGATAAAGAAATGTATATGGTATGCATTAGGGACCACCTGCACTGGGAGTTACTTTTGTCTGGTTTGGTGACTATATCATGATCTGTCCTCCATTTTGAGAAAAACTAGTAATATCATCATTTATTACAGCTTCATATTTACAAGCAGTGGAATGGAATGAGTTATATTTCTCAAGTGGTGGTAATTTAAAGATATTTAGCATTCATAGAGCACCTGTAAAAACTGGTATAGTTAGAAATTATATATAGAGATGAGTGAAATGATCTAAGAGCTAAGCTTGTCACAATGTAATTGACTTTTATCTTTATAATGATCCTTTCATTTAGCAAATGAAAAAATTATCTTCGTTTGGTGTATATTTTAAATGAATATTGCATCATAACTTGCAGTTTTCATGTGATGGTCAATGAATTATATAATTTGTGATGAGTACTTCTAATCACAGTGTTAAATATATTCGTTGATCTGCATTCTGCTGTTATTGGTGGTAATGATCACAACTGCAGATTATGCAATAGTGCAGAGGAAGGCCCTTAGAGAACATGTAAGCCTCTTTATGATATAGGTAGCTAGAGTTATTTCTATAATAACAAATAAGTGAAAGAAACCCACAGATAATGAAAGTGTTAATTTACTTCATTCAAGAAGTATTTTCCTTCTGGTTCAACACTGCAAGTTGTGTGTTCTTTCAACACCTATGTCCATACTTTGTGAGCACTCAGACAATGAAACCAACCACATTTCCAGCAGAGAAGACAGAAGATGGCTTTTAGGTTATCAGACTTAAGGTCAAGTGCTTCAACAATATGAGTGGCTGGTATATATTTTAAGGGGTTGTTACGAGGTGGTTTGCTTTTCAAAAAGTGAAAAAAAGTGAGAAAAGGTGGAAGGGCTGAATACAAATCTACCCTTTCTTTCATCTGATGTGAATTTTTATACAGAGACAAATGACAGTTTTTACTTTCCCTGAGAGTTCTTGTGCTCACGAGGAACTTGAACTTGTAACTCTTTAACATCTAAAATGTCTCCTTTATAATTTTTTTTGTTTTTCCCAGCCAAATACAACATGACTTATTTAGCATTTTAAGTGATATCTTACTATTTTCAGAAAACCACCCTGTTTCCTTCTGGGTTTTTTCTCCATGTCAAAAGCTTTCCTGGAGTTTCAAAAAGGTGGCCTCGTCTCTTTTAATAAGTGTATTTTGGTTTGTGTAAAAAATATTCAACATAACTAAAATGTTCTGTTCAATTCCCCAGGTACATTATTCTACTTCTGCTTTGGGATAGTATAAGTATAATGTGTAGTGAACTAACTGAAGGGACTGTATTAATTGAAAATAATCCTGTATAAAATATATGCGTTTTATGTCCACAGTCAAATAAGGGGAATGGTATTTCCTATTACTGTATTAAATTTCTTCAAAGGGTCATGCTTGTGTTTAAACCTTACCATAAAACTATAGAATCCACACCTTCTTAGTTACACATAAAAACACTTCAGGTATAACAAGTCCTGACGGAATATGTACATGGCTTTAAAAACAAAAACCTGTAACACTGTAATTATTATTACATACCAGATGCTTTTATGTTCTTTGGAAACCAAAGTTTCTTTTGTTCTTTTAATTGTACCATCTTTAAAAGGATCCTTTTTCTTTTAGGAAAAAAACAGAATCCACCAAATTTGCAGGATTTTTTCCCCAGAAATCTTTGGGTTTCTTATAATTTTACTGTTCCTTTAAAATACTTACCCACTGTTTCTCATAAGGAAAATATCTCTCTAGTATTAAGCTTTATTTTACTCTCATTTGATGGAAATTGTTTTATTTTATAAATAAAGGCCTATTTAAATGAGTTTAATGTCTCTCACAAGCCTCACTGATCAGTCGATGAAGTTAAAGAATCATCCTGTTCTTTTGTTCCTTCTGTTTGTTTTTCTCCTATCTCAGATCGCCAAGCGAGTTCATGAAGCAGCTGCAAAAATTCATGTCAGAGAAAATTCATCTAGAGACAGTGTAATAGAAACAAAAGACATACAGAAGGGAGAGCAGGATCTACCTTAGAAAATGCTCGGATTTATCTTTTATATCAGCTCTGGCTAGGCTTCACAGAATAACTCAGACCAGTCGAAAAATAAGGCTGATGAACTCCTGTCTTGCTTGTGTTGATACTGGAATGACACACCAAAATTAAGAACTATTTCAGAGAGCTGATCTGGCTGAAAAGCCTCCCTACCAAAAGCTTCCTGCACAAGCCTGCAGGTGAGAGAGAATAGCAGGTCTTTAAAATCCCACAAATAGCGAGGAGACGAACCTGAAAACCGCTAGTTTGCTTTAAAGAATAGATGGCCTAGAATTTTAATGAGTTGCCACATACATTTTGTGTTTGGGAAGGAAGCCCATGGCTCTTTAAATCAACATCAGAAATTTCACTGACCTTAGGCAAAACTTTTTCATTTTAAATTATTTATTCTTCCAAGAGGGAGTCCAACTGGGGAGTTTAGCAAGGAACACATGCAGAACTTTAAACTTGTTTCTAAGCTCAGCAGTATGGCAAAAAACCCTGCACCTTAATCATGTGAAAAAGTCCTTCTGGTTCATACAAATTTCACAGAATCACTTGAAAATTTACTCCTTTTCTGGCAAAGCCACCTGCAATTTTTTTCAGATTTCATCATAGGGAATTAAAATGTCCTGAGAATTGTGTTAACATTATGAACTTCTAGTGTCGAAAGTATGTAATTTGATAATATATTTATATATCTATTATATGAAGAAATATTAAAGTTAAAAGAGATCAATAAAGTTAAAAGAGATTGATGTCTAATACTCATCGGCATGCCTGTCAGTAGACTGATAGGGTGTGTAATTATGGGTGCCTATGAATGGGATTTAAGACAACAGGAGAAGCCAGTTTCCCTTTAGTCGTGTTGTTCTTGATGCCCACAGAGGTCAGGCACAGAGATGGGCATAGGTGATTTTAACTGAGGAAGTTTCAGTGTTAGGAGCTGGGTGCAGCTCTGAAATGCAAAGTGGTGTAAGTTATACAGGCAGTAAATGTGTTTGTATAAAGTCCTCATTAACAGGAAAAAAATCATGGGCAACAAAAAACTGAATATATATTTTAAAACAGCATCTTGCCTTATACCTTCCTGCTATTTTTACCCTTCCAAATGATTGCAATTCTGTTTCTTCAGAGAATAATTTCCACCTAGCTATCCTTGTTCCCACCTTAAAACTTCTTATCATAAATTTATTTCTTGGTTACTGGGTTCCTTAAATATTCTCAATTGACTAATTGCCAGAAGGGGCAAACATAATAGCAGCAAAACTCCATGGCTCTGTTAACCTTCAGTGAAGATGGTTTATTGATGGAGGAACTGAGTACATGTGGGAAGTCAGAAATCCAATGACTTCTTGATTAGTATTTTTCTGCACTTTTTTCTGCAAAGTCAAGAAAGAAGAGTCTAAAGTGAATCTATCGGTAAATGTAATCAGTTTGCAATTGTCTTACTGGTTGACTTTCAATAATACAGTATCTTTTTTATTTATTTCCAAAACTCTGATGTGTTTTTCTCTAATTTGATGAATTGTCAGAGACTTGCAGATGAAGGAAACAATGTATATACTTCAAGCAGTACTGCAAAATCTCTTCTAGGACTGTGATGGGTCAATACCCTTAAAAAAAATCCTAGAAAGGTAACTTGAAACCTAAAATACATCAGAAGTTATATATACTTTAGGGATTGCCCTCACTTACCTCTGCTTTGGTTCACACCTTGGCATTTGAGTTCTATTCCTTTTTGATGAAACTAGACTATGAGATTTGCTCCAGGATGTCACATGTACTCCACCTGCGAGTGAGTATTCAGTCATTCAGATCAATTCTACTCCAAAGTAAAACTTCCTCAAAATACATATATGGATGATAGGTCCCCAACACCAAACTTTTCTGTTCTATAAATGCATTCACACTATGCTGCTTACAAAGGGAGAATAGATTCTGTGCAGTAACAATATATTGTACAATATTGAGATATCACTTCCTCATGGACCAGATTTACACCCACAAAAAAGTGCATTGATTCATTGTCCAGCTGGGCTACCTCTACTGAATTAAAATTCCTAATTTTAATTGTATGGTAGATTTGCATTGTATGTTGCTGTTTGAGTAAATGGGGCTAGAAATCCTTGCTGCACTGAGATCATTATGGTTGAAGATAGATTGAAAGGTAATTCAAATAAATTTTTTAGTAAAAAAGATTGCACCAGTCTCTTTCCTTTCTGTTTTTTTTTTTTAATCTCATGAACAAAGTTCTGAATTTATTCAGCTGTGAAAAATAGGAATTTCCAAGGCACAAAAGCATTGAGTTCTAGAAAAAGTTCAGATCACATAACACAGGAATTTTATTTTGGGGACCAAATGTGCTGACTTTCTTTCACTCTATAAGTTTGTCAGTCTGAGAAAAACAGTTTCTCATATAGGAAACAGAATGATATATCATAGAAGATGTTTCATATGAATTCCTTCTTCGCTCAGTGTAAGTCTTACTTGGGCTTATACATGCTTGAGAGATTGTCTCTACTTGCTTGGAAACTTTTTCTCTTTAGTAGATCGACATGGAGGCACAATAATGTTAACACATACAGTTATTTAGAAATCTTTAAAGGCATTCTAGAACTGTGTTTCTGTTGGAAATTGTCCTTCCTTGTTCCCATAAACTGGATACATGCATGCATCCAAGGAGAAAGAAAATACCTGAAGAAAAAGGATACACTAGATACAATAGACTCTGCCTCAGACAGATTTATTGGATGGGATTACATTCCCAAGCAGAACAAATAGGTTAATTTACTTTTATCTGTAAGTCAGCTAACTGCATGTGAAGTAGGTAATCTAAGTTGAAAGACACAAAGAATACTGTTAATTAGATTTTTAGAGGCTATCTCACCCCAGCTGAACTTCTAAACAGAGTTTGTTAAACTTTAAACGAGCGTGCATTTAGGTTTACAAACAATTAGACTGCCGGATACATAACTAATGAGATGAAATGTACTCTATTAATGATTGTATCTGTTGGTAATTCATAACTATATACATTTCTATTTTTTCCCCATATTTGTAGCCATAACATTAACTCAGAGGTTAAGGAAGTCAACTGGGAGCTGACATGGTAAAGTGAATCTATGAAGTGATTTCAAACATTTCTTAATTAGTTTTTATTGGTAATTATTAACTATGAGATTTTGAGAGATACAGTATCAACATTTTTTGAAGGACAAGTTGATCAGTTTATCTTGATATTTTGTCTCTGAAGTCCTTTTTTACTTTCTATGCGATGCAAAAGGCAATTTAATGCTTTCTGAATAACTAATTTTAGAATTAAGGAGTCAACTTCACCTTTACATCTCTACTAAGAAGACGAGATTTTTTACTTAGAATCATGGTCTTCTTACAGCTCAGAACTACAATTATTTGCTGGTCTCAAGGCTTCTAAGTTGTGATGTTAAAGCAGAAACGTATGGCTATTTTTGTGATGTTGCATGTAGGGGTTTTGCACGTGACTGTGAGGCACACGCACAGAAAGAGTATCTGAATGAGGTAGGAAAAGAGAAAGAATGAGTGTGAGAGAGAGTGGGTAAGAGACCTTCACTTTCCTGTGTGAGTAAAGTGAGGGGAATTATATCTGTCCTTTGGTTTTGTATTGAATAAGCTCAAGATCCTTGGTGTCCGTTCTGGACCTACTTATTTTCCTTCCTTTCTTCCTTTCTTCTATTCCCCCTCTCTCTCTCTCTCTGTCTTGGTACATGCAGACCCCATGTATATGCAAACCACTTAAATTGATTTTCATGGAATATTTTTAGATTTAAATATTTTGCCAAAATAGGATTTTAAATTAAAAGCTCTGTTTAGGGCAGCAGGGCAGAGATTAAAAGATTGTTAATTCTGGCCTGAGTAGGGGAGGGGTGGATGGCTTCTTCTGGGAACAGTCAGAAGAAATAAATTCCACACAGAATGGAACTGAAAAAATCTGAGATTATTTAAGTAACATTAATTGCAATTGTACTATCCTGTTATTAAAATAGAAGTTATATATCCATTCATAAGTCTGCCCTGTTGTTGTTGTTGTTGTTGTTGTTGTTGTTGTTGTTGTTGTTGTTGGATTGTCACATGGCATAGGGATGAATTTGGGGTTTTTTCCTCTACCTTGACTATTTCTGCCTTCTGGAGGAGCTGATATTCATTATCCTGTTTTTCACTGAAATAGAAAAGCAAACCTCACAATGCTGCTGTTTTCTGAGACAAAAACAATGTTTTCTGTTCCCCAGTGCTGCCCAAAGAATGCATCTGAAGCATCTAGCCTTTGCCTTAGACTTGGTTTTAGAGTGCTCTGCTAGAAAGGTATTGAGGAGCAAAGGTCTCTCTCACTCATTGCATTACAAAGATGCAACCAACTCAGCAAACCTTGAAAGCATCAGGGGTGTACAATTTGTCTCAGTTTTGCATCACTTGGTTGAAGAGTTTATTGAAAAAAGTTAGGTAGGGATGAATACAATATTTTCTGGTTAAGGAGTGTTCTGGGGAGGCACTGTGTTTGGGAATGCTTGTATCAGTGGATGTATTTTCTAATGCTGGATTCTGTATGCCTCTTTCTTGCATGCAAAGTAGTAAAACTGAGTTTGGGGTTTTCATGTATTCATTACTATTTCCATTGAATATGTAGAAACAATAATTTTTAGGCAATAAAGATTTGCAAAAAGAATATTACAAAAACTGTGACATTCAAGCTGTTGGGATGGAAATTTGTTGACATTAGGCTCCAAAGCAAAAATAAAATAAAATCCCTATATTTAAATTTCTAATGGCTAATGAAAACTGCAAACTATATAAGTATGATTGTTGTATTTTCCATGAACTCCATTAACTGTTTCCATAAAGATAATTGGAATTGTTTTCTTCTAATGAAAAGGTGAAAAAAGTGATTCCACAAATGTCTAGAAAGATCTCAGTTTTCAGAAAGATGTCATGTTACAGTGGCTGGATGTTTTTATTGAGTTGAGCATTTTGAATGCCTTAATAAAGTGCTTTCATTGGCAACATTTGCATTTTCATTTGCATTCATTTGCCACATTTTTATCTTTCTTTTGGCTTTAGAAACAGAATAAATTGCATTTCTTTCAAATTTAGCTATCAAGAAATTTAATTGAGTAGTAGAAGCTTTGTACTCAAGCAATTCGTAAACTAGATACTCCATTTAAAATGGATGTGAAGAGTATAATTAGTTGTGTCAATAAATGATATCAAGATTCTCTGAAAAATGCAGTGAGAATATCACAGAAGTAAACAGAAGATTTTACTCCCCTCATTTGTCAGTTGAGTACCTTCATGAATATTGACTAATTTAAACTAGAGTGTTTCTTTTACCCCTGAAAAAAGCAAAGTAAAACAAGCAATGATAAGATGAATTTAGCTGGTTATCCCTTTGACAGGTGATGTAATGAAAAAGTCATACACTTTGTGTACCTGAAGTGCATTTTTATATCTGTCAACTGCTTGCTGTCATGTGATGCTTACTTTGTGAATGTGAATAAAAAATTTGTTACAGCAAATGTATTTCAGATTATGAATCTTTAAACTGCAGTGCACATTGCTCAGGATGTGTCAGAGCTGAAACCATTCCAATCATAGAGCCCCATGGTACTTCTTATCTGTATTTGCTGAACATATTTAAGCAGGCTGCTAAAAAATAGCTTTGGGGAGATAGATTGTGTATATTTTTCAGAACATAAAAAATAAACAGGGTACAGCAGACATACACTACACAGAAGTCTACCTCCTTTTCCTGCCTTTTCTCGTTGCTGTCAGAACCTGAGACTTGAACAGTCATTCCACTTTACAATTACTGACAATTTCTCAAAGAAATCAAAACTGAGAAACATTGTTTCTACCTCCTCCCTATTTACAAACAGATTGAATTTTAAAAAGCAATATAGAAGTAATTTTTTTTAAGAGAGCAGTTTAAAATCTCTTTTAGTAAAATTATTTTTCTACAACAATGGAATGAGAATTATATAAACATTGCCTACAGGAAGGACCAGCAACAGAGAATGTAAAACACTTCTTTGAGACGGGCCATCGTTGGAAAGGTGGTATATGGAAATGTTTAAGAAATTTGAACTATGAATAATTTACTGAAAATCAGATGTGGCATATTGTATCTTAAAAATCCATAAATAACAGCAACTTTCGTCAGCACACCTTCTTGTGAATTTATGTGGTTTTTTAATAAATAAATTTCTCTAGAGAAAATAGCTTTCAAATATTAAAGTTCACATGGATATAGCTGGAGGCAATATAAGTCTAACTGTTCTCCTGTTAAGACCCTTATCCCCAAACCATCCATCTATTACAATAAGGAAACTAAACTAACTGTCCAAACCAAAAAGTTTGTATTTGTCAGTAGTTTAACAGTGACTAATATTACACAGAACATTTAATTGTTTGGAGATAGACCAGAAGGTTATTTTTGGAGAAAGGGAGAAAAATTGACTTTGTTTAAAATATTCCAGCTGTAAAGAAAGGGAAGACTAATCTGAAAAGGCATAATGGAAAAAGTGGGCACTGCAATTAAGTTTATTCAGGTGGAAATGGCATTTCCTGTAGTTCAAAACCAGAAGTAATGACTCCTCTACTCAGATTTCCAAGGACAAAATAAAAGAGGGGTTTTTTGCTTAGTTGTCACAGCAATGGGGCGCTGTGTTACTACACAGTGCAGATCTGACCCAAAGAGAGCTTAATGCAAAAACAATTGTACAAAACTACTTTTCTTCTAAGGAGCAGAGAAGACACTTCAGTACTGCCCCAAGCCTTCTGTCAAGTTGTCCCTTTAATCATCTTATTCAGAATCTGTTAATGCAAACAGGGGACGCCAGTGCCCTGTCTCTGGACTTCTGTGGCCTTGGCCCTTTACTGGGGCCACCTTATGGAGGCTCCACAGGTAGCTCCATTGCCTAGATCTGCTGTGGAAGCTGTGTGGGTGCTTGCTGAAGACAGCTGCCTGAGACACCAATACCAGTCAGAGGAGGGACTCAGTCCTCCCCAGAAGTCAAATGTGAGAATGGGGCTGAGCTGTAAGGCAGCACAGCTGTCACTGTGAACAGAGGAGCGCTGCAGGGCTGCAAAGGCGTCCCACATCCCACCTCCTTTGTCTGCTCACAGCCTCACCCTGAGTGCCCATAGCTATTTCTGCGACTGTACTAGGGAAGGATGCTCTATCAGCTGCCACCAGTCAGTATTGTCACACTCCATATGAAGAAAATGCTTTGCAGGAAGGCTCCTACGCTCTAGTGACAAAGGGCCTACAAAGAACTCCTCAGAGTGCAGAGGGTGGAATTTTGCCATATTTACTGTTCTATTGTATTACACATTAGGACATTAGGATAAGGTGGACTTCTTTTTTGCATGCATGGGAAAAACTTACCTTCTTATGCATGACAGTAACTTTTGAACATTACGGAAAAGCAAAGAAGGGAAAATCCCTCTCTTTAATTTTATCCTCCAGTTCCATATTTACACATGAAAAGCATGCTACTGATTTATCATTAAGCTGGGGATTCAAATTAACAAGACACTTGCTGTTTCAGACTGAATGCTGTGTTGAAGCAGAAATAAATGTTGTGTTATAGCCAATTTCAGGCACAGTGGGGTTGCTGCAGGGTGTTGGGAGGTTTTCCTTATGAGTTTCTTAGCTGGAAACTGAGACTTGGTGTGGAATGGTCTTCCTGTGACTGAGAGGCTGTGTAGATGGGCAATGTTTCAGTGAGTCTCCTGGGCGTGAGCTTATCAAAACTCTGGCAACACCAGAAATGTCCACTCAAGGGGTCTGTTTCTTTTTTCTGTTGTCAACTTTACTCCTTCTGTCACTCACAGATCTTTTGCCAGATTAAATTTAGCTTACTTCCAGCTGTTAGCCTGCAGATTTCCCATGTATTATTCAAAATATGGATGAGAAATTTCACATTTTATATGTTTCAAGTATTTTAATATTTTCTTTAATAATTTACCAAAGAAAACCCAAATAATAAGAAACCATATGAGCACGGCCCATAAGAAAAGAAAAAAGGTGGTTAATAATGTCAGAATCACTACATATATTACAACATGAACATTGAACTAGCAAGTCTTTCAACCACAGCAGATATCCAAAGACCCTCACTCTAGTGAAATTTGCATGTTTAAAGCAATCCTTTTTCAAATATATGTAGTCCAAATAGATATCTCTAAATTACAAACTTCTCTAAAACTAGATTTTCTCTCTTTCCTCCGTGGCATACATAGAAGCAAACTCCTAGCAGTTCTTCAAACGAGACTCTCATGGTGAAACCTGTCGTGTTAATGTGAGCTCAGATTTTTGCTGTTTGCTCTTCCTTCTTGTACTGTTGAATGTTGGAACCAGAAAAAAAAAAAAACAAAAAAACAAAAAAAAAAAAAAACAACAAAAAAATAAAGGAGGTAGTATGATTGTGATTTTATAGATTCATCTATGTTAGATTCTTATTTCATACTGATTCTTATTTGATGCTGTATGGATATATCCTCCTGTTTCCCTTACATTGATAGGTGATGAGTTCCTCACCCAGTCTAGAGAGTTTGACTATCTGACCCCCATTTTCAGTGTGATATAAGCAAAAGGCATTGTTTTGATTTCTTGTGGTTCTATCAAAAAAATTCTCCTGTTTCACTCCTTTAGGTATGCATGCCTTCAGAGCCTTCTGTGATGCCAGGGAATGGCAGACCAGACTTTCATCAGCAGCAAGAATGCAGTTATGCAGATGATTAATGATCCCTTGCTACAGGAATACCGTCCACTAGCAGTGGATGCAATCCACTAACTAACTTCAGATTTCTCTGGCAGCATGATCTATAGCAAGGTAGCATTTGTATTCAGTATGCAACTCTCACTTTATATTCAGTCTAAAGTAAGAGGTGGCTTGGTCATAGTCTTAGTGGAAGTCTTTAGTTCTATTATATGTTCAGAGAAATTAGAAGAATTTCCTTGCTCAGGGTTCTCTGTCCTTCTGGTAACTTAGCTTTACTCTGCACTATACCATTTTATTTTTTACCACTTTGAATGTAACTGTTTCATTTTTCTTCTCTAAATTATTTGCTATTTCTGCCTCAATTCTTCTGCCATTTCCACTGGCAAAAATATATGCAAACATTGTTTGAGACCTTAACTCAAGAGTTCTAGCTAGTTCTCACAGTACATCCACTACATTTCTGCTGCATTTTAATCAAGGAAGGTAAGATTTTTCTCTTCAGTCAGGAAACTGAAAATATAGTAAAAACAATAATAATAAAAACTACTTTGTCAAAAACTCCAACAACACTAATTTTAAATCTGTCAGATCTGAACTACTCAACTAGTATGTACTCATGGGCACATTTTCCCCCTCTCCTTTTTTCTCAGTTTAGGAAATTTTGGAGTAATAATTTCATTCAAAAATTAGATCATAACTTTACCTTTTAAAAGATATTAAAAGTTGCACATTTTTCACAAAGGAAATTTTATCACTAAAACATTTTGACCTAGAGGGTTTTCTTCTATAATGTGGTTAGAAGCTTTAATATGCCCGCCTGTCTGCCTCCTTTGACAATTTTATTGTTCTTGTCCTAAAAGTGTCCTATTAGTTTAATAGTCACAAGTGATTCTTACAATTAAAACATTTTACGTATTTTTAAGGAACATGTAAGTTTCAACAAAGTTGCTAAGACAATATTTTTTCTTAGCTCCAGGGTGGAAAGGATAGTTCATATCGTCACAGAAAAGAGAATATGAGCAGAGTACAAGAACAGAATTGAGAGTACCAGAGTGCGAGAACAGTCGTGGTATTCACCAGTGCTGGTTTCAGCTGGGGTAGAGTTAATTTTCTTTACAGTAGCTAGTAGAGGGGGGTATGTTTTGAATTTGTGCTGAAAACAGTGTAAATAACACAGGGATATTTTCCTTACTGCTGAGCAGCCTTTACACAAAGTTAGGGCCTTTTCTGCTTCTTCCACTTGCCAGCAAGGAGGCTGGGAGTGCACAAGAAACTGGGAGGGAATGCAGCTGAGACAGTTGATCCCAATGGGCTCAAGCAATATTCCATACCATATGGTATCATGCTCAGACTATAAAGCTGGAGGAAGAAGAAAGAGGGGGGATACATTCAGAGTGATGGTGTTCTGTCTTCCCAAGTCACTGTTAAGTGTGATGGACCCCTGCTCTGTTGGGGATGGCTGAATATCCACCTGCCCATGGGAAGTTAAAAATGAATATTTTGCTTTGCTTGTGCATGCAGCTTTTACTTTATATATTAAACTATTTCATCTTAACTCATGAGTTTTCTGTCTTTGACTCTTCCAGTTCTCTCCCCCATCCCATGAGGGGGCAGGGAGTAAGGGAATGTCTGGTACTTAATTTCTTCCTGGGGTTAAACCACAGCATCACCTAAATTGTGCAAGACACAAGCTTTAACCCTATAGCAACAATTTTAGACAACATGACTTTATCATGGATTTTCTATACCCTCTGATCTTAGGCCGGGTTCATGGTTCTTTACTGCATAAGCCTTTTTTGCAGCTCAAAAGACCCTGAGAAAATTTAAGAAAAAAGAATGATAGGAAGCACTGTGGATTGAGAAAACAATTTTCTCTCAGATCTGATCTCAAACTTCTTTACTTGCACAAGATTTATCTTTGTAGTATTTTTAAGGTGATTGTCAGCAGTGTCCAAAGAAGTAGAGAGTGGTTTTGTTAAAGTATTTTTATTTAGGAAATATAAAATGGTGACACAGATAATAGTGAATTGCGTGTTTCTCTAGGGGTGAATCAAACATGGCATTAGGAAAATACTTTCAGTAGAGAAATGGGTGGATTTTATATTTTAGTCATATATAGGTCTTACACAGTATGTGTGGAAAAAACCCATGCCATATGACAGTATTAAGGCATGAAGAACAATGTTTTGAGGAGATGTAGTGTTTCAGGCAGGTGGCAGGCTGAGAAAAAGGAGGCTGGTGAGGACATGGTCATTACATACTAGTGCCAAACATTTCAGTGGTTATTACAGTCTGAAAGTCACACTGAAGAAGCTTGTGAGGAAAGACTGTTTTCAGAGGCAGAAACAAATATGCTTACTGACTCTTGGCATGAAAATTGTGGTTTGCTTTCTTTTTATATCTTGGCAGAAATAAGGCTGGTTTTTACTAACTTGAATTGTGAATATTTTGTGATAGCAAGCTGCTTCGGGCCTACTTCTTCGGGCTTGTTCCATTTCATACTTTTTTTCTCTTTCTGAACCTGGAGTAAAAGAGACAGCAACAACTGCCAATGTAAGGTTCTAAACAATTGAGATGTTAATATTTAACTCACATTCTAATGGGTTTAAATGTTTCTGACATGCTCAATTTGTGCTGAATCTTGTGACAGAAAATTTTTCCATAATCCTACTTTGGTTGTATTGAGATCAAATAGTTACATTTTTATACTAAAATAACAGTTAGAATGAGATTAAAATGGCAGGAAATATAGCAAGACTTTGCATCGTAAATTCAGTGAAATGAATATATGTACAGCTGCACACCCATACACCATGATCTAGAAATTTTGCAGAGAGGTTTCCCTTATGGTATTTGCATGATTTTCCCTCCCCCAAAAAGCATCCACTGGGCGTGGTGTTTTGTGAGCAGAGTTCAAATTCTTCTAACATTTATGCAGAATTCAAAAGTAACCAGGGGGCCTTGGGATTGCCTTATTTGAGATACCTTATTCATGAAAATTACAGATGGCTGTTTGGCCCAGGGCTTTCAAGAGTGCTTTTAAAGGAGGCATAAAAATGAAAGAGAAATTCCTTTCAAAGGAAGGCATTCATGCTTAGTGCTAAACAGATACTCCACATGCCAGATTTAGTGCAAATGGTAGTAAGAAGCCAAAAATTCAGGAACTGCCCAGTATAAATATCTCTGCATAAAATAAATAAATAAATAATTACAAGACAAATATCCCTTTTTGTCCTTGTGCTGTACGCAATAGGGAGAGAAGGAGGTGGAGCATGAACATCATTGTTTTCACAGGTGTGTGTCAGGACTGGACAAGGACCAGAGTATTGAATAGTTACAGCAGGTTTTTCAGACTTCTGGGCTCGCTTCTGGTTAACACAGTAGAGCTGAGGGTGATTGGCATGCCTGGAGAGAGGTGGTCCCAAGTAGCATTTTGTACTGTCAGCAGGGACTAAACTCTTCTTTCTCATCTTTAGCCTTAACATCTGTCACTAGATGGGAACAAGCTGACATTTATGTAGCAGTGCTTTCCCACTAATGCAGCTGCAAGCTTTGCTGTGCCCCCTATGCAGCTCATCCTTTTTTATCTTGTGCTTATACAAGCAATGCTCAGCACCTCTGATGTGTAGGATAAAACCCTTAAAGCTGGCAGATTACATTTGTAAAACATAAGTTCTGCAAAGCAGGATATTTGGTCTGTGGTAAGCTTATCCCACTGTCTTTAGTTAATTCACATAGATCCACATAGGAACTTTCAGGTTAATATGTCTGTAGGGGTTATCTTCAGAGATATGAGCAACCAGCTCAACCCCCTCACATCTTCTATATTTCACAGCACAATTAGTTGGGAGTGACAGTCGGAGTGAGGATTACAGTGCACATGCTCTACACTTCTCCAAAGCAGAGGAAAGCAAAAAGTAGCAAAGGTTGCAGGAGAAATTCCTGGCATGTTTGCCAAGCAAGAGTGTCAAAGTTGGAATATCACTTCTGACCTCTCTACATAATTTGTATTATTGATATGTAACAATGGTAGACAAGCCTGAAGCTCTTGAACTTCAAGTCCATAGATAACTTTGCTTCAGTAATTATATCTTTAGGTTTTATTTAGAAAATTTAATATGATTTTTTTTTTGAGGTGTTGCACTCCAATCAGGTATATTGTGTGGGCTGTATTGACTGAAAGGCATTCCTAATTTACATATTAGCTTGTGAAAGAAATGAAATAGAAAACAATAAAAACCCTTTGAATCTGAAAATTGAAAAGCTTTACTTACAATGTGAATAGAACAGGTCTTGTGTTCTGTCCAAACCCTAGTAAAGCATTCTCAGGGCCTCAGATTACAGCATACAGGCTGTTTATTACCTATATGTTATCTTCAAATTAAATTGCGGCACAGCAGTGGTTTTTTTAGCAGAAAATTTAAAAAGGGGATGATCCTAGAAAGAGTGTTTTAAAGTTGAATTAAGCTCCATGTGAATGGTAGGGATATTTACTCAGTGGTTTATATCTGACATGCTTCCTGAAGCTAATACTCAGCAGGTATCTTGTTTGCATTTGAAAAAATGACACCGTGTAAGGACATGTGTAAATCCTGTGTCAACAGCAATTATTTATAACTAAGTTACGCTGTTAAAAATGTGTAAGGAGACTTTCATGTAGCTTTTTAGGGAAGTTATCATAAAAAAAATACAAATTGTCTGATTCACATGCATACTAAATTAAAAAAAAGATTAATTTACAAAAAACCATCTTATTTCCATATATGAAATCTTGACATTTGAATTAAAATCTTGTGAACTATTCTCATTAATTCATTTACACACTCTAAAGGAGAGTTGCAAACACTTCTAAATAATTTCTATATCATATACAGTAGAAAAAAATATAACTTTCAGCATGTCTGCTTTATTGTGTATGGGCAACTGTTCCTTTTTAGTCTTTTTCCTCCTATGCCATTTCCATTGCTAAACACACGTGCAGGAAGTGGCTGAGAGTTATTTTACAAATGATCCCTGATACTCATGGTGAATTTTAGAGAAGTCTCCAGCTCTATTTTTTTATCATTATACTTTTGTCTGGTTGTCATGTGCATGCAAAGAGGCTTCTCATGAGCCAATAACTGTTGCTTCAGGACTGCAGTGTGCATTAGAAAAAAAAAATATATAATCTCTCTACTCTTTCCTTTCCAGAAGGTCCCACATTTATTTGCTCCTGTTTAGCATCTTTCACCAACACTTATTCTCCCTGCCCTTTCACGGTCTGTGTGGCAGAGTTGAGTTCTCCTCTGTCTTGCCACCTCAGTTCTCTCAGAACGGATCTCGCATTTGTACATCCACTCTGTTAGACTGCTCTCATTTTCACCTCTCTGATAGACATTTCTGCTCTTGAAGCATTTGCTCACCAATTTCTTTCTCTGTTTAGCTTAAAACTCACGGTCTCTGCAAATTACTTGTGGCCCAGTATGTCACTACATGAACATGAAATACTGCTCTGTAAATGCTTCTGCTGTATCAATCAAAATGACACCATGAGTATTGTTTGATGTAATCTCCTTTTATTTTTCACTGTTGTTCCCAGTGCTTAGGTTTTCTATTAACTGATTTAGTTGTACTTTTACTTCCTCCTTTAATTATACTCTCAAGAAAAAAAGTATACCAAAAATATGAAGAGAAGAAAGCAGAAATAATACTTGGGGATTTTTTTTTTATCATTTAAAATATTTAAAATACTTAAAAACATCATCAAGAGATTAATTTTGAAATACTGAGCTTCTTGTAATATTTTAGCTAGAGAGATTACCAAACCTGTCTCCAAAGGAAAATAAAGTCATTAAGGAAACTGACTGAATATTATGTCATAGTCATATCCCATGTTACTTAATTTTGGAGATAGAACGACACAGATGTCTCAATCAGTTATATTTACATTTCTTTATTAAAAAAAAAAATTCTAAGCAGCAGATGGGTGAGACCCACTGTTTTTGAAATATAGTGAGCAAGAAGTGATGTATTGAAATTGTTTCTGGCTTACTCTGACAGCTGCACTGTGATTTAGTGTCTGAGCCTGCATTCTGACCTCAAGCAAAACCCTGTTAATGTCAATGGGAGTCTTATTTCTCTAGGAGCTGCAATATCTGATTCTTCACTATATGGTAAAATTCCGTGGTGTTCTGGATCCATAAATGTTAATACTTAAGATTTGTACATTTCAGAGCAGCTCTCTGCCTACACTTGCTGGAAAAGAGGACTTCAGGATATCTGTCTTTTTGCACTTGCACTTATAAGAAAACAATAGTTTTTTATTGTCTTCAGCTAAACAAATTCTAGAATGGGAGATTAAAAGGAAGAATGAAAAAATAAATAAAATAAACACCCCTCTTCATTGCACGATACTGGAGGCCCTGCTGCCTCCATCTGCATGGTCTCAGTCATGGCAATTTCAGAGGAAGATGGGAGATGTCTGCACTGACACTCGCCATCTTTCTGCATTTTTCTTGCCTCCTGTTACTCATTTCAGCACTGCTGAACACATTTTAGGATTCTTGCCTTCCATCTTTATCTCACCCACCGCCTAGCTCTGAAATGTATACTAACATTTGTGATGGTTCAAATTTAATATTTTTTATGATAAAAATGTCTCTAGGCACAAGGTTAAGACTATAAAATGTTCAGTATAGGAAAACCCTCACCAGGAAAACAGGATAAAAAACCAAAACAACCAAAAAGGAAATATTGTCACCTGATTCTGCTTATGATCAATATATTGAGTTTTGTGAATTTCCTCTATTTACTTTACAGTTTATAAGACAGCTGTAATATAATCTCAGTCTATATTCATTGCACAGCTTGACAAAAAGAATAGATCCTTCCCCATAGTTTTTATCTGTATGCATGTATGTGCATGGTTAGGTAAATGATCAGTGCATGACTAAGACCTACAGTGATCCGCTCAAGAACAAATTTGGATTCCATTTAAAATAAAAATAAAAAATGAAGTCAGTGTGGTTCTATTCCTTGGGTCAGAATTCCTTTTCTTCCTAAATTCTTTGGTATAATATTGTGGCTCAGAGTTTCTGGGTAAATCTGCTGACTTTGGGCTTGTTATTTTGCCCTCCTTACACAGGCAATTTACTTATTGCATTCTTGCGTTCTTGATTTGACATCATTAAATTGTAAATGTTAAACGGATGTTCAGATGTTTGAGTGAAAACTAGTTTGGCTCTTTTCTATGAGGCTAACTCATGGAAGAGAATCTTACAATGTCCTAGAATTACTGACTAAACTAAAGAAGGCCAAGGAGGGAGTGATATTTATGTCCTGGGACAGTCAGGGAGACAAGCATCTTGTGTAGATTTTACTATTATTGGATATTCTATCTTAAAGAAACAATAAAAAACCTTAAGGTACAGCAAAGGTCAAGGAAAAATATTTGTGGTTTATTTAATTTATCAGACTAACATTTATTTATCAAGTTTTTATTTCTGTCACAAATAAGACAGAAAGAAAATTAGAATGTAGAAATAAATGGGCTATGAAAGAGAAACAATTTCAAAATAAAACAATTGGCATCAGGGATAGAAAACATTCAGCATATGGTGGATTAAAGAGATGTACTGTAATTACAGCATTATTGTCAATAATTATTGAAAATTAAAGTAAATACAAAGTTTTATGAAAGATACAAAATGAGGGATGCTCAATAGGGCATATTTTCATTTTTTTGCTCCTACTACCAATGTACTCAAACACACACAGGCACACACAAATCTACAGACACACACAGAGAAATCAACTTTTGCTTTGTTATTGTACTGAAGACAAAATGGATTAAAAAACCCCAGCAACTAAGGCGCTTATTCAGCTGCTTTAAAACAGCCAGCGGCCCTGCTAACATACAGTTTTGTACCTGGATATTAATTCACCTTCCAGCCATTTTCCATACAGGGATTTACTGCGGTTTACAAATAACAATGCTTCTATCTTCAGAGTGTGAGGTCTGATACAACATATGTATGTACTGATGATTAAAATGCTATTCCGTTTTAGTTCTTGCATTTTTCAATTTCTTTTTCAAGGCTGCAATTTATGTGATGTTGAACAAAAGTTTTGCAAACTAGCAACCTTTTGCCTTTTTTTACACTTGCCTGAGAATATTTTCATTGAATATATACATTCATTGCTTTCAAATAATGAGCTGTATGTATTCACTGAAATAGAAAAGGCTTTAGAAATAAAAATATATATTACACACAATGCATGTAAGGATGTTTTAGAAGATGATTAGGTAAAGACAATGCATTTTCTCGTGGACCCTCACAAGAAAATTAATTGAAAAGATCAGTTCTGGCATTTACGCAGGTCTTGCACAAAAAGGAAATAATTTTTCTATTAAAAGACAACCCACACTGAATTCTCTAAACCCTTACTTTGTATAATAGAGCAGCATATGATACAGGAGTGCTACATTCCTCAGTGTGGGTAGGCAGAGCAGAGCAGCCTGCTTTGGTTTATATATGTAGCCACTTTCTTTCCATTGACTAGGTATTTATGACCATGTGTGGCAGTGCAACATCCCCCAGGCCACACGATGATCTGAGAAATGCTCGTCGGGCCTTGGCCTTGACGAACAGTGCCTGGGCTGAGCTCCTCTTGAGCTTATCAGAAACACTGGCTGCTCCCAGGAACTAATGCTGTCTAACGAGCTCCTGTTTTCTAAATGAAGAACCTTGGAAACTTATTTTTTGCCTGTTTAACAACCCAAGTGGAAAAACACTTTTTGTCATCAAACTTTTAAAGAAAGTTACCTACCGAAATTGTGGCCAGGATGAAGAATTATTATGACTAAACCCACTCTCTTACAACGCAATAAAAAGCAGTCCAAAGTGAGACTTTGAGCCCTCCTGGACCATCCAGGCTACAAACACCAATCTCCCTCTGAATGGGTATCTCTCAGAGCCAGCAAATCCTCAAGTTTGGTATACTTGGAGGACTGATATCAAACACGCCTGAAGGAGCCTAGGCTGATACCCCCACTCCTCAAGGCTCAACTCTTTACCTGTTGAGAAGATGCAAAGACATCCAGTGTGAGTACTTCACTGGATTTGAGGGGAATTTTTCACAGGTGTTATCTTGTACATATTCTTCACATTTGTCTGCATGCAAGTGTGGTTATGCTATAGAAATTGTGTTGCTCTCCTAGATTCTTAAGTAATTTAGATTTGTAAGTAAGTTAGGCCTTGAGATAGTGTTGTGCTATAGTAAATTCTATATGAATCTTTTGGTAAACTGTGTAACTTAAGCTATTGATTAAGTGTCATTAAGTGCTGTTAAAACTTTAAGCCTAAGAGTTAGTCAAGTCTGGAGCTCAGTTAGCAAGGGGGTCTACTCTGAACCTTGTGGCTCAATAGGAGGGTCTTTCTTTGTCCTTTTCATCCTTACCTTCCCCATCCCATTCTCCTTTCCCCCTCCCCAGCCTTCACACATGTTGACTTTTGGTTTTGATGGATTGATTTTAGATTTTAGGCTGCTTTTCCTCTGTATGCTTTAAGCATCTCCTAAGTAGTAGAGAGAACCTTTTCAATGAACTTTGTCATGCTTTCACTTTTATACTAAACCTGCTTTTGCTGATACCTTTGAGGTGATTCTTTAAGCAACCTTAAAACACTCATTTGTGACACCACAGAGGATGGAATATATAAGAATATTCTTTAAATATTATGGAATACATATGACCAAAGATTGTGACTTGTGTGCATATAAAAATATGTACAACACTCCTATGGGGAAATATAAGGAACAAGTACTACTATGTGACAAAAAGAAATTGTACAGTTTAGCCAAAAACATATGGGAAAAGTTGCATATTTCCTTAATGACCAGCTTGAGGCTGATTATGTGTTTTTCTGAAAATCTTTCATTGATATTTGATTATAGGATGCTGATGCAAAATTTAAAATTAAAATGGCTCTCTTTTGTGTCTGAAAGGTATTTACCGTAGTTCCTCTGTTCTGTTGCTACTGTGAAACACATATAGCTCTTGTAAATTGTACATTTGTTGTACTTGCTCTTGGCTTTGCTCTGGGGCACGAAGCATGGAATGGGTTTGAAGTAGTGGGCCATAACATTGACTAATAGCAGTGTACATCCTCTGATCTTGAATAAAGGGCAGTTAGCTGGTTCTGTTGTAGTTAAACATATTCCCCAAAGCAAAGGAGGTTTTTGCTGAGTTGGTCAATATCATGCATCAACTATTACAGCAAAACTGGTCAGACATAATTAGCAGTATTAAAAAATACTGTGACTCAAAAAATAACAACCAAGACAGAATAATATGTGTTTTCATAGCTATTAGGCACAGGTATAATAGCAGCTTAAACAAAAGCTTATGAATGGCCTACTATTTAGACAAGCTCAACACATTTCTGTGCTGAGAAATAAAAAAGAAAGCTGCAATAATTTTGACAGAAGTCTGCCTTTCCTCTACATATAGTTAGTCAAATTACTGAGTTCTGATATGGACCGTGGATTCCCTCCATCCTCCTATTGTTTGATCCACAGCTTTTTTCTGTCAGCATTTATCTGACACCATTTATATATGTTTTACAGGGATTATCTTTACAGTCCAGTGGATTTCAGGAAAAGAAATAAAAAGGAAGTGTTGAGTGGAGGGCTTTGAATTGAAAAATGTTTCTTTTTGGACAAATACTAATCACTGCATAGCTGTCTGTCCTATCTACATATCTATCTCATTTATACACAACCTGTCATCACCTACCTCTTTGTGTTTATATACATATGTGTGTGTGTGTACATGTTCATGTACACACCTCAGTCTCAGCTCAGTTAAAATGCGCTTGGATCCATGATGATTTAAAAGACCATTTTTTGCTCTAAAATAGAAATTGTTCTTTACTTCATTGGTGAAAGATGATCTACACACAGAAATTTTCCCCATAAATATCTGTAGACATACTCTAGCCATCTTCAGTTCCTTGGATTTTACCTACTGGTCCCCATCTCGTCATCTTTTCTACTCAACTCTCCTTATCTCCTTGGCCTGACTTCACATCCTTCATATGTGAGGCAGCATGTATTTACTTTCTCTGGCACAGAGCATCATCATTCTCCTATTCTTAGACTGAGTCTTCCCAAGAGTGCCCATGATAGGTCCAACAGGGCTCAGCACATGAGATTCTGCACTTTAGAAATCTTTAGCAGTGATCGCATTCTTAAAATTAAAAAAAAAAAAAAATTAATTATGTGAACACAATGCTTGATAAAAGTAATTTTCCATGCTCTGTGTGTGTGTCTCTCTCTCTCTCTTTGAACATGAGCAAGAAGAGAGATTGAGGGAATGCATAAGTCAATCAAGCATTGCTCAAGCATGTCATAGTGACTGTCAGCAGATACTGGGGAACAGATGACAAAAGAGAAACCTGGTAGAACTTCCTCCTTGAGTTGCAAGTTGCATTGTTATATGTAAGAAACCATTAAAACCTTTATTCTGTGAATGTCTCCAAACATTTTCTGAATCTTCTTACGGTTCAGGCCTTCATAATTTCCCATGGAGATCAGAAAGTTTAATATACCTTATCTGATACGTGAAAGGTCCCTCCTGTTTGTTTTAAACTAGTGCCTAATAATTTCTTTGACTAAAATTTGCTTCCTCTGGTATGAAAAATGATGAATAATTATTCCACTTAAGCTTTTCAAATGGTTCTTAGTTTAGTTGATTTCTGTCCATCACCATCATTGAAGATTAAAAAGTACTGTCGATTTAAAAGAGTAACAGTGCTTCTCTTTACTCATAGCTCCTTTTTAGCTTTTACCAGCATCCATTTCCTCTTCACCATCACATGATATTAGGCAGACACTTTTAATGAACCATTCAAGACCTCTGTCTTGAATCCAGAGTCCTGTCTTCTTTCTATCTTCACCAATTACTTTTTTGAATGTAATTGGTTCTGTATCCTTAGCTTCACCACTAATTCCCCTTTGTGCTTGGTTCCTGCAGTACCTCCAGGCACTCTTACTGGTATTAACAATCTCTGTTTCCTCAAAGCTCTCCAGCCCCTTCTGAATTCTTGTCCTTCTCAATCTGATGCCCTTTGTTGACCATAGCCTCCTACTGGCGACCTATTTTTGTGAATCAATACTGTCCTACTTCTTCAGTTCATGCACCTTTATCATCTTACTCACTGACTGTCTTAGCATCCTGTGAATTTCTGTGTCTGCCTTCAAACCCATTCTAATCCTATCAACGGGCACTAAATCCTAAGACTTTCCCTTACCTACCACAAGATCCTGGTAGCCTTGTATAGAAGAGGCTCTTACGTAAAGAATATTATCTCCATGGATTCTATCCATAAAATTTCCCCTGAATAATCTGCTGTGTTTGGCCTTGTCCATTTTCACTTCAAAACACTTTTTAGGCCTGTACTTGGCCTAATCTACAGTCTCAGTGTAAACTACTTACCACATGACCTCTGAACTTTTCTGTGAAACTGTGAGAAAACCCAGTGCTATGCTACAAGTTCAGTACTATTAAAAATGTGTAATGCATGAGTTGTCTTGGTAATTTAACTCAAATACTTGTTCTTTATTTGCAAAAGTGCACATTTTTCTTCGGCTAATATCTTAAATGTTAATATTTGCTTCTAGATTGCTTTTGTGGTGAATCTAACAGATACTTGTAGGCAGTCGTGTAGAACATGAAAGCAGTGCAAAATTCATATGCATATCATGAAATCATGTTTGTCAGTGTGCAATGGGTAAAACAACACTTTTCAGTAGAACTGTAGATACATATTTGTGAGGTCTTTTAGTAATAAAAATATCATCATAGTGTGCAGAATTTAGTATGCTGTTCATAAGTAAACACAAACTTATTTTTCCCCTTGAAATATAAAGTATCATTAAAAAACTTAAATAACTTCCTTGGGTGACTTGAAATTTAAATGGAAGTTTGGTCAAAGGGTTGGCAGAATATATTTAAATATATCTTCTCAGAGACCTCAGGAAATTACTTTTTCTTATGGCTCTGATTAAATATTTCATGGCACTACATGCTTATTTATTTGTACTTGCTATGTCAAGATAAAAAAGATATCAAACAAACAAGCTCCTCTTATTACAGTAAATACACTTATTTTGAATATGGTCCCTGTCAAAACCAGAAAACCTGACCCAGGCAGAGTGCTGAGTCTGCAGGGTGAATGTTGTTTCATGCTGAAAATGAACATGCAGGGGCATTCCTCACTGACAGCTTTGGGAGATGGTTTGTTAATTTAACACTTGAAGAAACACATCGAAGACCACAGGCAATTTGTTGCACTGAAAGTGAGAGGAAGCATATCTAACTTCAGAGCTTCATATTGGTAGAGAATCAACAGTAGATAACACAAGCTGTTGTTTCCTATTTTAAAAATTAATGACCCCTTCCTTTTTCTCAAATAGATGTTGTAATATATCTTCTACATGTGCATTTTTGATTACTAGATTTCCTGTAATTAAACATTGCTGAACAAATCTTGCCAAATGCCTAGGTCCATTCTATCAGTCAGTGTGTGGTTGTCATGGCCAGAATCCCTTTTTTCACATCCTTTCTCCTCAAATTTTATTATTTTATTATTAATTATCTAATAAGTCTGCTCCTTAACACTCTTAAATTAGGAGGTATTTTTTTCCCAGTAGTTTAAGTCATAACATAACAAAAATATTTTTGTGTAAAAGAAAACTAGAAATCCAATCTTCATTTATCTGGTGGAAAAAGTCATGGTAGTATCTGTGCAAATTCCATTAAAAATGAGCTCAAAGAGTCGAGCTATCTTCAATTTTCTAAAATATATAATCTTATGTTATTCCTGCTTGTTAGTCATTTTGCTGTGATTTTGATCCTAAATATATTAGCCTCTACATTGTACAGCCATGTGCTGAAAGACAAACAACCTCAGAGATCTTTGAAACATTGTCTGATGCTACTGACATGTAAATAATTGCATGCCTTTTTATGACCCCACATGAAATCACTTCTCAAAACTGCTTCTGTGGGGACCAGCTCTGCCTATATGTTAGGGTAGGTGGGATTACCAATTACAGCTTCCTTCTTTAAACTTCCTAAATCCTCAATAAAATACTAAGAGAAAACAATCACCCCGCCAATTTTAACAGGAAACAATTTTTGTTGACAAATCATAAATGTTTCACATTAATGAATTTGCATTTTTTTGGCACTTGCAGCTTCCTGGAAGTTTAAAGGCGTTCTGTGTCTGCTTTTAAGTATATGAGCAAGGGTTCTCCCAAGTGTTTGAGATTTGGAAAAATGAAAAAGTACTATAGAAATTAGTGGAAGAAAGAGAAATTTTGTCTTCAAAACTTATAAACATTATTAATTTTCAGCAAATGAATTTGCTCTTCATGCCATGGAATTCACATACAATTCTGCACTATTATCCACAAATTATGATTTCTCTTTTAACTTCAATTGTTAGGCCCTTACTAAGTATTAATTTTTTTTTTTTTCCTAGATGACAGTTAAGGTTTGCTAAACCTTTGCAGCTGGAAATTAAAGAAAACAAACCTTATGAAATGGACTATTAAACCTGAAAATAATGTTAACAATAAAACTATGCATAGTTCTATTAAATAATACAACTTTTTTTTAAATTATCATTTTCTTCTTGCATTTTATGCTTATGTTCATAGAAGAAAAACGATAGATCAGTGGACATAAAAAGGTGAGCAAGCCTTTAAAAATCAAAGCTAGGCAGAAAAAAAATATAATATTAAGTTGTTTTACTGAAGTTAATAAACCCCAGATTCTGAGACAAATATCCTCAAGCCATTTGTTTAAACAAGCATTAAGTTTAGCAGTACTACACCATAACATGATACTCCAAATTAAACTTTTGCATCTCAAGTGACCTTTATAGCAGTTTTATAGTTCATAAATTCTTTACAATAGTGCTCTGTGGAGTAGTTTTAATAAATCTTGATTGTGCTGTAAATGTTACAGTACATACTTAAAATGGCATCTCCAGTCCTAACAAACACAAGTGTGGAATGATTCCCCTATTCCACGTGGAGAATTTTGGTTCAGTATTCATGAAATATTGGAAAATATTCCAGTAATGAGGAGATAAATACCAAAAACCAAAAGTGTGTGTGTATACATATATATATTTATTATATTATAATATATATATATAAACCCAATACTACTGGAGAAGAAAAACATCACTAATAAACATATTTATCAAAGTAGATGGAAAGCATATTGATTAGTCATATACCAACAGGAAAATCTTCTGCCATTTACAGAGCTCCTAAAGTACTCCAGGATAGCTGGATAGAGACAGGATTATGTTTTCCATTTTTTCTCTTAAGACTTGATTTCCTGGCAAAGTATCAGATCCATAGAACTGTAAACTGTGTGGCTGGTTTCACTTGCCCTTGTACACTGGGAAAAGTGCATCTCGATAAAGTATCTGCATAATCTCATTTATTTGTTTAATATAATTTTTTTTTTCCTGGAAAGTTTCATTAAATACTGAATACTAAAAACACTCTGGTAATGTGTTAAATCACCCACTTTGATATTAATTTTTTTTTTTTCTGCTGTATATGCTCCACCCTTTAGTCCAGCTATTTATTTGCTTAGTGGCCTCTTAACATCTTTTCATATATTGTGGTTACATTTGAAAGAAAAATCATCAAGTCTGAGCCATCATTTTGAGGCAGCCACGAAATCCTCCTTCTTAACAACTTCCGTCTCTTTAAGAGTTCATTTATAAATATATTTTCTCATTTTTATACATATAATTTAGTTTCTTGCATGTATCTGAGAGTGTTTTGCAGTATTCATAATTTTCACAAATTTTCTTTCCTAATCTCAGCTCAAATTTTTATCCTCGCTGTATTTTTGTCTTTTATTCCTTTTCCCCAGAGGCAAGAACAGGAAAAAACCTGTCCTTTCTCCCTCATATAGTCTGTTAAAGGTGTTTCTATTCACATAAACTTAAACATTTGAAAAGAAAGTTTTCAAACTTTGCTTTCTCTCTAGATGTTGCTATTGAAAATAAGCCAAGTTTGAAAAACTCCACATTTCCATGAATGTTGAATTATGGATTTTGAAGTCAGAACTCTAAGCCTTTACTTATTTTAAGGATTTTTTCATAAAAAATGCACAAGTTAATGATGAATTAGTTAAAAGATAACTACTGCCGTGAATGTTCTGGTCCTTCCCTAAAATAAGCAAAAATCTACAAGATCTGTAAACCTCTGTCCGTTGCTTTAGGGATGAATAGTGTGACTTTCAGAAAGTGTCATAACTGATCAATTAATTTGCTCATATTGAACAATATCTATGGTGCTTTGCAATGAAATAAAGATAATATATTGGATAGAGAGATACAATCAAACTCAAATCATAAATGTTAAGGTCTGATATAAATTATTATTACAGAAAATCTATAAGAAAAAGATTTTTATAAGTGGTCCTGTAAGAAAATGTATAATGCAATATTAATGAACCTGGGTTATAGACCCATTATTAGTACTAGAAATAGTTTTTTTTAGCAGTAGTTAAATGCTGACCCTCAAAGACAGTTTAATAATGAATGACAGATCCAAAAAATGGTCTATCCTTCCTGAGGATGGAAATACGCAGATCAAGGTATCTGAGCAATTTAAAGAAGACAGAGGTTAAT
This sequence comes from Monarcha castaneiventris obscurior, assembly GCA_026261815.1. NCBI lineage: Eukaryota > Metazoa > Chordata > Aves > Passeriformes > Monarchidae > Monarcha > Monarcha castaneiventris. The sequence continues at coordinate 29,109,906 of JAMPIT010000433.1, forward strand.
AGTCTCTATAATTGCCAGAACCTGTGATGAGTACTTAAAGCAAACAATCAACTTGCAATATAGGGTATCTATAAATTACACCATGGTATTAGGAGTGGGAGTTGTTCTTCTACATTGTTTTGATGATTTTGCCTATAATTACAGAATGTGAATTTTTTTCTTTTTTTTTCATCTGTGTCAACACTTTATGTTTACCCTATAAACAGCTAAACACATCTGAAAGAATTGTGGACACAGCAGAACATGATGTTTAGTAAAGGTGAGAAAATCAAACTGTCCTTACTTTCTTTCCTAGATGCATTTATAGTTTTTTTGAGTCTCTTAGAAGGAATTTTTGGTATTTGAAGGTTTTGGCGTTGCACTTTTGATTTTAGGTTATATTGAGTAAAAGTTTTAAGTGTATCATCATTAGAATTTAGTATATTATATACAGCAATAATGAATGCTAATGCATTGGTCTCAAGCATTTCATTTATACTGTCTGAAACAAAGATTACTTTGGATTTGGAAGTTAGAGGAAACTTTTAAAGTCTTTCAGCCTTCTTTGTGTTTATTATTTCAGGGAAAGCTCAAGTGATATTGGATTCCAAACGTGCAAAGAGCTATAACAAAAGTTCTGGAAATCCCTTCAATCCTGAAACAGGGGAGACAGAAGTGGGAATGGAGGCACGAAGAAGCATTTTTGTGTGGACAGTAAGTATCACTTGAGCTTTCTGTTTAATCAAGACAAAAATTAGTCATCTAGAGATTAACTATTACACCACCAGAGTGATCAAGCTGGTTGGCCAAAACCACCCCAGAGTCCAGACCCTGAGATGTTTAGCCTTGTGCAAATTAGCATGGCTATGAACCAGTTCTAAAATTATCTCTGAATTAAGAACACCCATAAAAATATGTATGTGGAAATGTTAATGTTGCAGCATTTTTCTTTGTGAGTACCTTTCACACAGGAAAGCAAAACTCAAGTTGCACTGAGTGTTTTCTGTGAAAAATTGTGGTGACTGAATACCACCTACAAATTGGATAACATCCAGTTAAGTCATCCTCTTCTCATTTATAACCATCACTCGTAGAACATACATTCCAAAACACATGCAAAGATTTATTACAAAACTAGATCCCCTACAATAATACACATTAGGCTTAAATATAAGCTATTCCCAGCTTGAGTGGCAGTCTGTTTTTACTGCCTAATAATGCGGAACTTGAAATGTGCGTGGCGGATTTTACCTGACTAATAATAAATAATTGTTCTACTTCACATGGAAAAATGTTTTGGAACAGGTTGTTATGAACTTACCTTCTTGGTAACAGAAATTGGTTTAACCTCCCATCAGTAGAGAAATAGCTCAAGGAAGTGATGCCTTAGGTTTTAACTTTTATATTTTTCAACTTCTATACTGCTTAGAGTGTAACTCTGAAGTTCCTTGTGGCCTGTAATTTCTGCTCTCTCGTGCAAGATAGACATAACAAAGCCTCTCCAGGCTTTGCCTTCAAGGACAGCCAGGCTCTTCTAGGCCCAAAATATGTAAACCAAAGACTCTAAGGGGGGAGCAAGCTGAGGGGAGTTACATCATTGAACTGGGGCTTTAATTGGAGAATTAACCGTGGTATGCAAATGAACCAAACCTATAAAGGTGTGAAGAACTCGTGACCTGTCATCCATCTTGGGGTCCATTTTATGGAGGCAGCCTCTGGCTCCCCAGGGTGTACCTTGAAGGCCCTTCAAATAAACACCTATCTTTATTCCCTTACTCTTGTCTAGTCTCTGTTTCTAGGTGGCTGGAGAAGGCATCAGAAGAATCATCTCAGTGTTCAAATAGAATTGTGCCCAAACAATATGAACATAGCTGTCTGAAAAATAATGACAATGTCATTAGAAGAAGGAAAAAAAATCCAGTTCCAGTCCAGTTTTCTACTTCTTGCTTCTATCTTATAAATAAGATGCAGCATCATGTCCTTCCTTAAGACACTATTGTTTGCTTTTAAAATTATTTTGCCACATATTTTAAAATAAAAAATGAGAAAGAAACCAATGAATTTTAAGGAAAAGTTTTCTGACTTTTGCATGTCAACAGAATTTGGTTAGTTGGAAAACTAGACCCTAGCTCCTACTTTCCTAAGTTAAAAAAGGAGATGCATATCTATGAGCAGCAACAGTGAAGTCAATTACCTATGAATAATTTCATTCGTGTATAGATGCTCCGCTAGAGACTGAGGTTACGTAAGCGTAGGAAATCTGTCCAGGTTTGACACACATTCCAAAAACACATGCTATATCCTTCACTTCAGCATAAAATTTGCAAAAGTCTACTGGAGCTAAACATAAATATTGTATTGCTATGTTTTAACTGGGTACTCCATATTCATGTGACAAGGAGATAATGTACCTTTCTTTGCATGAAAACTGCTCCTGACTACATTTCTTAGTTTCCTTTTTCTTCTACCCTAACAGATTTCCAAAAGTAAGTTCCTCTAAGCACAATCTTCATTTAGAGCTCAGTTTCTGGGAGCTCAGGGTAGAGTTGTGCTTACTCCTCTTGCAATTTTTGAGCACTGAAATCTAGATGTGCTGAAAAGGCTTGCATTGTGTTAAACGTGATAGTGGTCTTGAAGTATAGAAAAGATTTCTGCAGAGAGGAAAGGGATAAACTTTCCGTATCTGAAATGCAAGTGACAAAAAATAAATTAAAGCAAGGTAGATTAAGGCTGACATACCTCAGAAGACTTTCTATCTTTAAGGACCGTATTGCTTTGGGAAAGTGTGGAAGCACCATGACTGGATGTTAGACAGTATCTGTCAGGCACGAATGAGGTGCACTTGATTTTGGCTTGAGGAAAGAAATGGAGTAGATAATTTCCTAATGTTCCCGCCAGCTGTGTTTTCTATTATTCTCAGTGACTAGACATTAGAGAGAAATCATGTGTGATTTATCTATGTGCCAATGGATACACTAGTTTCTTTCCATTTCAGTGATTAATTGTTCTAAAGCAAGGCTCCCAAAACTTTATACTACAGCTGGTGAGACTTTTGCAAAGCCAAGAAGTTGTTAAAATCTGACATCCAATTCCACTTTAAAACTGGTTTCAGTCAAATACTTCTAATAAAACTTTTTCAAGTTTCTCACACAAATTAATTAAAAAATAAAATTTGATTATTTTGTGGATAGGTGCAATAAACCCTTCATTTACCTGTCAAATCCCATTTTATGTTTTCCTTCAGATTTGAAAAAGAAAGGTTAATTATTTATAAATGCTGTAACTGTAGACAGCAGCATCTTAAGAGACTGATGCTAACAGACGTACAAGTATAGTAAAATGCTATGCCTCATTTGTGAGTGATTAGACAAGGTTGTTGACTTGAGATGGGGCAAGGATAACAACTGCGATTTTCCTAAATAAGATTGTATAAAAATGTCCCTTCTTTTGTAATGTCTTAGAATATTTTAAAACTTTCAAATAATTTCTTTTCTATTACAACAAAACTCAGTTTTTAATTTATTCATTTGTAGTGCTTGCACAACATCCTAGATTCTATGAAAGTAGCATACATTTACCTGGATAATTAATTTGCAAAAGGGAGGTTCTGGTCCAACAAGCAAATTAAACAAAGAGGTAAACCTAAGTAATTCTGAAAGGGATGGAAGGAGGGAAATCAGTGATAATTCAAATTTGCAAGGCAAATTCACGGCAAATGACAAATGAAGGTTACAGTAACCTTGCAGAAAATTACTCATACAAAAATATAAGCATATTTGTCTTGCAATGTTTCCTTGTCAAAGAGGGAAATATTCCACTTTTCTGAAAATCGCTTCTGTGGACAATACAAGTTAAGACAATACATAGGTTCTGTTAGATCCCCTCTGTAGTGTTGGGGTATCAGCACAAATCTTTTGTTCCAGTTCTGATCACCAACAGAGTTGTGCATGCAGAAACTTCAGAGGTAAGTCCTTTGGGATGGTAGCCCCAGGAAGACAATTCACACACTGGAAGCTCTGAATGCAACACCTAGACACTGATTTGTTTTCGAGTATGAAGGAAGGTTTTCAGCTAGTGGATGACAGGTATCTTTTTCCAACTGTCACTGTGTTAAACTAATGACTTCAACGTCTCCTGAAGTGCAGATTTATGGCTATATGACTGGTACTAGATGTATCAAACAGAACTGTCCTTGGCTCTAAAAAGAGCTCTGCAGTAGCAAAAAGCTGGAGAAAGTGGACCTGTCTATAAGAGGAGCAGCAACACATACTTGTTTCTTTTATCTTGTGTTTTTCTGAAGAGAAGTATAGTGCCTCCCTTTGAGAGACAAAAGATCAGAGTTCAACTTGTGCCAGATGCAGCCTGAGCTATTTAGAGGTAGATTAGAATTAGTTGGGAACAGGACTTTATCCACTGTATTTGAACTGGTCTGACATTGCTGGGCTGGGAAAAAAATAGTACTGAGCACTTATTAATTAGCTGGTAATCCTCATCCAGCAGAGACTGTCTTGTTGCTGTCTAACATGCAAAAATGTAAATATGGAGTTTCAGAAGACTTCTTCATTGTATAGATGTACTTCTACAAACTGGCGTGCAGTGAATTATTCTGCACTGCATGCATTCCAGACTCAGAATTTTCTTTGCATAAACTATTGTCTATTTTCTATGCATAAATTTATCTCTGGTTTTGCATGCTCAATTATAGTTTTTATTGGTAGTAAATTTTAATCCTATATAAAAATATCACCTTAAATTATTATTCTCATTTTTATCCAGTTGCAGAGAGAATGATGAGAAAAATAAATCAATGTCTGATAATATGCTATAAATCTTGGTGTATTTCTGGTGGGTTTAAGAGTGTCCTTGTAAAATAATGTTCTGATTGCACAGGGAAATGTCAGCCTGGGTAAATTATCTGAATAAAAGTGTCTGAGAGGTGTTAAGATAGTTATTCTTGAGGTCACCTTGAAAACCATGCTAGAAACAGGCCACAGTCCCAGTCTCACAATAAAACCCAAGAAAGTAAAGATTTAAACATGCCTTTCTTCTGGTATTTTTGTTTTGTTTTGTTGGGTTTTTTTGTTTGTTTGTTTTTTTGTTTTTTTTTTTTTAAGGAAAGCTCTGAAGGGTGGATTTTGCCTTCAACATATACTATAGGATGTCGATAAATTATACTTTCCTAGTGTAACCTTAGGCCTGTCAGTCAGACAGAATTGCTGCTTAGGGCCCAAAGGTAAAAACAATTGGGTTCTGTGACAGACTTGAAATATACAAATAAAACTTATCAGATCAAAATATTGTTAGGTGTGAAATGGGGGGACAGTGGCAGAATACTGTTGGTGTTAGATGAACACAGACAACTTATCATGAAGGTCAAAAATGCAAGTTTTTGCTGCCCAGCTGTGGGATAAGGGATCAGGTCTCCACTCCTTTCCTCTGCAGCACCTGTCCTGCTGTGGGTTTATCTAAATATGATTCAAGCCAATCTCTCTTTCTAAACCACTAAGTGTATAACTGATGGTGAAAAAAGAGAATCCTTAGCATTTTTAATCAAGTACCATTATCAAATCAGAACCTCTTTCACTAATCTTAAAAAATCATGCCTACAGAAATGAAATATTCCTACCATTTTCCCTAGCGAATATGCTCTTTGAAGTAACTTCACAGCAAATCTGAGTGCTCTTTGTGCATCAGATTCTTCAATCAGATAAGAAATTACAGAGCAATTTTAACAAATATTTTCAGTAAGAAGATGTACAAACCCCTCTTTTTGTTCTCTGTTCTGATGGTGGCTCAATATACATTTTTTTATATGGCCACATAAAGAAATCAGAGTATGTTTTACATGTAACCATTGTAGTTCTGTGATATGCATGTAAGAAGAGGGAGGTTTGCATGATTCCTCCACCACAGTCTTATTGTTTCCATTAAACAATGAAAAATTAAGATAAAGCAGTGCAAAACAAAAAGATGACTAATGCTACAAGAGAAAATGTGACATTTCCTCACTGCACAAAGAATGTTTATGGTATTCAGAGTGACAGAAACAGAGTAGTAGATGTGGCCAAAACAAGATGTAGCCCACCTTCGTACATTGAGATAGGATCAAGCAGATGTAGACCATCACCATCTGTTGTTTATAACATGTTTTACCAAAACAGAAAATTACGATAAAATATCAAAGCCTTTGAACACTGTCCACAGAAAGTGCTTTCTGTCCTGGAGAATTTTCTTTCCTAGAATCCAAATTAAAAATTTTTTATACATTGGGAAAATATATCTACTCTCTGTCTCTGTCTATTAACCAAACGATCATCTGTAATATACCTAACTAAATGTCCTCTCCCCATTTTTATGAGACCTAAATTTTTAGTTTCTTTAATCAAGAATCACATCTGGCTAATTTTACCTGAGTTTGGTCACAGCTTCATGCCACAGTATTCTACCTGATGAAGATTTGGGCTGTTTCTCCTTTGTCTACAAAGCCAGGTTGTTAAGGAAGCTTTCCAGTCTGACCATTCATGATGCTGTCTGTCAGTCACACTCCCAATGACACAGATTTCCAGTGCTATGACCAAAGCCCTTTCACAGGGGGCAGCTCCAGTGACCAGAGGGGACCCCACTTGACTCCCCGCACACCCATCTCACACAGTCAGATCAGGCTTCCCATAGCAGAGTCTCAGAAGGCTTGTTCCATACAACAATTTATTCACAGTGCAGGAACTGGAGCCTCCGAGGAGGGACGCCCAACAGAGGTACCCCTGGGCTTTTATCCCTTCACAGTCCAAACCGTGCTGAAGTCCTGCTCTTCTTTCTGAGTCCTCTACTCCTGCAGTGTCTCCCTGCATCCATCCACCTGGCTGGCACCATCCATCTTCGTGCCTTTTGTTAACCAAATGTTGGCAGCTCATGGCCTTTTGTCTCAGGCTCCCACCCAGAGCTCAAACTGCAGCTTGCAAACAGAGCTACCTGCACCAGGTGTACTCCTCAACACTGTAACTGGCCTAAGAGAATGAAATTAATTAGAAAAGCCAAGAAGCTGCTACTATCTAAACTTCTAGATATTTTAGAATTCAGAAATTCGATTGAATTGAAGAAGGAAATGAAGAACAATCAATATGTGCATTTAAGTGAATACTTATGTGAATGGAAACTACTATAAATATACTACAGTTTCTAATTTTTTCTTTTTTTTTTTTTTAAATGCAAGGTTTGCTTTTATATTGGACATTACCAGGCAAATTTTAGAGGATAGTTATTGTTAGTTAGAGATCAGGAACTAATAAAGGTTATTTTTTGTAAAGTTAGTTTGTTAGTGAAAAATCAGTTATCTTATTTTCATATTCTTAAATATATTTCTCCTCTACGCTGTTATTTCCTGGTTAAAATTGAATTTATTAAAGATTTTACTCCAGAGAGCTTCTGCAAATGCAGTTCTGTTTCTTTGTTATCAGAAAGACTTGAGAACAGATACTATTGAATACTTCAGTCTTTTTTGAGACTTTCTTAATCTTCTCTACTTCACTGTTAAGCAGCTAGCCTATGTTTTGATTTTCTCTTTCTGCATTTAGTGAACCTTATCTTGTTTTCTTTTATGTCGCTGTGCTTTTTTGATCTTATCCCTAAGGGTCTTGAGCTGTTCCTTTATATTCACATTAAAACCTATAATCTTCTTTCCACTTTTTGTTTGATTCTTTTTGAATTTTCAGGTCACTGGAGAAATTCTGATGTCTCTACAATAGTTTCTTACAATTCCGCCATTCCTTGCTTCACTTGCAAATAACCTACCACTATGCATTAAATACCTTCTCTTTCAGTAACTTCCAGCAGTGCTGCATTGCCTTGCCCTTTAACTTTTTTCTCTTCCCAGTAGGCTGTCTCCACATCCTGTGGTATTCCTGTGCTCCAGGAAAAGGTGTACTTTGCCTTCCCCCTCAGCCATCACTTTCCTGCTCTTTTACCTTCACACTTCATTACTTCTCACAGTTTTTCCGTAATCTTTCAGAGTTTCATTTTCTGATTGTACCTTTTGTTTACATGTTCTATCAATTTAGTTAGCTGAAACATAATCTAAAAAGGGAGCATCCTTTAATCTCTAAAACAAAACCTGCCTGAAAAGTATTCCATGCACTTACTGTGTCATCCAATTTTGCCTTATGTGTCTCTGAACAATTACAATCTCCTTTTGCTACAAGGTTTTAATAAAAAAAAAAAAAAAGTTTACCATTTTGTCTACTAGCTTATGTGAAATATGTGAATTCTTCTCTGCATTTATGTTCCTTTTATAAAATAAAATAATCTAGGAAATTCTCTCCTTTCCATTAACTTGTGAAAAGGTACATCTTTAATACATGGTACACCTTTTTCTCTTGTTCTTACTCCTGTCATTCCTAAGGAGATTGCATCTCTAGATCAGTAATGAACCTCTGTGGTTTAGCTCAACAACTTTCTAGGATGACATTTTCATTATGTTTTGGCTGTGTTTAGCAAATAGTTCTCTTTACATGCTCCCATATTAGGGCAGCTACATAATAACATCCCAAAGGCTGATCTCTGACTTGATCATGACTGTGATTCACCTCTGCCTAAATTTAGACAGAAAATGGGCTTTTGTGTTTGAATTTTTTCCCCTCTCTTCCCTTCTGAGATTTTATCACAGATCTAGTCGATTTTGAAGTCTCCTCTCCTGTGTTCACTTGGAGATGTCCTTCCTCTTCTTTCCATAGACCTTAAACCTTTTTTGCTGCCTCCTATGTGTAATGCCATGCCAGACATCATGATACCTATTTACTCTCATTAGTTGACTGAAATGTTCATCTCTCAGTCATCTGTCTCCATCTGCCTCTATGATCTGTATCACACTTGGCTGCTATCTTCCCTTCCACCACTCTGCCATCAGATGCTTGAAGTCTCTTTTATATTGCATAGGATTCAGTGTAACAGTACCAGGCACGTCTAAATAACTAACGTGGTGAAGGAATCCAGGGGTATAGGGATACCTTGCTTGTCTTTCTGAAATAGACATTTTATTATGGGTACAAGCAGGAGCATATTCCTGAAACAATGCGTTGTCTGCACTTTAAGGTAGCCAAGGTCAGGACCTTCCAAAAGTCCTCTAGGTAATTTTTTTTTTTTTTTTTTTTGCAAATGATCTTAGGTGCCAGTACAGGCAAGAAGTGATCTAGGATTGATGTTCCCATTTTAGACTGTTCCACATGTGGGCACTTTTTCTTTCAAGAAGAGGTAATAGTAGAAAACTAAGAATAGAATGAGTCAGAACAAAATTAAAATATAACCTTGACTTTCTTGCCTCTTAGTCTTTCAGGAAATCACATGTGGATTGTACAGATTGCTGGGTAATTTGTACGTTCAAGTATTTTGAGTCCTTTGTGGGAAGCAGAAGTCATTACGTCTTTTCTGTTGCAGAGACAGGCAACTGAGTCCTACCCTGGAAGCACTGGAATAAGCAGAACTCAGGAGAGAATATAACTTTGGGACAGGATCATTACAGGATTTGTAATATGCCTTCCTCTCCTATTCAGTTTCTGTTTATCGCAGTGTTTGGCCACTGGTCTTCTAGAGTCATGTACTGGGTGTAATAAAACAGATAGATATGGGCCGAGAGGAGCATAATTTTAAAATGGATAATTCTGCAGCTGTACAATTTTCTCAGTTTCTTTCTTTTGGCTTGTTTTGTCTTTTTCACTGAGTATGTCACATCTATGTATTTTTAATCACAATGAATAAGATTTTATCTTTTTTCTAATGTGTAGTGCTATATTTGATTAGGTATTGTATTTGGCAATGTTTACATTACTGTGGTCATGTGTTATTTTGACTGTTAAAGTTGTGTCAGCAAATTCAGTACTTTCAATCTTAATTTCATAAGCCCCATTTTTTTCACGTGTGTAACCTGATCACAATACTTTTCTTCAGACAAATGCTAATTTTGATGATATAATTTGACCCATGCAAGAACCAACCTTTCTAGGGTATTTCAGATATTGTCACAGATGTCTGAAAGTGAATTGTGCAGTTTAAGGTGAGTAAATATATTAAAGAATCAGACCCTGGAAACATCCATTCAGAGGCCCCGCTCTTCAGTCACACACCTGAGACTCCTACTGATGCCATGATGATTTTTTGCCTTCTCTTTTATACCCCTGTTATGTCTTTTTACAACTTCTGTGTTAGGCTTTTTGCCTACATTCTTGGACTTTTTTGTTAAGCTGGGAGACGAAACATTTTAGAGGTTTTGTAGTTAGGGAGCAATATGCTCCAGACCTCAAGGTCCTCTCCAGAACACATTTTGTAAACTGAGATAGAACCATCCAGGGGAAGTTTCCTTGAGGAGGGAGGCTTATTCGAGCCTCTCACTGGGGAATTTATGATAGATATGCTAATTAGTAAAACCTATAATGATATACCAGATCTTTTGGGGGGGGAATTTTGCAGTGTGCATTTCGGTGCATTTGACCTGGACATAGTGCACCTAAGGATCCTTAAAATAAATACCAAGGTAAAATCCCTTTTTCCTTTCTAACCATGTTTGCCTCTTGATTTTAAGACCAGGAAAAGGCATCACTACAAGAGAGAGTGCTGACTCTATATTTTATTCCTAACTAGTGCCATGACAGTGGCAGAGCAATCACACTGAGCAGCATCTGGGGTACAGCTTGCCTCTGTTACTTGCCCTGAGTGTTACCTGCTTACAGAGAAACCTGTTCCCTGAGAGTGGCAGTGTCTGGTTCCTAATTGCCAGTAATGCCCTAGCTCCTTGTTCTTGTTTCAACCCAGATGCAGTCAACATTACTGCCAGTGTTAGAAGTATTATAAAATCTCCACTATAATTCCTCTTTAATTAGCATCCTATTATCTTAAATTGCTTCAACTTTTTTTTTTTCTCTAAATCTCCTCCATTCTTTCAGTAATACACTTTTTTTGTAAAATTGCCTCAGTATTTCCTCACTGGTTGGATCTACTACAGTTTTTTTACTTTGTCTTTTAATAGCTTATTCAAAAGGATAGAAAAGCTCAATGGGCTCCTGGTACAGCAGTAATATCAGTGTTTGTGTTCTCAGGGTTTTTCTTTCTCTGGAGCATAATGGTTGAACTAAGTCTTGTGGTGAAGAGCAAACCCACTGGGCTAATGGCAATAAACTTGAAAACAGTGAGAGGCTTGTTCACTCAGGTTCAATGTGTGAATAGCTCTGCACAGCTCTAATTAGGACCTTGGTTCTCAATAGGTAATTAAATATCAGCTTGGTAATCCAAGTGAAGGGATTAAGATGAAAATGTACCATTCACGTTTATGGGAGAATACAAAGACCTGCATTTCTGTTGGTTGACTGGCATTGTAGTGAACTCTGTCAGAAATACCTTTAAATGTGCCTATGTGAGACAGAAAACTGAAATGTAGCACACTGCCTGCAAGGAATCTCTCATGGCAATGATGCGGCCACTGAATAAGCTAAAGCTGACATTTTGTCTTTAAGGAAAATATTCCTTAGCCTCTGGAAAAATGAGCATTATTGTCTATCAATAAAAATAAAATTTTTATTGCCATCATTTCAGATGGTAGTTTGTCTGTTTTGACAGCCCTCCCTCACTTCCTCACCCTCAATTATTTCATGGAGAGCTGAATGCATGCTGCAGTACGGGACATATATATTGTACTTTAGGGACTATTATTCAGATAGAAGGGAATGTTTAATTTTAGTAATCTAATCACCTAAAGCAGGTACCTTGGATTTGCATGTTTTATGAGGTTTTAAACCTGTGAAATACCTTTGGCTATACCCACCAATTTCTTTGAAGTTTCACTGCCTCCCAAGGCTAAACCCCAGTTCATTTTTTTCCTGCTCACATAAATTTTTCAGCATTTTAAAATTCTTTAAAAATCTTTTTAGGCATTTCATTTGTATTACTACTTTCTGAAAATGCTTGTATTGATATCGACATATAGTTCAGACATACATTGCAGAATATAAGGCTATCAAAGTCCAGAAAAAATTCAAACTCAAGGAACATTTTCAAAATTTTAGAATTATGCAGTGGCAAGTATTTCTTACTATTTTCCAGAACAAGATTTCATATGTTCTATTGTTTAAGGGATGCAAAGCTGTTTGTGCCCTGTGCCAGAATAAAGGTTTAATGATTGTCCTGGTTTTACTGAAAATTAGGAAGGAGAATGGAATTTCATAGGTGCCAAAAAGTGATTGGTAAGGACAGAGGAAAACCTGAAACAGTTCATTGCCTCAGGGAGTACATTCTCCCAGACATGCTGATGTGCCCTTACTTTTACTCTTCCCACTTGTCTATATGAAAAGCAAACATTATGTTTCTATAGAGCCTTCCCTCCATTTTCTTCCACTCCTTGAATAACATTCAGTTACAGTAAATATCACTATTTTTTTTTCCTTCTACACCAGTACACAGGCTAGATGAGACAGTACATAAGGTTTTTTCCCCCAAGTTTTCAAAATCTAGACTTCATTAATTTTGAGAACAGAAAGGGTTATTGTAACCTAACTTGTTTGTTGTTTTTTTTTTTTTTTTTTTTTTTTTTTTTTTTGTTACACTGGTATTCCCATTTCCAAGTTCATTCAATAATTCATCATAAAGGGTGACTGACATTGTAAAAAGTCCCCTACTGAAATTGTGCCTGCCTGCCTCCTAATCCCTTGCAACTTCTTTTAAAGATTTCTGTACACATTCTACTGTAAGCTAAAGTTAACTAACAAATATTTTCAATAATGTGTTTCCTCTGTAAGCATAAATCTGTGTATTGAGCATAGATTTTTTCCTATATGATTAAAAAGTAATGAAGTATGTGATTTTATTTGTATTCCGTAGGAGAGAAATTACCCTCCTTTGTAAGCTGATCACGTCGAACTTCTAGACCAAGTGTTTTTATTTCTACAATTTCTGATTCCTACAAGTTTCTAATAGACCACAGTTACCAATTATTTCATTATTTTGTGACATACGCTTTGTTAAAATGATTACTTCATCAATCACATGCCACATAATTAATCAAACATAATTGACCAAATTAACTCACATTTAATTAATTTGAAACAGAAGGTACTGCTTGAAGAATGGTCTTTTAATATAGGATGGAATGGGATCCTTTGGTTTTTGACCATAATTTGGTACTCTGTGGTACTGTTCATATCTGAATTCTTCAGAAAATCTGTGAAGCTTCACCATACAGGTGTAGATCAACAGTTGAGATAATGTGATGAAGCCATCCTCAATATCCAACAGAAAAAACCCTGCCTGTGTTACCCAAACAACATTTTGAAATATGGATAATACTATCTGAATTTGGGTAATCTGCGGGCACCTTTGGCACATTTAATTTTAATATCAAGCTAGACCTTTGATGTAAACATTAGTAAAGGTGATTAGAGGCTCACCACCAAGAACACAGAAGAGCACAGAGGTGTAACAGCTGGTAGGGAAACCTTGATTACACAGTCCCTGCCTCAACTCCTCCTCCCAGGGCTGTTCCAGGGGAGCTTCAATCCCAAGGCCTAAGGTGATGCCTGTGAAGAGGAATCATCAGAAAACCTCTCTGGTTCACCTTTTGGACTGACACGGTTGGAAGACTTTGGACAGAGGTATGGCACTAACTATGGGATGCAGGAAAAAAACATCTTGGGATTGCAGAAGATTTTTTATAGAGTGTTTAGTGGAAGCATCAAAGATGGGAAAGGGAGGGATCAAGATGGTTTGGAAGGGACAAAGAATGGGAAAAATATGATTAAAGGGGTTGATTGCTTGTAAGAAGATTGCCAGTCGATACACCTGTGTGGCTGTGCCCTGCACTGATCCCTCCAGACTGTTATATCTTCTCATTTAATGCCATTTATGGCTGATTTTCTGGTAATGGGACTCTATTCTGTGTGCCTGTGTGTATATGGATGTCCAGGTGCCAGCAATGGGAGTGGGGCCATTGGTCACAGGGCCCAGGGTGCCAGCACCTGGAGCCTCCAGAGTTCACGCACGTTGTATGGGTGGACACACCAGGGTGTGATCACAGCCTACATCCACCTAGACTAACTAGCAAATGGGGAAAGAGATTTTGGAGTCAAATATTGTAGCTACCATAAATCTAGGCCAGCAGGTGGAGAGATCAAGGGTCTTGAGGGCACTACTGGAGGTTCAGACCAGCAGCTGGAGAGTCCATGGTCCTTGGGGGATGACTACTGGTAAGGTTATGAGTCTGGACCAGCTACCAGATTCTGTCTCTCTGTGCATGACAGCTGAGAGACTGGAGGACCCAAGGGCCAGCTATGTAATCTGTTGGGTGTCTGCGAGAGACTGGAGGAGATGACTGTCCCAAAACATTTCATGTGCACGTGTGGGGGAAGGGGAAGGTTGTGTCTTGCCTCTGGTGAGGTGATGCACCACCCTAAACACCCCACCCCTCCCCGGAGCCTGTATCCCAGCCCCTCAGGGGCTGCCAATCCCTGTCACACCAGAGGCCATGCTCCACACCCTGACCCTGGAGCCCCTAACCCAGCTCCTGAATGGTTAGACGACTGAAAGTCCCACCTGGGGGAAGGGCCCAGGAAGGCCAAAGGGTACTTAAGCCAAAGTATGAGGTGAGTATGTGTCTTGACTCTACCTCCTCTTAGAATTTATGTCAGCTGAAACACTGATGGAACCAGGAGTGGTAGGTATATTTGTTCTTTTCTATATCTCTTTCTCCTTTTCTTTCTTGAATTCTCTCTTCTCAAAGTTTGAGTAACTTAAAGTCAGATCGGCTTGGATTATGCTTAAGATGAATGGGCTAAGTTAATGCTTCATGAAATGATTTATGCTGATTGAATGCTGCTTCAAACTTTTGCCAAAATTCCCTGATTTTCTGAAGCTTTCTAGTAAAGTTTCTGTTATTTTCTTTTGAGGAATATCTTTCTTGTATTTCTCCTTTACCTCTGACTCAGGATACATTAACAAAAAGTAAGCTCATTTAAGGGGCTCCTCAAGTGAGCTCTGGGCCCTACAGTATCCAAGACCAGGTGCTGGACAAATCCATAATGTGTGTACCTGTGTGTGTGTAGGTCTGAGTACCAGCATCTGGAGTGGGGCTCACATGTCCAGGCACCAACAACTGGGAAGACTGTGGGGGTCCAGGGTAGGTTATGTGTCAAAGGCCAGCTACTTGAGGGACTCATACTCTAATGGGCTTTCATCCTGATCAGCCAGGAAAAGTAAGAGGATGAGGTTGTTAGTGCTGCTTTTGAGAGTGCTGTGTGTGTCTGTGGTGACCTGTGCACCTGGCTGTTCTTGTGCATACAATTTTTACTGTTAGATTAGATATTCTCACAGTTCTTTTCCAACCTAAATGATTCCATGTGTATGTGCATGTCTACTAGGAATTCAGTCTTGCAGTAGCCTGTGGACCTGTGGAGATGGGGTGTGGCAGCCTGGCCTCCATTGGGCTACCAGACTTGGCAATTCCTAACAAATAATATTCCTTTTTGAGGGAAAGCTCTTCTTAATCTTTCTGCTTATCACCTTCCATAATTCCATGGTCCTCGTCTTGTGACTTTTGTGCCAGCTAAATAGTCCTCTGTAGTTCTTTGCAGAAGCCCAGAGGGAATAGCTTTGTTAATGAAGCACTTAAACCAAGTGTTAGATTAATAAGGGGAAGACGTTGTACTTGGTCTACTAAATAAGTCTGTGACCTTCATTTCACCTATTCCAGATTTTAGAATGAATGTTTCTCTTTGCAGTAATTGTCCTGAGTCCCAAGCAGTTCAATTGATGCCTTTGAAAGAAAGGCCAAATCTAAAGTCTCAAAGAGCAATTCATGCAATTTATGTATGTCGTCCATTTTTAATGTACACTAGTTACCCAAGAACCATTTAGCTTCTGTTATTTTGGGAGTTAACCAGATGACTAAACAAGTATAAGTAAGTGTTACATAACTGTGCTGTATTCTCGCATGGAAGACAAACCTGAATGAAATATGAATTTCTTAAAAAAAGAAAAGGATAGAGTTGGGGGGTGGGGGAAAAGATAGGTCAGGCTAGTTTAGTTGTATCCTATTAAATACTGGAAACAAAGAGCCAGACACATCCCTTAGTTGTTTCTTCTGCTCCTGCTTAAGGCTAATCACACAAAGGACACATTCCCCTCCTCCTCATGTTACTTGAAATAAGTGACACTAAATCAGACAAATGAAGGCTCTGTGGCTCAGCAGGCAATAATTGAACCCGTACAGATTAGAAGTGCTCTCGTGCCCATTTGCTCTGGGCACAACTCCATTTCAGAATTCATTTTTTTTCCCCAATTAAAAAAAACCAACTTGCATTACAAGCTAGCCATGTAATTTGAAATTACATATGATGGATGGTAAATGGAGTCTGATTAAATATGAAGAACATGAGTTCAGCTGAGGAGTAGTAATAGTGAAGAGGCTAAACCTGAAGTGGAAGTCCAGAAGGCATAAATAAAAACCATGGTGTGTACCTGAATCTGATCCCACAAATGAGATAAAAATTGACCAAGAGAAACTTTCAGACATGTGAATATATCTGCATAAAATATTAACAGTGCTCCTCTATACCTAGAACCTCTCCATCTCTGCTGACTTCAACATAGCTTGAATTTTCTCTACCTGTTGTTTCTGAAAATATTTGCCTGCTTCTCTTTTTCTTCATTACAGTACTTTCCTATTTTATCCTTCTCACTCTTCAACTGTAAATGTGAACTGTTATTGCTAATATTGTCTCTGTAATTCTACTGAAGAAAAAGAAAACTAATATCTAAGAATTGTTGTATTCTTATGTACATGTACTGCTGATCCGTGAGAAGGCTAAACAAATACAACTTTATTACAGGTTTGAAGAAAGGTTTGAGTGTAGTTACAATCAAGTTTTGTTCTCAGCACATTCAGAATATTTTGCACTCAAACAGTGGTTTTTAATTCTTTTTATATTAAAAGTCAGCCAGGAAAGCAATCTGTGTCAAAGTAAACTGGTGCAGAACAGAGAAAATTGTTACTAGAATTACAGAGTAAGTCACTTCCTAAGATCTTTTGCCATCTTTATGGACTGGATTTTTTTCCTCCTTTATCTCTGAGAGGCAAAGATTGTAAAGCAAATTTCTATTTTATGTGACCTGCTGAGAAGCTCTGAGCCAACTGCTTTATTTGCTGTTTTCCAGTAGGGAAATATCAACCTTAATTTGTCAGATTTTTGATAGAATAGCTGAGCATTTGATTATGTATATAATGTCCTGGATCTAATGAGACTCATTCAGTGCTTTAGAGTGCAATTATTTACTCCTTGATTGGCATATAACTGTCTTGAGTTGAAAATCTGAAGCATCATTACGTGATATCCCAAATTATGCACTTAAATCTATCTCTGCTGTGCATATTCCATGTGACATGAATAATTTCTATATGTGCCAATTGTAGGAATTGTAGGAGTGTTTTAGCTACCCTTATCCAAACAATATGGGCTACCTCTAGGCTCCTGTAGTATGAAACAGCTTTATCCCTAATAAGAAGTATAAGCAGAACTATTCCTTTTCTACTTCTCCATACAGACTGGCTTTCACTGTATTAGATACAACTTCCTTTTTTTTCTCTTTCTTTCTTTTTTTTTTTCCCCAAGAGAGACTAGGATGCAGACTCTTTGCCTCTGAAAAGAACTCCACAAAATCTAATATTAGCCTCCTGGGGAAAAACCCATCAAGCCCTCCCTGCTAGGAAGAAATGAATGCCAGAGCACAACTTCCTGTCTCACAAGTGACATGACAAAGGCACAGAACTGGCCAGATAGTTTTGTCGTTCAAAAACTATCATTAGGAGAGACAGAATTACCATTACTTCTCATAGTTCGACACTGTACAGCTAGTTTGCATTTTTTCACTTTTAATTGATGAGGGAGAGCTTATGGAATGATCAAGTTATTTGGAGAAGCCAAGTTAGAGGTTTCATGTGCATTGTCAAAAAGCCTCTTTTGTCAACATTCAAAGATGCCTTTTACCTGAAAGTTTATGTATGCCGTGAGTTTCTAAACTGGTATTCCTCAAGCACATCAGTGGGTCAGGTGAGATAAAAGCAAGGCATCAGGTCAGCTGGAAAAGTGAGTGAACACATTTTGTCTACTGTAATGAATCCATCTAAAGACATTGTTCATCAGGGTCACAGAGCTATGTTGCAGAAGGTATTGACATCATTAACATGCAAAAACTCCACACTAAAATAGTATCATTCTTACTGGTTCTGTGTTGATCAGAAATCCTTTCTAGAAAGATCTGGGCTCTGTTGTTTATTTCCATGGTAGTCAGCAGCCAGAGAAAGGACTTATGTTTTCCAGAGGCAATTCCCTTAGGAAATAAGAGACAATCTCTATAAAGTGAAGACATGCCATGAAAAGATTGTGTGGTCCTAATTTAAAGGAGCAGAATGGAAAAATCCTGTTAGTAGCCCATGGAAAATCTGATGGGCTGAAGGGTGGTTTTGTGTCGATCTTAATATTCTCAAGATTAAAACACACAATGTTTTTACCAGTGACTGTGCAGTCTAAATTCCTGATAGGTCTACAGAATTTTTATTCTTTTGCCTAGTGGTCTTTAGTATCTTGCCATCCTTTACCATCTTCTCTATGAATTTGAAAAATTCCACTCAGATTGTTGCAATGCTCTCCATCCCCTTCTCCTGATGGCATGCTCAGCATTATTGCCCTTGAATCATTTCACCGGCAAATAAAGCAGCATCATCTGTCTTGACATGAAGGACACCTAATACATACTGTGGACTTCCCTTAAAAATAATTTCCAGCCTCAGATTCACACGAAATATCCTTGCTGCTGGAGGATAAATCACACTTTTGTTCTTTGGATCAGTGTAGTTGCCAGCTCAATGTCTCTGCCTGATAAATATTAAATTGCTCTTGGTGTTGCTAAGGTTCCCTGCAGCTTTTCTTTCTCCCTATAGACATTTCCATCATTCATTTTGTTTCCAACCATCTCTAATTTCTAATTGCAGATCAGATGCTCTGGTCTCAGCCTGTCCTTTTTTCTTTCTTTTCTCAGGGTTCTGAGTGCACCGTCACTCCTCAATAGTCCTGACTAGCCTCCCTGGGGTCATATGGTGCCCATGGCCCCATACCCCATTTCAGCCCAGCCTGGAGCCATCAGTCCCTGTCCCAGAGATGCCATAGGAGTGCAGGTCTCCATGCCTGTCTCTCTGTGACCTGAGCAGACCTTTGTTATGCGCTGTGGGTAGCTTGTGTCCTGGATGGACACTTTCAGTGTACACTGTGCCTTGTCTTCAGCCTTGCCTTTTTTCCCTTCCCAGTTTGTTCCTGGCCTGGCTTCCTGGATGGATTATGACCACGTTTAGCAAACATAATTGGAAGAGGTGACCAAAACAAAAGGAGAATTAAATATTTTTTTTTCCAGCAAGAGCTACGGGGAGGCCATTTTCACTGCTTTTTTTCATAAATGTTTATAAGAACATTTATGCTTTCACGATTGCCTTTTCTTTTTCCTTTTTTTTTTGCTGACTGTACTTTTTATTGAACCATTAGTTTTGTACCTGAATTGGTTTGTCTGTCCGTTACTAGGAGTCAGTAGCAATATATTCAGCAAAAGTCACTCAGCTTGAATACCCATACATGTCAGAAAGCTCAGGCCTTGTTATCATATAGCTGCCATTTAGATTTCATTAACTTAGGGAAATGGGCTCATTATCTATTTGAACAAGACAGACCACAGCTTGGTCTTTCTTTCAGATGTTAAGACCTTTTTATTTGACCCTTGCTGTGACTTGTCAACTAGTTGTAATTAAGTTATTTGTCATAAAGGGTGTCGTTTACAGGCTTATTTTCACACATTTTCTTAGCCATTTATTTGTTCTCTAAAGAATTATAAAATGTTTTTTAATGTTGTTTCAAACAAAATTCATTTTGTTGTCCATATTTTCGTGCATTTATCATGTAATGGATTTTAGAACAAATGTTGAGCCTAGGGGGAAACAGATATAACCTAATAAAACTCCAATTACACATATGATTAAAAGAGGTTTCTCACAGTGTAATTATATATTTGTGTAACAGAGAAACCTACCAAAACTTGCAATTCAAAGAAACAAAAGGAAAAAAAAGTACTGTAGAAGAGGGGTAAAAAACCTAACTGAATTAATTAAAGCTTTAAGAAAGATTTTAAAATAAAAGCTGAGATGAAAAACTGGTAGCCTCTTGTAGTTTTATAGACAGGCTACACAAACTTGGAGTGATATAGGAACTTAAAAAGTTCTTCAGTGATATAAATGAAAAAGGATTAAGGGAAAGAACAGGCAGCTTTGTATGGTGAGAATAGGGCACAAACTAAATATTTAAGAAATAATATTAGGTCCTTTTGCCTTGAAACTAAATATGATTAGTAATTCTGCAAGGGAGAGGGATGGAGTGTTATCATACCAAAATGGAAACAAAACCAAGGTGGTTGTACCCAGCTTGAGCACAACAGTGGGCTGATGCTCTAGAACTATAAAAAACTCATACATAAACCTGAAGATGAATGAGAGTAGTTGTAGGTGAAATTGAAAACTAAGGAAGTACAATGCCTGTGGTTCTGAAATGAAATTGTAGAAATGTCAGTTTATCTGGTGATTATGCAGAAGTTTAAACATTTTTTTGAAATAATTATTACTATGAACATTAACAGAAGATCAGAGATATTTGAACTATAATTGACAAAAATTCAAATTAGTCCGTTATATTTTTATATGTATTTTGCATTTATAAAAGGTAACGTCTTTTATAAAGATGAAAAAGGACATCTGATAGCTATAAGACACACTGGTACAGTGATTCATGCACTATTCTTGTGAAACTACTCCTAAACTAATAAAGATTGTCCTTAGTACCAGTGAAAGGTAGTTGGAGTAAGTATCTAGTCAGCTTTGGATAAACCATCTAGAAACTGTATTTTTTATGAAGATGCCATACCTCATCTAAGCTGCTTTTCATCTGGCTCATTAGCTTTGACATAGCACCATGGTTGTATGGTTCACGAGGCAGAGATGCTTCCCCCTGAACTGCTAAAAAACTATTGGAGCAACACATTAATCAGTCATTCAAGCATCTCTGCTGTAATCAGAGAGAAAAGAAAATTAGCACTATTTTTATTCCATATATTTCAAAGCAATTAATGCCACAAGCTGAGTTTCTCTGAATGAAACTGATAAAACTCAGAGATGGTAACATAAAGCTAGCTTAATTTTGAAGGGAAATTGATTTAAGCTGTCTGAGTTTCAGATTTAGATCTCTATTCCTGATTGCACTGGTGTAAATGAAAAGCAAAGTGGTCCCAAAATGTTATATCAGAATAGAAGCAATTTACTTCTATTATGCATTTCTATTAAAATAAAGATAAAGACACCATTCAAGGCTAATGAATTATAATGTACAAGACAATAGTGAATTAAGTCTCTTGATTTTTATTATTTTCCACTGGATCATACCTCAGAGGTAGTTTTCTTTTAGTAAAATTACAGAAAATACTGTCAAAAGGAAAGCTTCCTTTAGGAGAAGACATATTGCATTGCTGATGATTTGGGAAGCCACCAAAACTACCAAATTCAGGAAAAACAAGTGTTTACATACTGTTTCTCACTATAGTTTTATTCTGTCTTTTAAGCACTTACAATAAGTCGGTTTTTTTTGTGTCTGGGGAGAGGTCTGCAGGGATATCTAGGTGTTTAGAATGTTGCTATATAGGGAAAACAGTTTGAGAATATAAATTTGATTTTTTTTTTGTGCTACTTAGGTATTTGAAGGTTTTCCATTGCTAATACATGTTTTGGTTTTCAAGGAATGCAATGGAAGAAATCCTACCTTTTTATTAAAACAAGTGAAAATAGAAAAATAAGTTTACATTTCTTCCTTATCCATAAACTTGGACACTGGCAGAACCACTGATTAAAACTGACAGAAACTGAAATTTTAGGAAAAACCTTACGGTTTCCTAAAATGATCATCTTAACCTAAACTTTAACCAAGGCAGTTGTGTCTCAACTCCGATAGTAGACTGTAAATATTTTTAATGTTAGGCTGAATGTACCTGATTAGGGTATTGCACACTGCAAAAGATGCTGTATTCAATGGCCTGGAATGACCAGATAATTGCCTGACCTTTGAAATCTCAGGTTGTCTACCTTATCTTTTTTATTAGCCCAGAATCTGGAAGTTAATTGGCCTAACTCTGATCTCTAGTAGCCAACTAAAGCCTAATAAAAATGAATCCATATGATGTTGTCCATCAATTTAAGGGCATAGAAAAATCACTAAACATTCTTTCTTTCTAAAAACAATCTTTATTATTATTGAGGCTCTTCAATACATATAATGGCAAAATATTATTTCACTAGAATAAATATAGTATTTTGCTGTAACTACAGGAAACAATCAAATGAAAGGCAATAAATAATGATTATTTAGGGTAAACAGTACCTTTCAGCTATCTTCTGTTCCCCTCCTGCAGGGGAAATTACTGAATGTAGGAACTGCGCCTTGCTTTCTGGTGCAGTCTGCACAAGAATAAAAGTCTATGTGGGACCTTGCCCCACAGCATAGGATTTTACCTAGAATAGATATGAACTCAATACTTCACAGTTCTTGGTGGTCTCACAAGGGGTATTAATAACAATTTCCCTCAGAAATTAAACATGGGTCAATAATGATGTTTTCACCACAAAGTCGTTCAGGGAAAACTTTTTGTTTATAGAAAAATTTAACTATGAATGCTTTATAGAAAAATAAAAATATCACAATTTCTTATGTTGCTTCACCTTGTGAGAAAGTTAGTTCTGCTCAGTGTAATTGTATCGCCTAACTCAAACAATCAAGATCAATTCCTCAGCTGGAGTCTGTCATTTGTTACACAGTTGAAGTTTAAGACCCTGGTTTTAAAATTTCTTTCCCCTCATAATATTTTTGGTCTTATTCTTGTCACCTTCACATTTATTTTAAGGATTTGATTTTGAAAGTTGGTTAACTGGGGTATAAAGGAAAAAAGGGGTGAAGAGTTTGATGGTGCATTTGGTACCAGTACTCTCCACCTGATGGTGTCTAATAGCTGTTACAAATGAGTCACATGTGCCAGAAACAAGCAGAGATTCGCAAGCATCAGTTTCAATATTGATGTGGTTCAGTTTAAACTTCTTTTGCTTTGCAAGTCCCATACACATCTCCTGTACCAAAATAAAAAGAAAAGTACTCTATTAAATGTCTGCAACGTTTCCTTGGCACACATACCACCAAGAGTATGTGGTCCTTCACTGAGCCTGGCTTTGTCAAATAGTTGTGTGTTCATAGCTCCACTGACTCATATTATCCCCTTCTTCCAGAATTCACTTCTGCTGCTATAACTGTTTTTCTCTTTAGCTTGAAATAGATGGTGGTGGTAAAGCTAGCACTTTCTGGGGATTTGCTTGTTTGTGTGTTTGTTTGTTTTTAATGTCCCTCACTGCCCAATTCCTCTCTTCAGGAAAACCTAACACTGCTTCAGACTGTCTCTATTCACTAAGAGCAAAGATAGTTGCGTGAAATAGTCATAGATACTGAAACAGAGACCAGGAATACAAAGCATCTGCTGTAATTTTACTTCAATTGTGTTGTGTTTATACTTGAGAATAGAAACCAGTGCATTTTAAACTGTGAAAGTTTGCACTATGAAAGGACAAATACCTTTATTGTAAAGGTTGAAAGTTAAAAAATATATGGATGTGAATATCTAGTGCTGTATTTTTACGGCATTAAATTGATAAAATTCATGATAGTATTAATTTATCAGATTATATTAACCATAGTGTACTGATACTTAGATTAATTAATTCTCCTTACACATATTGCTGTAGTTATTTGACTGCATTTATGGTATTACTGCTTTGCTAAACATAAGAAAGAGCTTCACATAAACAGCGACAAATCTCCCTCTATAGTATATGTAGACTATATATTCTAGTTGAGTCACTCCAGACCTGGCCCTTTCAGTGCCTAAGGTCAGACTTGCACCTTATAACAGCATTTTCTAGCCTCTGTTCATTGTTTTTATGAATTTTTCCAGACAAGACAGGAATTATTATGTGAGATGAGCTCTGTCAAGTCATGGCATCAGCATCTGAGTACAGAAGCGAGTTGTGTATTACAGGAAATACTGTAACTAGAACACATGAACCAATGGAGGAGAAGCCTTGCAAGGAGAGGTGCAAGTGTAGCAGTGACCTGACCAGAGCTGCCTTTGGTCCCATCCTGTCCTGAGTGACCACCTGAACAGATGGAGTTCATGGAATAAATGAACTCTGTTGTCATTGTGCAGACATTGGTGGACATTTTACAGGAGTGCCCCATAAACTAGGGGAATGATCTCTGGGTGTTCTATCAAAGGATCAGAAGAAGGGATGAATATCTTCGGGTTTATGTGTGAATGTCCTGGTACTTCTTTGGAGGAAAGTTTTCACAACCAAGCCACTTGTGTGAGGGCATTGGCACAGTAAAATATACTATCTCACCTTGCATGATCTGCTTCTTATTATCCTTATATCTGCCCTTGTTCAAAACCCAGTTTGTGGCCTCCGGTGGTGGGTGTGCACCCCTCTGCACCTGAGCACTTACTCCGTGCATAATCACCCACTGCCCTTGCAAATGGCTGGTTGCTTTGTGTATGAGCCATTAACATTCCAGTCTCTCTCAGGTGGTTAATGAGGAGGTATTGGATAATGTTGGCTCTGAGCATGAGATAAATGGTATGGACCAAGGGGTGGAGACTGTTCTTGTTTTGACTGGGATAAATTAATTTTCTTCAGCGTAACTCTGTGGGGCAATGCTTCAGATTGTTGCTGAAAACAGGGGAGTTTTCATTATAGTTGAACAGTGATTACAGTTGCAAGGCCTTTTCTGCTTCTCACCCCACCCACGAGGGAGAAGGCTGTGGGGGAAGGGTTGGGACAGGGCACAGCCGGGACAGCTGACCCCAGCTGACCCAAGGGATTTCCCAGATTGTATGGCATCATGTTCAGCACATAAACCTGGAAGAAAAAGAGGAAAGCAGAGGATGTTCTGAGCGATGGTGTTTGCCTTCCCAAGTCTGTTACCCATGACGAAGCTCTGCTGTCCTGGGGATGGCTGAACATCTGCCTGCCCATCAGAAGCTGTGAATGAATTCTTTGTTTTGCTTTCCTTGCACATCTTTTGCTTTACCTATTAAACTGTCTTTATCTCAACCCACAAGCTTTCTCCCTTCTACTGTTCTGATTCTCTCCCCATTCCATTGGGGTGAGTTAGTGAGCAGTTGCATGGTGCTGAGTTGCCATCTGGAATCTTTGGGCTCTTTAAATGAGATAAATGAGTGTGATCACAGAAACTGTTTTAACAGTTTAACAGAGAGCTTATGTGGAGAAGAATATACCCTAGAGATCACATAAATTTGAAGCTTATTTGGTTAGACAAAGACTATAATATGAAGTTAAGGCCATATTTAGGCTAGGTTAGCCAGTTTTAAATGGCTTTTTTTCTAATTTGAATTTTCTTAGCCAAGAAAATTATGTTTAACAATATCTCAACCAACTTAGAATATAATATCTTTTCTGTTTTAACTTTTGCATAAAATGTGGGCAACTTTATGACCCAGGAAAGGTTTTACTTTTCAAAGGACCGAAGACAGAGTAGTATCTATGAGTGATTTTTTTGTTATTTTTGGGGGGGGAGGTTTATATATATAAAGATATTGAACTTGCAGTTTGCTGTTCCTATTCAGCTTACATTAGAAAATAATTGCTACAAGTGCTATTGCCATTCTGGAATGCGGGAATTTTCATCATTACTTCATATATATGAGAGTATTAAGAAAATTGACTTTTAACAATATTTTCTCTCATTTCTGTCATAAAAACCTCTAAAATTCCCACCCAGTAAATCTGTATTTCCCACCCAATATATTTTTTTTCTGGTCTTAGCTCCATCTTTATAACCCTAGAATCATAAAATGAAGACATGACTGCTTCATTTTGGGCTAACTTCTTTCAGACTTCTGCGTTTATATTATATCTAGCATAGACTGTTGTACTCTGCACAAAGTGTGATGAACATGTATTTGAAGTAAAGTATACATATCCTTTGTTTCTGTGAGCTAAAGTATCTTTAGCAGGAACTTACATTTCTCTTTCTGCAGGCTGAAGGCAATGAATTACTGAAAGTGAGAATGCAAAGAGAATTAGATCTCACAAAACGATAACAATTTCTTTAGGTAATGCCTCAGAAGTGACTGTAGTATACGTTGATGGCCCTGGGCCAGCATTAAATTGTCCCTTGTACAGGCTAATTCGCAATGAATAAGGGAAAATTTTTGAGCTGATATTATTAGAAACTTAATTTTCAGTCTTGAAGGATATCAGGAACTATATAGTCCATGCATGAAATCCTTGAACTATTCAATTTTATTAGAAAAATGTCATTTATTTTAGATTAACTGGAATTTTCTGTGCATACTAAACTTGAATATATTTATGTAATGCGTAATTGTACTTTGTGGTACTGTAGTGGAAGTAATCTAGTTATATTAGTTGGGATATTGCAATAATACAGTTATACTACTTTTGGCACCTGTGCCTGACTAGATATCTCTACAAAGTATTGTATTGGATATAATAGCAGTCTACTGCAAAAGAGAGATGACAGCTACATGAAGAATGCTTGCTCTCATTCTAATCCTGACTTTTTGTTAAAGTATGGTGAATTGGGAGAGAAAGGAGAAAGCATATACATTAAAATGGTTTAGTAGACATTTGTATCACAGTTTTGGAGTGTCCCAGTGAAACTGAATTATGGATTTAAAAATAGAGATTAAAAATACTACAAATTTCCTGGAACTAAATTTTCAAAAGCAACTGCATATGAGTACTTGGGACTTCTAGAATGCCCTTTCATGACTAAGTTACTTCAGTCAAGTGTAAAATCATGTGTAAATCCCCTGCAATGATTTGGTTAAATGAATGAGGTCTCTTTCATTGAACAAGATCTTTAAAAATCTAGAGTAAAATATGTATTTCAAGAAACTCAAAGTGTAATGGTAGTGGAAACTGATGGAAAAAAACCCCATGAATTTCTGGTGATACAGTAATTGAATTTCAATCTTCCACCCAGAAAATTCTCTGGATATGACAACTTTCCAGAGAACCTAGATGCATTTTTTTTTTTTCTATTACTGATTACAAAGTGAGAATAGTTCAGATCTAAGTTACAGAGTAACACATCAATCAGCCTAGTGCAGTCAGCCCCCTGTGAAACTGGAGTCCAAGTGACGACAACCAAAACTGTAAGGTATCTAATCATAGCATGCAGTCTCATACACAAGTAGGACCCTTTCAACTAACAGGGAGACAGACTACAGTCTCTCTGGTGAAGTCTGGACTTTTTTGCATAAGTTGCATGACATGTTAGCAATTAATACTATAATTGCCCAGAGATTACCTTATGAACCTGCGGCTCATCAGTGTGAAAGCCTGGAAATCACCAAACTCATTATTTCAGTCCCCACTTGCCATCAAGCAGGAAAATCTAAATTTTATTTAAGCAGTTATTATGATTAGACTTCATTGCCAAGTGGATTCATGTGATGGTCTTTTTTACTACTTATTTCTTAACCTCACTGTTGTTTGCCAAATACATGGCAAATAAATTAGCTGTGAAATCCCAAGAATAGAAGAAAAACTCCTATCCAATATTTTACATCATCTCAGACAGAGGTATCACTTCAGTACTAAACACACTTACCAATATTATTTTACTGCATTTTTTTGCGTACTAGTACCAATGTTTATTAGCACTTGTTTATTACAGTAAGACCAAGGTTTGGGCTTCCCTCAGTTTAGTGTATATTTGTATACACTTTTAATTACTATTGAAAATACATTATGGCTGAGCATGGCAGTTCAGTATGAGCCTAATCTCTTGTATACAAGCATACAAACTTTCTACTAGGCAGATAATAGTTTCTATAATTTCCACAAAAATGGTGGTGGAATAGAGTAGATTATTTCAATAGCAGCAGACTTTCATGCAGGTGCTGGCATTCCTAGCATTATCAAGGATTAGCATAATACTTTATCCTCCTCAGTACTGACTATGGCTTTGCCACAGAGTCCCGTTAGTAAAGGAATTGAATAATTGTCAAATTTCACAGTAAAACACACTTTCTGAGTCAGGATTGAAATACCGTTGAAGCAACATTTGAAATGAAATTGTCACTGTCA
Organism: Monarcha castaneiventris obscurior; assembly: GCA_026261815.1. NCBI lineage: Eukaryota > Metazoa > Chordata > Aves > Passeriformes > Monarchidae > Monarcha > Monarcha castaneiventris. The sequence goes on from JAMPIT010000433.1 coordinate 29,138,167, forward strand.
TATTACATTTAACCATACCTGAAATACATATTTGAAATTCTTACACAACATGATTACAAAGGATGCAGTCTCTAATAGAGGCCAATAAAACCAGAGGAAAGAAGATGGCTTAAATGTGATGTACTCATACTTTTTACTTCAAGTGATTTATGTGTAAAATAAATATTAATAAGAATCCGTAACGTGCATGAGAGAAAAGTTTGAAACAACATAAAAAAATATATAGGCTATTTTCCTGAGTAAATAGTTTTACTAAAAATGCGTGCAATGTGGAAACAGCTCAGTAGATTTCAATAGATAAGCTTTGAATTATTTCTTGACTAAGGGAACTTGAAAAAAAATGAATGGAATTATGTGGTTTTTGGATTTATTTTTTGATGCTAGATGTCTGTATTATTTTGCTGTGATAAAGTAAAGCTTTTGATTCCACTTGTTCCGAACTCAATATATGAATTAAAAAAAGGTATCTTGTAAGCTGTTACAACAGCATTCTAATTCTACAGCTTTTGCCTCTGCAAATACATAGACTGACAGAAAACTTCTACATGAGAAGGCATATTAATGACATTTTTTGACTAGCCAAAAATTAGTACAGTGTATATGATTCCAGTGATGTTTAATACTGGTTAGCTAAAAATTCCCACTTTCCTATGAAAGAGCTTAGAGCAGAAAGACAGAAAAAAACAAAGAACATGTGCCTGCCCGGTGAGGTGCATGACTAAAAATGCTACATTTTACAAGCTACTTAAATGATACTGCATAGAATTTTTTCCAGTATTAAACATAATTGCAGATGCTTAAAGGTGACAGAACTAAATGTAAGGGATATAAAAATAGATATAGCACAGAAGTCACTAGTTTTCAAATAACCAGAAAGAGACTGAAATGAGGAATAAAATCTGCTTGCTGCAATGTCTGAGTTTGAAGGATGTTATGAAAATGGAAAGAACTTTTCAATTTCATTCAACATCACTGTAGTGTTAAGAAACTACGGAAGTCCTCTTGTGGTCAACACAATAAACAATATTCTTTGGAGTGGAAGGGGGAATTAAAGAAACTATCTTCTGTATCGTGATATTTTTAATGTGCTGGCAAACAGAAAAATGTGTCTTGAAAAAGCATTCTTATAAATTCAACCTATGCCTCTTGGAAATAGTTAAGTTATGCTTTGCAGAGAGCAGTGTTCAATTTGCTTTACAGATAAGTTTGACTGAATATGGCTTAAACTGACCTTTTTCTAGTAAAACTAGGAATGATTGTTTTTTTCCAGTTTGCCAGCTGAATAGGAAAAATAAAATGGGCAAACTGTTCTTGAAGGGAACAAGAAATGTTTTCCTTCAAGATGCAAAGACAAAATGGAGAATAGGGCTTACTGTCTGACTGGCATTATCAGTGTCTACTAATCTCTTCTGGAAGCATTCCAGTGGACAATATTCCATCTATAAATTATAAGATTTTACAGACAAGTGGACAGATATTAAGATTCTTATTTACATTATTTACATCATTTACTTTATATCTCCATGCAGAAGACCTTTAATAAAGTCCATATACTATTTTCACCTAATGGATGTCATTCAGATAAGAGAACTCAGGCTGAGCCTGTAAAAGGCACATCCATTTACTCTCTTATTGCAATAATCCCTTTGTATATTGGTAGTATATGTTCTGCCTTCCTTCTGAGGAGCTCTAACTTTTATAAATAATTATTTAATTAAATACCAACTCCAGTAACATGATCCTTGAATTCACATTCCTTTATATATGAAGTGAAACAACCCTTAACCTTAATTTTCTCTTCTGTTACCCTGTCTCTAAGTAACACCACTCCAAGGCATGTGAAGTACTCTAGTCTACTTGGCCTACCTGAAGCTGTTTGGTTACAATAGTGGGATAATCAATGGGTAAACATAGTCAGTATTGTAATACTTAGAGTTGTTTAGACCTAGCTTAGGCACTGTGTTGCACATATAAAATGTATTTAACTTGACTGAGGAACCCATACCATGATGCTGAATGCTTTTCTTTAGTGTGGTTTGATTATATTCAACCTTAACGTTTGTCTGAGAGATCTTTTTAGGCAACTAATAGACTTTGGTAGATTTTTATGAATTAGAATTTATCTACTGGAGTAATTGGCCGTTTTAGCAGTTCTTTAGGAGAAAGCAAATAGCAGTCTGTGACTTAATATGGCAGTATTTTTGTAACTCTGATCACTTTCCTCTATTTATTTTTGCTTTTTTCAGTACTGACCCAACTTTTTATTTAGCTACACTTACATTCTCAAGTGAATATATTTTATTATATTTCTGTAACAAAATTTCAAAGCCTGGCAATGCAAATTTATACCAGAATAGGTACAGTGGAATAAATCAAGGCTTTGTTACTTATGGTAATGGAGAATTTCAATTCCTTATGTAACCTGAACAAAGGCATGAGGCTATAAAAGCAATTAAATAATTCTTATTAGCTGTAACACATCTCCCAGGTCAATAGAATTGGAGAGATGAAGCCTGAGAGAGAATTTTTTTTTTTAATAAATACTTGTATATCTTTAGAAATACTGTTCAAGAAAATCATACAATTTTATTTCAGTATCTATGATTCAAATATCTAATATGGCACCTTATTCATACAGCCTTTCTGTACTGACAATCCTTGAATACTTTCCAAAACAAAAACCTTCAGCCTAAAATATTGACATCGATAAGAGTGAATTTAATACTTGGACAGTATTCAATGTCCATGTAGGGAGTGAACAGGCCTTAAGGGTCTTACTGGACCAGTTAAGGTACTCACAATTTTAAAATCAATTATGTATAGAAATGAAAGTGAAAATTATAGAGAAAAGAAAGTAAAACAAATCCAAAAAACCCAATACCCTGGTGAAGTGCAGCTCAATCTAATTCAGATAGAGCAAAGACAAAGATGAGCCACATCAGCTGGGCAGTGTACAAACAGTGATCAACAAGCCTTTAGTGAAAGGCTTTTATCCCCAAAAAAGTGTTCAGATGTTGACAAATTACACAATACCTGCAAAATTTGGGCAATTATGTCTGTTTCAAATGAATTACAATGTGAATCATACTACAAAAGTGTGAAATAAAAGAGATGCCTTTAAGGAATGTAAGGACACATGTAAATAATTGTCATCTCTATTCATGGGCATATAAATCAAGTTCTTCTGCCAAAATGGCAATAAGGCATCTTTCATTCCATAGCAAAAGTTATGTTCATTTCCATTTATTTCAAACTGAAAAATAGTATATGCACTGACACTTTAATGTGCATTCTGTCTCTTGCTGTTCCTCTTGGTTGATCAAAGCTAATTTATAGCTCTGTCTTTTTCATAACTCTCAGCAAAGTATGGAGTTATCAATAAGGAATGAAAATGCCATTTTTCCATATAGATGATATGAGCTAAAATCTCATACACCACAGGGTTTACTTACTGAATTATAGCTGATTGGTGGTACTCAGTATAAGACACTCCACAGTCATTTGTAAAACTTACAGTAACAAAGAGTCACTCCAAAAAAAAAAAAAAAAGAAAATTTCAGAGTTCAGAAAAAGAAATTGAAGTGGAGATACAGTTTTAACAAATTAAAATGGCAACATCTCATAAGTTAGACCATCAATAACTTTGATTATGCATCTTAATGTTGAAATATATGTTTGTCTCTTATCTGGAGATAACATAAATTAAGAGTTTACAGTACAGTGTGTGTATGCATGCATAAGAATGCATAAATATGTATACACTCATACAATAGAGCCAAAATCCAATCAATTTCCAGAAGTAATCATATTAGAAGCCAAGTTTAACACATAGTTCAAATTCTGCTCAGCTTTTTTGGGAACACCCTTTTTGCTATCTTTGGCCTGTTTCTACACACATCATTTTCCCTCCCCCAAAATACTAAGAAAATAATAATATTCCCCTTCATTCCCCTCAAATGAGTGAAATCCTCCTGAAGCAAGCAAATAAGAAATCCACTGTTGACAGCCTGGTTTGTCAATGCCTGCAATCACCTTGCAACCTCTGCTTGGGTCAGAGCAGCTGCCCTGTCATGAACAGCTTGGTGTGCAGCACTTCAGGAAGTGCTGTGGACAGTCTGTGCGAGCTCAGGGGGTACTTTCTTTCTGACTTGTGGACTGGTGAGTTGTAAGGAGCAGCACAGGTACTCACAAAACATCTGCCCTTGTTTCCAGCTGGAGGTGTGGGAAACGTGGTAACCTGCACTCCCAAGAGAGGTGGGAGGGTGTTTGCAGCTGTGTGAATGCACTTTTCTAGCAGGCCTTTGAGAAATTTATGTGTGTTTATTAACATTTTGAAAGTGTGCAAAGTTGTCATTTGTACAAGTTTTACTGCTCATATTGATCCTGACTGTATAGTTCACTGATTATGAGTTAATTAGTGTCACTTCTGAATCAATAAATGGTTTAAATCCTGATTTAAAATATGTGAAGTGAGCCGTTGTTCCTTGAGGCTCTATTCCAGCTTCAACTTTTTGGACACTAAATATATAAGTGAGCCAAAAACTGTACTATGTAGGATTGAGTTGTCACTAGCCTATTTTACACATGAAGGATTGTGATTTTGCTGCAAGTAATGACAGTACTCTATCCTAGATTATCCCTATCTATACCAGCCAAGTATTACACATATATATACATAAGATCTAAAAGAAAAACCACTCCATAAAATACCAGTCTATTCCCGCCTATTGCCAGTGGGATAAATACTTCTGTCTCTCTCTCTGCCTCTCGATAGTATTTGTATTATCGAGAACATTATTATATAATCTGCATATTTGCCTGGAAAAATGGCTACTAAATCTTGCAATTGTTTCTATATGTAAAATAATAAATTTTAAGATTGCCTTGAGCAGCAATCCAGCTGGGACTGCAGAATGTTATTAATCTCAGTCCAATTCATTGTTGAAAATCAAGTTGAAAAAAGTGGTTCTAACCCTCTAACCCATTAAGCCTTTGTGGCAAATGCTTGCAAACTTTTCTTTCGTGGGATAGTTTTTCATTAGTCAACGCACAGAGTCTGGCTTCTCCAGCTTTTGATAAAGTGTAGGTAGATAACTTTAGGTGCTTTATATCACTCATTGGAGGCATCTCTTCTCCACTGAGTAGGATAAATGATGCTTGACACCTAATAGCAGGGATGTATCAAGAGGCAGCCTGATCCAATCACACGTAAGATGAGAAGACACACAGGGCAGCAAGGAAGGAAGACCATAATTTTATTGATCTTCAGGAACATTATTCCTTTTCAGAAGCCTAATTTAGGGTGAAAGACTCATACCATTTTTACTAGGAATTGTTTCAGTAACCTTTTTTCTGGTACTTGGATAACATATTGTTCTATCATGTGATGTTAAATGTTACTCTTTTATTTTCCCAGAAGGGTAGTATATTAAAAAAGTAAAGTTAATTATTGTTAGCATTTTTGCTTTTTAAAAAAATTAATAAAATATATATTTCAGATTATAATATGTATAAAATATAATTAATGTTGTCTTTATAGAAAATTCAAAGTAGAGAAAATAATGTTTTATGGAATTTACAAAACCTGCAATTTTTAAGGGCTGTTTTTATGATATTAGTAATTCTCTCCATATTGGAAAATGATGCAAAATTCCAGCTCAATTAAGAGTTAACAGCAAGTAACCTGATTGAGAGATAGTGTGAGACAGCTTTTTCCAGGAGCTGGAAAGGGCTATATTTTGAGTGGATGTCCTAATTTAGTCCCTGAATTCCACCTTTCTTGCAGGGAAAAGCAGCATGAAGGAGTTCATTAACTGCTGCAGAATTATCTTAACTTTTTGTGTATGGCAGACCAAGTTCTAGTGACCTAAGCAGTCGGGGTTTTCCTGACCACCAGCTGCTGTCCTTTATGGAAAGAAGAGTGGTGAGGTTAGAACTGCTGTGAATAGAGGTCTTGCAGAGGTGACAAAAATATCTTCTCTACTTCGCATACAAACCTCACTTTCTTTTGCTCTTTAGGTCTTACATGAAGAAAAGTTAAACATTTTATACTTGAATCGGTTGTCAGGAATGATAAACCTACTTTCCATAAAGCTTTTCTGTTTTGAAACTGTAAAATTCTTATTAAAGAAACTGAAGTCCTTTTCCATTTCTGAAAGCTGAGTTGAGTTCAACAAGTGGTTTAAAGTACAAAGAGACAGTGACTTTTAGCTTTTAGCTTTGTCTCTAGAGGCTAGTAACCCGTGTGAAGGAAATCTGGGTTAAGTGCTATAAAGTTTCCTCTGGGAGAAGCCTTACAATACCACAGTTTCTTCTTTAGCTTTGCAACACAGCATAGTTTTTGGAAGTCTCAGAAACAAGCTTAACAAACAATGAATTCAGCTGAACACTAAAGATGAGAGTTTTGCTTATTGAGAATGGGCTTACAGAAGACTGTAAATTTAATATTTAGTGGTCCAGGTTAATGAAACAAGATATCTTAGATCCACAGGAATGTGTAACTTGGATTTGTCATTTTCTAACACCAGACTAGATAATTATATTATATTTGCATTTTTCATATTTCTCATCAGGTCTTCTGATAATTTCTGTGACTCTGACAGTAAAAAACTTTGTGTCTCCTTGTTTAAGTTCTTACTGCACTCTAGATTAAATGTCCATCAATATGGCAAAACCATGCCCTCATTCATATAACATTGATATCAACAAAGCAAAACCATATTTTCTGACAAAAACAACATTTCATTTTATACAATACCTTTCTGGAACAAATTGATCTCATTTTCTTATACCAACATTTATCAGATTTTCCTTAGGCTGGAGCTTTTCCCTTTGAAATAAAACTTATGATAGTATTTAAAAGAGTTCCCATTTTTCTTTTAATCTGTTTCTTTGAATTAATCTTTAAAAGCTGGTTTCATAATACAAAAAATATAATGGAAAAATTATATATCCTTATACAATATCTTTACATGCGGGAACAGAGAACATTGGTTTATACAGCTTTAACTGTTTATCATAGAGTGACAGCAAAGTGTCCTTTCATTAGGTAACCATGAAAGAAACTTATCCTTAACAGCAGAACCAAACATGGTCTTGCAAAAATTTTTCACATGGTAGCTTATGGAAGGCAATAGAATAGAAAGCAGGCAACAAAAGTTCCACAGGAACCTACAGATATATTGGTCTGCATCAGATAATTAGGACAGAACAACCCTATACTTGCTAATGTCAAAATCATTTGGTCTCATTACAGCTTCAGAGATTTTCCATATTCCAGCCAAAGGATATATTTTTTGTCTATTAGACAAGGACAGTACTTCTTGACATTTATGAAACAGCTGTAATTACCCACAGGTAAATGTATCTCTTAAACAGATTTTGTATTTCTGGAACCTTGAATAGTAAAGAGGAGAAACAATGCCAAAATGTCTATGTATCAAAAAGTGAACCAATTAGCTGTTGGTAGGTTCAGTTCTCCTCAGTCTAAGAGGAGTTAATAAGAAAAGATCAAAAAGTGTGCTGTGACTACTTTGTAATACAAATCTGTGGAAAAGAAGGCTTAAAACAGATTCTGCCCCTGTGGTAGGGAAGGAGTAGAACTAGGAAAGGGTTGTTACTAGAGTTAGGACAGGGTAATCACTACTGTTATCTATTCTTGTGCAGTTTGAAGAGTTCTTCCTTATGTCCATCTCCATGCTCCATCGTGTATTCCCACCATATTGCCTAAATACCAAGTTTGGTTAAATAATTCTGAAGTGCTTAATGAGGCTGAAAACTTGCAGGATTTAATAGAATTTGCAGTTATCACCTCATTGCTCAACATTTTCATGTCATTAATAAACACACTAAGTACTGGTACTTCTTTTCAGATGGTTAGTTCCTTCATCTTAGAACTCGCCTTTTTCTCTTTGTGTTGCAGCTAAAAAACCAGATTAAATTAATCCAATCTTAGGGTTTCAGTTTTTTAGAACTAAACAAGAGTGAAATTTCGTACAAGGAAAGCAAATCAGTCAATTGAGGGACATTTCGTAGTGTTCATATTAAATGTGCAGAATAGCTAATAAGTTGTTCACATTCTTACAGATGTGCTTCTAAACATTGGGATGCCTTTTTTCAGGTCAAAGTATTGCTTTGTTTTGAGGCAGTAACAGATTATTCATCTTGACCTCGATAATACTGACAAATCACAGACAAGATTTCTTTCTAAGCATGACAAGGTCATGGGAACATTTTGATTCTCTTTTTTTTATAAAGAAAGGTAAAAGCTGGGAAAATTGAGGGAATTGAAGGATTTGTGAGTAAGTAGTTTATAAAACTTTTTGGTATCTTATAGGTGACTTCCATTGTGGGTAGCTTGTTTCACTTCAAATTTTTTGTACAACAACTAGTAAAATGGACTGATATTTACAATAAATTAACATTTTCTTCTTTTTATCTTCAGATCCTAACTAAGTCTAATTGAATTTGTTTCCTACTTGTAGCACCAGAAAATACCAACAAGATTATATAAAGTCTCTTATTTTGTTGTATCTGCCTGTAAATATTGCAAGAGGGTTTCTCAGCAGATATTTCTTTAGAAATTTTTTGATAATGCTTTAGCAACTTATGAATCTTCCATAATAAAAATCTCTGATGAGACATACAGAATACATTATTGAAAATTGTTAATATAGTATAAATACCACAAAAACCCCACTCCATAAGCAATTAAAATGCCAAGCTGTATTCTACTTACTCAAATACATCTTTGAGGAGATAAACATGATGAAAATGAATGTCAGATGCCATAGATGTATGTTGTATGACTTTTCCATTTCCACATTTGACCCTTCTACAGGCAATGCAATATAATTTTTGTGGTACAAAGCATTTCTCTTTATTTTAATAAATTTTATGTAAATATTGCACTACTGAAAACACAGAACATTTCCTTGAATAATTTTCAGTTCCTAATCTATTAGTTATGTGAACTGTAAAAAGACCCCATATCTTGTTTTAAGGCTAATAAGAAACCAAATTCTTAACAGAAATTTAAACATAAAATTATCAAGGTGTAAAACTTAGGTTAATACAACTAAAATTTAGAAGGAAAAAGCTTCTTTGTTTATCAAGTTATAGACATGATACACAACTGTTAGAAAAGTAGTGTGAAAGCAAATGGACAATGGGGCTTGAAGCCTCTAAGTGGTTGCAGAACACGGTAAGCTACTGTGAGACCCTTACCCAGGCTGGTCAATCAGCTCAGGAATTGTCCTTCATGTGCACCATCTCTGCATCTTATAGGGTCACATTACTTACTTCACAAAGATGCTGCCATGATTGTGATATTGGAAAGCCACACTGAAGCACTGTGGAAGTGGGAGCTGGATCAAGAAATATCATGGGCCACTTAATATCCAATTGAATTTGAACATTTTAAAAGTACACCAAGTTCCTTGAAATTTTACTTGTATATAAGGTCGTGTTTCCTACTTGTACCATTTTGAATAGAAAATATTGGAATTTTGATTTAAAAATGAGTTTTCAGAATGTCTTTTGTTGTATCATTCACATAGGAAACTCCACATTTTAAGGGAAAAAATTCAGACTTGAAGTGATTTAATATTTTCTAATGAAAGCAAAACAATTTTTGATGAATCCAAAATTAATTTAATTGGAACACGTTCCAGAGCATAGATTTAAACCTGCTTGTTTAAGGCTTTTTTGCTCAATTTATGGCTATACTCCCTTCCTTCTGAGCCCCCTTCTAATAGCAAGCTTTCTTAATTCTCAAAAGCTTTGGTGTCCAGGACTCCACTAATAGAAATGGTGTCTTCCTGAATTGACTTCAGTGAAGATATGCCAATTTATGCCAGCTGTTTCTTTGGCCTTGTACCTCTTCATTTGGATAAACCTGGTTGATTTTTCTGTATCCCTGCTCCCAATTTGTTTCCAAATAAACATCCCACACTCCAAGGGCCATCTGCTGTTGGTTCTGAGTTAACGGGTGTGCTTTAGTGCTAATGGCCTTGGAAGGAGATGTTATGCTGTCACTTTGTGAAACTGGGCTCCTGTTTTCTTATGAAATTAAATTTCTAACCCTAATGCATTAACAATTTTAAATATTTTTTCCCCCGCCATGCTCACAGATGTGAATCATAAGGGCACAGAGAATGCTATATAAATCCACAGTACAGTGTGGTGATCTAGGCTTAATGACCCCTGTTCAAACAAAGATACAGACCCATTAAGCAGGGGGGACATCTGTTCAATGCTCAGACTTAGATTGCACTGAAAATAAAAGCTCTTTTGCCTATGACTGGTATGGGGAACCAGTGTCTTCACCAAAGTGAAGAAAACATATTCACAGACCTATGTGTAGTAAGCCCTGTGTAAGTATTGTAAATATCTCCTGGAATTTCAAATGCAAACTTTTTCCCAGATATTCTTAAAAACTATCTTTTTGGTTGGTTTTTAAAATATATATACTTCTTATTTACCTCAGTTATATGCTTTGGCTTTAAGCACAGTAATTCTTGAACAGAAAGCTGTCCATAAGAACCTCTTATCTGGTGCATTAAGTCTATATTTAGACTACTGTATTTAGTAACTGTCCTCTGAAAGCTGCTAGGATGATAATAATAATGTGTCTTCTGCCTTCCTATTGATAGCCAAAGGTAAAAGAACCATCAGTGCTGTTCAGCAGAAAAGTAGCACTCTGTGCTTGCAGGCGTAGAGATGGTCCTTTTGTGTAGAGATGATAACACAAGACTGGAGTAACCATAGTTTAAGGCTAGCTTTAGTCAGAGGGTTTCTCAAATAAGGTTATGATTCATGATTATTCTTTTGAAAATAAATGTTCTTGAGTCAGAGCTGGGATTTAGGCTGGAAGCCGCCAGTTTGTACACCATTTTTCAACAGCATAACAAATGCCCCAGATGATAGGGGTAAAAGGGAACAAATCCTCTAGACACACAGTCTAGAGCACCTGTCACAATTTACCATTTAAAATTTGTTTCTCTTAGGTGATAGCTAAATTTTGACCTGTCAGGCTTCAGCCTGGATATAACAGTGCCACTCCAACAGGGACAAACCTAGCATGGTAGTTTAAATTTAGTGAAAATTTCATAGTGTGTCATGGCCAATATAATGAATAAGTCCATACCTGGTCCACAGGAAACGTGTTCTTTTGGGCAAGCTGTGTGTGCATAGGCTTGGTATAACCAGCTGACACCCACAGTTTCAGCAGTACCTACAGTACAAGGCACAAATCCAAGGAAAAAGAGTGCTTTAACTTGGGACGAGGGAACTGTCTCCTGGTCTCCTACTTGTTTTTTGCTATTTAGTGTTTCTCAGAAGAAAAAATCCCAGATAACCTTTTCCTTCCTTCTTCTTGGTCTTATGGAAGGCATTTTTCTTTTCCAGTTTGATTAAGTAATCTCAACCTTTACACACCCACAGTTCTTACGCTGATGACTAGCACTTCATAAATTATATTTGAGGATGTAACTTTTTTCAGTAGACTACGCAGCTGATGGAGTTCTCCTTCATATACAGGAAGGAATGGAGCTGGAATGACCCCACATGCCTATATTTTGTGCTATATTATTTCTGCCTAGAATATTCCAATGAAAAAATTGAATGCTATGAACACTTTTGCAGACTGTACTCCACAGAGGGATTCAACAGTGTAAGAAGCTTTGGAAAGAAATGCAGTTAATGAATCACTATTACGTAAGCTACTTATCTCAAGAATAATTTGTTTTGATATTTCTGTAACTGCCAGATTTTCTGCTAGTAATGGAATAAAAGATACAGATGAGGAGAAGCCCTTTTAAGTTAATTAATGTAAGTCGAAAGTTGCCCTTTTGAAGATATATATTATTAAAAGTGAATATTTTATTGTGAATACCAGAAGGTCAATTAAATTAATTTGTGATGTTCCATGTTATTTTTTATTTTATATTAATTTATTTCAAGGCACTCTGCTGCTTGCTGTAGAAGAAGGAGCAACTGTTTGCTGGAGAACAAAACTGCTATGTGCTGTATATTATTTATACTACTTAACCTCCTTTCATACCCTTATTGTGCTTGGTCTACTTACTCTAGAGTCAAATTTTCTGGAAGACGAATAAAAGAATAGAAATGATGGTAACAAAGATTTGTGTACTGATATTATTATAAACAACAATCTGTCAGTAAAAAAAGAACAATAATTAGGTGCAATGTAAGGCTCCATTTGCCTTAAGGTTTTTTATTATTCTTAAAAGAACATAAGAGGTAGTCAAATCTGTTTGTATATTAATGGAATTATTCTTAATGGTTCAGTCAGTAATAGGTCCTAAAGAGACAGGTAACCATGACAACCAGGTCATGCTTTCTTTTAGTTAGTTGGTTAAAACAAAACTTGATTGATTTCTGTATGTGAGATGAAAAGAGAGAAAACCAAACATCCCATGTATTCTCTTTTTCTGGCAAACCTTCTAATGAAAGCCTACAGTGAACCATCCTTCAATCGAGGCATTAAAAATGCATCTGAACATTTTAACACTAGGAGCTGCATAGCTTAGAAAAAACCATACTCTATCTTAAAAGGTATCCTTTCTCCTGTTTTACATAATTTTGCATGGGGATTAAGGGAAATTCACATTTATTTTTCACTTTTTCAAGTGTTAAGGTAGATTACATAGCAGGTAATTAACTAGCAGGGAAAACATCTATACATTCTTCTTTTTTTGTGTACTGTTAATTACATGAAGCAAAAAGATATTTATTGGAGTCAGATTGATATAGTACATCAAAATTCCATTAAGTTTTGAATTTAGAGAAAATTAACACATTTTTCAGGTTAAAACAAGTAGCAAAATATAAAATATAAGTAAAAAGAATCTGGTGGGAAACTTCAAAATATCTGAAAATTTTGATATTAACATCATATGAGGAATGTTCAGAATTTCAAACATTGAACATATTAAAGGAAGGGAAAAGTATATCTTCAACCAAACTGGCAATTCAACATCCTGAGTAATTAAATTTGTTGCCTTAATGCTTAGATGGACCAGTAGGCTCAGATAAAGAGAAGAGTGCATCTAGTAAATTTTTTACAAAACTACATGAACTGAATGAAACAATGAGAATGACATGCCTTTTCCTCACGTGGTAACAGCCTTTCACCAAGAAATTTTGTTTGTTTTTTTCACAAAAGAAGCATTAAACACAAAATTTCCTTTTTCAACTATTTCTATTGTATTTCAGATATAATACAAGAGGAAAATATTTTACCTAAAAACCCCTGCAGGCTTATAGAGAAAAACAGGATCCATTGAAGTGATTGATAGAATATCCAATTAACTCTATAATTAAAATGTAAAAAGGGTAAAAAGAAGAAAACCACTATGACTTTGTATTTTTCCTCTAAAGGCAAGACTTTCTATGAGACAAAATCCCAGGATCATTACTTTGAAACCATCAGTGCAGTCCTTTTGTTCCATTCAGTTCAATGAAATCACTCTTTCTTGAAATTTGTATCTTCCATATTTTCTTCAGTACAAATTTTCCAGTTCATAAACTACTACAAAGAAGAAATATAATGCACCTGCACTAAATTAATCTGAATCAAAAGTATTTTCTTGAACCTAGTAAATTCAGTGGAGTCACAAGAAGCAGTTTATTGATCAAATGTTGAGTGGAGTCTCTGAGCCAACTGGTGGTGAGTGATGTCCTCAGAATTCCTCCCTCTTATTCATGTCCAGGGTCTTAGAGAAAACAGTGGTGAATGGAAAACATTAAAATCATATTATTCACAGGTGGAAGAAGATTAGATACTGAGATTCAAGCTTTTATAAATTTCACATGATGAAAAAAATACTGCCTCTCAGAAAAAGGAGGGCATCTCCCGACCTCTTTCATTATTTTATCCTAGTTTAAAAAGCACATTAAAAGCTATTTCAGAAATTGTTCTGCAACTAACAACCTACCTGGAAAAAAATGGAATATTATTTGTTCCCCTTGGGAACATTTCCAAATATTTGATCAAAAACCTCATAGAATGGAAATATTAATCACTGAGGTCAGAATGCTTCAAAACATTTTTTGTGAAGAGGCACCACAATCAATGTAGCTCCTGATGGCAGTGCAGTTACAGCTCCACAGAGTTCAATATGTACTGCTTCACAGGTACTTGACTAAAGCAGCCCTTCGGGGTGAGCTTGAGCATGGTGGAAATTGCAATTATAGTTGTGTATTATATATGTGTCAACAAGAGGACAGAAGTGCTGAAGGCAGGGCGGGTTATGATTTCCTGTCTTAACTTTGGAGACATCAGATGCATTTTTGGACAGCAGAGTTGACTTTTTTTTTTATTTTCAGCGTGTAGGATCCATTGTTTTGTCAAATAGAGGCCAGTTAAGATTCCAAGTATTTTATATAGATAGCAGTTAAGGTTCTGTGTAAATTAAGTATAGAACCTTTGTTCTAAGCTACTATTAATTATGATGATGTTTACATCTACTATATGCATATCGTGTAATACTGATATTGATAAATAACATCAGAAAATAATATACACCCTTGTTGCTGTCACAAAAAGTCCATTGTGATGATAAATATATTTCGTACGTACATACATACATATGAAAAATTAGTAAAACTATAAGAAATCTAGCCACACTCTCTTACTTGTGCATGCCAAGATAAATTAGGAAGGCTAATGAATTCAAGAGTACTTCTGAGTAGAGAAAACTTGCACTCTATGGGTTCAGGAAATGTATGTTTGGTGTAACGTGCTCTAAGAATAAGGAACCAAAACCCTGCAGAAAAGAGTATGGCTTTGATAGCCCAGATAGCCATTCTAAGATATGAATTTCAAAGTCCACAATATATGTTGCTAGCAGCATTTTACCATAAGAAGAACCCTTAAAAAAATCCAGTTTATAGCTGTGCACTTGCAATGTATGCTAAGAAATCCTTGTGTACAGAGAAACGCAGCAAACTAAACAGAACAAAGAAATGTTCCATGATCTTCCACTTTTACATCCCCCCTCCAGTGACATAGTGTTTCTAAGTAATGTAGAAAAATGAAAGTGTGCTTCACGTGAGTACTTCATACTGCTACCTACAATAGGTACATAATACATGGGAAAAGTATTAATACTGTTGTATTACTGAAAACAAAATAAGCCCAGGTAATAAAAGTATTAGAAGATGTATTTGTAGTTCATGTTTGTTTTTGAATCTTTAACCTTAATTGTGGTGGAAGTGTTATAATTAAGCACCTACTTCTGCTTCATACTGTAGCTTTTGATAAAGAATTAGGTCATTGATTTATTTGAAGTCTGGATTTAGGCATTGCATTTTTACTTCATTGTCGGATGAATCGACTTTATCTTATGTAATAAACCTTTGAAATCTCTGAAAGATAGAGATGGAACTTATTAGACACTTTCTGTTCTAGTGGCTTTAGAAATTAAAGGATACTTCAAAGAAATTTTAATAACACAGTAATTAAGAATATTTAGCATTAGTGACAGTCAAACCTCGTAAGTATTGTTCTTTGAGCTATAATTAGAATGCAGCACCTGAGTGGGTATCTCATGAGACATGGCTTGCTTTCCATGATATTTCCAGCCGTTCTGGATTTTGAAGACTGTCATATTTCGTGTAATTTAAAGAATTTTCTTATTAACTACTTCACAGCTCTATTCAGAGCCATTATTTTGACCATTCTAGTTTTTACCAGAACACAGAAGCTCAAAGGCAGGCAAAAATTCTTTTGCCTGTAATACGTAATAGATTTCTCTTCAACTCAGCCACATCCTCCTATGAGAATGCTGCAGAGCCATCTTACGCATCTGCACACTGCTCTTCAACTGGACAGCGAGGGAGAAGCTACTTTACCATAAAAAATTCACAAAGTGTTTCAGCTCTTAGAAAGCACCTTACTCACGGCTCTAAAACAATATACACTCACACACGTATCGTATTAAGAACAATTCAAATTTAGCCAAAGACAGCATGCTTATTTCAAGTCTTCCTAATGTTTTACCATCTTTGCAGCTGGAATCCTGCATCTTGTTTAACACAGCAATGTCCTCTTCTAATGGCAAAAAGTAGAAAACTCCATGCATTAACGCAGCAGTCCTGACAACACCAGTGGCAGGTGTGGGCAGAAAAAGCTCACTGCTGTTTCATTCTCTATGTAGCCATGAATGTTCCTTCCCAATAGCCCTCCAGTACCCAAGCTGTAGTCTTAGACTCCTTCCTCTGTCAGTGTTCAGCTGGTCTTGCCTCTTGCTTTTCGTGATGCTAGTGATCTAAATGAAACAACATGATTCTTCATGTCATAACATTGCAACCTTGCCTGTCACCTGCTTCCAGGAAGGATGTGGTTACAGAAATTACTTGAGGGTTTTTATTTCTTATTCTGACTTGAAGCCAAACCCTATCACTTAGGAGGTATTGTTACGTTGCAGAAACAAGCTAAGGCCAAGCATTTCTTGAGCCTCCAGTTCTGTATTTGGCTGTTGCCAACTTTCTCTCCTTAGGGTCTCATCGGCTCTTTTTTTCCTCTTGAATTAAAAATATCATGCTCTCTGTTTTGAGCAGATGGAACACTGATATATGTTTTTCCACATTGGGTGTCATATCATGACACAACTGAGAGAAATTCTGTCCTTTTTCTTACCACACCCTTTTTTTTTAATGAAACCTTTCCAACTGCCTATATTTGCTTCCTTAATTTTAATTAATACCCCTTGAAAATAAAACTCTTCATAATATTGCATAATATATATTCTAAATCCAAATGGATATATACTCTCTTCCTGTTACTTTTACTGTCTTTTAATAATCTTAGAATGAAAGTGCTAAAAGTTTCTGACTTCCTTTACACGCCTGCAGTGTAAGTAAAGCATCAAATAATTAATCATTGTGCTTTTTTGGAAAACTAGTGTCTGAGAAACACACTGACAGGAAGGCATTTCACAAAATATAGTAATAGTGTGGACTCCATTCAAGTCAAGGAGGAAATTTAATACTGTGTATAACTCCAGAGGTGAACTGAAAATAGTTTGCTTTCCCTAAATCAGAGAACAGTGTTTGGCTAAAGATTAAAGCAGAGAATGAATGGAAGTACTGATGCAAATTGCTGCTACAGGTGAGATTTACTGCATCTATGGAAAGTCTTAATCTCTTGGCTGCATGTGAAAAGTTGGATAGGTCAAATACATCTTCTTCTGAGAAAGTTGCTGCTAAACCCTAACTAAGCAGTAGTCCATCTCTGTGGACTGAAGTGCTCTGTAAATGAAGGGTCCATGTGGAAGCAGATAAGATGCTAGCAGTTATCATGCAGTAACAGGTACCTAAGTCCTTGTGCTTTGCAGTGACAATGTGACCTGTTATGAACTCCAGAGACATTGCTCTGTCCATTTCTCTACTGCTCATCACTCTGCCTTCCCACAGGCAAACCTATTTCTCAATGCCTTTGCATTTTCATCTTCCTTCATGCTGTTCATAAACAGTGCCAAGGCCATACAGAAATTCCATTCTAAGGCTATTCCTTGTTTATGCCTTTCTAATGTCCTTTGTTCTTTAGCACTCCTGGATTGTCTAACCCATAATACGATAATGTACTTCCATAGAATAACATTATTGCACTAGAATGCTCTTATAATGAAGTACCCAATTATGTAGGAATGAGATCAATGATTTAAATGGGAAAGAAAAGAAGCAAAGAGTTGTACTCTTTCACTTAAAATGAGAATAAATTTAAGGGTTTTTCTTCCTCTCTCCCTCCTCAGCAGGGAGGAATTCACTTTAAAGCAACAGGTGCTTCCTAAGACTTGTATTTATCTGTTTTTCACTAGTTTGCATCTAAAGTAAGGCAAATTGATTTGTTAACCTGTCATAGACTTACAGTATCACTCCTTGTCCTTTGTTTCTGTATTCAGGAGGGCAGCTACCTTTTCTTCAGCTGAATCTTTGGACAACAATCAATAAATCAGAAAATTGTTAATGAAAGACCAAGATCTTAGAACGTGCAGAACACCTATTCTACCATTCTAGAAATAAATTTGGACTTCATCTTAGCACTTTAATTCCTAATCTTTCTGTAGTTGCTTAGTTTCAATCTTCTACATAAATTAGCATAAGCATCTTCATATTCATTTTGGCAGAGCTGGTAGTATGTGATATCTGCCCAGAATTTGCTTTGTCAGTGGTTTCGGTATCTGCACTTTGTCAGAACTATTTAATTTACAGTTATGAAGGGAACAGCCTAGATTTAATTCATTCTGCAATTTTTTGCATTTGCCAAAAGAGCTGGAAGGCAGAGTTATTACTAGATGCAATGACTCTGCTTTCATACCTTATTTCAACTAATAATTTTAGACTCAGACATCACATAACTATCTAAAAAGGAAATTAATTGAAAGGAAAAATAAAGAAATGAAAAAAAAGCAGCATTCACCCAAGCATTATTCATATATGGTTTGAATTCATACTAGTTACTGATGCCTGAGAATCAAAACAGTTTTGCCTAGCATGAAAGACATAATTTGAAGGATCATTTATGATAGCGCTGTTGGAAGAAAAACTGAGTCCTTTTCTCTATATAAAACACCAGATGGCCATTCTAAGATATGAATTTCCAAGTCCACAATATATGTTGCTAGTAGCATTTTACCATAAGAAGAGATTTAACTAAATCTCACTTTATTTTTGGACTTTTTGGACTTTGATAATTTACTTATTGACCCTTAGGGAAAGATTCTCTCACTTAAGATCTGAAAGGAAGATGAAAATGCATTCTTATACAAACTTACCTTTTGCTTTGGACACTCACATGTCCTTTTCCTTTTCTTCCTGTTTCATTGATTTGACCTGAGAAATACTACTCTCAACTGAGCAAAATAGGTTCTGAGAATTTCTCCATTATATCTAGTGAACACTTTAATCAATCATCTACTCAGTACTCTTCAGGTGTTTCTTTCAAGGATAATTTTGATTTTTTTTTCCTGAAGATACAGAATTCTTAGAGGAAAGGAATTATTGTGGTTCAGCTGCATTCTGAAGCTTCAGAAATTCTAGAATTTACAAGAGTTTCTTAGATGAGCATGCTGAAGATACATTCAGTCAGGTATTGAGTGTTTTCTTGTTTTACTCTCAGAGCTCTACATACTGTATATAGTTTTTAAGCTGGAGCACAGTTTTGTACTACTTGTAAGATATAGACTTGTTGCTATCTCCTTTACAGAGCTAAAGATATTTTCTGATATCCATGCACAAAGACTTTTGGCTCTTCAGGTGACTTCTCATGCAGAGACAAATGCTAAGCCAACAAATACTTTGTGTGCTATTTACATTAAATGCTACATGCTCACTATACTAAGTGCTGTCTTATATCAGCTGTTTTGAGAAATCTTACATCTTTCAAAGATGATATTGTTGTTCTCTGATTTATTCTGTCTGATGGATTCTCTGCGAATGCTTGCTTTATAATCCCCCTATGTATTGATATATAGAGAAGAGCCTAGAAGTATGATTTTGAATTTGTTTTAGTCTATCCAGGTGGAAAATTACAGTGCAGTATTATCTGAGGATATGTGATATTTAATTTTTTAGGTATGATAGTACTAATAAAAAAATCCCAAACAGAATGCTTGAAAAACAGGACTGAAAGTTTTATGTGAATGGTACAGTACAAAACATCTTGCTTTGGGCTGCCTTTTTCCAATGTCTTGATGCATTAAGAAGAAACTCTTGTCCTGAATTAACTGACTGTTTAAAAATCTCTTTTCTATGGTGTAAACTTGTTTCAAAGGAATTTTGTAAAGGAGAGAGTTATTTCTGACTTTTCCTTGAAGTCATGCTTTAGGATGTACGCAAAACTTCCCTCCTTAAGCTAGAACAGTATGGAAAGCTCTTCAGAAATAAAACCCAAATATGTCAACTGCACTAAAGAAGTCAAGTGTTAAGGTTTCAGCATTGATAGTTAAATGTCATCTACAATGTGTTTCAGTTATTTCATTGAAGGAATTTGTTTACATCCATAGATTAAAGTCTTGTAGAAAAGTTGCTTTTCACTCTTTCCTTCTCATTGGTTAAAACCATAATGGCATATGCTAATGCCTGGGGTACAGATTCTTGCATGAAATGAATTTCTATTAGTGCATTTCACTGTCATGCAATATAAAAATATTTTCACTAATATTTACCATTTTTCAAACAACTGGAAATTCATGTGTGTATTTGGAGGAATTTTTGATAATATATGCCTCCTGGGTTCAATTAATTCGACCTTCAACACTTGGGACATCTACAACTTCTGTAAGCAACCTGTTCAAACGCCTCACCACCCCCACAGCAAATAATTTCTCTCTAATATCCAATGTAATCCCAAACTCTTTCACTTTGTAGCCAATCTCCTTTGTCCTGTCACTACACACTATTGTTACTAGTCTCCCTCCATCTTTCCTGTAGACTCTGTTCAAGCTGTGGAAGGCAACAATTAGGTCAAACCAAAACTTCTCTTTGCGGGCTGAATGATCTGAATTCTCTCAGCGTTTTCTCACAGAAGAGGTGTTCCATCTCCCTAATCAACTTGGTGGTCCTCCAACAGCTGATGCCTTTCCTGTGCTGGGGACCCCAGAGCTGGATGCAGCACTCCAGGCGGGGTCTCACGAGAGCAGAGCAGAGGGGCGGAATCCCCTCCTTTGCCCTGCTGCCCACGCTGCTTTTGGTGTAGTCCAGGACATGTTTGGCTTTTTGTGCTACATTGTGCATTACTCAATTTTTATACCTTTTCTTTGCCATTCTCAAGCTACAAGGACTCCTTGGGCCAGGCAGTACTGTCTGATGAGATAAACACCATTCAAACATGGAGGTACTGCAGATAAAGGCAACACATTCTCTTTTTTTTCTTTTTTTTTTTTTTGTAGGTAGAGTGTTTCTGTGCTTCAGAGACATTTCAGTTATTTTGCTTGGAAGGACACCAAGTTCAGGCAAACTTATTATCTCTAGACATGCCAACTACACAGATCTGCTGATCCTCAGTTGCAGGCAGGTTATCAGCCTGGCTTAGCCCTGTGGGAGCCCCAGGTCCAGGCTACTACTCTGCTCAACCTAATAAGCTCTGCTGCTGGAGTACTCAGGGGCAGAGCAAGGATCCTCACTGAGGCTTCAGAGCAGCCACGCTGAGCATAGCAAGGAAAGTGCTGAGCTACAGTTAATAAGCTCAGCTGACCCTGAACTAACTCATTATGGAGAACTGGAGAGTTTCTGCAGTGACCTCCATACCTTCACCATTTGGGTTCAGGAGTATTTCAACTCAATGAATAATGAAAAGCTGAATATATGCATGAGGTCTTGATTCTCTGCTGTATTTTCCTTTTAATACTCTAAGTCATATTTTGGACTTCTTTACAGAAATCCTAGTGTCTGAAATTAAATTTTTCAGACTTACTTTTTTCTATCTTTGTCTCTCTCCTTTTTTTTTTTTAATTTTCACCTGAAAAACAATTTATTTTTTTGTTTGTTCTGTTATAGTCCAGCAATTTGAAATAGTGCTAAGGAGTCCAGTGCAAAAAAACAAGAACATTCCACATTTCCCATTTAAAAGTGGTAGTCCAAATTAAAAATGTGGATATTCATCACTTGTTATATATCTATTAGTTTCATTTGTGTTAATTTCCTGTTGCTGTTCCTAAGCTGTTATTTTAGGAATAGCATGAAACTGTTTTCCAAGTTGAGTTCAAACCTTCCCTTATAAATATGATGCCATTATTCAATATAATCTCCTCTGTTAATGACATAATGTGATTTGGAACAAAGGGTCTTTTAGAAAATTCTCAGATGCATTAACCCCTTCCAATCAGCATACATACCTTCCTGTTCTAATGGGTAGTTTCATAGGTGCTAGGACAGGTCTTGAGCACCAGCTGACACCAAAAAAAAGGGCAAAGAAACTGCAAGTAAAGGGAAATAAAGGTTTTTTGAAGGAAAGAAAATAAAAAAGGAAAGTAATGGTTCCTGTCTCTTCAAATTACCAGTAGCATGGGTTTGCTGCAGCTACGTTTTTGCAGCTCTCACAACACATCAGCCTTACTTCAGCAGCTATCAGGTCAGCTTACCCCAGCATCACCTTGCACCAGACTCTACCTTCTGCAGCAAACAGCATTTCCCTTTGGACATTTTAGTCCTCACAAAGTCTCCAGCTAGGCTTTGGTTTCAGAATCTAGAAGCTTCATAGATTTGGTACAGATGTGCACCAATTCAATTTCTTACCTTCCTACAGCAACTTATGAAAACTTGTTTTCATTATTTCCCGGTCCCTCAGAGAAACTGAATGCTAGATATAAACATCTATAACAAGAATAAATACAGAAACTCCCCATCCTCTTCATTGTTCTTCCTTCACAGTTTTGGAGCAGATTTTAAAATGTACCATGAGAAGGTTTATTTTTAGCATTATGGATCAAATGATTTATCCTACCTTCTTCAGTATGTTTACTTTGTTGATACTGGATTGATAATGGTAGATACATGTATAGGAACATGTTTTAAGCTAATTTACCTCTCATGTAAGTGACTATGTTGAAAAGTCCATCACGAAGTTTGAAAAAAATTGTTACCGCTAGCCTACCAAAGGATAGGTGTTCATGGGAAGTTTACAAAAGCTTACAATTACAATACCTATTACCATTACCTTATGTGCTAGTAAAATTTCCCTCACATATCCAGAATGATTTCAAGGCCATGATTTTGCACCATATCTATACCTTCAGTCTTTCACCCACATAATCTATGAGGGAGATACTTTTGTCCTTCAGACATTCTTCCTATAACTGGTAAATGTTGGACATATGTCTGGACATCCATACCAATTTATAGATCAAAGCACACCAAACTAACTTCAAATAAAACTACAAATAAAATGATGATAAAATCTAAGGACTTGTGAGCCCGAGTCTGAGATGTTCAATTCAGCAATCATGATCTACATGCTAATTTGTGCTAAGAGAATAGTTAACAACAACAACAAAAAGTAACCAAGAAAACAACCAAAACAATCCTTTTCTTTTCTGTTGAAGGCACTGTCACAAGGGAATGAGAAAATTTTAAATGAGTTTTGAAATGTTGCCTTTGATTATTTTAATTCTGTAGCAAATAGGTCACTGTCTGATTGAGCTTTGTTAGCAACTTCATGTCCAGGGACTGTAAATTAGTATGTAAAATAAGATTTGAAAAACCATTCCAGGTATTTTATAGCTATAATTTTGGACAGAAGAAAAATGCAAAGTATTAAAAGAAATTATGTAGACCAAGATGGTCTTAGAATACATTAGGTCAATATGTTATGCATTGTTTTTAATTTCCATCTAATATAGCTCTTCTTTTCTCATGTTATGTTTTTTTTTATTCTTTGCTCTCACCCATTTCATCTGCCATCTTATCCTGTGCCAATAGCCCTTGTTCTGACATAGTGCTTAGGGAAGACAGGGATGTGGGTAAAGCAGGATTAGATGAGAGGATGAGAGAGGCATCAGTATCTGCAGGAAGGATTGCTTTCAAACACTGTCTTTGTTTGATAGCTGCTTTTCCCTGAGGGAGAATAGGATGTAGGATCTTAGCATAGTTGGCTTCTCCCTTCCACTGGTCAGTGGGGACCGAAAAATGTGAAAATTAAATTTATTCTTTGCTACTTAGAGGTTGTTTTTTCTCTGTTTTTTCTCTTGAAAAAAAAAAAACCCAAAAACCAACAAATCAAAACAAAAATTGTTCCCTCATAAGAACCACAGCTTTTTTTGTGAATTGTTTAATTACAATATAATTTCCAAAGGTGTCCAACAAAGTAGACTATCTCTGCTCCCATTGAACTCAGCTATTAACTTACAGTGGATATTTATGAGAATAATCATAAGCCATTGTTTAGGGATTTTGAACAATCCTGTTCTGTTGCAATGCCAAGAAACTACAAGCTCCTCTTAATAAGGTCTATTAGGAACACAGAAGTTAAAATTGTTTGTCTGTTCTCTCTTTCCATTCACATTTGTATAGCCCAACACTAGGAAGCATACAGAAATCTATTCCCCATATAGCATTGCAGCAATGAAGTTTAAGCATATTTTTTCTTCTCACCAGTTTCATATGAAGTTGGATTTCTCTTGGGGAAAAAGAAAGAATCAAAAAGAAAATAAAAGATCATTTGGAATGAGAAATCCAGAATTAGACCAAGCAAAAGAATGTAAAGGTCACAGGAATGGGATTTGGGCATGGCTGTATTCATATGGATAATATGAATTAACAGAAAATAATTTTATCTACATGAATCAACAACAATTTTGGAAGCTAGAGACAGCCCATTAAGTAATTAACCCTTTGTGAGCATAAATATTACCCTAGTCTGCCATAACAGAGTATTAGGGGTAGATAATGAAAAGGACATAAATTGCATAGTTCATTTCAGTGCTATTCCAGTATTCTTACAGAGTAATAACCAAATTGCTATTACACTATTTGATATTTTTTGCAAGGAAGTTTGAAAATTGAAGCAGTTTTCATAATTTAGAACTGGATTGAAAATCACGACTATTCAAAATACTTTCTAAGAAAAAAACCCCTCTGCTTAACGAGAAGCTTTCTTCCAATAATTTTTTCTTTCATTAGAGGTTTCTGTTAAAAAAAAATCACAAACAAACAAAAATGTACGTATTTGAGATGGAGGTGAAAGTTGTATCAAAACAAAGAAATATTTTTTTCTTCTTGATGTTACTATTGATATTTAGTGCTATTGAATATAATTTTGAGTGACCAAATAGGAACCAAAGCTTTCAAAAACGTGAATAGAAACTGACTAATTTCCCCAATGGTGAGCTTTGGTAAATGTAAATATTAAACAGTATATTTTCCTTTGATACAGGAAAACATACACATTTCCAGGCAACATTGAATGGCACAACGAATATTGGCAAAAATAAAAAAGCTATAGTGGTGTGAACTGAGAGTAATTTCAGTACTCTGGTGGAAGTAAAATGATGTGTAAAAGATTATAGCATAAAATATTTTCGTTTTTCTGTCTCTTATAATCCTATTAGATTTTCTGTAATTAAATTCCTATTTATTGATACTGGTTATTTCTTTTCAACTTGAGATGTGTACACAACCAAATAAATGAATAAGATAGATAAGAAGATATAACTCAAACTCAGATTAGCACACATGCTTGCAGAATTTGATATAATTTGATTTGAATAAAATCCACCCCATGTCATCCAGGCTTCCCTGTCAAGCAAATTTAGGACCAAACTCGGCTTTTATGTGCAAGTGTGTGGAATCTGTTCTGTGTCCCTTAGCAGTGGAAAATGCCATATTATTGAGATAATATTTTGATGTATTTGGAATAAATTCTAGAATTAGAAGACTTGAAATTTTTATAACAAAAATTAAAGCCAAGACAGGATATTTAACAAAAATTACTTAAAAGAGAAAGTAAAAAAGGAAATTAGCTCATAACAACAGGAGAGTACATCACATATTTGTGATAGCCAATAAAATGTCCTTTGCAATTGAAGAGGATGGAATCTCAGTGTCAGAGCTTTTCATCTGAGTTATCATGTGGTTTTCAACACTTTTCTTTCAGATTTCAGGAATCTTGAGTGTGTCAGATGAGGTTCAGGCATAAAATGATTTCTAGTCTAGGTATCCAGAGATAACAAACCTGTACCTTTTAATGATTTCTTGTGTATATTTTAGAGCTCCACAGGCACATTTCTCACTCCCAGAAGTCTTAATACCTCAAGATTTTCATTAGTTTGCACCCATCTCAAGTCCCTAAGAGTACTAAAAAATTCTATTAGATTTTGCCTTGTACATTTTGACAACGGGGTCATACCAGTTACAGATAAATGCATATATATATGTACTCAAATACATATAGTTAATGAAATGGTTACTTGATTATAATTAATTACTGAGTGAGAGAAAATCCAAATAAAAACTGAATAGGAGAATAAATATTAAAATGGCATTTTGGCCAAATAAATCGAGAAGAAACAGACACATAAGAATGGAAAGAAGAAAGACTGGGGAGCATCAAAATCAAAAAAGGCAAAAGAAAACATGATCAGATTCCTTCTCTATGCCAATCTATCTTTCTGAATACTCTCAGCCAATGGCCAGTATACCTGTTATACCTGAGAAGGAATAATGTCTTGCAGCAATGTGTAGCCAAAGGACAGTTGGGCTGAAGCAGCTCTGTGGAAGAGGCCATGGGGGTGCTGGAGAGCCAGCAGCATGTGGACAGCAGAATGGGCCACCAGACCTGTTGGTTGTGACAGCAAAGGAAAACACAAATACATTGAGTATATTGAAGGAAGGGACTATGCCTCTCCATGTAGCACTTAGCAGAGCACCACTAGAGTATTGCATCCAGTTTGGTGCCCTACTGTATGTGGGGTTCATGAAGGCCCCTACAAGAGTCGTGACCAAAACCTGAACAAGAGACAATCAGACTGGATATAAATTTAAAATTTCCACTGTGAGGACAGTGTAGCAGTGGGTAAGTTTGCTCAAAAAAGATAAGCAATTCCCATTATTAGAGGTTTTTGTGATCTCACTTGATAAGGCCTGAGCAACCTGGTCTGATCCCACCTCTTGAACAGGCAGTCAGACAATGCAGTCTCTTAAATTCTCTCAACATGAGTTATCCTATGATCTTACATGCATTGCTGTTGCTCAAAGCCTTCAGATTTAATCAGTAACATACGCTGTTTAAAATCAATAACCCATGATCTGAACTATCAACTCAAATTGGTATTCAATATTGAAACAAATTTTGTTGCTTTATTAAATATCCAGTCAAAGGAAGACTGCACTGTTCTGTTAGGTCAATAACTTCAGTGGATCAATAAAACTCACAGGGTCAAATTCATGCCTAAATTTATTCCATTGATTTTGGAGATTTACCACTGGAAATACTGCATCAAATATTTTCTCTAAGTATTCACTGATTCATAGGAAGCAAAGGAACTCCATAACTGGAACAAGAGAATAAACCTGCTTGTAGAAAAGTTACTTCTATAACCCAGGCAATTGATGCTGGGTATGAGACCTGAAATACTTGTCTGCATAGCAAAAATATGCTTTCACTTTACATAAATAACAGTGAAGGTTTTCCCTATCTTCATAGATCTCTAACCTTTACACAGTGTTGAGGAGTACATCTGATGCAGGTAGCACTGTTAGAAGTGCAATTTGAGCTCTGGGTTGGAGCCTGAGACAAAAGGCCATGTACTGCCAAACTTTGGTTAACAAAAGGCATGAAAACTGGTGGTGTCAGCCAGGTGGATGGATACTGGAAGACACAGCAGGAGTGAGACTTTAGCACCTTTAGACTGTGAAGGTGTGAAAGCCTGGGGATGACTTTGTTGGGGGTCCCCCCACTTGGAGGCATCAGCTCAGGCTCTTTCTGTGTTACTGTGCTGTGAACAAATTGTTTTATGGAGCAAGGCTTCTGAGATTGCTATGGGAAACCTGGTGTTGATCCAGATGGGAAACCTGGTCTGATTGTGTGAATGGGGTATGCAGGGAGTCAAGCAGGGACCCCTCTGGTCACTGGAGCTGCCCGCTGTGAAGGGGCTGTGGTGGCAGCAGTGGAAGTCTCTGGTGACGGGAGTGTGACTGACAGAGATCCTCCTGAATTCTCAGACTGGGAGACTTCCTTAAAAATATTTATATTGAAGCCTTAACTTCAATAATATTTTTAAGGAAATTGGTGACGAGCTTTCCAAGAATAAGTATGGGTTTATTTTCATGACCAATGAACACCACATAGATTACAGTTCAATTTATAATTTAGGTTGTGTTTTTTAGTTAAATTATTGTAATAGGAAATTATTAAATAGGAAATTGGGCATATAAATCACCATATGAATTGTGAAGCATAAACTTGGTACAAAATTAGTTTACATTTACTTTTAATATTTAGCAATATTTCTTCTGTCATAATTTATTTAATCCATAGATCTCAATGGTGGAAATCACCTCTGTGTAGAGAATATCAGCAAAACCCCCTTCAAAATAATTTTTCCAAGACTTACATTCAATGTAGGATTGTGAAGTACTTTATATAAAACTGGAATAATTTGTCTTTGCTCATGACTCAAAATATTACAAATTGTGAATTATTGTCTCACACTATCAGATTCCTCTGATTTAGACTAGTGCTTGTTATCCTCCTATTTTAGAATCCACAGACAGAGGTAGATTTATACATTTAATTTTATTTAGATCAATTCCATATATATTCACAGAGTACTTTCAGTCCCACCACTTTGCAAAAAACCTTCAGAGATGCATTCTTCATTTGCAAGGTTAAGAGTTTAAGGAAGTTTATTGAAAAAAGTGTGCTTATTTCTGTTTCTTCCAAAGTCTCAAGAAACAAGGTTTGGCAGATAGTAAAACCTGTTGTAGAATGAAAAAGTTTGCATTCAATAGTACCTGCAGTTTAACAAGACCTGCACTGTGATATGCTTTTCTCATATTTTCATGTACCTTCTTTCATTATTTTTTTGGTAGTTTTTTATGATTTAATAAATTTTAATGAAAGTTACATGATGACTGACTTGAGTCACTTCAGGGTACACATGAAGCACATAGCTAGTGTTCTGGTAGAAAAATGAAAAAAATTCCTATTTCCCTAACCATTCAGACTTTTCCAGACATAAAGAATATTATCTAAATTTAAGAAATTAAATATTAAAATACTTTATAAGCTTAATATAGGATAAATGTAGTTGTATCTTGTCTTGGTTTACCGACCATGGTTCAATTACCCTAAATCTAGTTCCAACACACTGAAATTACTTGAATTCACAGGGAATTCCTAAAACTTTCAGCCAGTATGGCCAGCCTGATGCATTTTTATCTGTGATGTCCAGTAGTTGTTTTGAAACTTTTCACTAATATAGGATTATATGATGGCATCAGAAAAGCCATGTAAATTCATCTGTTTCAGTGCTTCTAGAATGGAAGCAGGAAAAGAATACTAATATTTGAAAAAAAAAAAAGATAAAAGAGCATCAAAACGAGTGTGGGATGCAGCCTACTTAACAATTAAGCAGGCAAAATGTTCAGTGGGTGGGTAGACAAGTGTTTTCTACTAATTTTATTCCCTCCTAAGTGTTGGTGAAGACAAGTCCTCAATTCCCTAGAGAAAATTGAAGATATTTGTTAAAAATTCATGGGATCAAACAATCTTTGATGCCTTCAAGTCTATCACTTAGAATTCAATGGGCAATATCTTACAGTGTAGTGGTTTCTGTCTTTCAGTGCAATAAGTTGTTTGTCGTGAAAGTATAAGACCATCAATAATTATACTGAATGAGATGAAGTATTATTAAAGCATTGGACCTCCAGAGCTGAAATCATAATATGAAATGCTGACGCTATAAAATACCACGTTTTGGTAAAACTTAAGGTGGTACTCAGCTGTGATAATACTGCATAGCTCCTTGCTCAGCTGTCACATTAATAAAGCACAATAAAAAGATGATACTATTCCATGTCATCTATGCTCTTCCACACCTCTTCTCTGAAAAGGTAAAATTTAGTTGCTTAAGACTGCTACATTTACTTATTTTAAAAGTTGGTTATCCCTAAAGGGAATATTTTATAGCAAATTATTTCATACTGCAATCATGAAGAGCTTTGTCAACTCTTTGTAAAACCATACAAATGTACATTTTGAATAATCAGGTATTTGAGTGCAAATTTCATATTCTAGAAAGTAGAGCTCTACTGATATTCAAATGTTAATATGACTTTGAAAGGAAAAACGCTGGTTTTGTTATGAATTATTATTGATTTGTGTTGTTTTCTGACAAGACTATTAATTGCTTTACTTTGGTCTTTATAAAACAAATCACAAAGAGCTAACCCAAAAAATAAACAAGGAGACTGCAGATTTATTGTTAGTCTTCGTACTGCCACTAAAATAATCTCTAGAGATTTAAATTTAAGGCTAATTCTTATCTTTTCCAAAGGTTGCCTATATTACCATGTATTGTATAAGAGACAGTACCTGCTACAAGCAGTTTCTTTCATTCTTTTAGGATTACAGTTAACAGCACTCAGCCAAATTCTGTCATCTTCAAACAAATGGGCTAAATGAAGGCTAGATGCTTTCCCCTAGATGTAGTCACCTACACAGGAGGCAATCATAATTTGTCTGGGTGTGTGCCCAGAGTCCAAACAGGAGGTGGGAGGACAGGAACTCTTAACTGCACTTCTCCTCAATACTATGGCTAATTTTCATGTTCTGGAGCATGTTGTGGTTATACTCACATAGTGGTTTACATGCACGTAAAGCTAGAGGACAATATTTGTTGGTTTTGTTTGCCCTTTATGGATCTGCACAATACTGTCCCAGTTGACCACCTACAATTCAGACACCACATCTGAGCATGAAACTGAAGATTTGTAATCTTAAGAATTTCCATAAACTCTTACAACAATGGCATTGCAGTATCTAAAACTCTTTTTTTTTTGATCTTATCTCTGTGTGAAGGAACCAGAGTTAAGTTTCTTGGCAATACAGAAATTATGTTGCTTCTAAATGCTAGTTCATGTGACTAGCCATTTGAGCATCTCCCTACTGTAGTCACGTGGCAAGGGTAAGAGCCTGTGTGTTTTCAAATAAGGGTTTCTAAAAAATCAGTGCCTAGGTTTTTCTTTCAAATAAAGTGCTCAAACTGAGCAAAAGCTGTAGTCTCAGAATATTTAATGCACTTATATTAATAGCAAGATAAAACCAGACGTTCTTGAATTCAGAAGCCAAGAACCAGGGCTACTTTTTCCTACATCAGTGCCCCTAAATTCCGCAACAGAGAATGGTGACTCATCTGCCTTTTTTTATTTCCCCATAAATCTGATATTGATGGCATAAAACAGCTTCACAAAGAATTAGAAAGGCTCCTACTTTGTTTTCTCTATACCCTTCTCAGACTGCTCTCACCAGGAGCTTCAGTAGCTGGTCTGAACAGCATGAACAGGGAGTAAAGACTTTCTCCTACCCTGGAGCAGGTGGAGGGTAAGTGGAATCATATAGTCACAAAGCTATGATGTGAACAGCAGGCAGACCTTTCTGCCACTTCTAGTCTGCCTAGCTTGTCCTGGATGCAGTGTTGTTATGCATGTGCAGAGATTAGTGCATATTCTCAACAGTGGTGGCTGCCTGGGATCCTCTGATATCTCCCTGACTCAGGGCAACATCACAGCAGGGTAAAAAGGTTTAAGGTCTGGTTCCTGAAACTGTGCATTGTGCATGAACATGAATTTATGTGTCTGGGTAGTGCAAAAATAGATATGGAAAGAAGGCAGTAGCACTTTAAGTCTGGTAGTCATATATCAAAAAGCCAGTCATTAACTAGAGATCCAGTAAATGTCACCTGAGCTGATCTTTCTCCATGTATTCTGAATACGAAACAATTTGGAACTGTGAAGAATTTGATAACACTTTTGAATTTTTAATGATAATGACTGTAGCAAATACAAATTTCCCATTCCCTTTTTTTCCGTTAGGAAACTATTATTATAAGAAAAACTGAAGATGACAGAAAACAATGAATACAATGTTTATTATACTCATAATAATACATATACTTTAAGTAAAGTATATGTTTACTTAGAACTTTCCATGTAGACTTTTGTCTCTGTACATAGCTGCAAGAATCAAAAGATTTTTGAAGTTTCATTTCCATGATCATCTGCATCTATGTGAAATACAAAATAATAGTATGTTTCATAAATAATTTTCAGGAATCTATGTTTTTGTTACATAAAAATGTAATTTTCATCAGAAATTTGCAATAATTTTAATTTTACAAATATGTTTTGTAATTATGTTTTTCAGGTTTTTTATTAGTTTGATAGGAAAAAAAATAATATCATTGCCCTATTCTTGCCTCAAAGAAAAGCTAATAAATAGAATTATCCTGGCATTGGTCTTTTAGAATTAAAACAAAATAAATTTGTGTGTATTTTGAAGTGGAAATATAAAACCAATAATCTAAAATGTAAAGTGACATTCACTAGAAAAATTGCAACTGTATTTATTCTTTTCTGTGAGTCTGATTTTGTGATGTTTTTCTAATGCACTTCAAAAATTAATTCCAAACCTATTCAGTCAGAAGTGTCTTCATATTTTATGTATTAGGTTTTCATGTTTCCTTTCCTGTTATCTCTCTCACATTCAAGAACCCTGGTTTTTGATGGCCAGGCATGCCAAATGCCATATTAATCAGTATGTATTGTTGCTGACTTAAAATTAACCATTATCTTAATTTCTCTTTATAATTCAGACTATTTTGCTGAATTCAAAGTTATACATTTTAAATTTATTAAACTTTATTACTCTAAGGTCCATTAAAACTATCTAGGAGCATTCTGGTGATATGCAACGTTCAGTGAGGCTGTGATTCACATAGATAAATGGTTTTCAAGGGGTCTTAGAACACAGAAGGACCAATGGTAGATTTTATATTACTGCAGAAGTTGTTTCATTGTCATTACCAGACACTTCAAAGAGATTTAATTGCATATTTTCACATCTCATGTGTTTTCAGAGCTATTTGCAGCACCAGTATTTCTCCTCTTATGTCAAAAATAAAACATAAGCTATGAATATAATTTCATTGCTGCTTGCTGTCAAGAAAATCAATGGTACATGACTCCTTTTGACTTCAGTAAAACTGAAAAAGCTCTTTTTTAAACCATATCCTCTATTTAAGTAGTATGAATAGTGTTTTCACTGAAATTATTTTCCAAGAAGAAAAGCATATGAAATATATCAGAATGATTTGTTTTGGTGATAACAGCGGTTACTGAGGTGACATTTTAGGTGTGAAAGGCTCATTCTCTTTTCTTGCCTTAACTCCAAACAAAAGGGATAAAGAGGAAGGAAGTTACTCTAAAAGGCTTGTTTGCAACTGGGAGACTTCTGAGGATGTGTTTTGAGGGGAAGGGGAAGGGAAAGGAAGAGAAGAGGAGGAACAGGGATTTATTTTAATTAGCTTGCCTTGTTATTTTCCCAAGGCCATAAAGAAAATACATGTTTTCTAATTATTCTATTATCCACTCTGCCATCCTAAGGAGCCAGTTGTAGTTCTAAAAGGTAACACAAAATTAACTCTTTTGTCCATTCCCATGATACTTAGTCTCTCCAGAAATGCTGTTTGAAGGTATTTCTTTCTCTATTTCATTCTTTCTCACTTAGCATTGTCCCTATTCTATAATTTCTAAAATGTGCTAAAAAGCAGAATAGGCTGACAAAGTTTTGGCAGTTGCTCGAACTAAGTGAGGAACAGGTCCAAATCAAGGCTAAAACCAATGAATGAAACAAAAATAATCTGGACTAGCTCCCTCATCTCATCTATTAATGCTCTGCACTGAGAGCTGTGGCATCATAGCTGAAGAGACTTAGCCAGGTCTGGAGCTGGACTACAAGAGCCAGCAGCAAGAGGTTCTGTTCCTGAGCATTTTTAAGCTGATATTGTTAGCAAACAAGTTTTATCACAGGAGTGGGGATGGGTGGAGAGGGGAGGGAGGAAATGGTTGAGACAGGCAAGAGATGCTCCATCTTTGCCATCAGTCACACCTCCCTACACACTACAAAACATAAATACCAGTGTTATGCAGTAGGAGTCTGGTAAATGTACATTTTCTGACAGAGACTAAGGCACTGTAAGAAAGCAATGATATTGTGATACTGAGAAACCTGGAAAGACTGCTTTAAATCAGATATTTTTTCCCCCAGGGCTGGATCCCAGGATTAAACAGGTGATTTAAATCCCCTGTAATTTTGTTCCACAATTTTCACAACATGACATATGTGTGTGTTCCTATATTTTTCAAAAGCAGGGATGATTATACCTCCCTACATATTTAACATTTTCTTTCTTATTTACTGTTCATAAGCAGATGAATTTGATATGGCTACAGTATTTTACTGTTGGTTTTTTTTTGGATAAATTATATTTTCTCATTTTAAGTTGCGGATGTTGTGTCCCTGGAATTGTTCAAGGCCAGGTTGGACAGAGCTCTGAACAACCTGGTCTAGTGACAGTGTCCCTGTCCATGGCAAGGGGCTGGAACTATATGATCTTTGAGGTCCCTTCCAACCCAGGCCATTCTACGAATCTATGATTCCATGATTTTTCCCCAAACAGAATCACATTGAGTGCAATTCCTCATTCTTTACCTATTATCTTTACAAGAAAATAAAATCTCCAAAAAGTAACTTTCCTCAGAGAAATAATTAAAGAGTTACTGAAGCTGAATGTGCCTCTCAAATCTGTCTCAAAACAACTTCATTTCTTTCTCAGAAACAACATCATTTCTTTCTCTTGCAGTAATCAGTTGGGTCAAGCAATCCACATGCACTTATGCTGAAAATACAAATAAAGGGAAGATTTACTGAATGTGTTTATCTTTGAAGACTATTTCCTGACCCCCTCAAGAAATGAAATCTTTCACCTCCAGCAAGTACGTTTGCATTATAATTACTTGGAAAAATTAATCATTATTATTTGAAATCACAAAATGTATGTCTGTTTCTATTCAAACTGAATTGTGTTATGATGAATAAATAGACTATCTCTGAAATAAGTGGCATTTTTTTTTTTTTCATTTATTGAACAGGAAAATTTATGTTTGAGGGAGAACAGTAAAGAAAACTGGGATCTTAATATTTCAGAAAAAAACATTAATTTATGGAAATACTACCTTAATTCTATAACCTGAGGATTTTTAGGAGTGGATATTGACTATGCAAGTGTCTGTCCACACATGTATTCAGGATAATCTTCTGCTCTTACATATGGTGAAGTAGTAGCCTTTCAGATAATTTAAACAGCTGGCTTTACAAGTAGGCAGCCAGTTGTTAGACACTTTCCCAAATGCAGCCATCTTTTGTGTTTAATGAAATATATTAATTCTGTAGAGGGTGTTGGGATGCTGGGTGCTGACACACAGAACTGAAAACAGATCAGACGGATGTTCATTTGGTTTTCAGAAGAGCATTATGAATGAAATCAGAGAAAAGGCCTTCTTCTCCCTTCCCCTCAATAAACTGGCAGACTGTAGCTCCAGTTCAAAGATGTGTGGGTTCCCTTAGCTCTTAGTTGTGGGTAAAGGAGGTGTATGAGGACTGCGCAGCAGAGGAGACAGATATGGCTGGGAGTGGTGAGCTGTGAGGCCCAGTTCAGTTCAGTCCACATGTACTTGGATCCTAGTGAGGCTATTCAAGGTCTACAGAGGGCAGATGGAACAAATCATACAGCAGAGTGCGCTCAAGCACATCAGAGATGGGCTTGAATTGGCTAAATAAAGATGTAGAGTTGCTGAAGGTTGAGTATTACAGTAGACCGTAATAGCAGGTGGTCATCATCTTTACAGAAGATATGACCATCCTGAGACCACAAGTGCAGCTCATTAATTCCAAAACCTGCATGAATAACTGCCTGCTAAAAAGCATGAAAAAAATGAAAGAAAGTTTCTACATGCTCAGTACTGCAATCAAGCTGCCTTACTCCTTATTGGAGTAAGATAGGAAACTACAAAAAAAAGAAATGAGACTAGTATATCTCAGTGAAACAGAAGTGTGTATGGCAGTTTAATATGGAGATATTGACATACACATGGAATAGGAAAAAGTATCCCAAACGAACTTTATCCTAATAAGAGTTATCTCCTAGTTATGGAGTGAAGAAGAGGGGAAAAAGAAAACCAGCTGGAGTTCAGGTTATTTTTAGGTGATGTGATGACAGATTAGAGGAATGGCAAATATATAAATTCAGACCATGGAATATTTTAATCCATTATTTTGGCTCCTCAGCTTATTCTTCACTTTGTTCATGTTGATGTTGAGAGGGCAAGCCCAGATGTGACTTTTACACACTAGCTGGGCAGGTGGAGGTTGTGAAGAGCTGTCCTTCAGTCTCCTATTTTCTGTTTTTTGTCTCTGCCATCCCCAAAAAAGTAAAGGTCTTCACTTTGGAGACATAATTTGTAGCACAAAGAACAATTAGTTTGATTTTTCTTCTGACGTTCCTTATGTTTTTAATGCAGTCTTTTTGAGAGAATTATCATATAATATTGAAATAATTAAACTGGACATTGTATTTGTGGCAATAATAGGAGACTTATGAGCCAATTTAGAAGACGGAATTTGCCCTTGAAATTTAGGTCATCCCACCAAAGCTATGAGAAATGCTGAGAAGGCATGAGAAGTCTCTTCAGAAGTCTCTTGTTGCTTCTGTAAAGAGGCAGAAATTTCTCTCAGGTTTGCCCTCTGTTATATAACAGATGGTGTAGAAACTACAGATATACTTGAGTGTTTAAAATAGACCCTAAAGTTATATCATACATGAAACACTAATTTTGAGATTCCATTAGTTCTTTAAGAATTGCTGTTAGTCAGTGCCCAATCCCTGGCAGCAGCCAGCAGCAGACGCTTCAGGTTAAGATGCAGGACTGTCTGGTTTGAGCAACTGCACAATAAAGTGCTCAAAATAAAAAAGTTTTTGGGTTTTTATGTGTTGGGGTTTTTTTCCTTAACAGAAATTTGCTCTCCAATGCTTTGCTTATCCTCTAGGGCACTGCCTCCTTATCAACAGAAACAACAAAAGACTATCATTGTATACAGGACATACTTATCTGAGCAACAGATGGTTTTTTTCAGGCCAAAGGGTTGCATTTTTATCCAATGGAAGCACTAAGCCTTGAGCTGTCTTTGTAAGATAAAGAATTATCAAAAGACAGTGTGTTTGACTTGAAGAATTTTTAGAAGCTGGAGTTCACTAATCATTGTAATCTAAAGTATGCTGCATGTAATGACCTAAGGATGTGCCAGAAGGTGTATTTCTTAATCCAAGATACTTCTAAGACTAAGCTGCCATGAGAAAGAGCTTCAAGGTTAGAAATCTTAAAATGCTTTTTGCAGCACTCATTGCTGACTGATGTACTACTGTTAGTTTTGGTTTTAAGACTTAAAATTATTCTAGAAAGTTCTTTTTCCTCTTAGTAATTGCAAGTTACTGATAATATGCTGTGAGAAATGCCTCATCAGTTTCTGAATCTTTTCCTAAACTTCTGAGCTATGTATTGCCCTGGGACAGTGTGTTTCACACCTGTCTTTTGTGACAGAGACAGCGTTTTGTACACATTAACTCCTGGTAATAAACACCGTTTTAAGGATAGAATATTGCAGTTAGTAGTGTGAACAATTTATTATTCCACAGCTGTGGAACACATATTGCCAAAACATGGAGATGTGTTTCCTGAAGTTTTGTTAATTGCAACTTGAATTTTTTACAGCAACCCCTTAGGAGAAATTGAGGCAGAAGAATAATATTTCCCTTTAATTTCCTGAAAGAGAGGTTCCTTGACAGAAATCTATTCCAACAATTTTTGTGCTAAGGTTGAATGCAAGGGAATAATTCAGAGTCAAGTTATAAAACCATACACTATCTGTGGTTTTACATGGAGCATCCATATTGCTATGGCCAACTCGAGCATTTCTCAATTTCCACTCCTTTTTCTGGTTTCCCAGGTGTTTTCAGATTCCTGCCAAAACACTGATCCTGGCTAGGCTCCTATCCCTATTTTAAATCTAACCATACCCCTAGAAGGAGCTGTTCTCACAAAGGTGGGAGTGGGATGGATGCTTGGCAGTGCAAGAAGAGGGAAAGTGGGCAATGGAACTGGATTTTTGGCATTTGTCTAAAATTTTATCTGAAGCTAATGTAAAATTTTAGAATCTACTACTTCAGTCCTTCTCATCCTATCTCTGGTGCCAAAACAGCTGTTCACACAATGAATCAAGACAAGAGGTGTTCCAGGGCCCTGGATATATCCCTAAATAAAATATTTGGTTCTCTGTTCACCCTAAAGAGATGGATTTCTTAATCCAAGTCACTATGGAGTCACAGAAATATATATACTGGCACAACTTGGAGAGAAGCTTGACATTGGAGGTGATTCAGGAAAAAGCAAAAGTATGGTCTCCTAGAAAAGAATGTCTCATACAGCCTCAGCTTCAGATGAACTACTCAATGTTCATTCCCATGGGTAGTACTGCTAATTTCAGAAGACTGGCCACAGAGTAAGGAATTTACGGTGTAGCCCTTGGTTTCTCTACATCACTTTATCCTTAATTACACCCCTTATCCTGTGTTGCCTCACAGACTTCTATGTGTGCACTGTTGCCAATCTGTTACTCATTTGCGTTGGCACAATGAGAAGGGTTGGTAGACTTTTTTCATTACTATTTTTATAGAAAGCATTTTTAACATAGTTAAAGGATTTTAAAGGTCCTGTGAAGTGCTGGATCTCAGAGGCTCACTAATTTTGTTTGGAGTGGAGCTTGCTGTGCATCTCTCAGGGCACTCAGCCTCTTAAAGGATTAGACCATTTTGTAATGCCATCCATTTGTGTCAATATTTTATCAGCAGTACAGAGATTATGCATAAGGTTGTCTCTTAGCCTGATTAACTGCTGTACTGGAAGGGGATATTGCATCTTTATGTCCTTAATAATGTAGAATTCAGTTTGATTTACAGAATATTAAAACACACAGAATAAACAGAGACACTCAAAGTTCTAAGAATTAATGCTGTCTGGATATCCTATACCCATACATACAATAGATGCAATGTACCTTTAAAGGTCTGCTGGAGTGAGTGTCTGACAGGGTGGACAGGAGTAGGATAGAAGATCCCCTCCATGTGTACCCAGGATCTGAGCTATTCTGTTGCCCTACCATATACTGTGGATAAGCCAGAAAGTCAAATGGGGAGAACAGAAGGACAAACACAGTTGCTGCTCATGGCTACTGCATTCTTTTGTGAAGGGAAAATTTTGATCTTGAAGAATCGGAAAGGATTATTCCTCTTCTTAAGGCTATGTTGTCAAGCAGAGAAGCAGAGAAGGAAAGATGTGCAGCTATCTGTTCCTACAGGCTAGTTCTTTGAAATGACAGAAGCACAAAGGGGTGACATACTATAGAATAAATTTTGTCATTGGTTCTTGAGTACTGGAATAATATCTACATTTGATGTGACATGAAATCACAGACAATCTTTTCCCATCAGGGAATGGTTTCTTCTGCTTTTTTCGGTCTTAGTATTCATTCTAATGTTTTTATTTTCACTGTCCTTCTATTGTCCCTGATATTCCTCCCTCTTTTTGTTTTTTTCCTTTTTTCCCCCAGACCTTCCCTTTGCAACACTGCATCCTCCAGTCCCCCTGCCTCAATATTACTCCTTTCCCAGTCACCAGACATTCTCATTGGAGGAGCTGCCTGCTTTTCCATTTTATTCCTTCTTCAAAACCCTTTGCCAGGAGGTGCTGGAGCTGTGACTGACATGTGGTGACCCTGCTCAGCCTGCTCCCACAGACAGTACAGCAGTCCTGCCTGGAGACAGCCTCTGGCTGAGTGGCATGGAGTGACCTGGCCATGCAGGGGAGGCAAGGAGCAGCAAGACACAACAAAGGGTGTGAGCTGCAGTCCACAAGATAACTCCACAAGCATGAAATTGGATATTGGTTCACAAGAAGAGATAGAAGAGGTATTTCTGACTCACTTTGAGGAACAGAGTGTAGTACAATGACTCAGGCATCACCAGATGGCACGAATGTGCCTTAGGGCAGTATTCCACCCTGATCCAAAGACCATGGGAGCATTTTGTATATGATAGAAAAGTGGAAAATATTGCAATGTATTTTGGTGAGAAAGAGAATGCATCTTGCTGAACAGAAAAGTATAGATAGCAGAGAACTGGTGGACATAGCCATTTCTGAGCTTTAATCTATTTTAACCATGGAATGTAGAATAAACTGTGTATTTACGTCTAGATTTCACATTATTTACTAAGTTTCTTCATTGAGCACAGCAAATAATAGAGCAACTTCCACAGAAGACAATATAATTTGATTTATAAAGACTGTGAATTTTATTATAACTTTATTTTCTCTTATGATTCATTTCTAGCCGCAGTAATGCCAGTTTATGATGCTGTTTTAAAGTAATCATAATGTCATTTTCACTATCTCTTTTGGAATGTTTGCTGTCTTAGACATATGTCTGGTGACATTTAAATGAATACTCTATTTATGTGCGGTATGTACATAGGATAAAACGGTAGACCAGATTTTAATGTGCAAATAAACACTGTACTATGGGAGGTATTTTCAAGGTTATAAAATGCATTGATACCATCAGGGCAAACAGATTTTCAATATGGAACAATTTCATATCAGAATTTTTTCTAAAGACAGATACAGAAAATTGAATGCTATACAGCGTACACTATTTAAAGATAAGAAAGATTTAATATTGTTATTCATAAAAATTATTTACCATATTTAGAGAAGGATTTGTGAATGCTCAGCCATGTTAAAACTCTGTCTCTTTTGAATGTGAAAATGTTGAAACAGTTCAGGTACTACTAAATGCTTTCGAGTAAGCCCTGAGATATGGTGAAGACTTACTTATCTCGCTTCACACTTATTTGAAATTCACAGTGTCTACCAGGATGTACTGCTGTCAGTTCAGTGGGCGAAGTTTGCCGAAATGAGCCACATAATTCTTCATCTTCACTGAAGGAAGTTCTCGCAGAACTACACCCTAATTTTAAAAGGTTTTTGTTACATGTAAACAGATTAATTCAGTTTGTTCAGTGGTAGGTGATTGCCTGGATGATGTAAAAATACACAATATGATAAATATAAAGCATTTCTCCTTAGCACCTGGATTACTTATCAGGACAAGGATATCTTGGGGTGGAAAAGTCCTGCTATATTTGCTGTCTGGCTTGCAGGAGTCACAGGAACGTGAGGTAGGTGGGAGGTACATTGGTACCTGGGGGAGCACAGTGAAAAGGGAGTGTTTCACCAAGAAGGTAAAACAACAAATAGTGGGAGAGGAGTACCATTTGTAAGGGTAAATGCAGTCTTTTTTTAAGTAAATGAGAGGTAGAATAGTTTTTCTATCTAGATAGCTATCAATATTGAGAGCAATAGAATTGCTCTCAATCAAAATAGTTATGTTAATCTGTTGGTCAAATACAAGAAAAGAGTGATCAGCATGTCTATAGGGGATAGGGGTTTCCTTAAATGTATTAGTTATTCATAGAATTAAAAATTACTATTCATAACTGATTTGATGATCTGTCCACCTTTTTTTCAAATACTCGCTACAGGCTTTCTACTCCTTAAGCTTCCCCCTCCCTCTGCATCATTAGAACTTTTTCCCAAACTCACTTCCCTGTGATGTAATGCATGATGATCCTGTGGGTGTGAAAAACTCTGCTCAGTCTCCTAAAGCCCATGTAAAATATTCTTATGGCCATCTCTGAGGCTAGAAAATCCATCTGCTGGAAGACAGACCTCTACTCCTCACAAGATGTTTCCAGGTTTTGTTCAGGAGGAACCAGTTGTGTTTTTCAGTGGGTAATTTGAATAACTTTGGGCTTTTCCAGTTATTCCTAGGAGGAGCACTTCTTTTCCCCCTTCTTTGAGAGGCTTTTTTATCCAAAATACATTCTCAGAATAATATTAGAGGCAATCTCTCCACTCTTCCTCTCAGCCACTTTGTGTTACTTTTTGTCTTTAACAAAATACATAATGACTTGCAGAAATTATGTAAAGAAGTCACACAGACATAGGAATTCTTGGTATTTCTAGAACTTTAGCAGGATGAACTGTGCCACCATATCGGTTTGTTCTAGGTAGGGACACAAAGACACAATGTTCTGCCACTTAACACATTGAAAAAAATCCTAAGGCAGAGTCACATTTGATTATACTTTCCATTTATTCCATTAATACATGTATAATCCACAAATTCCTTAGAGCTAACTGGAACAGAATTCCACTTCCACCATTCCAAAAGAAAATGCCTTTTTCATTCAAATAATAGAATTTATTTTTCTTAAATTAAAATGAAAGAGAGATCTCTTAATACTGTGAAAATATTTTGTTTCAATGTTTTGGATAACCAGACAAAAAGCTTCAGACTGTTTTATGCCATTTCCAGGTCACAGCCCCACCATCGAGGTCTTGGCTCATCTGGTCTCTGAGCTGTCTTATTAACCATTGGGTAATGAGTTTTTCTGGCTTTTTTCTCTTGTTTTAGTGAGGGAATCCATCCTGGATCTAAGCAATTTTCTCAAAAAAGCTTGTTAAAACCAATGGTTCTGATTTTAATGAGTTAGTATGTCTGATACAGAGGTTTTGTCAACAATTTTCCCAAGAGCTGATTGTAATTTCCTTCATGATTCAGATAGCTTCCAGTTGTAATAGTTCCTTGTGTCCCTTCAGCTTAGCTGTCAGGTTAAAGTGCCCTTGTCACAGCTCCTTGCTTGTGAAGAACAGTGAGATTTGCATGTCTGTCATCCACTGAATTCAGCTAAGAGAGACACATAGGTAATGTGTTGTTATTGGTCTCTGTTTTGTTTATGAGAATCTGCCAAGTCTCTTTGTCAAACAGCAAATTGCACACAGTTCAACTATGCATAAAAATAATGTATTATTTGTTTTTATTGGACTGTAAGTTCCCTCTGCATCAACTGGCAGTAAGATTACCATGAGATAACTTCCTGAGTGCCCCTTTTGCCCACCAGCTCTGGGCCAACTCTGCTGGCTACGGGCAAGAAAAGCAATTTTATTTCCAAAATGCAAACATTTTTCAAAATGTCATCCTATGCCAAAAAAAAAATACTTGCAGGTATTGGTCAACTACTCCATTTTCAATCTCTATTATTTTAGCCATTCGTTTGGAATAGACCTATTATGGCAGGTCATATTACAATGTCAGCTATTTTAAACTCTCTGTAGTGAAGAGTTGACAGCATTTTATTGGAAGTGTTTTCTGTAATACCTGCAAGATCCTTTATGCTGTCCACGAATATTATTCCTTAATAAACTACTCATTAGTGCTTTATCAATCTGTTATTTTCAGAGCATGACATAATGTGCTGGATGTAAGCTTCAAAAATTTTTAAATACAGTAGAAAAATATTAACACTTTTAAGAGGAAGAAG
The DNA here is from genome assembly GCA_026261815.1 of Monarcha castaneiventris obscurior. Classification (NCBI taxonomy): domain Eukaryota; kingdom Metazoa; phylum Chordata; class Aves; order Passeriformes; family Monarchidae; genus Monarcha; species Monarcha castaneiventris. The sequence goes on from JAMPIT010000433.1 coordinate 29,181,240, forward strand.
GATTTCTGGCTATTTCAAATATATAAGATAGATTTTTTTATAATTTCTAAAAAATTATTGTCACTCCCTCTTGTAACTTTGTAGTCAAATCATACATTTAGGTGTAACAATAAATGCTTTACATACACGCTAAAAATTAAGACTAAACAGAAACAAAAGGATTTAAAAGAGAAGTTATGTCCTTGCGTGAATGGCATCTATTCCCATTTTATTCTTACTTGACAATCCATAACAGGAAATAAGAAATGCTTCTGGATGTCAAGTCTTGAAATCTGAGTTCAGAAATGCTATGATAGTGAAGCAAGTCAGTAGAAGTTAGCTGGTACACATTGACTAGCACAAATTAAAGCAGTTGAAGAGACCAAAATGTTCCACCTTCTGATGCATCCCTTCTTAGCAATCTAAAATCTATTAAAATGATGAGTTGGCAATTTTTTTATTTGTAGCATTTACGATCCTAGACAGAAGCTTCTATAACTTCGCTAAAAGAGGTCCTGGGAAAATATGGTATAAAAAGATACCCCTAAACTTTTCCTCATTAGACTGCAAGAGAAACATTTGCATGCATACAGTGTTCCTCTGGAAAGAAGGAAGCATAAACAACAGGATATTATTATTCAGTACAGTAAACTCTTCCATGTCCTCTGAACCTCCAAAAAGGAGAAGACACATTGATGGCTGGATATAATTTTACTTGTCCGCTTTGCTTGGGGGTCACATAGTATTGAATTGAAGTTTAAAAACAGTGAGCTTCTTGATCTCTATTTTTATGCATGGCAAAGATACATGGAGCAAATGGCCAGAATTTCTTTTTCTAGAATGCTTCAATCGATGTAATGAACAGTTATATACTCTGAGGTAAAAAAAAACCTTAGAGTTTGTGCCCCTGCCCTTCCCCCATCCCCTGATCCATCTCTGAATCTGTACATGCTGCATATTTAACAGTAGAATAATTATTAAGTTTCAGCAAAATTCATATATAGTTTCTCTGTGTTCATGATTCTGCAGGCTCAGACAGCTGTAGAGATACAGCAAAGCTGAAAAATTGCTTGCTCCTCTAAAATAGCAAAAGAAAAAAATTACATGGACTTATTTTCAACACGACAAGCCGTCTGCAATTTCCACAGCAGCTTTCCAACCGGAAAGTGGGCAGTAAATAAGCACATTGCAAATATCGACCGACACATGCAGTGAGTAATTACAGCATCAAGGTATCACTGATCTAAGTGGTAAAAGTTATTGTAGTTAACCCACAGGGCAAAAAGAGCCATGCCTTTCCATTAACACTGCTTGGTACATTATCTGGCTACATTTAGAAACATGACCCCAGTTAGATCTGGGATCTGTCCCATTTGTTGCAGTTCATCTGAGTTATAATGTTCTTTCTGCTACATTGACCTATTCAAAACCATTTTGTTATCTGAGTTTTGTCACCTCAGAAACGACCTTGCTGTGGTCTGAGCTCATCATGGGACAGTTTTTCTCTTGGGCATTTTGGTTATGGGAGATACTGTATCTCAGTTACAGGGGGATAAAATTTTCTCTCTACGCTTTTTTTTTTTCCTCTTTTCCCTTACTTGTGAAGATGTTGGAATTTTTAGGACCAGACACACAGCAATTTTGTTTCTTATCTCTACTCGTTCAGATTTCTTCTTTTCTATCATATACTTTGAAAGGTGTTCAATGGGTTGCTTTGTTTTCCTCCTCTTTAGTGGACAATAATAACTTGCTGTTCTAGAAGTGTATCTGAATTTCCAAGTAGTTTTGGAACTTGTCTTAGATTTCCTTCTTTAGCAAACTGCCCATTTTCTGTTTTGTTCTGCGATAAAATGTAACCATCACTGCTGCTGCTGAAAGAGATGCAAAATGAAAACAGAGTTTGAAAGTAGGATCGTGGCTCTCTTTTGGGTTCTAGTTTCATATATATTTGTTTTTCTTTGTGAAAAATTCCATATGTCTCACAGATCAGAAAAATTAAGACTATAATCCTGGATTACACCAACCAAATTTCACTGAATAGGTTAGAGAGAGATTACATTAAAAATGCCTTTAAAAGGTAATGTAGATATGAAAGCTTACTGAATGGTTTGCTATTGCCATATACCTTTGCAGGAAAATGAAATATGTTCCCAGCTGAAATAACGTATTTGGAAGATATCTGGCCCATGTCTAGATTATTGCATAAAATGCAGGCGAGTTAAAATTGAGGTTTCTGCTGCACTTTGCATTTTGTTAGATATGGAAACTAGAGTCTTGGGGAAAACTCTGTATGCCTCTCAGATTCAACTGTAGTACCATTTTTATTCTGCCCTTCATAAAGTAGATGTATTAATACAGTTTTTAAGAGCAAAGATATTGATAGTCAAAGAAGAATGAAAATTTTTTATTTTTTGCAATGATGTTTTTTACATTGTTTTGAACACATGGTATGTAAATGAGAATGAGAAAAAATAACTCATATCATTATATATAATACATATTACTATATGTATAAAATATATGTATATATTTATATGTATGTAATAGGTATTTATAGTAAGTATTAAAAAGAGTCCACACTTTAGTTAATTTACTGACAGATGTGACATCATGTATACACATAAAAATAAACAGTTACAGTAGGAAACAGAGTTTATTTTCCAAATACGTTCCAGGCATATAGACAACCGTTTTGAATAACTTTTAAGTTTAGGAAGATATGTTTTCTAGGGAGAAGCATAAATGTCTTTTCTTTGGAAAAATTGCTACCTTTAGCTACAGGACATTCCTTAGTTCTGCTGGTTTTGGCTGGGATAGAGTTAATTTTCTTCACAGTAACTGGTATGGGGCTGTGTTTTGGCTTTGTGCTGAAAACAGTCTTGGTAACACAGAAATGTTTTCCTTACTGCTGAGCAGGACTTACATAGAGTCAAGGACTTTTCCGCTCTTCACATGACCCTACCAGTGAAGAGGTTGTGGGTGCATAAAAGGTTAGGATGGGACACAGCTGAGACAGGTGACCCCCAGTGACCAAAGGGATATTCCATATCGTATGGCATCGTGCCCAGAATATGAAGATGGGGGAAGAAGGAGGGAGGGCATTCAGAGAAATGATCTTCCCAAGTCGCTGTTACATATGATGCAGCCTTGCTCCTCTGCAGGTGGCTGAATACCTATCGGCCCATATGATGTGAATTAATTCCTCATTTTAATTTGCTTGCATATGTTGCTTTTCCTTTGCCTGTTAAACAGTTTTTATCCCAACACTTGAGTTTTCTCACTTTTACTCTTCTGATTCTCTCCCCTATTCCACTGCGGGGCAGAGGGAGGGCAGCTGCGTGGAGCTTAGTTGCTGTCTGGAATAGAACCATGACTGCACCCTGTGTGGGGCTCAAGGGTTTCAAGATAATGACAGATAATACTGGAATGTGCTGTGTATTGAATTTCTAGCTGTTACTGCTGTTTTGCTACTAACCCGCAGACTTCTGTGCTTGCCATGGGGCTCCCTCACCTCACTGCGTATTAGAATCTAGAGCTCGTCAGTTGCTGCTTCTTGGCTTTGCTGCTTGCTGTACTTCTGTACTGCAGATCACTTTACTGTGTTGTGCTGGGAACATGCTGATCACAGCAGTGGTCTGGCAGGTGGGCAGAGCATCGCTGCTGCTTCTCTGCTGCTGTACTGGACAGGCTGGGACTCCTTTGTGAACTTGTATTGAAGAGACTGGGACTCATACATGAGTCCATGTGGGACACCCAGAAGCATCTATGGCCTTGGATGAGTCCACCAAAGTAGGTACACATTGGAGCATTTATGGCCATGGTAATGTCTGTAGCACAGCAGGTGTACCTCTGAGGGCATTGTGGCTCAGGGAGAAGTCCATGCTGCAGCAGGTAGACCTTGAAGCATCAGGGGTTGTATACGAGGTCATGCTGGAATACCTTAAAGCACATTACCACGGATAAGACCATAACAGAACTGGGGCCCCCCTGGAGGGACTGCAGCCCTGGCTAAGGCTGTGTTGGAGCAGGTTTGCTTCTCAAGGGACTGTGGCTGTGGGTAACACCAAGCTGAGCAGGTGTATCTCTGCAGGTATCGTGGGATGTGGAGAAGGACACATTGGAACAGCTGCACCCCAGAGTGACTGTGGCTGTGTATAAGTCCATGCCTGCGTGAGGTATATCCCTCAACAGACTGTGGCTCATAGATAAGGCTACACTCAGAGCTGGAACAGCCCTAAGGGACTACGGTCTTTGGACAAACCCAAGTCTGTGGAGCAGGGCCAGGGGGAGAAGTTCACTGCAATGTCAAACCCTGGGGTCTGGTTCAAAGGAATCAGGGGTTGGGATTGCAATGGAAAAACCTTTAAATTGCTGGAACCCAGAATTCGAGTTGCATGATGTGGAAATTACTGCAGTAGCAGTGCCTTGTTGCTAGCCAGTTTAAGAACAAGTGGAGGAGTTTATTGCGATGTTAATCACTGTAAACTGGCCCAAAGGGACCATGGTGGAGATTGTAATGGAAACACCTTTAAATGGTTGTAATCCATGATTTGAGTTGCATGTTACAGGTATTACTATAGCAGGAACAACCCAAACTGATGGAGGAGAAGCCTTACAAGAAGCAGTCAAGTGCAGCAGTGACTGAACCTAAGCTGCTTTTGGAGCCCAGGAATGCCGCACAGCACCTCTGGTCTCCTGTCCTGACCACCAGAGCAGATGGAGCACCAAGTCTCAGACCAAATGAATTTGGTGGATATTTTGTTGACATTTGTGGTCATGTTACAAACATTTTACAGTGGTGGTCCATAAACTAGGGGAATGGTTGGTGTGGAGGCTGCTACCTGGGGACTGACTGGGCATAAGTCCCTTAGCTGCTTTCACAAGCATCACTTGCCTTTCTCGGTTTTTTGTTTATTTCCCTCTCTGTAATTTTCCTTTCCACAGCAAATTATTATTATTATTATTAATTATAAGGAATAATATTTATAATGATGATTTCTTTGATGTAATTAATGTTATTGTTGTTTTATTTCTATGATTAAACCATTCTTATCTCAACCCATTAATTTTCTTCCTTTTACCCTTTGAATTCTCTTTCTGCAGTGCTGCTGGAGATGGAGTGGGTGAGAAGCTGTGTGGTGTTTATTGACACCTGGGGTTCAACCATAACATTAGTAAATGTCTGACAGTAGCAGTTCTGTAGAAGAATTTCTATTTATGTTTTTATAACTAATGATTCACTTAATTTTTATTAATTTAAACGTTTTCAAATGAGGATTGTGCATGTGTTTTCAAGGGATTTTTAGTAACTTTTGTGGAAAATTTTGTAAAGTTTTGTTTGTAAAGCATAATAAACTGTCATTTCAAGTGGCAAAGTGAGAATTTTTTTAAAAAAAATTTTCAACAGTTTTAAAAAAACATATAATTTCTTATTGGAAGAAAAAATATGCATAGCATTTTTAAGATCCTCTGTATATCCAGAGTTGAAAGGTCTCTAAAAGCAGATTCATGAACCTAGTGCTCTCTGTACACTTAAATGCAGATCCTAACATGCATTCATACTTGGATATGGAGTTCATTGAATTTTTTGTCATATTTTCAGCAGATTATACTAAAATAGTTATTGAATATATCTTTTTACAGTGAGTTGTCAGAAATGGGTTTTGGAAACAGCATATACAGTGGCCAGACCCAGTTTGTTGGACAGCCATAACCAATATGCATAGACAAGGCCAATTAGAGCTCTAGAACGTCATCCAAAGACTGTAGAAGTCAATAGAAATCTTTGGACTGACAACAATGGATGTTGGATGAACCATCCAGCTAAATTGTCAGAGAGGCAATATTAACCTTCTTTGAGCACAAAGACTCCCCAGTAATGTTAAACAATTAATGAAAATTTTCACAACGTAGGCTCATATAAATTAAATTAAAGTTTGTCTGGAATCAGTGCTGAATTAGCAAATCTGAATGGTTTGGACAAGGCAGCCTGCACAGTGGTGCTCACTTGGATCAAGGATGTCTGGCCTGTGTTCTGGTGCAACTCACGAGAATTCACTGAGGAGAAAGTACCACATAACGAGAAATTGAAACATTGGTATAATTGCCAGATGATAACAGCTTGATGGGAATTTCTTTCAAAGCAATGTTCCCTGTGGTGTATTTTATAAAGAAATCTTTGGAGTCCTTAGTGCCTAATGAGGTAAGGCCTCTAAAGAGCGTAATAAATGGTAGAACTGGGCAAAGATAAAAACTGAAGTTCCCTCAGATAAGGCTCCTGTTTATAAGCTCTCCTGCAGTTCAGAAGTTAGTCTCTCTGAGAAACTCATTTGTAACCCCATAGAAAAATCCATGTATGGAGGTGTATGGCACTTGTAGGCAAGAGGTGTTTAGGAAATTCTCAGAAATACAACTGACTTCAAAGTCAGCATGGGGATAAGTGGGATAAATAGCCTACCTTCTGGTAACATATAAATAGCATGTTGAACAAATTTAATTAAATTATTTTTCCATTTTGAATAGATTCAACTATATGGTGTTAGGTTTTTGCCTTGAAGAATTAAATACATTGTTTTCTTCAAATTTCATTTCTCTAATATGACAAAAAATTTGAATATCGCATGATCACATACAAGATATATCCACACAGATCCGGAACAGAATAAGCATGACTAGAATACTTAAACAAAACTTTTCAAAAGTTTTAAAACTGCTGTTTCTTAACCACATATATTCCAGATAAACTGTGTACATCTAACAAAAAGGGTGAAATACAAGAATACTACATCTATATAATAGGAAATATGTATGTTAATACATATTTCGGCTCAATATTAAAGAATGTGTAATGGTTTGAAAACAAACCAGAGCGAGATCCCAAGTCAGGGTTAAAATTTAATAGGGAAAATAAATAATTAAAAAAAAATAAGTGAAATAATACAAGGGAAAAAGGAAAAGAAAAACACAAAGTCAGATACAACCTGACACCCTATTAGGGTGGTGGTAGTAGTCCAGATGAGGTAGTTCAGTCGAATTGGTGATCCTATGGGAAGTCTAGTCTCCAGCTGAAGGTCCAGTGGTAGCTCTTGTCCTCCAGGAATCCAGTAGACAGCCCCCCATGGCGTTCAGAAGCCCAGATTTATCTGGGATGGAATGCTTGATTCCCCCCTCTGGGCGGAGCCTCTCACAATGGGATGATGAGTCATGAGGCCAGGTGTTGATGGGCTCGTTAACAGCAGATAGTCCGGGGGGGGGGGGAGTTACTGCTGAGTCATGCGGCAGAACATTAATGGGCCATTAGCAGAACAATAGCCTGGAGGGAGGAGGCAAGGAAACACTGCCCCACCTGGTTTCAACGGCTCATGAGGGTGGTAATAGAATACACTGCAACCCAGGACATTATCCACCCCTTATTCTATTACCATCTACCTCATCCCACATCAATGCCTTGAACTCTACACACACACACCCCCCCATATATATACAATAAAAAACCCTACATACAGTTCTCACCTAAGATTAGGTCTCCTTGTGGTACACAACGGGTTTCCCCATCTTTCTGCATTACCCACCAAGTGTGACCAGGTCCTTGAGCAAAGACAATCCCACGGATGGGTTTGCCTTTGCCTGAGGTGGGATTAATCCAGTCTTTCCTAAAATACCTCTCATGTGTACCACAGGGACTCTATCTCCATCTACTGTGTGCAAGGGTTCCGACTGGGCGGGACCAGCTCGATTGATGGACCCTCGGGTATTGACCATCCAGGTGGCCTTTGCTAAGTTTGCTTCCCAATTCTTGAAGGTCCCCCCACCAAGTGCCTTCAAGGTGGTTTTAAGTAGTCCATTGCAGCGTTCAACTTTCCCGGCAGCTGGTGCATGATAAGGGATATGATAGATCCATTCAATACCGTGTTCTCTGGCCCAGGTACTTATGAGGCTGTTCTTAAAATGAGTCCCGTTGTCTGACTCGATCCTCTCAGGGGTGCCGTGTCTCCACAGGATTTGCTTTTCCAGACCTAAGATAGTATTCCGGGCAGTAGCATGAGGCACAGGGTAGGTCTCCAGCCATCCAGTGGTTGCTTCCACCATGGTCAGCACGTAGCGCTTTCCTTGACGGGTTTGGGGAAGGGTGATGTAGTCAACTTGCCAGGCTTCCCCATACCTGTACTTTGACCATCGTCCACCGTACCACAGAGGCTTCACCCGCTTGGCCAGTTTGATTGCAGCACAGGTCTCAACTGTGGATGACCTGTGAGATGCTGTCCATGGTCAAGTCCACCCCTCGGTCACGAGCCCATCTGTAAGTTGCATCTCTCCCTTGATGACCAGAGGCATCATGGGCCCAACGAGCAAGAAATAATTCCCCTTTGTGCTGCCAGTCCAGATCCACCTGTGATACTTTTACCTTGGCAGCTTGGTCCACCTGCTCGTTGTTACGATGCTCTTCATTAGCCCGACTCTTGGGTACGTGCGCATCCACGTGTCGAACTTTCACAGTCAGCTTTTCTGCCCGGGCAGCAATGTCCTGCCAAATCTCAGCGGCCCAGATGGGTTTTCCTCTGCGCTGCCAGTTGGCCTTTCTCCAGCGATCCAACCATCCCCACAGCACGTTTGCTACCATCCAGGAGTCAGTGTAAAGGTAGAGTCTTGGCCATTTCTCTCGTTCAGCAATATCCAAAGCCAACTGGACAGCTTTAAGCTCCGCGACCTGACTCGATCCTCCTTGTCCCTCGGTAGCTTGTGCAACTCGTCGCATGGGGCTCCATACTGCACCTTTCCATTTCCGGTCTGTGCCTACAATTCGGCAGGAACCATCGGTGAAAAGGGCATAACGTCTTTCACTCTCTGGCAGCTCGTTATATGGTGGGGCTTCCTCAGCACGCGTCACTTGCTCCTCTGCTTCTTCTGAAGATAATTCAAAAGTCTCACCTTCAGGCCAGTTTGTTATGATTTCCAGTATCCCAGGGCGATCTGGGTTTCCAATACGGGCGCGCTGTGTGATGAGGGCAATCCATTTGCTCCACGTGGCGTCAGTGGCATGGTGGGTAAAGGGAAGCTTTCCTTTAAACATCCACCCCAGCACCGGTAGTCGGGGTGCCAGGAGGAGTTGTGCCTCTGTGCCAATTACTTCTGAGGCGGCTTGGACTCCTTCATAAGCTGCCAAGATTTCCTTCTCTGTGGGAGTGTAGTTGGCTTCAGACCCTCTGTAACTTTGGCTCCAGAATCCTAGTGGTCGGCCTCGAGTCTCGCCAGGCACCTTCTGCCAAAGGCTCCAGGACAGACCATGGCTCCCAGCTGCGGAGTAAAGCACATTCTTTACCTCTGGTCCTGTCCTGACTGGGCCAAGGGCTACTGCATGAGCGATTTCCTGCTTGATCTGGGCGAAGGCTTGCTGCTGTTCAGGGCCCCAGTGGAAATCGTTCTTCTTGCGGGTAACCATGTAGAGAGGACTCACAATCTGGCTGTATTCAGGAATGTGCATCCTCCTAAAGCCTATGGCGCCTAGGAAAGCTTGCGTCTCCTTTTTGCTGGTTGGTGGAGACATTGCTGTGATCTTATTGATAACCTCGGTAGGAATCTGACGCCGTCCATCTTGCCACTTCACTCCCAGGAACTGGATCTCTCGAGCAGGTCCCTTGACTTTGCTCTTCTTGATGGCAAGACCAGCTTCCAGGAGAATCCGGATGATTTTCTCTCCTTTCCCAAATACTTCTGTTGCTGTGTCCCCCCACACAATGATGTCATCGATGTACTGTAGATGTTCTGGAGCCTCACCCTTTTCCAGTGTGGTCTGGATCAGTCCATGGCAGATAGTGGGACTGTGCTTCCACCCCTGGGGCAGTCGGTTCCAGGTGTACTGCACGCCCCTCCAGGTGAAAGCAAACTGAGGCCTGCACTCTGCTGCCAGAGGAATGGAGAAAAAGGCATTGGCAATATCAATGGTCGCATACCACTTTGCTGCCTTGGATTCCAGCTCGTACTGAAGTTCCAGCATGTCCGGTACAGCAGCACTCAGTGGTGGTGTGACTTCATTCAGGCCACGGTAATCCACCGTCAGTCTCCATTCTTCACTGGACTTACGCACCGGCCATATAGGGCTGTTAAAGGGTGAGTGGGCCTTGCTGACCACCCCTTGGCTCTCCAGTTCCTGAATCATCTTATGGATGGGGGCCACAGAGTCTCTGTCGGTGCGGTATTGCCGGCGGTGCACTGTTGCTGTAGCGATTGGTACCTGCTGTTCTTCAATTCTCAGTAGTCCTAGAGCAGACGGGTCGTCTGAGAGACCAGGCAGGGTATTCAGTTGTCTTATGTCTTCTGTCTCTACGGCTGCTATTCCAAAAGCCCAGCGATGTCCCTTTGGGTCTTTGAAATATCCATTCCTGAGATAGTCTATGCCGAGGATGCATGGGGCCTCTGGACCAGTCACAATGGGGTGTTTCTGCCACTCCTTCCCAGTTAAACTCACTTCAGCTTCCAGTACAGTCAGCTGCTGGGATCCTCCTGTCACCCCAGAAATAGAAATGGATTCAGTCCCCACATACCTGGATGGCATTAGAGTGCATTGAGCGCCGGTATCAACCAAAGCCGTGTATCTTTGTGGGTCAGACGTGCCAGGCCATTGGATCCACACAGTCCAATAGATCTGGTTATCGCTTTCCTCTCCCTGGCTAGAGGCAGGGCCCCTCTAATCCTGGTTGTGGTACACGATGCTCTCTTCCTGTGAATGTGCTCCTGAGGTCCCTTCAAGAGGATCAGTCATACTGTCATTCCCATGCCGTCTGGGGTTCTGTTCACAAGAGACTGGAGCAGTGTTGAACCTAGATGAGCCTCCTGAGGTGGATGTCTCTTTTTTCAATTCGCGTACCCGGGCTGCTAAAGAGGAGGTGGGTTTCCTATGCCACTTTCTCATGTCTTCTCCATGCTCTTGTAGAAAAAACCAGAGGTTACCTCGCGGAGTTTGTCTTCTTTCCCTGGCTGGGGAGTGTTGGCTCCTGATGGCAGAGACCCTTGTTGGTTCCGGTGAGGCACGGTAAATTCCCTCTTTGAGCTCTTTCCTTAGTTTCCGGTGGCCCTCTTCGATCAAGCTCCGGACTTGTTCGGCCAGCGTTGTTTCCACCGATGAGACGTGGGTGTGCAGTGGGGCAGTGACAGTGTCCTCGTAGATTCTCAGTTTGTTGGCTAACACGCCCACCTTGTCCTCTCCTTCCCTCCACTGCAGTGTTGCCAGGTAACGAGAGTATATCTCTGGTCCGAGCCGTGCAAATCTTAGCCACATTTGTGAAGTGCACTGGACATTATCTGGGCTCTTAGGGAATCTCTCGTTTTCTGAGAAAATGATCTCTAACACAGCCAATTCCCTCAGGCATCGGATACCTTGTTCTATCATGCTCCATTTTCCTTGGTGCATCTGGAGGTCTTCTTTACAGAGGTATCTGTCCCGTACACTCGCCAGTAATCGCCGCCAGAGGCTGAGAGCTTCCTGGGTTCTTCCAATCCCCTGGTCAATGACCACATCCCGGGACAGAGATCCCAGCTGCCTGGCCTCACTTCCGTCCAGAATGGTGTCATTGGCTGCAGCGTCCCAGATGCGGAGCAGCCAGGTCAGGATGGACTCGTTCGCCTGACGGGTGAATTCCCTCCTTAGGTCCCGCAGCTCCCCCAGGGACAGGGAGCGAGTGATAATCTCCGGCTCTGTCTCTTCAGCTGGGTGCGATGGTCCTGCCACATCCTCGTCAGTCACTATGCAGACTGATTTGCTCTTTGATTTCTTTTTCTGGACGGGGGCAACTGCGACTGGCTTCGGCTGTTCTGGTTCAGCAATGGTCTGTGGTGAGACGTCGCCTGCTCTGTTGGTTCTCTTCTCCTCCTCCTCAAGAAGACGCTGTACCACACAAAGTATTGTTCTGTTCCTCAGCATGATGTACACAGTGCTGGTCATAGAGAAAAAAGAAAACAGGATTGACAGGAAGATTATACCATCCTTAACATCCAGTGAGAACTCAATATTGTCAAAAACAGCTGTGCCTGGCCTGAAAGGCTGGAAGAAACCGCTCTCTCCTCCTACCCCCAGAGGCTGGGTGCGACTGCTGAGGAGTTCCCAGACGTAGCAGCTCAGACTAGGCCAGGCAGACATAATTGAGTATATATTCCGAATGGCAGTCATCGCCTCACTGGTTATCATGCAATAGGCATAGTAAACCAATAAAGCAATTCTCATGCCATTCCCTGGTCGCAACAGGAGCAAAACAACAGGCAAATAGTTTCCCAGGTGTGGAAAAATATAGAGAGCAAGATACAGCACCCACATAGACAAGCTGAGCATCATGGTGATACGATTTCTGTAATAAAGAATTATATTTCTGATCTTCCCTCAGGTCGGGCCCCACATTGTGCGCCAAAAGATGTAATGGTTTGAAAACAAACCAGAGCGAGATCCCAAGTCAGGGTTAAAATTTAATAGGGAAAATAAATAATTAAAAGAAAATAAGTGAAATAATACAAGGGAAAAAGGAAAATAAAAAAACAAAGTCAGATACAACCTGACACCCTATTAGGGTGGTGGTAGTAGTCCAGATGAGGTAGTTCAGTCGAATTGGTGATCCTATGGGAAGTCTAGTCTCCAGCTGAAGGTCCAGTGGCAGCTCTTGTCCTCCAGGAATCCAGTAGACCACCCCCCGTGGCGTTCAGAAGCCCAGATTTATCTGGGATGGAATGCTTGATTCCCCCCTCTGGGCGGAGCCTCTCACAATGGGATGATGAGTCATGAGGCCAGGTGTTGATGGGCTCGTTAACAGCAGATAGTCCGGGGGGGGGGGAGTTACTGCTGAGTCATGCGGCAGAACATTAATGGGCCATTAACAGAACAATAGCCTGGAGGGAGGAGGCAAGGAAACACTGCCCCACCTGGTTTCAACGGCTCATGAGGGTGGTAATAGAATACACTGCAACCCAGGACAGAATGCTAAGCACAAAGGTGGTTTGAAGAGTTTCACATAACAGCCTAACAAGTTAAGTCCGAAGTCTATATTTTCCTGACAGAAGAGGCCAGGCTTCAGGTAATTTTCTGTCCAGTATGCAAAGTTCCTAAGAGGAAATGATTTATTTTTGCGCACCTTCACTGCATCTTTCCAAATAAAAGAAAGATTTGATACAGCTAAAATTATGCATATTCATTCATAACTACTGAGAAATTAAACATTTTGCTTAAAATATTCTAAAGGTAATTAAAAATAAAAATAATGTCATAATTTTATATCTTGGACAAAACCCCATGTGAAACCAAGTGTCCATGTTCTGGAGAGCTCTGTTTCATCTTATGCTTACAATTTTAAGCCTTTTCTTCTAAACACTGGAAATAATTAGGAATTAATATCAATTGAAACAACAGAAAAAGATAGGTAGATGTTCTTTGCTGTCACATTAGATATTTTAGGTATGCCTCTACCTTTTTTAGGTATGTTTTTTGCAGTTTTAAAATAGTACTCACAAGGAGGAGAAAATAATTAAAATATTTGGAATATACTCATTAATCTCTGCTTTAACAATATCACTCACTCCCTTTACTATAAATGGTAGAAAGATTTTAAGAGGAAAATGTTAAGCTTGACAGTAATATAATTATATTAAAGATTATAAAAGTCATTTTTTCTGAGTAAAAATACAAAAATCACAAAGACGAGTGTAAGGTTTTAGGATTTGAGGTTTGTGTTTTTTGAATCTGAGCCTGTTTTTTGATGACAAAAAAGACACATGGCAGAAACTGGACAGTTCACTTGTCCCTCTGCCACAAACTGACTGCAGCACTGTAGGAGAAGTTGTTTTCTAGCTAAAGCTGACAGAAGGCTGTGATAACGTCATGTCAGCCAAGTTAAACAAAAAACAGAGAAGGGAAATAGAAATGAGAAGGAATTACACAGGGAAATAAAAAGACATAGGGAGAACCTAACAGGAGGGATATATGCTTCAGTCAGTGCTGAAGCTCAGAGTTCCGGCCAAGGCTATGTGAACAAGGACAGCTCAACAGACCAAAACTGGAGAATCTAGAGATTGTTTTTGCATTACTAGAGGAGAGGTCATTAAATGGATTGATCAGTTGGAAATTAAAAGTTGACATAACTTTGAGACTACTGGGTCTATAAATACTCTAAATCAGGGTTTCTAGACTTTTTTCAGTTATCAGCTCATGTTGAAATAATGAATAACCGTTCATAACTCTCTCCAACCTTTAGGTTTAGACTTCTTTTATGGTTGGTTTCTGCCTGAAGGTGAATTTATCCATTCATGGAGGAAAGGTTATTTAGCATAGATGGAGACCACTCTAGATGTTATGAATAATAGACATATGAGATAGTGATTTTCATGTTAATGTTATATCTGACCTACATTCTTGTTTTACATAAAATTGTCAGAATGCTCTGGGTCATAAGCTAGTCACCACAGAGTTTTTTAAAATATTCTGGCTCTATGGAACTGTGTGGATCCTGGAGATTCAAAGACATACTGCAGTTTTCTTTGGCATCAGAGCTAAATTGATCAGTGAGGCTTTCAAGTGCTGTTAAGAATCAAAATATATTTGTATTGAACTTTGTGCATGGGATTACATTTAGCCTCTAACGATACAGGGCTAGGAATATCTCCTATTTGCAGCTTCCCAACACATGTCATGTGTGTAGACTCGTGAGAACTCCTCTACGCAGATTCTCATTTTTAGTTATTCTGCAATCAGAAAATCCTCATCACTAATGAATATGCCTAATTTACATTAAAAACACATTTTAGTCTCTGATCATCATCTATATTTCAATTCTGAGTTAACCATTAATTCTGAGAGAAACTTAAAAGTGTTGTATTTCGGTTTCATTTAAATCAGGGGGGGAAAATACAGATCACAGTGCCCTTTACAGTGCTTTAAATAGGAAGCTAGGACAAAAGAACATATTTTGTTGGAGAATTTCCTTTGTCTAATCCAAGACCTTGCCATAACTACCATCCCTATGATGTCCACATATGCAACACATTTTCTAGGAGACAATAGCACTAAAAAAGGGGATGATGGGAACAGAATAGATGGGCAGAACAGAATTTTTCACATAAATAGGAGAAATTCTGGACCTTTTTTTTTCACAGGGAGGACACAGACAAGATCAAGCCCCTTTCTCTAACCTTTTTCACAGGGAACCCTTACTGTAATGCACTATGAATTCCTGTAAAATGCTTTCCTGCTTGAGACAGGATTTAGGCTGCTCTTTTCAAGAACCACTTTCAGAGATGGCTTGAGTAAGGGTAGTAGTACTGGCAGGGTACAGAACTGGAGGGACTTTCTTATAAACACTTTTTTTAGGGTGAGTTAGCCACCTTTATTTACAAAACCAAGGGAGTTGAAGGAGAAAAATTACAAGGAAACACGGTTTTAAACGGAAATAAAAATCAAGAAGTTATAAAATGTGATCATCGTGCTCTGGAAAAAAAGATGAATTAGAATGCCAACTGCCTTTTTGCACTTTGAACTCTCAATGCAGTGAACTGTTTGTTACATTATTAAATTGTCTTACAAAGCCTTTGAAGAAACTCAGAAGATGAAGACAGAAAAGAAAGGGAATACATTTGAAATTGTAACTATCACCGAGGACTTGACAGTTATATGTAATGGAGTATTTCCAATGTATTTTAGACTGTTTTCTCTTCTCACAAGTGGTCTGCAATTTTTTTTATCATGCTATTTCTTTTTTGTAAACATAGGTGTTCATTAAAAACTTTGTTTTAAGGAGGTCTGACTTTTGCTCCATAGTTGAAAATCTCTCCTCAGCAGCTTCTATCCATCCCTCTCAGGCAGCACAAAGTTCCTAAGCAGCAAATTTGCATGGTATAACTTTGCTGTCCTGCCCTCATATCTTCTGTATGTGTTGATACATTTCAATCAAATGGGACAAATTTTAAAAGCCACAGAGTTGTGCAGTTTCTTCCAGCTTTGTGAGAGGAGGGAAGCAAAGGGAAAGACTATGTGTGGTGCCCTCTTTGTTAAAGAGCAGGAAATCCTAAGTCTCCACAAATCCAAACTTCATCAGCTCAGTTGCAATACATATATAGAATTATTTATGCATACATAACTGAAGAAATTATAGGTTTTATATGAATCAATAACCTTGATAAGAGTGAGACCTTTGACCATACATACACTGCCTTTCACTAAAATATTTCCAGATCTTTTTTTTGGAAACAGTTTAATACTACTGGGAAACTGCTTAAACAGTCTTATTAGGTAAAAAAGATACTTACTCTTCTGATGCATCTTTTTTAACTACAATGAAGTTTCTGACTCCTTGATTCCTTCTGTCTCTGAAGAGTACCGTGCAGAACTGAATATATGCAAGCTTTTCTAGAGAAGATCACTTGTGAACACAGCTATCTTAGCTTTAGCTAACTAGTTCCTCAAAATACAGTCTTCACTAAGCAGAGGAAAGGAAAGTCAAGTTGTTTTATATAAGAGTTCTGTAAATGTTAGTGCACTCTGCTTCACTGTGCTGTAATGCTACTCCATTGATATGTATACCACCACAATTTACAGCTGGATTTAATAGCTTTTCTCTGACTCACAATAAATTCAATTAATGATACTAATCTCAAAGTAAGGAACTGTTCAACATAGTAGATGGTGATACAATCTAAAAGTGAAGTTTCAATCTAAAGTACATGCTCACGTAGCAAAGTCAATTTAAGGACATAGATCCCTCTGGAAATATTTAGTGCACTCAGTGCTCTGAATTAGGCAAGAGATTCCTGTGACTGTCAAATTAACACCATCGTGAAACGTGTGTGAGCACTCCAAGTTTTGCAATGAGTCTTCCTTCTGAGATTCCAGGGAACATAATTCAATAAAGTTGTATTTCTTGAGAGAATGAACAACTGTTCTCCAACTACTGTTGGAGAACAAGATCTGTTGTTTATTTTAAACTAATCTAATTATTTTTGACCCTTCTTTTTATGCTTTTTAGGATGATCAAAGAGGTTATGTGTTCAGATTATTAAGCATTCAAATCTCTATAAATTCTGGAGGAAACAAGGAAGAGCAACAAGTCTTTGGAAGCAATTTCACTTTTGAATTTTAAAATATACTCCCAAATCTAGTATGTTTTATCACCACAAATGTATTCTATCCCTTAGTTTATTTAATAAACTAAATTATCAGTTCTGTCTGCAGACTAGAACACGGACGAAGGAATGAAGGACAAGTACAAAATAAAGGAGTCCAGAGGCCAGGAAAAAAGAACTATGAAGTATATTTAAAATACACAAATACAATTTTAAATAGTGTAAGGTGAATAATGTAGTTATTGCTGGGTTTATTTTTATATTATGGAAATCAATACTGACAAGATATTCCTTACATTTAAAGAGGAGAAACCAGTTTAATCATAGGGTTACGAAAGTTCTATGATTGTGCTGAATTTTAAGACTATGCTACAGCATACTATAAATATTTTAGTGGTATATATCAGTATCATTACTTAGACATGCTGTTCTCAAATGAGGCTTAAGAATTACTATTCTGTCTTGACGCAGTGCTTTCACATGTGTGGAAGGCAAACACCAGATGATCATTTAGATACACAGTGATGCAGCAATGCAAATATTTAAACAGACTGATAGAGGAGTATAAAAGTGCAAGGTAAATGTGTTTTTTCACTCAGGTCAACTAGAAGTCCATTAAAGATTAATCTATTAATATAAAACCAGCAAGTACTGATGACAATACAAAATAGACTACTAGCTGCTGTACAAATATTTCATTACACATTAGTACTGAGCAATTAGCATAAAGATGTTTTACTGTAACTACTCCACTCCCTCACCAGTGCTGCTATACCATCATGCAAGTGAGTATAAAATCTAAATTAGATTAATCCAACATGTGGCAACCAAGCAGTTTATAGTGGAATGAGAAAGAGACAGAAAAGTGAGTTTAAAAGACATTCTGTCATGCAGAAAGTTTTTAATAAAATGTTGAAATGGCATTTGACTACATGGTGAATGAAGTTGTTGCAGATATGGAGACTGATTGATAGAAATGTACTCTTTTTAGCATAAAACTAACTCAAATAAATTATCTTGGAGTAGAAAGAGAACGCTAAGTATCTTGTAATATAGAGAAGATATCATGCATAAGTCAAAGGCAATAGTGGCAATGATGTGAGGGAACTGGAATAAGTCTGTAAATCCATAGGAGATAGAAAGCAGGGAAGAAAACAAAAGAAACCTGAGCTGGGTAATGAAGAAGTAAAGAATGTGTCTCGTGTCATCTGCGCAGTGTAAGACACTTCCTACCCAAAAAAGATATATATGTAGAACCTGGAATAGATGAGGCTGTGTTTGGGCAATGAAAAGTTACAACAGCCTGTATTACAGTTTTTCTGTGGCTTTTCTTCTTCTATTTTGGCTTCCTGGGCACCTTAGAGAATGCAGCAGGTCAGGAGTGTGAGGAGCTGTGCGTGAATTGCCGTCCCAATGGTAGTCCCTGCAGCATGAGTGCTCCCAGCAGATTTCTTCTGAGGCGCTCTAGGGAATGCATCTTCTCTCTCCTTCTCAAAATTGAAAGCAAAACAATGTGACAATGTGCTTATTGCACAGGAGGATGTTCATATGGAATCTCACGTTTACCCAATGTGTGCAAGAAGCCAGTTACTAATTTTTTTTCTTTATTTTTTTCCTGTAGACCTTAATATCAGGAAACATTCGCTGCATCTCCAGGGGAAAGGCTAAACCCTCAACATGTTCTCTCAACTTTTCTTTGTTCTACTTTTCATTCTCTCCCTCCTTTAACTGATTGTGTCTTTGTGGTATGAGCGCTTTCTGTTTTATATCTGTAAGTGCAGAAATATGGATGGAATCTTACCCCAGATGCTCAATTTTTTGAACTCCATAGTTTCAAACTTCCTGTTGATGCAGAAGCAAGATCTTGTCAGTAGTGCCAATTTGTCAGAAACAGTGATGCATTTGGTCTCAGATAGATAAAGTGTCCAGCAAACCAAGCAAACCACAAGCAGATTTTTGTAGGGGTGGTGGTGCAGGCAGTGTGTTGTTTTCAGTTTTGTTTTCTGGGAAAACAGCTAATTTCCCAATGCAAAGGCTGGTGCTCCAGCTTTCAGGGCTAATGGCTCAGGCTGCCCTGTTGCCTCTAAGACACATGAACATGGTTGCAGAGAGCCACAATGCTTGTGAGTGTGAGAGGATGCCAGGAGATGCACTGCCACACTGTCCCAGGCAGAACATGATAACCCCAGGATCTCCAGGCACTCTGCTCACTGTTCAGGACATCTCAGGGCATTTTTCTGTTCTTCTTGGCTTTAGGGAACAGAATGTGTTAAAATACCCAGACCAATACATTTCTTATAGCCATGTGTAGCATCAGTAGCATCAGTCAGAACACATTCAAAATGCTTTTAAGAAGTTTATTTATAACAAGACCTGGATATGAGTTTTTCATTGAAACTTCACAACAGGAAATGTAGCTTCTGGAAAACTGATTTTTTGTGAGAAGCCTTGTATAATACCGAAAGACATATTTTCTTTTTGAAAATTAGCATAGGCTTAATTTAACTCTTACTTGAGCCAAAGCAGACAATTTTTATTTAGCACAAGGATTTCAAGGAACAGGCTATGTATCCTCACAGCACATGGATTCTCTTATAAAGCAAGAAATCCCTCTTGTCCCATTCCTTCATATGCAGCAGTATCCCTACAGTACTGTGTCTCCTGTAATGTCCCTCAGAGTGCAAAGTTTGACATGAATATTATCTCACAGGGCAAGGAGGTTTGCAAGCAGTCTGGCCCTACAGAACATACTGCACGTGAAGTACACCACAGCAAAACAAAGTTTCATTTCTTAAGTGATTCACATCACGGTGCTTCAGGCCATTCCAACAAACCAGAATGAAACATTGCAGTTTTAGTAATGCTGAAATACTCACATTCAAAAATGCAGTGAACAGTCTGGATCTTATGGAACACTATAATATGAAAAAATACTATTTTTTTTCTCTATCAAGAGCTCAAAGTAAACTTGCACTAATATAGAATGTAAGTGAAATGGTTCTCATTGAAATTTGTTTTGGGCTAAAAATCTATTTTTTACTCTGTTTTTTAAATTCACTTCTGCTCATTTATTATAATTCCCTTACAAAATATTTAATTTCAAGTTTGTTTTATCCTGTTAAGCATTTGAATAATCTGAACATTCATGTGATGGAAATGAAAATAAACTTTAAAATATACGTGAAATTATTCTGGTAATGGGACACTTTTTTTCAACATTTCTTCCTGTGCTTCTTTTAGTCCCACACTCCTAAACTAATAAACCAAGGAAAAGCAGATTTCATATTAGTTAGTGGGTTAGAGAGAAAGAAGATTTTAAACACATATCCTGATTTCTCATCATTGCAAATACTGTAAAAAGTATGGGTCTTGAGCAAATATAGATTCTCTGTAAAATGCCAGCTTGCTAGTTCCTGGTTCATTTGGTGGCTTTTTAATATTCTGTTTGGTTTTTGGTTTTGTTTTTCCTTAAAAGGTAGGGGCATTTAGAGAAATTAGAAAGGATTAGATTCAGGGAAGAAATGAAAGGAAATGAAATTTAAATAAAGAAAAGAAAATGTTGCCAAAATGAGTAAAAATTAATAGTGTAGCAATTCATTTAGGGCATATGGCAAAAAGTATGTTCATATCTGTGTTCCAGTTTATTTCTTTTGTGATCTTATTGTAGCACTTACTTCCTTTTCTATGTACACTAGATAATACATTCAAATTTAAACTTATTTTCAGTCCTAGCCTACATTTTACAACCTAATTTCTAGGTTTGCACTAATGTAATTAATATCCTGTGAAGTTCTTTGTCTTGTGTTTTTCAACATATTAGAACATACTAGAAGTATTTTATGTATAGATGTCTAGCAACCAACAAAAAAAAAAAGAATATAAATTTACTTTTTGGGTGAATTTGCAAACGCTAGTATGTGTCAATGGATACATCAGCTAGTAAAAATATATTTTACAAGCATTTCAACTATTTGTGAAAAAGGTAAAATAACGTTAAAATTTCAAAACAAATTTTATGCTAGCTTTAAGATATCTTTTTCATACTGAGATTTCAGAAAGTGCTGCCAAAGGAAATCTACAGATCAGGACTAAAAGTTGTCTTCTTTCTATTCCATGAACTAGTTGTTTAAAGACATTTTTTGTTCCTCAAAATGCATATTTCCCATGGCTGAATTTTATTTAATTTTATTTGTTCTAGTAAATTCTAGCCACTTCTTAAAAGTTTTGTCTAACCTTTCACTGGAGAGTATCTCAGCTACTTGGTGAGTCTGCAGCAGGGGGTGTTTGGTGAGGGAAAGCAGGGGCAGCAAGGTGGAGAAGAGCCACAGGGACTGCATACAGCTCCTGATGTAATAAAGGAGAAATTTAATTAAAATACACCTGCTGTATGTAGTCTGCCAGAATTTAATTATACTAAGAGGCCTATTCTTATGGATGAGAATAGCTATTCTCCTTATTTTTAACTAGGTAAAGCACAATAATTCAAACCTGTCCATTGTCCTTTAAAGTTCAGAGCCTCACCATTTGTCACAGCCAGCTTTAGTAAAGGTGCTGTGTCACAGCACACAGCACTGAGGGATCTTGATTTAGACCCTTTGTTTTAAGGAGATTCTCAGTCCTTAAAGTACAGATAGGCTAAAGAAATCCAAGGATTAATTCATTATTTGACTTTTCCTTTCATAATAACACACACTTTTCTTACTTGTCTATCTATTCCCTGGAGGTCTCCTATCTCTGCTTTTTAGGTCAGGCAATGCAAGTCTAGTGTTGCTTTTAACACTTTTGGTGCTTGAGATTACCCTTGGCTAAATTCAATGTGACAGTGATAATCAATGCATGTGATAAACTCCAATTTGGCAGATATGACAGATGTTGAGGTAAAAACCTTTAAAGCACAAGGAATAAGGGGTGAACAAGGACTGGATAAGACAAAGCATTTTTCACAATCTTCTCCTTCTTAGTGTTTTTTCTACCAAATCCTGCTGACATCAAAACCAGGACTGCAAATCTTTGAAGTATGACCCAATTCATACTCTGGAATTTCAAGGTTTTTTTTATCTAGTGTGTCAGAAGACTAGAAAAATAAGAAAAGGTGATGTGTCATAGAAGGTGACAGGAAAGGAGATACCAAAAAACTTCTTAGTAACTTGGTAATTGATATTACTTCACATATAAACTTACCTGGCATAATGCAGAATATGCTAATATATTTCCTGTACAGTTGAATAAACACCTTTTCAGCAGTATATATACCTTTGAAAGTAACAAATATCAATTTAAATAGCTAACATCTATACTTGGAAAAAAACCTAGGGAAGAGAAAAATGCAGTTTAACAGTGGTAATGTGTGAGTAAAGTATAAGTGAATTGTCGGGGCATCACATAAACAGTGCTAATGAGGTAGAATACATCTTGCTGTAACACTGGTGGAGTCCAAATATCTTTTACATTAGCATATCAAATGTCACTCCACTCCGGTATTTACATCTAGACAAACCTCAGTCTATGATAAGTAATGACTTCTTTGTTCAGTCTCTTCTTAATACCTGCTGGAAAAAGTTATGATGGGATTAACTCGTCCCCGTGTCCTCCATGTCTCATTATAGCAGTGTAAGTCTCTAAAAGAATTATGTCCTTTAAAAAAAACCCAAACAACCCTTTCAGATTAACACAAATAATGAAGTTTTCATGTGGTTGCCAGTGCCAAGTAAGGTTCAAGGGTCATATTCTTGTCTCCTGCCCCACCTTCAAACCCGTTAGACCTGTCTAACACAGGTTAGGCTTGTAGGCTTCCCTGTACAGTAATGCAAAGAAGTGGTGTATTTTCTTCTATAGAGTCTAGGTGCAGTATTTTCCATCCCACACAGAACTGAAATCTCCTTAGGGTGACAGTTTATCCACTGCAGGAATCTAAACCCCTTGTGAGCTAAATTATGTTGTTAATCATCTCTCCTTTGCTTGGTAATCCGTGACTACTCACTACTCATTGGACTCACCAGCCAGTGCTACCCAAGGGCTAGATCTTGTCATTAAAAGTGACTGTAACAGTTGCTGTTACAGTTCTACTCAGTTCCACTCAACAACTAATATGTCTAGATTTAAATTTAAACTTCTTGATTTACTATGTTCTGATCCCATGAAAATCTTAGACTAATCTGGTCTCTAAGGATGCTTCAATGAGATGAACAGATAATAACATAAAGAAGTGGAAACAATACACATTAAGTTAAATCTTGATACAAGCTCAGCTGCCTACAAAACAAATCCTTTCTAAATCATATTATTTAGTTACTTTTGTATTTTCTATATGGCGGTATTATCCTAACAAAAAATACTACTCTGCGGTTACTACTTTTGTTCAATTATTTCCCTACAGGCAAAAATCTGCCCGTATCAGGAAAGGCACCCAATGAATTCTCACAGTAATCCTCATATGATGTAAAGAACAATGCCCTTCTTGCTCTTAACAGGACGTTAAATCCCAAACTTGGAAAAGTGCAGGAGGAGATATCCATGCCCAAAGCTCAGCTAGCATCCTTTTGTCGCAGACAAGTCTCAGAAAGACCAGTTGCACACATAAAGCTCTGTCAAGGAGTTAAGCCAATGTATTCACAGTGCAGAAGTCTAGCAGTCAAGGATTCTTAGGAAAGCAAGAAAACTCAGCCTTTTCTTTCATTTTCTTGTTTTGATACACATCTCCTTTAAGCTCCAGAAAGCAAACAAACAGACAGACAAAACAGGCTAATTACTTTCCAGTAGTGTTCTGCACAGCATAATTCCTCCAGAGGCAATACAGAGTGCTCAATTTATTTGGAAGGATGTGCTCAGGAGCTGAGGCTTCTCTCTTGTCATAACCACTGCAGTACATGTATTCTGAACACACAGGTGGGACACTGAAGCTTTATGTTAGATTGCAGTAACCACGAACCAGACCTATCAACTTTATATCAAGAAAACATTGTTATGAAGCTCTGGAAAATTGAAAAAAAATCAAGATTCCATTTTCTTATTGTTAAAAACAGTGTTTTATTAGAATCAGTAGGTTAGTCTTGACTAGGCTTTGTAGGTTACTCATCTCTGTAGTGTTAAACCAGTTTATGCTAGTTCAGGATCTTCCTCAGCAGACAAGGTTTCTAGATTTCTTAGGCTGATTTAAACTTCCAGATTATAACAGGTAGGCAATCAGCTTTTTGGTAGAGAATGCCTTCTGTATATGTATCATACAACATGGAGAATTAGTAAAAGGCTTTGGAAATGACAAGGACAAGGTACCGAAAGCATGGATATATCTTCATGCCATAATTACCGGATTCAAAGGTAGTCTGCACTGGTACAAATAGGAACCATAAAACTACTTGTAATAAGAAGTGGTTATAGATACCTACCTCTTTTTTACAGATGTTAACAAAAGCCCAAATGAACAAACCACTAAAAAGATATTTTACTACAATCAAAATTGCTAGAATTCTTGCCTTTCCTTGACCATACATAAATGTTCTTCTCCATCAGTTTCAAAGAACAGTGCATGAAATCAGAGAAGCAACTACATATCCTTAAGGTCTTGAAAAACTCAGTTGAGACATTTAAAAATACATCTCCATATGATACTGAAATTTCATTCAGAGAGTATATAAGACTATGTAAATTGAATGTGAAAATCCTAACTATGCATTTAGGATTATTGCAAGAAAATACCACAGCAGTTGCTGACTTGTAAGGGACATGCATGCTGATTATTAACCCCCTTCCTCCACTAAAACAGGGATTAGGGCCTGTCTGGGCCCTTGTGTGACCAAGAACCCTAAATGTGAGGCTATGGGCATATCTAGAAGTCTGAGATTTTTCTTCCCGTGTTCACTGAAATTTGGAAATGCCATTGGAAGCTTTTTTTCAAGGGCACATTGCTGGGAAATAAAAGTTTCAGGACAAACCCCAGAATGTTTGTTGTAGGATTAATTTTATGCAAGGTTTTGATCATCTCTTGATTGTCTTAACTGAAATCAGACCTTTGATTAATGCTAACTGAATATTTTTAGTATCTAATAATAATTCAGGATTGGGAGGTTCTAGCAAAGCATCTCTACTAGTCATTCTTAGAGGAGATGTGACTTGAACTGTTCACCAATTGCCAGGCTACCTCTCCAAGGTGTGGTACTTCTTAGGTATTCCCTTCTTCTGCAGCCATCACAGGAACATTCCTGCCTGATTTGCACATCCTGGAGGTACACTCAGACGTTTCCTCATTCGGGTACACAACTTCCAGAGGACAGACT
This sequence comes from Monarcha castaneiventris obscurior, assembly GCA_026261815.1. Lineage (NCBI taxonomy): Eukaryota > Metazoa > Chordata > Aves > Passeriformes > Monarchidae > Monarcha > Monarcha castaneiventris. Next base: position 29,206,580 of record JAMPIT010000433.1, read on the forward strand.
TTGTTTGGCCTGTTTAGGAGAGTGGTTGACAGAATCTGTTGGGAGCCAGTCCAGAAGGGCAAAGGAGTCCAGGAAGGCTGGGAATTCCTAAATTCCTCTGAAAGGCACAGAATCAGGCTGTCCCTGTGTACCAAAAGATGAGTTGATGAGCAAGAAACCAGTCCGACAGAACAGAGAACTTTGGCTGGAACTCAGGGCAAATAGTGAGAGTTCATCACCTTTGAAGGAAGGGCCAGGTAACCCAGGAGGGCCTCAAAGATGTAATGATCTTGAGCAGGGAGAAAATTAGAAGGGCCAAAGGTCTCTTTCAAACCTTAATGGTTCTATGATTGCACTGAAGATATAAAACTATTATTATACTTGTGCACAAAAAGGTAAACAGAATGCTTGCTATCCTGAGGACCAGGACTATGATGCTGAGGAAATCAGAGTTCCCCTTGCACTGCAGATCCTGAACTAAGAGACAAATATGGAGTTTTGCGTATCAGATACAGAGGCTGCCTTCAGAACATGGCTGCTGGTATCAGTCACTCTGTGCAAGCAGCAGTTGTCAGGTTTTAATAGAGGCTGGCAAGCTGAATCTTGTACCTGGGAGTAAATCAGGAGTGCCAATACAGATGAGCAAAACTCATAATGACAGAGAGAAATGTCTGTGAAGAAAGATTAGGTAGAATTTGACCCCAAGTAATAAATGATTGACAAAAATGTACAAATTTTAGTGGAAGATGCAATTTGAAACTGTTTCTTAAATTAATTGCAGTACTTATTATTCATACTTTCTAACATTCAAAATAGTGACTTTATTTATAGCCTAATCTATATTAATAAAAGCAGAATCCTTAAACAGTTCTTTTCTCTTCTCAGAAGAAAATGTTCTTATGCCTTTATTATCTGTGATAGGAAATTTCATTTCCTGAGCTGGCCAGAAATCTCTGTTGAATTTTCTGCAGCTGATAACTTGAAACCATTCTTTTCATTGCAATAAGCTTCTTCTTCATGTCTGAGATTTTTTTTTGCCTGTGTTCACTTGTCTCCTGATGATTTTTCCGATAGAAGATCCCCTTTGTTTCCTGAACATACCTGGTACAATGCTCTTGCAGATTAGCTTTTGTAAAAGTGTTTTTAAAAATTCAGTTTCCACAGAAAATAAATCCTAAGCTTCCATCTATGAAGTTTATTAAAATAGTCTTCCTTTTCTCCTTTATCCTGAAAAGAGGTTTTGACTGAGTTTTCCAGAGTTTTGTTTTATGTTCCAGGGCCTGTGCTTTCAAAATACAAAAAATTACTGATGATATTAAAAAAAAAAAGTCTAACAGAATTTCCTCCCCTTTGTCAATATATTGATGTCTCCCTGTGCTTTGCATATTTATAATGCTTTACAAAATGTGATGAGAGAGTAATCTGAAATACGTTCTTTTTCTTGCTATATACAAAAACATTCAAACACATGACTGATGCAAAAAAAGAGTTCGGGAAAAGTAGTTAGAAATTATCAGTTGGAGTGATAGTGAAAATTATTTATTAAAGGAAAACTGGCATACAAATATTTTCTCAGAATGATAGTTCTGTGCATGCTCTTTTCCAGGGAAACCATATGTGCATATTCTCTTGTATTCAGAGCAGACTTAGTCATTGAAGACTATAGCTTAATGACAATAAAAATATGTTTTTAAATTGATTATTGACTGAAGATATAAGGTGCACTGGAAATAACTAATGTTATTTTAACCACTCAGATAATGAACACTTCTGTGTCTTATCTGTTTAAGATGTTTCATAGAAAGAAATAGTCTGATGAAGAACATGCATTTATTACTTCATATATGGCTGGACCCATCGATCTTAAGGATCTTTTCTAACACAAATGACTATAATTTGTTCTAGGATTCTGTACACTCATGTCTTGAGTTGCAGACTCCCTTCAATTGAGCCTCCTCAAAGAATGGGAAAATCAGCCTGAGATCTCTGTCTTCAGATTGGAGCTGTTCAACTAGTTGAATACCAAAAAAGTATTATTACTAATGATGCTTAAGAAAAAATAAAAATAATCTGCTTTAAAAAGAGACTAACCTTTTTTATGATATTGATGCGCATCCTGAGAAATCTTGTTGGATTTAACTCTGAGAAAGGACTATTTAACTATCGAAAAGTAACAATAGTTCAACCCGTATGTTTTCCAGCATTGAAGAAAAGCAGCAAGAAAATCAGAATGAACTCTATCTTACAGTAAGCAGATCTTCTAAAGATACACTCCAATTTTACCAGGGTGGTGGGAGGGTGTTTTATACCAGTAGTAGATAAACTAAGAGTCACATAATGACTATTTTGGGAGGACCTTGCCTCTCACATTCATTGAAGAAAGAGTGAAATAATCACTGTTTGGCAATGTACAGCTGGGGCACCAAGGTTATGTGTATAAAGATGAGAAAGAATATATTTCTAAGTAAGATATTTGGATTTCATTGAACGTGACAAATACTGCATCTGGAGCTTTCAATTATTTTTCTCTTTTAAAGATCAACCTTGCTTTAAAGCTTTGGACAGAAGTTTTCCTTGTCCCCTTACATAAATCATTTTACTGAACTGGAAATAAAAAGATCAATTTTTAACCCTATAGCCTCTGCTTTCTTACAAACCAGATTTTCAACTACAGAAAGAGAGCTGCAGGTCTCTTTTAACTTATCACACTGAAAAAAATGGAAAATTATATGTAAAGGTATGAAAAGTTTGACATTTCTTGTTTGTTTCCTTAAAGATCAGTGTGGGCAATTAGCTAGGTGTCTGTAAGACATATATAATTGTTAATCACATATAGGGCATGCTCTTTATTTGTATCTTGTTTGTGATATGACAGAGAAACCTGTCTTATTCAGGGCTCGAAGTGACAGTATTTTCTTATATCAAAAAAGAAATGTATTTGCCTCTCAGATTTTGTAACCCAGTTCTACAGGAAATGAAGGCACATTCTCAAGTGAGCAGAATTTTAGCACAACAACAGCCTTTTGCAAAGTATTACACACCCACTTATAAAATGTGGCAACATTTTCACTTTCCAGACAAACATTTTGTGAAAACACCTCATGAACGTGTAAAAGTTCCTTTTGGGCTAAGTAGAGCTAAATAATTTCTTTTATGGTAATGGACCCTTTATAATAGAATATAAAGGGGAGAAAACAGAAAGGTTTTTGCAACACTAGAAGTAAAACAAAATGAACCTAATGTGCCATTAAACCAGAGCATTTGGTGTCAGAACTTCTAAAAGCCTGAAATCATAATGGAAACAACTAATTATTTTATTTAATTAATGTTTCTGAGAAAAACTTAATGAGTAAAAAAATGTTTTCTGAGTGTTTATGTATTAGGTTTTTTTTCCATTGTATGGTAATTTATTTTAATTTTCCTTAAGTAAAATCATTCTAATAGTGATACATCTTAAAATTTAGTTTAAAAAATCAAGAGATTTTTTTAACTAAAAAAATCAACAAGATTTTAGTTACTATGCATGTTTCCTTCCCCCTGCCCCCCCACCTTGAAAAACTAAACAGAGTTCAGACTGACTTTTATGCTATTTGATCATCAGCATATTTTATGCTATTTGGTCTGCTATTTGATCATCTGTGCCCGAGTTTTGTGGATTGCATGTGTAATCCAGACTGTGGTCCAGACCTCCGAGCTCAACAAGCTGACATTTTTTTATATTTCCTGAAAATTAAGGATTTCTGAAATCTCTAAAACCATTTGAGAATTCTAGACATATTCAGAAGCCCAAAAGTTATGGCCTTCCTGAAATTTGTCCCTTTTTCACTCTTGCACAAGGAAACTATGGAGCAATACATTGTGCAGCATCAAAAATTTGTTTCAACCTTCACTTGGCCTTGCTACCTTCCTAATTTTAGTGTATCTTGTGCTTATATGGTGTCTGGGTTTCCTGCAAACAAAGGTAACTATAATTCAATATTGAGTTGACTCGTATTTATCAAAAATCAACCTGTTTTGGTGTCCATTTTCCTAGTTCCCTTTCCTAGAATGATGCCTCTTCACTGAGGACTTTCTGAGAGATGATCTTTATCTGTAGATGGCTGTAACAAAGCTCATGCTTCTTTCACAGTGAAGGCATTTATATTGATTTATCTTTTTTATTAAGGTCGAGGAGCAGAAAACAAGTCCTCTTATCCACCATTATTCTGCTATGAAACATAAAAACTACCACATCCTGACTGGCATTGTGCATGAGAAACTCTCTCAGCAGTGTCTGCAGCTGCTCTCCTTTAGCAGGGAGAATTGCTATTGACAGAGCTCCCGCAGCTTTGCGGCTTGTCTCTGTTACCATGCACTGTCATTAAGCAAGACAGATCTTGAAAGGGTGAGCTGCACATTGAAACTAAGATGCAGAGCTAGGATGCAACAGAGAGAGAGATCCCTAGCTGAACTCTAACTTCTGTATGAGCCCTAGTGAGCCAGGCTGTCCTGCTCACCCACAGTGACTCTTCTCACAGAAAACAAACTCAATTCTTAAATCAAAGTCCTTAGGGATAATACATGTGCAAGTCAAACACTGACAGTCTTGTTTAATTTTTTCTTGTCTTCCACACAAAATATCATGTTCTGGAGTTCTGCTTTTGTGGTAAATTCAATAGAATATTTGGAGAAATGTGTTTTTGATTGAGTAAACAAAAGTGTGAAATCATGAAGCACTTGATTGAAAAGGCTTCTTAAAGTGCCAACCTCTTAAAAAATGTTAAAAGAAGGAAAGTAGGTATGAGAGAAAAATGAAAAAGGTACATAGCATTGAATTGTTAAGAGGGCAGTATAAAATAATGTAAAATTATAATGTAAAATAGAGACAGGTGAATGAAACAAATAAATTCCTTTCTAACATTATGCGACTGGCAGTACATCTCACATAATGAATTAAATTGCACCCATAACAATGATGACATCACTGAAAATGACAGTGGTGAAGACTATATGGTATGTGCAAAGAGATAACATACATAAATGGCTTTCCAAAGCTGTTACATATTGCAGTGTAACCTAGTGGCTCTCTTTTAAACCTCTTCCACAGTAACTCAATCCTCAAGTATGAATGCTTGAACAGCAATTTTAGTCATGTAACATAAACAACACTTAATTGTAAAACATAAATTTTTGAGGTTTTGTTTCTGCTGGCTGTTTTCGCACAGATTAAGTTCAAAATGTCAGCATTACTTTGTAAGAGTCAGTAACAGTAAAAAAAATTGCTTTGTTTTTGGTTGCAAGCTGTTTATCCCATTGTTCACAAATACTTTTGGGTTCTTGAAACTGATGAATAAATTTACATTTTTTTTCCCAGTTCTACTTGCAGCAATTATTAAGGTACTTTGCACAGGGTATTTTATTAAAATTAACCTGGTCATCATGGATTTTAGGCAAGTTCATATGTTTGCCCTCCATTTCATTTCATAATAAGTTAGGACACCTTTGGAAATTATTTTTAATTTTTTTTCCTATATAGAAGAATATTTTGAACTGTATGCATATCTAACTTGTACATTCAGCATTTTTTATATTCTTTTAGTGAAGAAGCTCTTTGGGATTGTTTGTCTCATCTTTGTCTTTCAATATACTGTATCTCCATTTGTATGCTATCTACAATATATGGAATAATATTTTTTTAATTGCAATGGTTTAAAATACAGGATAAAATCAATGAAATGAGAGCAATAGTCACTTTTTACTTATTTTAGTCTTTCTGCCAAAATGACAATTTGTTCTCTTTTCCATTTGTTTTTCTAATACTTTAAAACTGCTTGCTTCTCTTCTTACTTTCATTCTCAATCACTGCCATTGGTTTTTGTTCTCCTCTGGTTCCACCTTTGTTGTCTTCTTATTCAGGTTTCTCCATGTTCCAGCCTGTGAGTAACTCACTGTATCTTTGTGTCTGGAAGAAAAATTGTAAGGAGCATTGTGTGAAAGAAGTTGTCTGTCTTTGTAATGACCTATTTGCTTTCCTCTTTTCTGTTGAGGGGATATAAAGGGGTGCTTTATTGAGTTGAGTGACTTGGCTTAAGAAGTCTCTTTGGTAGACAAATCAGGGTTTTTCTCATTTTCCCCTGCATTTTGTTGAGATATTTTTCTGAAAAAGTTCTGAGCTCAAGTTTGTTCTATTAAAGAGTACTCCAGTCCATGCTTAGGAAGAATGCTGTTACATCAGACTAGTATCTTTCCAGTTCACATTCCATTAGGAGTAGTCCCAGTTTTTAAGTACATTCACCATGTCTTTCCAGTTATGTTATTTAGTTTGTGTTCCTTTATAGCTTATAAGTTTTTTTTAAGAGATGTGAACATTCATTGGTACATGGCTATTGCATATGTGCAAGGCTGTTCAAATAATGAAATTCTGGAGTTCTACTGATTATCTGTATTGATTGTACAGACAACTGCCTACACTTCAGGGATTTTCTTGAAAACTGAGCTGTTTGGTGACCAAGAGAGCTTGGATATGTTATAAAAGCAGGGGGAGATTTTCTAAATAAACACTTCAGTTAATATGCAGGTGGTATTTCTTTTGTTAGATTTTATATACTTGTGACTCAGAGAAATGGGAATGCTTTATATGGTTTACTGTGATCCTCAGAGTAGTAGATGATACTATTACAATACAGAGAGCAGCTATTTCCCTCTAAAATTTGAGTAAAATCATAGGAGTGAAGAATTTTCTGATCTCTTATTCTCTAACCTTTATATAGCACATTGGTTTGGATTAGAGCAAACACTCTCTGCTGTAAGTAACATTTACCAGAAGTTACTAAAACTTCATACACCTGTGAAAAAAACCCTAGGAACAAACTAATGGAAAAGACATGTTGGTCATACCTTTCCAGAACCACAAGTGACCATTTGTGCTGTTGTGTAAGTACTCTGTTAGAAATATATTAAATAGGCCCCATCCCCAGAAAATCTGGATTTCTAGCAAACCTTAAAGCTGAACATTTGTACTGCAGGTCACTAATGACTTGTGAAAACTGAAAACTTAGGAAACTGTAACTCTATTCATTGTAGAAAAGTGCCTTTCCTTTTTTTCCTGAACACAGGATTTAGCATAAGGATATGCAATTAGGATATTCATAGGGAAATAACATTATTACGGTTGTTTGAAAAGCAGGATTTGACTAAAAAAAAGCCTATCCAACTTGTTCTCTCAGGAATCCTGCTGGAAAAAAACTGATATAAAATCTGAAAACACTAGGAAAGATCTCCATCAGGTCTCCATTTATTCATGTTGGGTGAAAGCCAGTACTAAAGGCAATGGAACTATTATTCCAGAGCTGGATTTGGCCCAGATGTCTCTCCTGTTTATACATGTGAAAACCTATTAAACTTACGGGGCTTGCAATGATATAATTTGAGGCCAAATCATTGTTCCTGTTGCAGAACTTAAATTGAACTTCAGGTAAAATTTGACTATTGTATTAATCTAGGTATAAATCCTATTCAGACAAGACATATAGTGGGTGTATGTCAGTACGTCTGAACAGGAAATCCTATAAGCGCTTTACTTTTTTATTATGTTCTGAGTTTGCAGATGGATGGATTCATGCACATGGCATAATGGTTGGATTAAAATCACAAATGTGTCAGAGTTGTAATACACCATTCACACCATTCTCTTACAGTGTACGAGACGAGATACAGCAAGGATTTAGAGGAAAATGACAGGATGATGAAAAAGATGATGCCTGCAAGACCTATAATTTTGATTTATTGAGGAAATTAGATTGCAAAATTGACAGTCATGTAGAAAAAGTTTATGCTCATTCAGAGGTGAGGGTCAGAGCTTAGGCAGGAAACTGGCAGTGAGGACCATAGTGAAAATTCAGATCCTGGAGCTTGTTTGCTGAATAGTTGACATGCTTGATTATTGGTTAAAGAAGAAATCAAGTTCCTGATGTTCTGTTTCAGAAATGGTAATGGAAATTGATAATGGAAATAATAATGTAAGTGGTTAAAATTTTAACCACTTCTTTATACTGGTATATAACAGGGGGAAAATCCAGAGTTTTTCTGTTCAATCTACACTCATTGCACAAACTTTTATTACACATAAAAAAAGAATATATTATTCCTGTCTGCAGAGAATTTACCAAAGTTCTGTTTTATCTGAACAGGTTAGGCTTAAGTGCCACTTGATAAAGAAAACTTTGTGAAGCTTTCTCAGTTGAAACAAGACTAGGCAGGCTGTAAAGTCTGAATATAATCCACAAATAAAACAATATTTCTTTTCCTAACTTACTGAATATAAACTTGAAAAAGATTATGGGTAGCTGTGGTGAAATTTCTTTTGGTGGGAAGTGCTTCTCTGACATGATATGCTTTTGCTATAAACAGACTTCTGCAAAAAGCCTTTCATGACTTGTTGGAAGTAAATCCCTGTTTTGTTCCTGGAGCTGGAACTGGCATGATATAGACTGCTGCAGCAGAAGTCCCTAAAAGGACTCATCTTTCTGTAATGTAGACAAGACTGATGACCTCTGCTGGCTTGCTGGTGGGAGCATCTGCTCTCACATCAGGGGCTTCTCATTACCTGTCCCCGCACAGACCAGTAATGATTTTCAGAGGAAATGAAGCTGAGGACAAAAGTAATATCCCAGAAATGAAACCATTAAGACTAGATAGTGATAATAACAGCAGATTTCAAGGATATTAGAAAGATAAAACTCATTTATAAATGAGATGATTTTCACTGGAAGTGGTATTAGGAGAGAACATTCCTCAGATTGTTTTAATCTGAAACTGAAGTTTTCTCTTTCCTCTTTTCCACTCTCCTCTGCATAAATAACCTTCAGGGCAAGAAAATACTTTGGCTTGGGGAAAGTTTGAGCACTGTTGACTACTGTAAATAATCATGTTTCTGTCACTCTGGAACTGGTTTGAGACTAGTTCTTCTGTGCCAAAATGCTGTCATGCCTCCCTGCAATCCTGGTTTCCTCATAGTCCTGTTCTCCACTGTCATCTCACTAAAGGAACTGGCATGAAGCACAGAAACTCTTGCAGATGCAGATAAGAGGAGCCATGCTAAAAGAAATTTCTATTTTTTCTTCAACACTTTTCCGCTAATAAATTGCTTTCTGAAGCAATCTTCAGCTAATATATTTGTTTCATATGGTATCTCTCTGAGCAGTGAGAGACTTGAACACATTTGCAAATGTTTTGTTGAGTCAGAACAACATCTATATCTTCTGTGAGCACTAAAAGAATTCTTTCCTATAATTTGGATTTCTATATATAGTAGTATTTTCAGAAAAATCTTGGAAGATTGTCATTTGTCACATTTTCCTAGTTTAAACTATTTTTGTAGACTGCTTCTCATTCTACATATGCATACTGTGAGAATATTCTCTTCTAACAAGGTAAATCTACTGCAAGTCTTGAAATGTCATTCCTTTTGGAAAAAATATATTGCACCTGACAGTAGAGGTTATTTGTTCTTTACAAAGAATTATATCTGACTCATTAAATTATGTATGGTTCTTAATTTTTTTTAATGCTTTTATCAATTTTCAATAATTAAGGTAGTAATCTTTAAGGTAATAAGATTATCTAATAGGTGTTTATATGACAGCCTGTGTTGTCTAGTTTCTGAGTATGAACAGTACCATAGTTGAAACCATAATGCGGCAAAATGAAGCAGTGTTTATTTTTTCTTTGAGCTTATAATTTAATGGGATAGAAAGAAGCTGAAATAATGAGGTTAAATTGGTTTAAAATTTGAAGAATCTATCATTAAATTGAATAGTCAACTTTTCACATCATTAGAGAGAAATATTCTCTCCTTTAAATCAGTGCTAGTTTTTCATCAGATATCTAAAAAAATCATGTTGTATTTTGTAGTTGTCATCTATTAAACTTTCCTTCTTTTTTTTTTAAATATATATGAATTACTTAGAGGTTAAAAACATGACTCATTGAAGTGCAAGAGTTACATTGAAATCAATAGGCCTTTGACCAGGTCTACTGTACTGCTATATGAAATGAAACTTGGCTTCCGCCCCAATTTTTCAATAGAAAACTAGTTATAAAAATGTTTTATTAATTTCATCACATAATCTGATTATTTTCTGCTCTTTTCCTCAGCCTGCTATTTTTTTCTACATTTGTGTCAATTTAATTTATTTTTATACATTGATTTGTGTTGCAAAGGAATTTAAAAAAATACAAACTGTTGTTTTTCTTCTATATCCACATTTGTAATCTTTTTTCATGTTCTCTTTGTAGCTATTCTTTCATTTTGTATCTTTTTCAAGACACAGCTAATGGGTAAATAAGATATCAGGTATGGAGTACGTAAAATTTGAAATAACCAGTTTACCAGTCACTCACAAAACACTTTTAAATTACACATTTGATTTTTTTTTTCTTTCCTCTGTTATCAATATTAAAATCACCATGAAAAAAAGAGGATTAGAAGTATATGTTTCATATAAACATTTTGGTACTGTGATATATATGTCCTTGTCATAGGTATAAATCTGATTCTGGAGATCTTTTCTGTAAAACATCACTATATATCAGAAAATAAATTGCTTGTATGTTTTATTTTAGCAAACATAAAGAACACCCTTCTCCCTGTTCTTATTTTATAAAACAAGAAAACACTGATGTTAGGGTATTTCCACTTAAAGTTCTTGCAATGGACAGGGTGGTTTGCAACAGCCATCCCATCAGCAGTGCACCCCACTGTTTACAGAGAATGCATTGTTCAGAGTGGTTTCAGGTTAAGTGTGGTTTCAACACTGCACTGGAGTTGGAAAACAGATTGGCATGAGAATGAATGTGGTTTGAATACAGGTTTTAGTCTGAATGCCTGCAATTATAGAAGCTCCCTGGACTCACAGTTGTAGAGGGAACACAATTCCACTGCAGACTGAATAAGCAGACATCAGGTATCAGACACAGAATTGCAATTCCAAAATGTATTCTATTCAGAAGAACTGTAAACACTTTTATTTTATTTTTTATTTAAGAAAAAAAACCCCAAAGCATTCAAATATTTTTAGGTGTTTAGATAATATTTGTATGAAAAGCATGGAAGTTGTTCAAAAAGTTTTGTTTAGATAGATGCATAAGTTGAGGCCTACAAAACTAAAAAAAACCCAGACAATCAAGTTAATTGATGTGGTTTACCTCTAAGCATGTATGTCTATGTGTGTACCTGCATATGCATATATATGTGTTGGGGGTTTGGACTAGGCAATTTCTGGAGGCCCATTCCACCTCAACTCTTGTCTATGGGATTCTTTTCCTTCCACAACTATTTTCCCTAGTAGTCAGAGGAACATTATACATGAAAGGCCATGCTTGCCAAGAAGATTAGATAAGGATAATATAAAATAAATAACGTGTACTAAAATATAAAGTTATTTTCAGATTTTTCTGCTTGCATATCTTCCTTAATTTTTACAAATTTAAACAATTCATCAGTCTTACATCCTTCTAGGCTTGTTTTTCAATGGTAATTTACTGTTGTCTATTACACCATTTACCAGTTTATATTACTGTAAACACTTTCATTATTCAGTGTAATATGTATTCCAAAGAAACTTACTTGTGAAGCAACAGGGACTCTAGAGAAATCCTGAAAAAATAAATATCATTATTTGCTACCATTAAGATCAATTCCCTTATGTCTTAGAGGGTCCTTTATTTCATAAATAAACTCTCCACTGTTGGCATATAAGACAACCAAATATCTCACATTTTGAGTTCCTCTTTTACTAATAGATAGAATAGAAACATGGATATCAAAATACTTTTGGGTTTTTTGTCTGTTCAGTATTGTAAAAAAGGAACAATGTAATATCTTGGGGAATTATGCCAGTTTTAAATGCAATATCTTTGGAAAGTTGATATTGAAATGTGTGTAACTTACAACTTTTATATAATTATTATAATTAATGAAGAAAATAATTCTAATTACACAGCCAGCTTGAAAAATCATATTGAGGAAAATATACAAAATAGGTTTATGTACTATGGGATATTACATACCCCAGCAACTACAGATGTGGAAAGCTATCAAGTATGATATGGTATGCTGACAAATTAAATGGCTTGTCAGTTTGCAGAAAATCCATGCTGTAAAGGGTATGACTACTGATCACTCATGAATCTTTTGACTGAAATGCTAATTGGCTGAATTTCTTTGGTAATCCTGATAGTCCTGGTAGCTTGGTAGTCCTGGAGATAGCTGTACACCATGTTTCATGGATAGAGAATATGGGATTAAACAACGGAGAGTACTAGTAATGAAAAAAATACACAAACAATGTGTAATATAGTTACAAAAATAATGTATAAGTACATTTTCTTAGTACAGTGTAATTTTTGCCGATTTTACATTAAAATATAACAAAGAACTAATTTCAAATGAGAATTTACATGTAAGAGTAAAAGGAAATCTTTAAAGTTTTGAGTTAAATTGAGGTTATTCTGACACTCCATAGATTTTTTTTGGTGAAATGGTTTGGATGACCCATAGATTTTCTCCTTATGTTATATAATATTTTAATAAATATTTAGTCAAAAACCCACTTTACTTTCTATAAAGACAGTTGTGCCACTCTGTTGTGCTTGAAATTCTCATTTTCAACATGATTTTACTATTACTGGTAGAAAAATTCAGAATTAGTTGTGGACTTCAAATTTCAGTTCTGCCACTTCTGTCTTGGACTGCTGTCTCTCCTCCTTTGTGTGCCTTGTTTTTCACAGGGTTAAGAGTACAGAGTGCAATGTTGTCATCCTCCATGAAGCAGTTGCAGGAAATCATTGAAAAGAACTACAATAAAGGTAGATGTCATTATTATTTAAAAAACTGGGCAGAGCACCTATACTGAGAATTTTTACTGTGGTTTTACATTATTGTTCCATACATCTATGTAAGTATTAAACAAAACTGGCTCAAAAACTGCAGTTGTGCAGGGAGAAGCAGTTCTGTCCGAGGTTTCACATGTACACTCTATGGCCCTGGGGTATTTACTTTCAGCTATAGCCCAATCCCTGGACTGAGCATCTCCACTAATAACATTTCAAAGCTACTGAAAACTCTTCCTTAGCTTGCACACTTATATTCCCACTAGTCATGAGGCATGTGCTGTGTACTTCAATAAAGCCAGAGGAGATTATCTAGTTTAATTTCTTTTGACTTAACCCTAGTTTGAGTGTTGCAGTTTAACTGTGCAAAAGAGTGACTAAAAAGAATGAATTATTAGATTTTTAATTTTTTAATCAAAAATTTGTATGATTAAGAGACTATGTGTCATCCCATTCTATCTGACTACTGGTGGAGTCCACCAGTGAGTGGTTAATAGATCCATGGCTGAAACATTATGAGCAGTACAATCAGTAATTTTTTCAGAAGTAGTACAATTAAGAGTTTCCTGTTGACCATTTGAGGTTTATGATGAGATTTTAAAATGCCTTCAATTAGTTTTAAATGCACTCAGTGATTCTTTTGACCATATGAATTAGAATTTAACTGTGATGGTGGTTCATTTTTTAAAGGGAAATCTTCTCGGGTTGAAGCTATTAGAAAAGTGATAAACAAGTTAAGGAAGGGCTATAAAACAGTGGAACATCATATGGTGGAGATTTGTTTACAACAAACTTTTGTCACTTACATCAAAGACAAGGGAACAGTACAGATAAGGAATGAGATAGAGCAGTTGCCATTCCTGGCAATGAGTGAATACATTTTCTTGCTGTATACGACTTGCATTATTCTTCCATGTCTTTATATTTGCCACTTTACTTGTAAGAGCTTTATTAGAACTATCTTCTTTTGATATTTCAAACACAGCAAACACTCCAAAAGATACAAAATCTTACAGAAGATCTTTCTAATATAAGACACCAAAAGGATTGAGACTGTTATTTAGGTAGCTGTAGAAAAGCTAATACTGCTTTTTCTGCCAAGAAAACCCCTCCAAAGGAATCTGTGCTTCCAAATCTGATACTGACTACTTGTGCAATTTTGGGGCAAAAAGTTTCATCTGGTGGGAAGGTACAAGTTTCACTTCTTCATTCCTGCCACTTTATTTCCAGGTATTTTTTAAAGTGGTGTAAGGTCATCAGTTAAAAATAAATTTAAAAAAAGAAAAAAAAGAAAAGAAGGAAAAAGACAAAATCAGTATTTGAATGTATTTTTAAAAAATCTTTTCAATCTGTAATTATAGTCAAATACTGACTTCTTTTTTGACAGCAAAACTTTAGTTTACGTGTGTTGTGAATACATCATGCAGTCTGCTGTTTCTTATCTCATGGAATGCATCACAACTACTGAAAAAAATTGTAGCCTTATATGTCATAGTATTGTAAAGAAGCTGAAATAAATATCATTATGATCGTTTTGGCAAGACTGCACCTCAAGTGCAAATTATCTTCTGAGTCCCAGTTGCATTACTGATATAACTAATTCTCAGTAAGACTCCCTAAACATATTATGCAATTAAAGTAGATGATCCTGATGGCTGTCAAGTTTTCAATATTTTTTTAAAATTTAAAAGAGTCTCTGACAAGCAAGTTAATAGCCTGTATAACCTGTCATTAATATTTTTTGTGAACTTTATTTTCTTTTATATATTAAAACCTTAGAAAGGATATTATATTAGCTGTTTCCATGCAATGCCCTTAGAAACTTCTTAAAGGTTTTCATTTACTTACTGAGTAGCAATAATGATACAATATTGTAATAAAAAAAAGAACAGAAAACTTCCTCTCAAAACCAAAATGTATCAGGCCACATAGCAGTGTCCAAAGAAATCCTTGTTTGGACTATTTACAGCTCACAAGACATCAAAGAAAAAATTACTCAGAGAATATCTTGCATTCCTGTTGGGCTGGACCATTTACTATTGCACTACTAGGAGAAATCTTTCATACTGGTTTTGGCCTTTTACCTAAACAGAGGTATAACAGGGTGCTAGGAACAATTTTCTCAACATAAATATCATGCAGGCAATGGAATTAATGAAGGCTGCTGTTCCTATCCCCTTTTATGAGAAGATTGATTGAAGCCACTCTCAAAACCTTTCTCTGAAGCATCCTGCCACTCCTGTTCATTTCACTGCAGGAACCTGACTCCTTCTGATCCCTATTTCTGTGTTAAGGTTTGGCTGATACATGCCAGTGGGCCCAAAAGCTATGAGAAAGACTTCATCAAGCTCATTTCCATAGACAGCTAGGCTTGGAATGAATGCATCTTTTCACAAACCATTAGAAATGACAATAGAAATAATGTGCTTCTGTTGATATGCTTACTGTATACAACCAGATGGGAATAGGGAATGAAGAAGTAAATGAAGAGAAAGCAAATCCCAAACCAAAGTTTGCCTGTATATTGAGCTATTTTAAATATGAAGCAAGCTGATGTTAGAGAGATATTTATATTTTTGAACCACAATTCTCTTTAACATTGCATATTCAGCCACGTTTTTCTTTGCAATACTTCCAACCTCGTTTCATCAATGGAGTTTTAGATTTTGCTATACACAGGTAATCTTTGAAAGCATATTTATCTCAGTCAGATGTATTGGTACATGGCTTTGCACAGATACCTAATGAAATGGGCAAACTGACTTCTGGAAATAAAAGCAATAAAGACATTTTGCTGTTCATTTATCTTTTTGTGGTCACACAAGATTGAAGAATTGCTTGCTGTAACATTTCTGTGCAAGCAAAATATATCTGTAACTGACTTTGCACTTATCTTTTGCAAGGCACATCAATAAGTAAGAAATAGCTTTTGTATAGATTTGGTATATGCAGAATCTCCCACCCCTGGCAACTGCTTTTAGAAAGTGATAAAGCACAATTCCTGAGTCACTGTGGTGTAAAGTACTACTGTTAGTTTCTGCAAAAAGCAGTAGATATAAAATGTTTCAAACAGTAATTGAATGTAATTTTACTCTATAGTACATATGGGTCTTAACAGCTCTTATAGTACATATGGGTCTTAACAGCTCTTAAATAAATTGTCTGGATGAGTTCATCAGAAGAAGAAAACAATTTTGCCCAGCAGGGTAATTAGGAGGAGACAGAAGGGGTTCATAAGGTTGCAAAAATGTTCTTATCATGTTGCCAATTTTAGACCTGCTGCTAGCGCGGCCCAGATGGTTTTTTCACTTGTTCTCTGTTATAGTAAAGGGCCTAGAAACAGAGAAGTCTAAGCTATGCTGGATTGTCTAAACTATGCTGGATTGTCCCATATACAGAAACAGGAAAGAATGGGACAAAAAGATCATCACATAAAACTTCTCCCCAGAAGTTCTTTTTTTTTATTTTGAAACGTTTTTTAGCATATTTCTAATCAGATCTTTTTCAACATGAGTGCAAAAGGACCACAGTTTGTGGGAGAATCTGCCTCATAGTAGTTGTTCCAATGCACTTAACGTGATACTTTAGAAAAATGGCAAAATTTAAAGCAGCCCTTCATAATGATGTCATTTATCTGCCTGCAAACACTATTTGGTTTGCATGATGTAAGCACAGCATGTGGAAGATTGTAATAGAAAGGCTAAGACAGTGTGTCTGGAGAGAGAAGGAGAAGGTTTGAGTGTGGGAAGCAACAGAAGGGCACAGCAGGGACAAGAGTCTCAGCCCTGCCTGTGTCACTGGCAACTACATTAGCATCCAGATCCCACCCCAGCTACCTGCAGTTTCACAGTACAGGTAACACTGGACACAAAGGGCAGTGAACAAACTCTGATGAGTCAAGGCTGGGACACAGCGGAGACACAGGTCACACAAGAGGATCCAAAAAAGCATACTAAAACCTGCATAAGGTTATCAGCCTAAGAATAGCAAGAGAAGGACTTGTCAGCTAGTTACTCTCATTCTCCAGGGCACTGCAAAGGACCTAACAGCAGGACACAAGCATTGCAGAACCCTAATTGTAGAACCCTATGGCAGGCTGGACACGTGAACACCCACCCTGCCTGGTGTGTGACAGGTGGACAGATATGTGAACATCACTCTTTTCTGGTGCTTGTGACAGTGAGACTGTGAGAGAGCAATAAGCAAAATCTATTTTATTTAAGTTTTTGTTTCAAATTAAAGCGTCTTCCCCTTCCATAAGCTCCCATATTGGCATTGGCTGCATTCCTGATCTAACATTGGAGCAGAACATGCCAAAATCACACTTCCTTTACTTTTTATGAGATGATATGTAACTATGACCAGAAATTAATTATGGAAACAATTACAGTCATGTTTCAGTTCGTGCAGTCTGGACCAAAGGCATTAGAAGTAATGTTGTGACTGCTATGTCCGTGATCATAATGGGATAAGGTTTAACTGGAAACATGTCCTGTTTAGTGGGAAAAAACACATGAGCATTTTTTTTTAATTTGTAACACTTTCTCCCAGCTTGTGTGTATACCAGTTTTATTTTAAGGAGATTATATGAGACTTACTGAATGAAATAATTTTCATAAATTACTTAGTTTATATCAACTTCTTTTATATTGATTTTTTGCGTCATTCTCTACCCATATACAAAACCAATAGCATATCTGAATTCCTTTTAGTAAAAGTTAGTAATTATCTAGGCTTTATTAGGCATTGAAGTTTTCCACATTCAAGTTAAGCTAAACTTATCAATCACCTACAAAGTACTTCTTTTTTTTTTTTTGAAACAAACAAACAGTTTATTATTGGTAATTTATAATTAATTTAAGCTGTCATGAATGGGCATTTTCTAAACATTCTGGAAATTATCCAACTGATTGTAAGCCTCCATCCCTCAGTTGAAAACCATGATTGTTATCTTTTGGCTTTGAATGAAACATTCAGGAAGTGTTTATTGTTCATGTTAATCCATGCTGTAGCTGACTTTGCTGTTTCTGTCATCAAACCCAGTTAACAAATAATGCCATTGTCTGAAAAAAATAAAGAAAAGATAAAACATCTCTTGTTATCTCATGTCGCTCTGTAATAAATGGCAATAAAATCATTATGCCATGCAAAGCTATGAATCAGTTTAACAAGCAAGTTTTGTTGAAACTGCTGATTATGTTTGTTGTAAGGGCACTGGTCATCTGTTTTTTCTTGTAAACAAGTGTATAACTCTCGCTACTTTGCCTGTAGCCTGCCATGTTTTAACATTTTTTTCTTGTCCTTTTTTTGACATAAAAAAGAGAGGAGTTTTAGTTTTGATATATGTGAAGTAAAAATTTCTTTATCATTATTTTTTATAAAGTGGTGAGATTCAGGATGATATTGACTTTCAGTACTTTGGGATACAAAACTGTTGTGGGGGAGAAGGTAAAGATGTAACAGCATGAAAGAGAAAAATCAGAGGTTCAGATTTTTCTATAAGCCCTCTGAGCATTCTGATTTTCTCTGCTCAGGTAGAACTGTAGCAAAGCCCATTGTGAAGTGCTTTTGTCCTGTTTTCCTTACTGTGTCCTTTCCCTGTGCTCCTTCCCTGTGCAGAGAACATATGGTCTTCTTCCTGTGGTTCCTTGGCAGTACACCACATAGGATTGCAAGATACGACACGCAGTGTTTGATTTTGTAGGTCAAATTCCACACCCAAATTCTACATTCCACTCTCTAATTTTTGCAGAGGCTTTTCCAGATGCCTGCAGAGTTTTTGTGCACACAAAACAATATCACAGGCACTCTGCTGGTCTACACAGGAGCGAAGTGACTCCACACACAATGTATCTACCACTCACTGCTGTGTGTTTGTCAAAGTGTATGCCCATAACTCCTCTCTCCATTTCAATGCTAAGAATTTGGCAGTAAATATAAATGTGTATTACATAAAAATTTATAATTTTATGTGTAAAAATGTATTTGTGAATATTTTCTTAGTTTTGCTGAAACAGGAGTGGCTCTCAATATCCTTTCATGCTGAAAGTCTGGAAGATTTGCAGCTCTTCCTCTCATTGGAACATTTCAAACTGTGAGTGCTCAAGTGGTGGCAAGGAAAGAGAAGGGAAAGGAGGGCAGCAGATTGCTTCCTGAAAGCTGTGTGGAGAAGTCAGTGCACAGACTGAGCGTGTGCTCCATCCTAGTTATGTTAACAGACTGTTCACGCTCTTGTTGGCCATCAGAAATAGGGGAAGTGCATGAGCTCTACCTGTGCAATGATGGTTCCAACCTCCTGCTGACATACTGTGGAAACTTGTGGGATTTTTGTTGTAATTCCATGTTCTAGAACTGCTGCCAAGTTTCCAGGTCATCCATGCAAGACAGGAGTCCCTAATTAATAGCAATGCAAGCTACTGGCTTTCCCAAGTTTATTCTATAGCCTGTGAAGTTATCTCTTCATACAGTGGATTTTCAAGATAAAAATCATTGACTAGTACTCATGGCTGCAAAGTATTTTAAATCTGGACTACAGTGATGCATGAATAATAATTGAATTTTGTTCTTCTTAGTGCTTACAAAATGTACAGAAGGGTTGCACAAAGGGAAATTAGGGAGAACAAAAAGGGGATGGGAGCTTTTGAAAATGTTAACAAGAGAGCACTTTAGTATAATATAATGTAATTCCAGAGTTGATGCTTAACAAATGCTGGATTTTATGGGATTCAAGCAGAAGTAATTCTTAAAGACAGATTTGAAGACAGGTGAGCAAACATAACTATTTAAAAACTCTGATGTAAACCCAGGCTTTAGAGAAATTGTGTGTAGAAATCCATGGTTATTACAGCTGAAATTCTTAGAGTACTCTTAGCACCTTTGTGTGAAGGGTAACATCTTAGTCAGAGTGAAAGAGGAGCATATTGCTATCTTACAGAAACAGCCCAAATCAAAGTATTTTTTATTGGTTTATAAATCTACTCCAGTCAATAAAATCAGATTTGACATGTTTTTCTTCCTGAAACACGGCACTACAAAAAGAAAGGCCAGTTTTGACACTCCTGTGTACCCATCAGGGAGGCAATTAAAGGAAACATTGACATCATTCTGATGAGGCAAAAATTTTAAGATACTCAAAAGTACTGAGATTTTCATGAATCAAAACAGATATTCTCTGAGTTTGGAGTATGATTTTTGTTTTAATTGATTAACTGGTTTTGCTGACTATAAAAATTGACTTAAAATTACAGGAAATTTATGTTAGTGTACACACACATATATATATATATTTTATTCCTTCTCAGATACAGGAGGAATTTTGATAGTATTTGCATCTCTAACTACACAGAATGACATAGTGCTGGCTAGAAGAACATGATCCAGTTCTAGCCATGTTAACCCGTACATCTGTGATATGACAGCTGTGTTTGCAGAAGCTAAGAGGAACTGCTACTCAGCAAGGCTGATGAGGGTGATCCACCTGCCCTATTACCATGACTGTAATATTTTTTGGTGGTAGAGGTAGCCTGTACAGGTAATGCTATACATCACTGCATTGGGTCATGCAGACATACTCTTGAAAGTGCTACAGCCTTGATGACACAGAATATTTGCAGAGGGAAAAAGTCTGAATGACATGCTATCTGGTTTCCTTTCATAGCCCCAGGAAGCAGCAGAATGACTTTTTTTTTACCTGCTTCCCCTTACTGGTTCATTTTTGTTCACTTAAATTTTTACTGTCCTGGCCAGGCACGATAGATGTAATGGTGCTGCAAAATGGAGTAATGCAGGCTGACTGCTTAAGAATCTGCAGGAGTTTGAGCGCAGTCCTGCAAGGACCAGCTGAGTGATGGCACTGAAGGGCTCACTTGTCAGCACGTTGCCTGACGTGGCTGCAGAGCCAGCTGCAGTTTCTCAGTAAAGAGGTGCACTGAGCAGTGAGGGCTTGTTGTCCCGGGCTGGCAGAGCCCTGCCCAGAGCCTTTGTGCTGTGCTCTGCCAGCTGATCCAGGCATCCTCTCTGTGCCTCGTGCAACAACACAGCTCTGAACACAGTGCCACTGCTTTGATAATAATGAATGTAGTTATTATTCTTTCCTGTTACAACTATGTTTCACTTTTTTGTTCTCTTTGATGGGAAAGAAAGCAGATGTGCTTGGAAGATTCCATAAACTTGACAAGGCAGTTAAAGAGAGGAAAGCACAAACAAAACAGAAGACCAGATGAAAGAATGCACAGTGGGGAATTAGGATTTTCAGTGCTTAACATCTAGTTTCAGATCAGGCTACTGCTTGTCACCATGTTCCTTCCTGCACTATTAAACACTCAAGAGTAACATCACATTTTCAGTCTATTCCACAGAGGTCTGAGTTGTGCAGCATTTGAAATCAAGTGGTCAAACACAGTGCCTTGCTATAGAAAACATCCCAGAGCTCCAGTCATTTGTTCTGCTAAGGAAGTTTTAAATGAAATACATTTGAACAAAATCTGCCTCAACTTTGTAAGATGTCAGCATATAGAGAATCTGACAGCTCTATGTTTGTCATCTGGGGAGCACTTATAACTTTCCCTTACTTTGATGCCATGGAAATTGGTCCATTTCACAAAATGAATTGTGGTTACTTGAATTATTTAGACCAAATACAACTAATTATTATTACCTGAGTTGCTGTAAAGGTGGAATTGCTTTTGCAGATTAACTGAGTCAATAATATTTTATGCTGGTATAGCATCCACCACACAGAGGGTGGTTGTGGGGTAAGGCAAAACACATGATGGTTTCACAAGGAAAACCACTATAATACCAAACTAGAATATTTTATTCATCTTCAATAATCCTATGTATCAGGAAATGTGAATGTATGTGAATGGTTTCTCTTGACTTTCTGGCTACCCCTGAAATATACAGCAAGACCAGAAAAGGAAGATGTAGAACTTGACAGACTGTGTGCACTCCAGTGTCTGTCTGGTAAAGCCCATGTGTTGCAACTGTCAAGCAGCTGACCAGGATGGCATGTCTGGTTCTTGTGGTCCTGACTGCCCTCACCCACCCAGACCATTCTGCAGCTTCCTTGAGGGTCTTTTCTACAGCTAGAGTGACATGAGGGTGAGGAAGGGGGAGGATGATGGTGGCTCCTCGGGCCAGGTAGAAGGGGCCGAAAAGCACACTACATCGAGATGATTTAGACCTAGGGTGTGTTGCTATGAAGGCACAAGTGCAGATAGGGGGAAATGTACAATGCGTTAACACAGAAAGATGTAGTATGCCAGACATAGGAGAAAAAAAATCTCCTAAGAAAATTAGCAGGATGTCAGGTTCCAGTAACTGCATGTTTCTTGATACAGAATTTCTAAAATGATCAACACATCATACCCACTTTTATCCTTTGGATTCACTTTCAGATGAACGGTTTTATCAGGTGTTTCAGCTGTGTGTGTGCTTGTCTGTCCTGGGTATTAGTCTCAAACAGGCTGTGGCTCTGCCTGTCCAGGCTTACTGGAGGTTGCATCTTTTGGTTTCTTGCTATCAAACCATGCTTGCAGCAGGACCAGGGCAATTGGCAGCTCCTTGGAAGTTACCATAAACTGTTTCTCACTAGTCAAAACACTAAATGTGCTGTACATCAAATATTTGTCCCACAGTGATCTCTAAGTTATTTTTTCTTGCCTTCTTTTAATTTTTTTATCTTGGTCTTTAGTCCTGGATCTCTCTTGTGATTCTCCTCAGTGAGTATTTTATTAGCATTCCAACACATGAAAGCAGAGACAAATACACATTTAATTATGTGACTGCATGCTGTTTTTGGCTGGTGTAGAGTTAATTTTCTTTACTGAAAATTAGCTGATATGGGCCTGTGTTTTGGATTTGTGCTGGAAACAGGGTTAAGAATTCAGGGATGTTTTTGTTATCGCTAAGTAGTGCTCACACAGTCAGAGACTTTTCTGCTTCTCCCACCACCCTGTCAGGGAGGAGACTGGCGGTGCACAAGAAGTTGGGAGGGGACACAGCTGGGAAAGCTGACCTCAACTGACCATAGGGGTATTCCACACCATATGGCCATCCTCAGCATATAAAGCTGGAGGAAATTTCCTTTTGTATCTATTCTAAGTAATCGAGAATCTAGTCTTGAAGTAAAATGCCAAATAGGCTCTACAATTGCTAATGAATAACCAGTGATTGTACATATGTGCTTTAATTTGACTAGAGTGGAGGTTTCTCATTTTCAATTATTGCAGTGTATCTCTTCCGCTTAAAAGGTTATTTTAAAAATCAAAGTGTAATGATGCAAAAAAAAAAAAAAAATCAGCTTGACTTGAGGTACTAAGAAAACGTTGCATATTAACCAAATGTCTCTGTGAGAAACAGGTTTTTCTTGTAAAAAAATCTGATGTTTTTAAAATGCTTTTTGACAGAATTACACCTAAAAAAACACCCAAAAATAAATTTGAAACTGAATTATTAATAGATGTATGTTACAGAATTTATTTTATACAAAGGTAATTTAACTTTACATTTAGTATTATTATTTAACCTTATTTAACAATTTGAAAAACCTATCTATAAATTCATGGCTTCAACCAGCCTATTCTGTGTGGCTTGTGTACAGAAACACTTGTTCCATAGCAGCCTGCAGCTCTGAAAACAAATGTTGTATAACCAGACTGTGTTTGAAGGGAGATGGTTGCTGTGTTGCATCAGATATATTGGTGAGTAAGAGAGAAATATCCCAAGCGTGATTGCAGTAGAGGCATTTTTTAAAGTTCCACATTATCTGCAGTGCCCTTCCGTGGCTAAACAAGTGTCTATCTATAAAAACTCAGCTCTCTTTATTTGCTTTGTACAGCATAAGCCCATCTTAGATAGATACAAACCAAAGTAATACGATTTGACAAATATAAATTTATACATCCTGGTCCTGGCTCTCATACTGTTCAAATCACCTGTATGTTGAAGTGCAGATGCATCAGGCTACAATGCGTATAATTTTCTTAATGCTACATTTTGAAGGTTGTAACAATAAATGTCTACTTTATATGAGGGTGGAATAGAAATAAGCTCAATTTCTTTATGAAAATGCAACCTCTGTCACATCCTGAGGAAAGATCCAACTCCTTAGCAGGAGTTTAACGCTATGTCTCCAACTGAGTAAAATTACTTTGAAAGATAATGCTAAATACAACTAGTTGTTTTTAGACTCACCATTGAGCAGTATTTAATAATGCTGAAAAGATTTAGTAACAACAGTAGATGAATTTTTCTTTCTGGAAGACGGTCAGGATAATTCTAAGAGTATTTATGAAGAACTTATATTTTTTTTGTATTGATATATCAATAATAATTTATAAATATGTCAATATAAAGTCCACAGAACTTTCAGTGTAAGATATATCTAATTATTCTTTTTAACAGAAAGAGGAAATGATAAAACACATTCAATATATGCATGTGGCTTTTTCTCACATAATAGAACTGGTCCAATTCTTTCAGTTCTATACCTGCTTATATTGGCATCTTCTGAGCCACAATAATTTAAAAATGCACAAGTTTGACAGTGTTAAGATTCAGTGGCAGAACCCATTGCCTGTGCTGTTGACTAACAATGACTTACTGTTTCTTTGCATAATCCACCACTGCATTCATCTGCTTAGTTTACATTTGCTATGCAAATTCATGTTCAGTGTGTTTCTGACACAATTCACATTAGTATTGAGGAACATTTCTCTTAGAGTTTCAATGCCTGACAGAAGTATGTACCATAGTCACAGAGTCCAAGCAGCCTATCACTTAGACAATGTTATTTACATATCCCATTCTGACGGAAAAGCTCTTTATTTTCAGTCTTGCTGAAGGTAAAGAGGAGCTAGTAACCACTAGTTGTGCTAAAAAACCTAAAATGGGATCAAACACCAGAATACCATAGTGCTAGGCATTATACACGTATATAAATACTGTCCCAGACATGAGGACTTTATAACTAACTACAACATTGAATAAGAACAATCTAGTTCTAAAAATCTTTGTGAGACATAACTTAATTTTGTATATAGTCTATAATTATTTTCGTCCCCTCCTTTTTTGTGTCAGTTTAGTGATGAGAATGTGCTATAAGTACATAGACAACATGGAAGAAACTGGTTTATTCTTTCAATTATCAAACTATTTTATGTTTGTAACATAAAAAGTCATTAACTAAAAACTTCAAGGCTAAGAAACTTCCCAAAACCCTCATCACCATGGTTGTATTTCTATATCTATACTTTGATAGCTTTTTTAGCTACTTGAGTTCATATGCACAAAGGAGATAATGTATGGTGACTTCAATGTGTACACTGACCAGAAATGGCTAGCTCAGTTCCCTTGACACAAAGGAGAGGAAGATAAAACTTAGGAAGAGATTTCCTAAAAGCCAAGGCAGCAGTTTCATGACATCAAAGAATACTGCATAGGGGATGGCTGAGAGAAGGCATTCCTGAAACCCACTTCCCACTGGTCTTTGACTCTTCTCTGTAGAATTCATCCCAACATGAACAGCTTGTGCTTTCAGAGGCAAAAACTGCCTTTTAAGAATCCTACTTGCATTCAGGATGCCATGTTTTTGCCTTATAATGTGCTGATTTAATGCTGTTCAGTATTTAAATATGTTGATGTGATACAGTGCTCCTCTATAAAGAGTGCTATAGTGCTTAGGTAAGACCAAAGATAGAAGATCTACATGATATTCTGAATTTCTTGCTAAAGTACCCTGGTATTTGTATTATTTTATTCTGTTAAAACATAATTGGAGAAGGAGGGTTTTTTATTTGCAAAAGGAAAATATTTGATGTTAAGATCCTAAAAGTTGGGTTGCTGACTTCAGCGGTTGCCTCAGCAAGATAATTAAGCCCATTTCTCTGGCTTCCCAAACCATGAAAAGAGAAAGGCGATTCCTGCTGCATTGTTTTCTATGCAACTTTGAACAGCAAGAAGAAAATAAATCAGAAAATATTTGTTACTCTCTTTTGAACGAACTTCCAAGAAGTAAAGAGTTCTAGATTTTGGTCCATGTTCACAGAAACAGTTATATAAATTCAATAAATGGGTTGGCTGAAATATAGTGTGGGAGGCTTATACCTTCCCTATTGGATTATGTATTCCTACTTCACCTCAGACTTTCTTAATGGATGACATTTAAAATTTCTTTTATACTGTTATCATAAAAGAGGCAAGTATGACTTTTCAGCCCAAAGAAATCTTATTAACCTGAATCTTGGATGGATATTCTGGTCAGTAAGGCCAGTGGAGGCATATTTCTTCACTGCTTCCTGTAAGAGAAGTGTTGCACTTTTCTTCTCTGCAAATTCAGCAGTGGAATGCTTTTAAATTTAAGGCTCACCTGGATGCTAAAGAAGACTTGAAAGAGTAAAATTTTTTAGATTATTAACTGATCTAGATGGAAACCTCACAACTTAGGTTTCAAGGGGGAATTAGTTGTAAAGTAAAAAAAAAAAAAATCCCTTCTTATTTGCATGGTCAGAAAGCTAATGGCCAACCCATTCCTGCAGACATGTGAATCTAGAGCAACAGCTCTCTGGGGCTTGCCAGGCAAACAAGCATTCTGTTTTAGCAGCATGCTTGGAGTGAGAAGCCAAGGGAAACAGAGACAAGACATCTGTCTCTTGGTAACTGAGCGAGACATAATGGAACTCCCTGTTCAACCAGAAAGGTTGTTACAGTTTGTACTGTACCAGGGTAAACCAACTGCTCCCTAAAAAAAACTGTGTGAAACAATAGATTTAGAATTCCCTCTAGCTTTAAACTAACACATGAAACAGGAAATACTTGGTAAAACCTAAGGCACAACTTTCTTGTATCAAAGTTACCAGCCAGTCTTGAAAAGTTATGTAATTTCTCACTTCATTATCTTCATTTATACTTGATGCAAAACCAGTTACTCTAATAGATTGCATTGACTCATAGAAATAAATGTTTTGTCCACCCTGGAAATATTATTGTTTCAGTATAAAGACATCAGCAAAAACCTGTGTGACTTTCTGGGAAAAATTAAAGATAAAAATTACAGGAATATTTCTGTACAAATAATGTTTTTTTTTCACACTCATTGTAGTCTTCAGCTCACCACTAAAGCATATTTTCAGAAGGGCAATGAGTAACTGAACCTAGTTTATAAGTACAGAAATCCCTACTCTAGAAGAAAACAATACTGAATTAGTGTTCTTATTTTGCATGTTCATCTGGCTAATGTTTTCTAGATAATTAAAGAGTAATCATATTTTTTCTGAAAATGAACATTAATGATCAACATTTCAACATCACCAGAATTTTTTTATACATGTTTTTATCCCTACTGTAGTTCCAGATAGACAAGTTTATTTGCTACTGGCTTCTATACCCCCATTTAAAATTTCTCAAGAACAATATTGGGCAATTGGCCAAATACAAAATGTAGCACAAAGAGTCCATTAACTGTTAAAACCATGAACTCTTTTTCATAAATTAGTAAATGTTTTACAGTTGAGAATAATTGCACATGGATTTGTATAGGAAAAGAGAAACTACTCTCAACAAATACATTAGTTTAAACACACTTGGTTAATCTGACAAAGACATCAAAGTTTTATGTATCTGCAGCCCATTAAATATCAGAACCTCTTTTCAAGTGTACTTGCTGCATAGCTATGGCCACTATTATTGTACTACTCAAAGTGAGATTAAACCCAGAAATCAGAACATTTTATAGCAGATTAATTACTTCTGTGCATCTCAACCAGCTTTGGCATCAATTTTTTTTCCAGTATCTCAGTTTTGCCAAGTATATAAAAAGACATCTGAGTGAAAGTAAGCAAAAGTAAAAAAGATGGTGCACAGAAAACAAAAGTTTGGGCTCAAATATCTAACTCTTTTAATGCAGCAAATTCATGAATAGTGCTGGAAGAAGGTTGGGGCAGAAAAAGCAAAGCGAATGATGGCAAAAGTAAGGTAACCTGTAAACTCATAACTCTAGTGAAAAAAAAAAAGGCTAAAAGGAGATTAACATGGTGAATTCTATGATGGTAGAACAGAGAACAGGGTGACAATGTTTTTAATTCCAAGAAAAAATTACATTACAGTTAAATTTTGCTGTCCTATCATGGCACATTTTAACTCTGCAGGAAGTCCAGATTAAAAGTGATGGTATGTGTGAAGGAAAGTTGACTAATAGGGAAAGATTACAAAAGCACATGTGTGCACCTGTGATAGACAGTGATTAAAGAAGAGAAAGTACAAAAACAAATATCACCTGAAAGGTATAAAGAGCAAAAAAGTAAAGTCTTATTTACATTATGACATAATAACATTCAGTGAAATAGAGAGTAAAATGTGGCCTGACAGTTAAGAATCCCATTTTCAAAATAATAATATTTAAATGGGATAAAGTCTCACTCATTTTCAAACTAAAAGTACATTAGTAATTATTACAGTCCAGAAGTAAAAGCTTGGCTCCCCTAACACCATTAGAATAGAGTCCATTGACTTGATGGGTACCATTCACCCAAATTTTTCACTGACAGCAGGGTTTTATAGAGGTAGGTCCTACTTTCTGTGCCCAAGATCTGTGTTGCAGATGCTAGTAATTGCTGTCTCTGTAAAGATGCTAATAAATTTCTGCGTTTAGCCAAGAAAAGCCTAATGAAGTCAATGAAAATATTCTGAATGTATGTTCATGAAAATTACACTAAGACTTAACTCTTAGTTGCTTGCTCTCTTGTGTCTGCTTCATAAAATTCCATGGTGAGGCTAAATGGTGCCTGATAAGTAAGAAAACTATAAAATCCAAAGGTTCCCGGAACAGTAAGTTCACAGTCAACATTTTTATTGGAGGCATCCAGCATATGGATAACAGCATGGGGCTTCCAGGAACAGCTTTGAGCGAGACTCATTATGCTGGGTTAATGCTTGCTTGCTAACAAGTATACACTTCCCATAGAAGACATTTTCCTGCCCTGGTACATCACAGATTGCGTATACTTGTAATTAGTGGGATACAATGTTCACTACTTGATTATTGTTCTTTTTCATATTTACACTTTGATCATATTTCATCCTACCTAGTATTGGTAAGGGACATTGTGCCTAGAGAATACTGCTTTCCTCCAGTAGTCTGCTGTTTCATTATTAATATCAGTCTAAAGATCTCACTCTGTGTTTATGTGAACAGGGTGGCAGAAAAAATAAACACATAGAACAAGATCAATGTTACTACAAATCACTGAAGGCATCATGCAGACTCCAGTGTGAAGAAATCAGTGCAAGATTTCTGTTACAAGGCCATAAGCTCTGCAATGCCAACCAACATTGTGACTTTGCCATGCCGCTTCCAAAATACTTTAAATGAACCTAGAAAAGCCTCTTAGGGTGAGTCTACACTCACAGTATTTAAATAATCATTTGGAGTAGTATGATTTTGTGAGTAGTACCTGAGTCTCTCTGCTTTCAATTTATTTTATTCAAATTAGTTCAGAGTTACATCCACTATACTTAGAGAATTCTTTGGGTCTTTTTCCATTTCAGTAGAAGCCTTGGTTATTCGCTCTCCATTCAGTGGATAAAAGATGGACAAAAGAAAATGTGAAGCAGTTTGAACGAGTCATGCAAACCTCTGCAACAGATTGAATCTGTGAAGTGCTAACAACCCACAAGCCCTGATGTGCCATAGCCTGCAGGAATGGAGAAGGTAGCCTGTGCTGCTCTCATCTCAGGGCTAGGCAATGCTTAATTCAGTCAACATCATGATAGTCTTCCTAGAGTCTGTTTTGAGAAATTAAAAGTGTCTTTGTAAAAAGGGCAAAATTATACTTACAGAATAATTTTTTTTGTTTTACTTTTGCAAGATTATTTTTATACCCTGAAATGCAAAATTATATTTACTATTGTATTTGAGGGGGCAATAGGAGTGGATTCTCTGAGAAGCTGCTAGAAGCTTCCCTGCATCTGAAAGAGACAATGTCAGACAGCTCCAAAACAAATCCACTGCTGGCTATGGCCGAGCCAATCAGCTATGGTAGCAATGCCTCTGTGATAACATATTTAAGAAGAAAAAAAAAGTTATTGTGCAGATATAATTGTGGCCAAAGAGAGGAGTGTGAATATTTGAGTGAAGCAGCTCTGCAGACACCAAGGTCAGTTCAGAAGGAGATAATGATAATAAACAGTAAATTATTTTATATCATGCACAAATCTAGACATTTTTGAGATCTTTTACCTGCAGGAAAAACAAAAGCAAAAAACCATCTACAGTGGACTTGTATTTTAGAAGTTAGGATGAATTTATCTTTTTTAAGGATTAGACCAGGAATATAAAAACTACGTCCAGTCTCTGTCTCTGCTTGACCATTTTTATTTGAACTTGGACAGGTTACTCGATCTCTGTGACCTCTTAACTCCTAATACCTAAAGCAAGAGTAATTGAGTTCCTTTTCTTACACCCTTTGACTGCTTTACCTATTTAGAGCACAGCAGTCAGGAGCTGAGGAGTGTCACTTGCTTCTTGCAAAGTGATTCAGTAATGAAATATCAGTCACTTTTAAATATTTTTAGGTTTTGCTTGCTAGCTCTCCAAGTGACACATTGCTATCCTTGCCATCCACTGCCACTGCAAAATGCAAAATATTTATTTGCTTTCTGCAAATTAATTCCTACAAACACTGTCTGCCTTTCTGTGGGGCAACTTGGAAACCACCCAGAGCTCCCTTACAAAGGACCTTTGTTGTCTGCTTGGGGCAATCGCCACAAGGGCAACTGGAATTCATGCAAGTCCCAAACCTATACCCCAGACAGCTTTTGAAGTGTGCTTAAAACAAAACTGTGGACATCTGAGCTTTTTCCAAGGAAAACTCAGTATATGGAAAAGTACCTGTTTTAGCACTGAAACTACCATGGAAAGAGTTCCACGCCACAGTGCAAACACTGCTGTAGGATCTTCCAGCTATTAAGGTTCTGTTTTTAATGCCTAAAGCTGTATGAAACTGCATTTTCACTGTTTTGTTCTAAAAATTCTCAACCAAACCAAACCAAACCAAAACCCCCTTGACATCCCAAAATGTGGTTTTTGTAGCCAAAGATGTGATTCTTCAAACAATGATAAAATATATTTCTCAAGTACAGACACTGTAGGTTTTGAAATAATTAGCAAGCACATTGAGCAAAATTAGACTGCATCACATGAATTTCATCTAGCTTATTTAGATACTCATGATGGCATGAAGTACTCAGTTTGTGATTGAACATATATTCCTCTCTTCCTGTTAATATCCATGACTGATAATTGAAGATACAATACTTGTGCTATATTCCTCTCTTCCTGTTAATATCCATGACTGATAATTGAAGATACAATACTTGTGCTTGGATTCTAAGCAAAGGATTGAGATTACTATCCTATTAAAATGTATGCTGGGAAATGTTCACACATCCTAGGAAAACCCCTGGAGATGTCAATACTCTTGCTAATAACAATTTTTTTTCATTTTTGGATGTTTTAATAGCTCCACGGAACATTTATGCTCTTGGACAGCTGAGTGGGTTTTCAGAAAATTCCTCAAGGTGAGGCACAAAATGACTGGTGATTCACAGGGGAAACAGGATTGATTTAGAAATATAACCCAAGTTTTAACACTAAGATATGTCTTACTTACAGATAGGTTTTCAGCAAAGATGAAGCATTGTGTGAATTTTTCTTCCTTTTAAACGTTTCATGAAAACAAAATGGTAAAGAACACCTGTCATGCTATTTGGTTTTTTCGTTTATTTAACTGAAAGAAAGCTAAACTCATCTTGTTTACAACCTGCTCATTAATACATACCGGCAAAGAAAATAACTAAAACCTGCCAAAAATAGCCTAAGGCTTTTCCTGTAGTATTTTTAATGGTAACTACTGAGTGTTCAGAATGAGACAGAAAAGCAAAAGGTAACTGTTCTTAAAATCCATAATTTCAATGGAAATATGCCAGTGAAAGAGTGTAGCACTCTAACCCTGATGTATTAAAATTGAAGAGAGTGTGCAAGTATTAATTTTAGACATCTGGTTCTTAATGTCTAAAAATTCCAGAGGCAATTTGTGTTGTTTTTATTAGCTCTTGGCTTAAGGTCATATATGGCTGCCCAGAATTGTCTCAAGTGAGTGGCCTGAATTTGTGGCACCAGCTTTTCCTTTTCTGATATGCTGGCCCTTTTATAGCAGCTTGGAATTTGAGCCAGAAGGAAAACTCTGTCTTTTTACAGAGAATAGGTTAAGTGTTCTTCCATGAGTGCAATTCTGAGGAGCAAAATCTCACATCATGTCACGCAATTATGCACAGGTCTGTCAAGACTCTGAAACCACATCTGTGGTACAACTGATGTATTTTAATTTAACCATTTACTTATGGAAAATAACTCTAACTAATGTTTCTTGACACCAGCATTTACTAAATATTGTATAAAAATTATCTATTAATCCTTATAATGTCCCTTTGAAGATAGTTACTTTTGAACAGTGAGCACTGACTCCAATTACCTAAATGTCCTGCTTGATATGGTAAATTTTAATCCTTTGATTTGAGTTACCCTGAGCATTAGGGAAACGCATTTCATTAATGCAACTTTTTCAGCCAAAAATTAGGCCATTTGGAATGGAGGTTTCATGGAGGCCACTTCTCTATGCACAAAGCTCGGTCTAAATTTTTCCATTTTTAGATTGGATTATACTGTTTTAGAGACAGTCTTTGCAGTCTCTAATGGTGTAATAGTCAAACAGTTAAAGGAATTTTATTAATTCTGAAAGGTTGTATAAGTGAACCTCAAAAAAACCATTTCTGTGTAATAAAAAAATATTTGCTTGTGATTTTGAATTGGCTTAAAAAGTGAACTTTTCAGGTCAGTCACTATGAAGTTAGCTCATGTTTCACCATTTTTTCACTTCTTTTTTCTTTCTTCCTCCCTTATGGTAATTTAGAGACATTAATGTCTCTGTGACAAAGGAGTGAAGGATTACAAAGCAACATTTCCATAAATTGTATATGCAAGCAATTTTGAATTCTCGAATAATGTATGGTTGTTTGAAAACAACATGTATAAAAATAAAGGAGTGAATATGTGAGAATATTAGGTAACTTCTGAAAAGCCAAACTGAAGATGAGTTAGAAAAGAAAATGGAAAGCTGATGAAAACTTTAACACTGAAGGGCACCACATATGGATGTTGTGTTAATTGTTTTTACAGCTGTATTCATTTCTGGTTTGCATTTACAATGTCTTTTGAGTGTTGAGCCTCCACCTATATTAGATTTTAAATTCTTTTCAATTAACATATATTTTTAATTACTGATTCACATATTGGGAAAAAATAGAGAAGGCAAACAATTACAAAAAACGTTGAAGGAAACACCTAGTAGTGGAGATTTTAATGTACAGATGTTCAGAGTGTTGTAACATTTTCTCTTTTGCAGTTTACAGTGGCAAGGGGTGAAGTCTGTAAAAGAATAACCTCTGCAGGAGAAGGAATGAAGTATATGGACCGTATGCCCATGGTCCTATAATGTCAGCCCTATTGTCCAGATGGAAAGGCAAAGTTTTTAATGCTTACATGTTACAGCTGTGATGTTCAAAGTAGACTTTGTAACGGATAAACATTCAGAAAGCGTTTATCAAGTTGTGAAGTTTATCAGGCATAACTAGCAGGGTCTGGCCAGCAGTGAGCTGCCAGGTGCCCTGGCTGGGAGGAGGCTGTTTCCTCCTCTGCGCCGCAATCAGCCAGCTCTGCCATGGATGGAGTGACACATTGCATACCAAGACAACCATTGGCCAGAGAAGCACATGATACCTCTGCTCAAACAAATTTCAGACAGGGCAGTAGACAAACACGGGGGAGGACAAAGGACACGGGGGAGGACAAAGGAAACATGTGGAAGGGGATGTCGTGGGAAAGAAATTACATGTTGCTGGGAGACTGCATCCCTTGGAGATCCATTGTCAGAGCAGGGGAGCAGTAAGAAGCAAGGATCAATGGAAGAAAATGAGTAAGATACAAGAAATGGAAGGAAAAAAATCATTATGTAATAACCCCAAACTTCTACACTTCCCATCCCCTCACCAAGGGAATTGGGAGGGATGAAGAATAACTTTTGATGGACAAATAAAGCTGAGATATGGAAGAGAGGAAAACATTGTTTCTACAGGCTAGATTATTTAGTTTAACCACACAATTACTGGACATATTAAAAATCTCAGGCCTTGTTGCAATCCAACTCACAGCCCAAAACATCACAGTGGTTTTAATATTCATCTATCACAAAGTCAAAACCTTCTGTATCCACAGGGTTATCATCTCTGCTGGAGCAGCAGAATCAGGCCATTGCTTATTAAGTCCCCTCACTGGCAGATCCCAGAACCTTCTTACCTTGTACAGGGTTCCAAATTCCCCAGAGTAAAGTTCTCCTGAGCTGTCAGTTATAACCCAGTGTCTCATGTTTCCCAGCAATCCATAGCCATTGCATGGGCATCTCCTTTAGGCAGTGCCTGTAGGCAGCCTCCATTTAATTAATGTCACTTGCAGTAAAGTATCACTGCATGATGCTTTGTACTCGAGGTTAAATTTCATAGATTTCATATCACAATTTCTCTGAAAATACTGGATGGTAGAATTATTTTAGGTTTTGATATATTTCTGTTTCCTACCACAAACTAGGAAAAGAGGGAAGGGGAGGTATAATTTAAAAGACAAAAAACTTCAAATCCTGAGCTCTATTTAAAAAAAAGGTGTTAATTATGTTTTTAATTGTTTGGGTTGTTTTAATACACAGCTGATATTAAAAAGAGCTGTCAATTTTGCTTTTCAGTTACTTTAACTATAAAGCACAGAGTTGCATTCATCCATTAAAACTGCTGTTTGAAATGAACATAACTGATGCACAAATTAAAAAAATAAAAATCTGTAGGATAGAAAACAAAATGACTAGTTGATATAAAAAAAAAGAACTCCCAGCTTCACTTGCTCACATGTGAACAATCTACCAACAGTAAAATGAAAGTCCTGAAAAAAAGTACTGTTTTGTGAAGTTGCCTTTGGGCTGTGTATTGTAATACGACTTTACAAAGCAGTAGCATCTAAGTGGGCTAGAAAGATACTTAGCTTTACTTACTCTCAGGCTGTACCTCATAGTTTCCTCCAGAGTATGTGGTCTGGTAATAAAAGAGAAAGTGGATGATGCCAGAAACTTCTGTTTCAATATTTAACAGACACTCATGGAAGCTGATTATTGAGGAGGATGCTTGGAGAGTGCTTACAAAATAAAAACCCCAACAACAACAACAAAAAGCACAGCTGATGCTTCCTGCGTAAGAAGGTATTTTTGTCACCAAAAAGCCATGTGAAATGTCATTAACTTGTCTGGTGCAGAAATCAATTTGAAAATTACTTAGCAGTGCTAAGAAAATCATCTCTGGTGAATGTGGGAAATGAGCCAACCTATGCACTTACTTCAGCTGTGCAGCTGAACTGTGCTGCAAATATTGGATCGTATAAGATCTCATGGAATATGAAACTGCTGGCTGTTCTTGCTTCACCAATGTCACATGCTATGGCATTTTCTTTAACATGAGCTCCAGAGCTATACTTCATTCTGACAGAATTTTGTTCTGTAAACAGTTCAGAAATAAATTTAGCTCCCTTTGCACTTTGAAATCATATTCAGGAATTTCCTCCTGACAAGATAGGTATGTTGGTATGTGGGGATAAGAGAGGGTGTTCACATATCAAGAACAATATTCATCCACCTAATATATTAAGAAAGACTTTTAAAATGATCTTTATTTTTACCTTTTGATTTATGCAAGCAAGTCATGTTTTTTACCTCAGCTGCTTCAATGTACTAATTTTTTATGTCACTTTCAGTCAGTGGACAATATTTTAAAGGTACGATAAATTATAATAAATGAAATTATACTAAAAATTATATAAGATTGGGAATTGCTAAAATGGAGGAGTAATACAAAAAGATAGTGGTAGGTCAGAAAGAAAGGGAATGTTCTAGGAACATTCTACTCTACTACCAATTAAAACAAGGTCAAGGATACAGAAATTAAGAAGATCATTTCTCCAGTGACCGTAATAGGAAACAAGGCAAAAATAAGCATTTTGCAGTGTCTGAATCTAAAAATAGGACAGTATGGCTTTATTAAATTTCAGTAGAATTTTTTCTTGAAAAAACCTTCCTTATAGATTAACCACTTAGAAACCACTATGGACAGCTGACCTGATTTAGAGAAATAATCACTACTGAATGAAAACTTAAACTTGGAAAAGATTTGTGAAGCTACCTCTTTCTTCACTGACCTCCAGCTAACATTTCTGCTCTCTCTCTCTGTCGGAGTGCTAAGCCCATATCACAGATTTGAAAGACTTGTGAAGGTAGCTAGTCTTGAAAATTTGCATGCTCAGCCCCTTGCACTATATCATAGGTTTTGAATGGGGTCAGTGGACAGCCTTTCTGATATGAAATATACTGTAAAGGAAGCAAATGTAATGATTTTCATCATGTTACTAAAAACAATATACACTGATTATCTTGCTAAGGAAAGGAAAATTTCAGCTTTTTAAAAATTTTGACAATAACCTATTGTTTTTCTTAAAAATAGGCAGAGCAAAATCAATGATTTAAAATGGAATAAAAGTTGATTACACGATATAACTGCACATTATTATTGATAAAAATATGTTCTCTAGATAGCTTTTGTATATTGCACATTTTATTACCAAAGAACTTCAGTGATATTAAGAAATACATTATTACATTCTTCTGCAATACATATATTTCACTAATATGTTATTGATGCAGAAAGAGAAAGAAGGAAGTCAACATTGTCAGCTGCAACATCTTATCCAGTATAACTCAATGGGGATAATTGAACTTATACCACAAAGTTACTGAATATCTGAACATCCACAGCTTAACCTTAGGCTCTAGATGTTTAGCATGACATGAAACAAAAAGTATCCCAGGTTCACACTTTAGTTCAGCTGCTTCCTATAACTACTTTTTTTTTTTTTTGGGTGATCTAACATTAGTGAAAAATATTATCCAAGACATGGTGGTTTGATTTCATGTGTGTTACATTATACATAGAAACCACTATTAGGTAAAAAACCTTGTATCATCATTATGTGTTCATGATAAAAAAATCTGAATTACTGCAAAATTCACAAGTTTCTAATAGAGTTTCCCAAAAAAACCATAACCATATCCTTTGTAGCTGGTTAGATTTTTCTCTGATCCAGAATTTATGAGCTGGTAAGATGAAAATATGTCTGTAAATAAAAATGAGTAGAAAGTAGCATATAAGTAACAGTGCAAAGAAAGGAGATAAATTATTTCATTAACCTGATAGAGAGAATTCACAAGGTATAAACACATCTAACACTGAGGCACAGGGAGAAGATCTTTACCTTAGGGGGCTGAATGACCTTACAATATCATGACTGTGAAAAACCTCTCAGATGTTCTGAACAAAGATTTGCCTGCCTCTTTTTTTAATTTCAATAAATATTTCTTCAAAGGCCTAATAATTCTGCACTCTCTCTTCTGGTATTTGTCATGTGAAAAGTAACAGCTACCGTACAAAAGATAAGCTAGATTATATGGCTTTATTACAAAGTAAATTAAATACTTCAAAGAAATACTAGGTAATTTTTTCTTCTTGTTCTATAGCCTCACAAAATTCCTGCCAAAACTTAGTGTGAATTTGCAAGCAACCTATTTTTTTTCACCAATGAGATATTTGAAATTAAAAAATTTGCTTTTTTTTGCTCTCACAGTAGTATGGCAGTGGTCATTTATTGGATAGTGAATGGGTTAGGTGTGTCAATTACAATAAAATAGTAGATCAGATAGTAATTATCAGCCAAAAGATTCATTGCCACTAATAAGAAGACATGATCTTGTCACTCTTAGGTCATGTATTGGTTTGAAAACAAACTAGAGGGAGATCCCAAGTCAGGGTTAAAATTTAATAGGAAAAAAGTCAAAAATAAGTGAAATAATATAAAGGAAAGAGAGAAGAAAAACACAGACAAAGTCAGATACAACCTGACACTCTGTTAGGGTGGTGGTAGCAGTCCAGATGAAGTAGCTCAGTTGAAGTGGTGATCCTATGGAAGGTCTGGTCTCCAGCTGAAGGTCCAGTGGTAGCTCTTACCCTCTGGGAACCCAGCAGACAGAGCTCCCTTGGGCAGTTCCAAGGCCAGGTTATATCCAGGTGGGAATGCTTGGCTCCTCCCTCCTGGGCGGAGCATCTCACAATAGGATGAGATAAGTCCATGAGTCATGCAGTGGTTTCTTGCTGGCCCATTGTGTGTTATCAGGGGTGGGTCATAGCAGGAGATAACAGCTAATGGCCCACAGCTGGTGGTAATAGAATACATCTATATTGGAACCTAGGACAGGTCACAAAATGTGCATTTTTCTAGTTTGAAGCTCTGGAAAATCTAAGCTTTATCTTCTGCTGGCTTGGCTCTAAATTTTTGGAATATCAATATTTCACCAAAACAAAATTTAGGGCATGGAAATAAATTGGTGTAATTCTAAACAAATTTCATTGAATACACGATACTTTGAATGATTCAATTAAGAGTCAATAAAACTGACAGAAAATGTTAGAAGAGTTGAACTATAAGTAATTCAATTTATTAGGCAAAATCTCAGAATTAATAAATTTCATTGAGTGAACTATTCTTACCTCCCTGACATTTAAATGACCATCAGAAATAGTTTTGATGTAGATTTCAGCTTTACTTGAGTACTTTTTGATATCAGTATTCAATGTGGTTCTATACATACACTCTCTACATTGTAAATCTCAGTCTATTAAAAAAAACATACTTAACTGGGATTTTTTATGGGTAGAAAGGGTTTAAGAATAATTTTTAGTTTTCATGATAGCTTTCAGGTTTAAAAGTTTGTTTGGCTTGTTGGTTACTTTTCCTTCCTTAATTCCTTTTTCTTTCTGACTTGGAGGCATGTGACTTCGCAAACCTTCCCCTTACAATCTTACTTTATATATATGCTTTTCTGCAAAATATTTTGACTGCTGAAACAGGGAAATGGATGATAATAAGCCCAACCCATTTCTGACTGGGAACTCTCAACCTCAGAATCTAAACCTACATATTTTATAAAAGGACCTTGTCTGCCTGG
The DNA here is from genome assembly GCA_026261815.1 of Monarcha castaneiventris obscurior. NCBI lineage: Eukaryota > Metazoa > Chordata > Aves > Passeriformes > Monarchidae > Monarcha > Monarcha castaneiventris. Next base: position 29,245,630 of record JAMPIT010000433.1, read on the forward strand.
GTTATACCAAACTGAACTATGTGTCCAAATATATATGATTACAATATGTAGTAGGATGTGTAAATTTACAAAAGTGGATAAATGGTCAGTCTTTGAAAAGCCTGTTTACAACTACTTTTCCTTTTTATTTTTCTTTTCAAATATTTTCCTGCATGGTGTTTCAGAAAGTCATAAGAACTGTGATGCCAAAGACAATCTGGAATAAAAGTATTATTATGAAATTGAGACTGTAGTTCCACTAAAATGATAATGGCTTTTACATCCTCTTAGTCCATGGTGGTGAGCCAAGTGAAACCACCAAACTGTGCAATTCCAGACTAAAAATAAAAGAGGTTTTATTGTTCGTAATATCCCACACGCCTTGTCTCCGTTCAGATTACGTAGTAAGGATGACACTGAAGAATGAGTTTATTTTTAGGAAGCTCTGTTTTTCACTTTAATATCAAGACCTTAATATTACACTAGTAAAAATAATTATATAGTGAAAAACACTTACAAATGGATGACTAATTATTTTATTGGTATGAGTAGTGTAACAATGTACTGTTATCTCCATAGTAGGGCACTTTTACAAAGGTAGTGACAGAATAGCTATTAAATTGTCTGTGTGAAAGGTTGAATAAAATTTTCTTTTTCCACATTCTGTGAACTGAGGTGTAAAATAAGAACTTTTAAAAGATATTTGCAGTATATGTTTCTTGCCTACATCATAAGAGTTCAGGGATCTTTAAAGGTAGTTATCATATATGACAGGAAGGGTTAATGCTCAAGTACTCCTAAGCCCATGGAAAGAAACATGTTCTATATACTGCTCAGATACGGGCTTCTGTAAAGCCCTACCTCAAAGGCCTGTGAACTTCATATGGTTACTTCAATTGACTTTTCATGATGTAAATCAATTAAGATGAACAAAATAAAAATGGGAGATTTTGGTTTTACTTATTTTAAAAAATTACTCTGATACTGTGGAAGAAGCAACAAAAATGTGTTTTGGAAATGGAGGACAGACAAAAATTTTCATGCCATTTGATTCTCAAACTAAAAAGGAATGGAATTATAACTTAACCATTCATTAGTCTGAAAGAGTGTTTTCTTGTTCTGTATATTGTGATTTCAAACCTTTACAAATGTTTTCTAAACATCAGCATACTGTAGATCAGATGTTTTCTGGATGCACAATACCATCCTCATTTTATGACCTCAAAAAATGAATTGGTAGTACATATAAGCACAAACATAATTAACGGAAGTGACAGAGAAACTTCCTGTACTTTTATATTCCTTTTCAGTTTAATTTTCTTAAGAAGTCTGCAGAAAGGTCTGTTATGTTTTGATTTTCTGGTTATCATCTTTGTTTTTCTTTTTTTGTTTTTTGTTTTTTTTTTTTAATACAGCAATCTTCTAGTGATCAGCCAAGAAATTATTTGTAGCGAAGTACTAAAACCAAAAACTCACTTTTTACAGTGACGTACGGCAACATAGAATGCTTTAGGCATTGGAGGCTATGAGCATAGCAGAAGACTTCAGGAAAAATGCCCTACTAGAACTTCAGAGTAGCAGAAGCACAGTCTGTCACTGGTTTTGGACCCCTGGAGCTACGCACTGCTGACTGCCTTCGTGTTTTTTGCATCAGCATTCTGGCATTTCTCAGACCCATCATAAACCCTATATTTTACTCTAGAATGATCTAAATCTTGATTTCTCAGACTTGCATTTCTAATTGGATCTCAGATATATTCTCTCAAAAACACATACAAAGCCTGAATGGAAACAGTTCCATGCAGATAAATACCAAGAGGAACCAGACTTTACGCATCTTGTTGCAGCTCTTCTGTTCCTCCTAGGTAAAAGGAAACATGAGATATTTTACAAATTTGTTGTATGCCAACATTAATGCTGTCTTTGAACTGCCCTTTTCCAAAAATGTTCTGTGAAGAACTCAGTTCAAAAATATTTCACATTTAAAGAACTGCATTCCTTATTTCTTACCCAGATGTCTGTGTCAGTGGACTGGCAAGGCTTTTACAGTACTTATTCTGATGGGCGAATTACACCTATAGCAATTTATTAGTACTTACTAAATTTCAATCTCTTTATTTCCTCCTCTGTTAAAATTAATTTTGTAATAATGATTTTTTCCTTCTCTACTTTCATTTCTTTTCATGGGCTTATTAGTGTATAGCTTCAGAAGGCTTATCTGCCCTGTATTTTGACATCTCCTTAATATATCTTTAAGCTGGTTTAATGCTTTCCCTGACTGCTATTCTCAATACACTTATTATCGATGATAGGTGTAATAGAAACAGTGTTACTTTTGAAAAATGGCTGGACATTTCATTACTATCATTTCACTGAGAAATAGGGGTTTGTTTAATGCATATGAAAAACACTAGCAGAAAGAAAAGATCAAAAGGGATAAAAAATCAAAGCAATTTTTCTTCTTTTCAGATGCCAGATTGAGAGTTCTCAGTGTACTTTAAACAATGATTTATTAGTCTTTTGAGATTAGAGAAGTTTGTGCCTTTTTAAGCATAAAGTTTTCTTATCCTGGAAATAAAAGGGCAGTAGCATAACACACTAATTATTCATGGCACTTATATGGTAATATGTTTCTGTATAGAATTTCTTTTCATAGCTGTTACTAATTCCATGTATACTAATGAAATAGCAGTAATCCAAACAGGAGAATAAATTAAATTATAAACATAGTAAAAAATCTCAGTTTTTAATGAAAAGAAATATCCTTTTATCATAGCAACAAAAAAATTATTTTACCATATAATTTTCCATTTCATTCACTATTTCATTTTTATCTGTAACCATCGGATTAGGCTTAGTTCTTGGGAAAATCTCCTGCAAGACAGCTTCCACAAAACAACAAAAATTGAAAAAAATAATTGGTCTTTTTGTATACAGGCTATGGAGAGCTCAACCATCCCAGTTCAGTCATATAATTAACCCTGGACTGATTCTCCCATGGTTTTGAGTTGGTTTTTTAGTTGGAGGGTTTTCTTGTAGATTTTTTTCCCCTTTTTTTCTTGGTTATCTCTTTTTCAGTGAGCTAAAGGGTGAGACAATACTTGAAACTGTTTAAATTACAGAAAATGCTCATTAGTATTCAGATGAAAGACTAACTAGACAGTGAGCGTTACAGGTCATTGAAGACTGAAGACTGGTAGGACCAGAAGGCTTTTTTTTTGTTTGTATTTGTCATCAAAGAAGAAATAGAAGAAAAATGAAGAATGAGAATATGGGCAGAAAAAACCCAGAACATTCTAGTCAATTGAATAACCTATGTTTAATTTTCTAAATATGCCTTTTACTTCAAAAAAGCTTCTGTGTCTGTTTTACCAAGAGTACCTCTTTTCTAACATTTATTTGGAAGTCTTATTCTATTAAGGCCTTTACTGCTGGCTATTTCTGCTTGTAAAGAAAAGAGACATTTGTTAGTGAATTTGTACTAGTTCATTTTTTGATATTATTGTTGTGAAATAGGAGACAGTCACCAATTTTTATGAATTTTCAGTTAAAATATTTGTCTGTGGAACATATATCAAGAACATCCTGAAATGACAATAAGATTAGAGAGTCAAATAAACTATTGTAAAGCGGAATGAGATCTTTGCCTCTGCAGACTGAACATCAGTAATTATTGGAGAAACCATAGGGCCAGAACCTTAGCAGCTGTAAATCAGTAAAACTTCACTGAGCCAAACGGAACTACCTTAATTTACAGAAGCTGACTACAGCAATATTATTTTGGAACATTTTATTTGCAAGACACACTCTGCTTAACAGCAGGTGCAAACTACCTTCTACAGTTTAAGCTATTTGTGAGGAATGAGACAGAGTGACTAGGAGAAAAGGATTTAGTCCAGTTCGTGTGAAAAATATGGTGATTAATTTAAAATGCACTTAAAAAATCTGCAGAGCACTTGGAAAGAACAATGACTTTTCAATTGCCATTTGTGTGAGGGGCAGCTCATTATGCATTAGAAACAGAACTTCAATTTATATAAATGTTTCAGTGGCTCTACTTGTATAATGCTCAATCAGGTACTTTCACACTTGTGCTCAATATTGCGTTACACTCTAAATTCTGCAACAGATACAGGAAAGTTATGTACTAATCACCAAGGTAAGGATTTTGGAGTCTTTGCATAAGCAGACAGTGTGCAACGATATTTAGCTTGAATTTTTAGACAATTCAGACACAGAACCACAAAATAGCTCTGTTGTGTTGCCTTTCTGTTGGCAACCTCTAACATAACTAGAACAAAGATGCCATGTTGAACCCACAGCCTCATATGAAAACGAAAAAGTACTATTAAATAATATATGCTCATCATTAAGGAGCAATATTGTTTCATTCAATAGTACAGCATTTCGTGTGATATCGAATAGTAACTATAAAATATGTACATTTTAAACCAGATAATGATCCAAAAGTCCTTTAAAACTACAATATTATCATCTTCAACTACCATCTTGGTTTAGTAAATTATTTCTCCGTACATGGTATCATAATATCAAATGGGGGATCACTTTTCCTAAGGTTCCCTTATGTAAAATAATATGTGGGAAAAGAATTTATGGAACTGAAATTTGTGTTGGTACTATAATAAGATATTAATTCCCCAGCTGATGACACACATTAAAAGACCCCACATTTTCTTCTTATTCTGATCTGTCCCTGACAATTCTAGAACAATGACTGGAACTTCTTTAAGATTTAGTAAAAATCCACTTTAAAAGCTTAAGTCCCCTTAGGCTCCCTTTAGTCACCTAAAACAATGGGTGTTCTTTTTCTTCCTTAGGAAGAACTAAAAATTTTCTTCTTTTGTCTTCTTATGTAGCTTTTAGCTTGATACTGCAGATCTCATCTTTTTACATGGCTTTGAAAGTTTAAGTGAAGGTGTTGACAACTGCAAAGCTCTGCTAAGATTACCTGGAGGTGTCAAAACTGAATTCTTTAGTCCTTTTATCAGATACATGAATTTTAGGGAACGATATACATTGTGTAGCACAGTATGTCTCTGAGACTATTTTTCAAGCTTTTTCAATCATTATACAGAATCTCCAGTCTGCATTTTTGTGTTTCTTCTCCTTCACAATATTGGAGGACCTGGAGTTAGGTTCCTGGAATTATTACAAAAAATAAAATGTACTACATTTTTTTGTAGACTTTAGTTAAAAATAATGTTGTTTCTTTTCCCCAGTTGTTCAGTTAGGTACTTGCTATAAGGAACAGTAAGTATTAGATATTTTGTACTTACAAACCTTTAAAATAGCTTGGATAAGATTTCATAGATTCTATGTCCTATATAGCTTTTGGAAACTAATATTCCATTGTAATAATATTGTTTCACTTCTGAGTCTGTCAAAATTGGATTCTGTTGTTTAAGAATTGAAAGCTATCTCTCAGAATACAATTTTACTTTGTACTTTTACTGAAGCGGCTTTAGGTGTATAGCAGTGGAACCTCTTCTATTAAATATTTCACTTTATTCTTTTGTTTTACTTTCTTTCTTGTGAAAAGTGTTGTGTTCTTACAAGCAATTTGCCATGTCTCATTTCTTTCCTGTATGTGACTTCTTTTTTAAGCAGCATTGTTGGCATAAAATGGCCACAGATAAATGAGTAGGAAAAATCTTTTCTTACGGTAAATTCAAAGAGAACCATCCACTTTATCTTGCATGGAAGACTTAGAAAAAAAATCACAACACTTTTAAAACATTGTCCAGATTTTAAGGTCCACTTTACCGGGAATGATATTTTGTGTGTCTGATTTGAAATATATAAAAATTTCAAGCACTTAAATTTTCCTCAGAATGAATTAATTCTTTTGGCACCAAAAAAAAAGGTAAGACTAATATCCATAGCTATTTTATTTGTACCACAGTCTTTATGCATCTTTTTTTCAAATGGCATCACAAAAGAGAAAGTCATGATGAACAAGCTTCTAATAATGAAGAGTGGTTAAAAGAAGCTATACAAAGATATGAACCATATCTGAAAATACTCAACCTGAAGCTCTGTTCATTTTCACCACCCTTATATACTAAGACGCAAGTGTCCCAAGTCTGGTAATAGATGCTGGAAAAATTATTTGTACTGTCTGACCCCACACCATTTGGGTTTCGGTGCATACATCAGAAAACAGTTCTACCAAGGATAGAGTAATTATCCAGAACACTTTTGGAAAACCATGTGTTTATAAGTGTGTCACAAACAGTGCCTCTCAATGTGAATTATTGCACTTTTGTCTTTCCCAAGGTGATCATGATATAGGTATAACAAAAGAATGACTCTAGCTGAAGGTAGAAACTTTGAAAGAGTTTCAAAGGGAAGGATGGGGTGATAGGGAACACAATGTGGTTTATCTAGAAACAAAATAAGTCCTTTGAAGCTCAAATGTTATTTATAAGTGAGTGATTACAGTCAATTAATGATGTTGTAGAGTAATATTGCATAGATCAACCTTAAATTTGAGATATATACATGAAAAATATGATTCACACATGATGTATTATTACCATTTTCAGAGTTTTATTCAATACATGTTGAAATGTTCAGAAACTACATGCCAACTCATAACACTGAAAATCTTCTATAATTTTTGCTTTTCTTCAGTGAAGAAGTATGGTCAAGTTATGAACAGATTTTAGAGTGAATACCAAGGACAAACCAACAAATAAGCAGAAAAAAATCCAGTGATGATTTTACTTCTATTGAACTATTGATTTTTCTTATTTATTGAATGATTAGGAATTAAATATTTTACATTCTGAAAAAAAAAAAAAAGTCTGTCATTTATAGATTTTTGTATCTGTATATATTTACATGGTCCTGATTCAGGGATAACCTCTTTAATGATCATCACACAAAGAACATGGATTCACAGAAATCAGAGAAAAGAAAGACCATGGAGATCATTGCATTTATTCCCTTGCTAGTGCAGCAAGCTGGATTAGGAAGGCACCAGTAAATTAAATACGGAGAGTTTTCAGGCACAAGATTTACCACTTCTCATTAATAATTGAGTTTCCAGAGTGTTCCTGCTAGAGGGCTCAGAAAACATTCCCTTTTGTTGAGGCAAGAATGTGTTCTCTGATCCAAATTTGGCTTTTTGACTCAGGAAAGTTCAGAAAAATAGCCTTTTATTTACTTTTTTATTTCAGTGCCTTTTGTTATTTTTAAGGTAGGCTGGTTTTTTCATGAAAGCACCTCAGATAGTCATCAGTCTTTCATACAAACTGTGACCTAAAGGACTAAGAAAATGTTGCCTGAAAACCAACATTGTTTACAGACCATCTGTCCTCCCGTTTCATATTTTGTTTTGTTTCCTATGATTATATGTATGTTCCGAACACTTAGGCATTAATCAGATCTTGTATCACCATAATACTATAATAACTTAAAATATTTTTTTTTACCTTATTTTCAGTAATTTTTTGAGACATACATGGTATCTGTTCTTATGTCTATACAGAACAGTGGCTATTTCTTCTTAAATACTTTTGTTTCAACAGTACATGTTAAAGTACTTATCCAAAAATTTGCTTTGGCTTTGAGTTCAGCAAACAACATGGGTCCGAAAGTGCTTAGGTTTAGGTATATTTTAGACACATTAGATTTACCATGCATGCATAAAGTGTCTGTGTGCAACATGCTCTCTTAGACATGATGGGTCATGAATGAACAAGTGAAGTGTTTTTTTTTTTGTTTGGGATCCCTTGAAATTCTGAACAAATCAGCCAAGGGACTATTTCCTGCACAGACAAATGCAAAAAGGAGATGGATATACTGGAAGATTTCCTCAAAATGTTATTGGAAGATACATGCAAAGAATGAATGCTTTGTTTCCTTGAAGTCACATTTCTGACTGCCTGTCATTGATTGCCTATCTGTTGTAAAGTAGTTGTAAGAAAAGATGAGAATAAGTCACCCTAAGGGGGAAAAAACCTCACAATCCTTTCATTATCAGGACAACCTAAAGTGTAAAGAAAACAGTAAGATCACAGTCATGGTTCTTAATACGTCTTGCTAGATCTCAGTAATAACAGATGTTGAAAGTTATTACCGATAAAGATAAAAATTCAAAATTGTATGCAAATTAAGAAGGCTATTGTATAGTTGTGTATGATAAATTTATTAATTTATCATAAAGTATATTTAGTACTTAATAATAGAGATGTTCAGACAATTTGAAAGAATTTGGTGAGTAAGAGTTAAACTATGAAAGGCAAAGGCTAGGATCCACTCTTCTGTAAAGTAGAAGCTCTGGAAGGCAGCGTTTTGGTCTTCCTCTACTCTTTTCCTCTATGTTATTCCCTGAATGAGTTATATAATACTAAATTGCTGTGATCTGAGATGATATCTCTCTGCATAAAATAAGTGAGAGGTCTATAACTGCAAGACAGAAATATATTGTGAAAGATGGCTACAGTCCCTTTAGAATAATATTTAAAAAAATAAATGTAAAGATCATTTATCCAAGACAGCTGCTCAGAACAAAGATGATCATAAATCCCCTCACACATGAATGCATAGTAATAGAACAATCAGTAATAGAAACTAATCAGAAGACTTCTATTAAGGAAAAAATTCTGATTAAAAGGGACGTATTTTTAGTTGCAAAAAGAAATACATGTTATCATAGCATATGATAAGTCTACTCACAAGATACTTTTCAATTCAAAGTATTGTATTTTGTAAGCCCACTAGAGTCTTATAATTTTAGCAAACACTGGTTTAAATGCACTTCACAATACTTAAAATTATATCTACTTCATATTTCCTTTTAATGGTGTCATCTTCCCCCTTGAAATGCCTGTGATGAAACATGAAAAAGCCACAAATTGTCTATGTTCAATGTAGTGAAGTCATCTGATGCTTCAGATGGTTAAAATAGTATTGAGAAAAATTTGTGAGCATAGGACTTATATTAATTGCAGAATTAACATAACCTGTTAATTTCAGCAAGAAAATTGAAAGAGACAATGAGAGGACAAAAGGTCAGTGATATTTAATATAAATTCTGAGGTTTGAATAATATTTTTAAAGAATTGTTCATATTTTTAAAGTATTGTGGGGTGGCTTTAAATTACACTCATTAAAAACCAATAAGCCAGAACTGCTGCCTTAGGAAACAGACTGAACAAAAAAGAAAAAAATACATTAGGCAGCAGTCAATTTAAAGATGGTCTGAGAAATTCCAGTTAAAAGAATTAAAACAATTAGAGGTATGATGTAAGGCATTAAGTAAGGTGAAATGAGCTGAAGGTTTTATTAAGACCAATTTATAAAAGGTACTAGAACAATAAAGGAAAAAAGCCTTGTTTTTCCTGTTTATGAAGAAGAGCTATAAAAACTATACAAACAGTATTTTCTTTCATCTCTTCCTTCATATACCAAATATCACAGTTACTTATATTCACCCCTGCACCAAAAATAGCTAAAAAACACAGGGTCATTACAGCACAAAAGATTAAGAAATTTTTCAATTCAACACTTGAATCTTATAGTAAATAACTGTAAATATATTATCTCAGGTGAAGTAAATTCTAAATCATTGTTAAAGAATTAAATATAACTCTTCTCAGTGATTACTTGAATGTCTGGGAGCCTTGCACTGTGATGTAAAACAATTTGATCTTTTAGATACTTCCAGCCTCTTCTGAAAAATTTTTAGTTTTAACAATCTTGAAGACAAAGTATTATCTATTTATCATCCCCAGGGGGAAATTAGATGTAAGAGTTGTTTCAGATAATTTATAGTAGTTGATCTACACATCTCAAGAATATTCCTTTTTTATATTCTGAATACTGAACACCATTGTCATTGGGTTTAGTTACGACCTCTGTCATTGACTGTTTATAGATTGTTAAACTTATCCATGATAAATAGAACAGAAATAATTAATGCATGCATTGTTTTTTTCTCCATTCCTAAGCTTTTATACAATAAAAATATGCACAGTTTATCTCTTCCTGATTTTCACATTTCACATTTTTAAGTAATAAACTTCTTAGGGCTTCTTCTGGGGTACGCTTAGTCTCAAAAATGCAACATCTTTGAATAGATCTTTATATAGAAAAAGCTTGTAGAGATCGAAATGGAACTTTTCACTCTTCATTGTTTACAAGCTCTTTTATTAAAACAGTGCATTAATCACAATTAATAAATTTGATTCCAAAATTGAAGGACAGAAAACATCTTCCAAGACTGGGATAAGTCTAAAAACACTCTCAAAGTATTAAGGAACAGAAAAAATGTAAAATGTATCCCATTATTTGTTAGCTAGATAAGTAACTTTAAACTATAAGAATTTATTTTTTTACCATGTGCATGAAAAAATATTAAAAATGCTATTAGTAAAAAGCAATAGTATCAAAAATTTTCCAACAGTTCTCCAATAATCTCTGATAATAATATTTGTAGCAAAACATAAGGTCTTAAATACACTCCACATGACATTTTCTTTGACTCAATACTACTTTTCCTGTTCGACTTTCTGGGTTGGGCTTTTTTGACTTTTAGGTCCTCAGGTTGATCATATATTAGGGAATATATTGTTTTTTCCAGTGTAGATAGAAAACTCTAATAGCTTGATTGGTATATATGTACAAAATAGAAGTTGTCTTGTGAAGAATGTCAAGCATTTCAACTAGACTAGGAGACTTTTATTTCCATTTTAATGTCACAGGACATTTAAAAATATATAAATTTGAGCCAGTCATATATTATTTTAACCAGGGAATTATTTGAAGTAAGTTTTAAATGAATGGTCTAATGATTGATACAACATTAGGGAAATTTCAGTAGGGAAAATAAGAATTTGGTCTTGCCAGTGCAGCATACTTTGTGTCTCTAAGAAAATGATCTCACTACCAGAAAGACGTATTCAATATTGTACAAGCTCTCTGTGTTAAGAAATTACTTCAAACTTTAAATTAAGGTCTTATTTTGTTTGTTGGCATCTCAGTTACATCTTACTAACTACAGTTAGCTGTCAGAATTCTGAAGATAACTGACACGGACATAATTTGTGTTAATAAAAGAAATACATGAGCTACTGCTTTCCATCTTCTTTTGTTTCAAAGGAAAATGCAGTCATTAGCAATTGGCAAAGAGGAGAAAATCTGGCTGGGATTGTCTTGTCTCCTGTTACTCCTCTGGTAGCCCAGTTTGCATTCATGGTGATCCCATCATACATTGCTCTTATCTAATGGGAAAGGTCTGAAGGGAGGAAAAATGGAAGAAGTTACGATCCGAAGCTCATTTTGTTTTGACACATCAATTTAAAAAAACCTATTTTATTACAAAATAATTCTGTCCATCAGTTAGAAGTAAAACAAAGGAACAGTTCAGTAGTTAGAAGCTGTGCTATCAGATGATTTTTGGAACATTTTCTCTTAAATGTCTGTCCTAGCCTGCACTTACCTTGTGCAGCTGTACTTTATGTTTTTTGCTGTTCATATTTTCCTTTTGCATAGCTAAGTAGGCATGGAGCAAGCAAGTGCAATGGGAAAAAACAAGCTTGCTTCTGCATACCTGCGGTAACATCCTGGATAGCGATGATTGTTTGCAAACACTCTCAGACAGGCTATTCACAAGTGACTGAAGGAGGGTAAAAGGTGTTCAGCCAAGTGAGGAACAGTGTCTACTCCAGTCACTGTTTCAATACAGAATAGCATCACTTGAGGTGACTGAAAATGTCACTGTTTCTCAGCATTCACAACTTTGTGTTAGGTCCTTTACATCACCTAAAAACCCCATACCTGGTGAAGCATGCACAGGTTGATCTTGTCTGTAAGAATGTTAACAGGTTGGCTCCATAACGTCTATAAGAAGTAAGTTGTTAAATTTGTGTTGTGTCATCAAAGTCACCATTTGTTTCAGTATAGGACATTTTCTATTTGGCATCTGTTAACATTCGTTATGTTAGCTTGGATCAAAAATCATTCCCTGTCATTTACCTCAATATGTTGTTCTGAAATTCTGAAATTGCTCCAGAGGAATTAAGTTTACATGAAGTTCTCTGAATCTTTTTTATAAGACTTAAAAGTTATGCTTATAAGGAAAGACTTGGAAAATAATAAAGAATAATAAACAATAATATTTTGATGCACTAGTGATGATAAATCTTTAATAGCAACATTTTTCACTTTCAGAATAGAGGGGAATATGGTTGCAGGGCTCTTTTCAATGCAAATTAACAATTTTTGCTGAAAATTTTAATCAAATCAAAAGTGTTTGCTTTCTGTCACAAGTCATCACAGTACATACAGTCTTGAGGAACAGCAATAATATCTTCACAATATGAAGAAGTGTAGTCTATTTCTATTTGGATATTTGGAACGTAAGTCTAGGGAAATACAGACGAAAATGAAAGTGAGGCGAATTTGGAGCAAGGAAGGGTCACCAGACATCACATATTGAGTATTTATTGTGACATTTTATGGTCTTCTGACATAGGTTTCCAATTGTAATTTCCTAATTTAAACTACTCTATCAGTGGGAATGAAATATCTGCACCCATGCTAAGAATTCCTACCACCTTATACAGCTACTTTCTTTTAGACAGGTCTAAGTCCTCATTTCTGTAGGCCAAAACTGGAAATGGATGGATCAGGCATATTTGTTAGCTTTTGGTTTCATGTGGATTTTCTAAAAGAAAATGATGAAAGTCTTCATAAAAAATGTGGAAAGTGTATACTCCATTTCAGCTTTCAGAAAAATGAGTATCTACCAAAAAATTGCTCTATGACTGACCCTTTTCTCTCTAGTCCTTTACTAGTCCCTCTGTTTCTCTGCCTAATCTCTTTTCCATCCAGAGTTGCCCTCTGATTTTTCGGTCAATTTCCTCCCCTTCCCACTTCATAATTCTCACATTACCATTGGCTTCTGTCCCTCTTAAGGTGCTTTGCTGTAGCCAGACTCTTCATAGTTGATGTGAAATGGGAGGGCTTGAGGTTCTCAACAAGATTGTTGCATGTGGTTTACGGTGCTTTCATTTCTGTCCGCTTCTCAATGGCAAGGAAGTAAATACATCACCTGTCATACCATCAGAACTGTCAAATCTGTTTGTGGTGAAACAAAAAATACTCACAAATATTTTAAGAGACCGCTTCTACCAAAACCATCAGCTTTACAACATTATAATTCACCAAAAATGGTCTTGTGATAGACAGCCTCAAGCAGCCTTAACTATAGGTGGCACTACTGGCTGTGTCTATGAAAAAAGTTATGGGAAAGCTTCCACATGGCCTCATGCAACAAAATTTGCATGTACAGTTCAAATTCTATAAAGCATTCTCAAGAGTAAGGCTATAGCTACATAATATTTTAAGTGTGTGCTTTAATTATATATCCCATACTTACAAAAGGAACTGATTTACCTTGTTGATTACTGAGGAAATAAAAAGCATACAAAATAATGTGCATTCATATCTATACAACATGAGTTAGAATGCAGCAGCTGATCAGAATTAGATCAACTCTTCATATATTTTTTTTCCTAAAAAGTTTGATCATTCCCTCTCAGTTTAAATAATCAGTTTCAGACAGAAATAAGCCTAAAAACTTTCATAGTTAATGGTCTTACATTCAAGTGTTTTTTTTTTCTTTTTGTATATAATAGTTCCAGGCAGAATGAAAAAGTGACAGAAGGTGACAAAAATACAAAGTTAAAATGGATGTAGTTAGCTCCTCTCAATTTGTTTCAGAACCTTAATCCTATTGTGTGTTTGTGTTTGGTTTTTCATCTAAACTATTTCTAATCTAATGCAAAAGGGTACAGGAATAACTTTATCAAATTTTGTACTGGATGTATATTTTCAGCAAATACCAATATTACTATTTTGTAGTGCTAAAATATTTGTTAGATAATGCAGCTCTCTGCTGTGCTGGTATCTTCTTCTGCTTTGTATAGCTATGTATTGACGTAATAAAAAATAATGTCTGATATGTAAAAAGTAGCTTGCTGCCTGATTTCTAGCAAAGAAGTGAGCAGACAGTTATTATTTTCAAGATTTACTAGATGAAAAAAAGATCCGGCCAGCCCGGGTCACACTAAGATCTGCTCCAAATCAGTAAAGCCTTTTTATCCAATTTAGTCCCATGTTAGAAATATTCCTCACATTTTATATTATGCATTTCTAATTTCAAAGCCCATGCCATATAATTATTCTGTGTAATCAAACCTAACTGCTGGTTTTCTACACCAGGCTAGTGAATGAATATTCTGTCAGTAAAGCCAGTATTTAACTATTTATTTGAGAAATGTGCAGACCCATAATTTTAGAAATTTGATAAACCTGTAATTAAAATGTGTAGTTCTATGTATATGTCATTAACATTTATGAAAAAGAGCAAAAGAGATAATACACATCAAGCAAAAAAATTGAACCCTGGAAGAGAATGGCATGTTCTGACAAGTTACTATTTAGTTTTGACCAGAATGCCAAGTCTAGTCTTCTTTCAGTCTGGTTGTAAATAAGATTATGATGCTCACAGAATCTGCACTTTCCAGGCAGCAGCCTTCTATCTCATTTGATATTTTATTTTATTTTCCAAAATCAAGCAATACACAGAATATTCTAAGCATTATTTTAGCTCCTGCAGTATGATTTTGATGGGATTTCATATCTTCACTTTTTTATTTTTGACTACCATGACAGAAAATTCTTTTAACACCACCTATACGGCTATTTTGAAACTGCTATATAGTAAGTTATTCTGTTTAATGATACAGAAAATCAGTTCTGAAATGCATATTTCAGTAAACATTTCTTAAGTATGCAATTTTTAAAATTCAGAAATTAATGCTATCATATATTACAGTATTTCCAAAAGACAGAGAAATAAATTCTTGTGCTAAACAAAGTGATCATAATCTTTTATTTCAAATATCAGGATAAGGAGAACTTGTTTTTCTTCATGATTTATTTTTTTAAAAACAATAACACTTAAACATTAAATATATCCTGTCTGATTTTCTAAACGGCTTCAGAATTCTTAGCCTACAGACAGATTTGGAGACACTGCAAGGAGATGTAAAAAACCTGTCAGATGATTTGGAAGGTTTTAACAAATTCAGTGGACATAGACATTTGCCAAAGAACATCTGTTGGTGTTTTTAGAATCCATATGTGAAAAAAAGAAGTGAGGAAAACAATTGGAAACAAACTGTTAAAACCCCCCAAAAAACCTGGTTTCTATTATGTTAATGTTTCATAGCCAAGCTTGGAACCTGACACTTTTTTTCTACATCAGGCATTTTCTACAGAAAATAATTTTATGGTTTTTTCTAGTTAAAATTCACATGGTAACAACATTGCTAATTAACAGTCAGACATATCTTCTCTTTCAATATATAAACATGGTTTTAATATTTTTTTTTCTAAGGAAACTTCACTGAAGAAAATTGGTGGTATTTCATCTTTCAAGAAGAAAAAAAACCAGTTTGTATTAATCATTGAAGTAACCAGTATTTTGCTTTGGTCAGAGATCTAAATTCCTCTAGATTTCTTCCAGTAGTTCCAAAATTCAATTCCAAAATTAGAATTCTACTGGAAACCTTGATACAGCCTAAGCATACAAGTATGAGGAAGCTACTTTCTCTCAATATTTTGAATTTAGAGATATTGCAGAGCCACTTCTATCCTGCAGATAACCTGTCACTTGCTACAATAAAGGGGGATGCTTATGCTTGGTTTCCCAAAGTGGCAGAGAGATAAAGAGGTGTGGGAGAATGGGCCTGAGGGACAAAATTTCTGTTGGGAGACAGGGCATGAGGTGCTGCAATGCTTCAGGATGTGGGCATTTCTGTGGGAGCCTTAACACTGACCTCACTGAGACTTTTGACTTGCACAAGTGTGAAATGAGTATGTAAGAGGTACAGAATTAACATTCC
Organism: Monarcha castaneiventris obscurior; assembly: GCA_026261815.1. Lineage (NCBI taxonomy): Eukaryota > Metazoa > Chordata > Aves > Passeriformes > Monarchidae > Monarcha > Monarcha castaneiventris. Next base: position 29,261,550 of record JAMPIT010000433.1, read on the forward strand.
AAAGGAATATTTGCTCCTCATTTTTCCCCCATGGAGAATATGAATTACAGTACTATAAATAAAAAGTATGTTTATATACATTGTGAACTTGAATCTGTGCTTTGTAATGCTGGTTTATATTATACAATTGCACAGTCCTTCCACAAAGCAGGAACTGAAGAGCCAAGTGCTGAAGTACCTTGCTAGGGTAGAACAGATGTATTTGTGTTCAGCAGTGTCTTCTCTTGCACAGATACAGCAGTGTTTAATATTTACTCTTTTTAGGAGGCAATGCGAGCTACTATCAAGCAATCAAGTATTTATCAGTGCAATAAGCCTTAAAGGACTGTCCTTTCTGAAAACAATGCAAGCACAATACTCTATCTAGCTGCCTTAAAACATCCTAATTTTTCTAATTTGTTTTATTAGTACAGAGCATGAAAATCATGCTGAAAACAATTTACTGCATGGGCTGGCTCAGGAAAAAGGTCTGTTACAGCAACCTACTCTGTAACTCTGATAGTGGACCACTGGGCAAGTTTTAAATTGTTCTTGTAAAGAACACCCAGAAATTAATTCAAAGGAATATCTAGTCTGTTTATATTAATATCACAACATATGAGTTTGATGATATTTGTGGCATATAGGAAGAGTTTGTAGAAAAATGCTGAGAGTATTATAAGAAGACAATTATCTTTGTGGTAGGCAAAGTGTAATAAAAATTTATTTGAACCAATGAGCCTAGAGTCTGTTCGAATATTCAGTCACTTTTTACATCTATGGGATTATTTTTTCACAGAATCAATCTTTTGTCTTACCAAATAGGAATCACCAGATACCCCCCAAACCTTCTCCTCCATGCATGTTTCTCTCCTTGCTTTTCATACGTCATAACTAGAGCTCCTCTGAGGTGTGCTGAGCTTCCATGGTGCCAGGAAGAGCTTGAGGTGCATTCATGTAGGCATATTTTGTAGGAAAGACAATAGTCTTAGGTTCACTCTTTTGCAAAACTTAGATCACTTTGTCTGGCTTTGCAGTAAGGAACTCCTCATGTTTTCCTGCATGAGTACTGCTGTTATAAAATATCTTAGTTTCTTCCTGAAACAAACAGTACACGTGAGGAAAGTTGATCTGCTTTGTGTTCTCTTTGATTCAGAAGTATCAACCCAGCCAGACAATATCTGCTGCCTTTTGTGTGCATAAGAGTGTATATATATCTGTATATCCTTTTCTTTTTTCTAGAAAAAATATCACAGAGCAGTAATGGATTATGAATCTGATAACATTTTTGCAAGAGATATTTTACCTCAGTAAACCAGAGTAGTAAATTGTAATATGTATAATAATGTGCAAGTGCATTCTCCGGCAAACTTCTAAATCTGGGACCATCATGTTGAGCAAATTTATTCAGACGCCATTGCATGGGAGCAGAAACAAAACTGGGAAAGTACAATCATGAAGTACAGGTGATGACTGAAATTTGTGCATCTGGCTATTTGTTAAGACTTGAATTTCAAGTGAATTCCAGAGAGTAACTTCTTAAATTTTTATTGAATTTTAACACTGTCAATAAAATATGTGAACTCTACAGTTTAAAACCTATACAACTGAGATTTATAATCAACATTTTGGATAATTCCTGTCTTCCTAATCTGAATTGCTGGGATAGTCATGCTCCATATTAAACCTTCAACTGATTTTCTAAAGGGTGCAACAAAGAACTTTGTACCATCACAAGAAAAAGGTTTGTATTTAAGTTAGATACCTAGAATTGGTACATGCAATAGATAAACTCTGACCACATACCAGGGAGGTCCATAGTCCCAGATAGGATCACAGCAGGAAGTTAGTGATTAATGATCTAGGGTAATTTAGAGCCAAGTTTGTTACAAACTCAATAAATCTTAAAGCCAGGGGGATCTTATCTAAGACTGATAACAAGGAGAAGGAACATTGGCAGGCCAATGGCAGGAAGCTATAAGAAGATACCACAAATGAGGAAAACTCTTTAGCAATACTTAGACTATAATACTGTAACAATTGAAATAGCTGTGGAGAGCAGGAAATGCATATAGTTTGAGGGAACAACAACAGAAAATGATGTTACATATATTGAAATATTAGTGTTGATATTCAATATTTTCTTAGAAAATGAATTGTCACGTGTAAGAGAACTGGATTAAAAAAAAAAAGGCTAAACCCACACAAAGCCTAAATCAGTAACCAATGTAAACAACTTTGACTTTAAACAACAATTATTCCCTTTGGTACTATGAAAATTCTTTCTATATGTCACTTCTGAAAATTCCCAGGGTGAGTTGAAGTCAAATCTAGAGTTGGAACATTGAATATCTTGGTTGTAGGACCTGTCTGACCACTAAGCTATTCATTTTTCTGAGAGCTCAAAGCATTTGTTTCCCTAAAGAAAATATACCACAACTGAAAAAATCAAACAGTTTAAATCTATTCTGATAACAGCCAAGTTTTGTTTTACAAAAGAATTGCTGCATTAAAAAAACATTCTCCAATTATTTTTTTTTCTACTTATCAAATAATGATAATGTTTGCAATATGACATGGAGAGGAAGAGGATTTTTAAACTTACACATTGGGATATTTTTTACACCAAAAGGCTTTCAAAATGAGGAAAATCATCATATTTCACTACATCATGCACCTTCTACTTGTATCATTTGAACTTTAGTAGGAGTGCTTTCTGACCCATCAGCACCTGCTTGGTTAAAGTAAATACCTGGCTAAATTAAATCCCAAGAAGCACACTGGCTGTTGAATTTTCTCTGCGTTATGTGTGGTATATTAGTCAAGTAAGAGTTTTGTATGCAATACAATCAAATGTTCCCCATATTACTCACAAATCTTACAGTAATGTATTAGATGTTGTCCACCTATCTCTACTGGATCAAGGTTTTCTTACAGTTCTGGAAGTCAAGTGGGAGAATGCAACTGAAAAATGATTGAAAAATAACTATCAGCTATTGTAATTTAAATAGCATGAAGCTGTTCTCATATAAAGTGAAGAAATACAAGTCAGAGTTTGTTATATGCAGAAAGAATCTCTTTTACCTTCTTGTCCTTTCACATGTCTTTTTGTATAAAAGCTTCTATCTTGTTTCAAGTTTGCTCTGTTAATACATCAGTTGAAAATCTAAGTAATACAGCTTTTCTTATACAGATTCAACCTGTATATGGTCTTACAAGGCATACTTGAAGTTAGCACAGATTTTAGAGAAAGAATAGCCTTCCACAGCACACTAGACTGGAAATGAATAGTGCCAGGATTGGAACTGAAAGCACTTGCAGACCTGCTTTATTACATCTGCACTTCAGCGTCCATCCTTCAGTTCCACAAACTGCTGCTCTGTGCATGTTTGGGTCTCAATATCTGATGGAAACCTTCCTGCATCTAAGAGCAGAAATGTTTACAGTTGGGCTACCATTCTGTCCTCATTTTACTGATTTATATTAAATGTTAATCTTTTCCTGCTGCAAGGAAAGGGTATGAAGAAAGCACTTGCTTCCCTATTAGGTAATAGTCCTGGCTAATGGAGCAGCATATTTGACTATTCTATAAATAATTTATAAAACTCCTTAAAACTTATCTGTGGGAAATATTCACTTTTCTCAGTATGCACACTAAAACTCACTCATCATAACTGAGATGCAGTCATATTGTCCTGCCTTAAGACAGGAAAGCTTTTTCCTTTTTTTCTTAAAATCTAATCAGTGCTGCTGTGGTATGAGAATGCCCTGCAGCTGACCACAGGTCCCTCACAGCTGCTGAAATAGCAAACCAGCTGTAATGTGAAACTTTGCTATCTGTATCAGCAGAATAGAAAAAGACTGATGCCCCAAATTTAACAACTGAGCCCCAGACACCATAAAGAAATTAAGAAAGTTCTTAGACTAATGTTTTTAAAGTATCAAGGGGAAATAACACTCCTGTCAGCACTTTGAAAGCAAATTCCTAATTCCCTTCGTCTACGTTGAAAAATTTACTGTGACTGAATCGGTTACCCGAGGACATGTCCAGACACTTAATGGTTTGTAAAATATTGGTTTTTAGCTTGCCAATGCAGCAGAAGATCAATATTCAAATTCTCAGTGGCAACTAGTCATAGTAGACATACAAAAGTACACAGAACTGAGCTTCTTGTACTGTTCAGAGATAGTTCCCTAGATCATGAAAGGATTTTTCACTGTAGACAAGACACTAATGTGAAGAGGAAGATTTGCCTGTCTTTTTATGTCTTTTTTATTCATATATATACTGTTCCTTTTCTTTGTTTTGTTTTGTTTTTTTTAACCTTGAACAGAAAAACAAAATTTAGAGCTAAGGAGAAAACTAGAATTGTAGTAAAGAATGACTCAGAAGTAAAGTGTGTATCAGGTATATATCAATACAAAAATTAAAACAGTGTATAAAGTTTATAGATAAATTCAAACACTAAATACCCTAAGAGTGTGCCATAACATTATAGCAGGCCAAATTCTCCTGTGAATGGCACCTGTAAAGAGGATAATGTCTATAATAATAGAGTTTTTGTAGTACTGGTAGACCCTGATTACAAGCCATCTGAATGAAAAAGAAGGCCTCTTCCAGTGAGTACCTAAAGTTGTTAAGCTTATTCTGAATATTGTCTGTAGAAAGGTATATGCTTTTTCTTGTTTTTAGAACAAATATGAGAGTTCAAGGACCAGCGTACATTATTGATGTTACCTATTAGCCCACAGAATGCTCCATCAAGCACTAAAGGAAGAGGAAAACAAAATAAAACGAATACTATTTTAATCATCAGCAACACTTTTCAGCTTCTTTTCTTTCTTGTAATCCAAGTCCTACTGTGCTTAGCCTGCAGTTAACTCGATTTCCTTGCTTTTCCTGGTTCTTCTGAATGTGTGTCTCTGTGGGAATAGCATTAATGATTATCTGCTGAATGACTTCTCCTCTAAGTATTCATTCAGCAGTTCCTATTCTGTTTACCATATTTAAAATGATAGTATTTACTACAAAAGCAAAGAAGATAACTAAAAAATGAAGATGGTTTTGCTATTCTTACATAATCCTTTAATTAATGTTGCAGGAATCTTTAAGCAATAAGTAGAGATACTGTCTGAAATGACAGGTAGCTCGATTCAACTAAAAGTGAAGCCACATCTTAAAAGATCATCTTGCTTTTTAGTTTTCTTGTGGTGTTTGTTTGTTTTGTTGCTGTTGTGTGTTTCTTTGCTGTTTTTTTTTTTTTAATTATTGCTACTTATAAGGAAAAAAATTGTTTATCTCTTATTTTTCAGGAAGAAAAATTAGTAAAATTAGTAAAACCAGAATTTCTAATGTGGTAAATATTTAAAGCAGACAGCTTTTAACTAATATTTAAAGCAGACAGCTTTTAACTAAAGAACCCTAAGAAAAAGATGGAACAATACATACAATATTGCGATTTATGAATAACTTACTTTGACAATGCTGACAGAAAAACTTGATTTTTCACCTCAGTATCAAATTTGTGTATTCTCCTTTGACTTCTCAAAAGCAAAAGTTACAAAGATTATATCAAGTTAAGGAAAGAGGGAAATCTGGCTACTGAATCTGCAAAAATCTAAGTGTAAGGGGATTACATAAATTTTCTCAAAGTGTATGATCACATTCTTAGATGAATTACTTCTGAGTGTTTAGAAGAGTTCTGCCTTTGTTCTTCTGTTTGCCCATGAAATTAAAAAGAAATGTAATGGCATTGATTATTTTTACAGTAACAGAATATGGAAGGATCTACATTTCAGTAATTCCTGTTAAAAGGACAGAGTTCACAGTATGAAAAGAAACTTTCTAAAATTGAATTCATACATTCATCAGTTTTTTATTTGGATTCATCAATAGCTTATTTGGGGAAATGGGGTATGAAGTTGTTTCCCACTGTTGTTTTGCAAGCTCCATAAAAGTGTGATAAAACTAAGTTTTAAGGAAAGAAGCTACAATTTGTTTGGATTTTGTAAGAATATATATTAACTATAAAATGATCTTTAAAGAAAATGTCTGGAAGCACTGTTCTTAAGCACTAAAACTACTGACACTTAAACATAAATCTTCCACTACTTGATATAAATTTTTATACTGCAGCTTCAATTTCTTGATCCGTATTGAAGTAGTTATTCAAAAATACCTTCTCTGTGCTGAATATTCCCTAAGGAATATTAACTAATTTTTAGACATAAAGAATATTTTCATAAGGATGAATCTATTTTATTATTCAGAGTGCTTGTATGCTATACATAATTTGGAAAGTGATGTAGCTAATGCTCATTAATTGTGTGTTTTTAAAATTACTCTTTCAGAAAACTAGAAATGAGATAAATATATATTTTCTGATGATTGAGTAAATGCACTTTGGCTTGCAAGAAATTATTTCCCTGGTGAGGAAACATATCTTTCTTTTTCTTTGCTGTCCCTAAAACAATTGCTGTGTTATAAAATATTTGAGCCCAAGTAATTTGCTGAAGTATTTGAACAAAAATTCATTTACCTTCTGCAGAGCCGTGTCTACTCAGATCAGTCTAAAATATAGCTGGTTTCTGGATGCCATTTGTATCTAATTCATGCAGATATTATCCATCCATATGTTTCTTAGTGGAATAGTGAACTCTTAAAATTAGTTTAATATAATTTTCCTAGAGTAATATAGAAAGTGGTTTACAGACAAAAATTATTTTACTTGAAGGGAATGTGTTTGAGGTCACATCAGTCCCAGATGTTGGAACAACATAAGAGCTATGTGAAGTTGCAATGAAATTAACTTTCTGGCTATGACTCAATGCCAGGAGTGTACCCTGATGCAAAAAAAAAAAATCCCAGTTAGTACCACTTTATTCCCTTCACCTGCATCCACATTCTGTGGTAACACCAGATGCACAATTTCATTGGTTCCATATATTCAGCTACAAGATCATTACAACATATTGTGCAAATGAGTCACAGTGTAAGTAAAGACTACAAAGAGTGTGTTAAAACCTGTAAGCAGTTCCTAGTGCCTGTATGAAAAAAGGATGCTTGGTATCTCATCTACTAAGCCTAGTCTTAGAGGACTAGACTCTTAGTGAAACTTAGGAGCTTCATTAATCCTATATGGTAATGATTCATTACTTAAATACACTGCTCTTTTACTTTAAAGTGATGAAAATTGGAAATAAAGAACTTCTCCCAGTCGTTGTGATGCCTTAGGTTTTGGCTTTTACATTTTTCAAATTTTGTACTGCTTAGAGTGTAACTCTTAGGTTCCTTGTAGCCTGTAATTTCTGCTCTCTCGTGCAAGATAGACATAACAGAGCCTCTCCAGGCTTTGCCTTCAAGGACAGCCAGGCTCTTCTAGGCCCAAAATGTGTAAACCAAAGACTCTAAGGGGGGAGCAAGCTGAAGGGAGTTACATCATTGAACTGGGGCTTTAATTGGAGAATTAACTGTGGTATGCAAATGCCAAACCTATAAAGGTGTGAGGAACTCGTGACCTGTCGTCCATCTTGGGGTCCATTTTATGGAGGCAGCCTCTGGCTCCCCAGGGTGTACCTTGAAGGCCCTTCAAATAAACACCTATCTTTATTCCCTTACTCTTGTCTAGTCTCTGTTTCTAGGTGGCTGGAGAAGGCATCAGTTGCTCATCAGATTCCTACAATACCACTTATCCAGTGTTAATTCACTCTTAAAAATTGTAGTGAGCTATTTTCCCTCATCATTTATCCTCATCAATGAATGTGTGATGGTTTGTGTATGGAATATAGGGCACGGTATTCAGTCCCACTGAAGCATAGGTGGAATTTTCTGAAGCTTTGCATTTTCTTGCACATGGAAAAAGAAATAAAAAAAATATAGTGACAATTTAATTTCTGTACTACTACTCACAGAAAGGAAATTTAAGTTCATGATTTAAACATATGTGCAACTCTTGTTCCCTACATGAAAAAATCTACTTTGTCTAATTCAGCTACTTTTTTTAAAAAAATTTTTATATATATATATATATATATGTATATATATGTATGTATATATATATATATGCATATATGTATTTCCAGATATGTCAATCTAGCTAGGAACAGAGGTGCCCTTTGGTCTCCTTATCTCAAATCCAGCAGTGTACAGTAAAATCTTCAGAAGAGGGTTTTGGTCTATCTTGCTTTGTAAACAGGGTACCCACGCAGTGCTGCTGTCATTAAACTGTAGTATCTGTTTTCAGGGGAACTTTGTGAAGTGAAAAGCTTACTAGCATGCTACTTGTAGCACTGGTCTCTGCTCACAGACTGGATACATGTGGCTAATAAGCCTTTTTCATGCAGGTTGCAAATCTGGTATGTCTACAGTTTCTAATATTATCTTTGTAAAATTTTCCCATTTTATGGGCTCATGAGCACAGTGCAAACATCTTAGCTTTTGAATTGCTTAGCTATTCTTCTAATTCAGCTGTGGGATACAACAGCTAATTGCCCCTATTTTTCTGCTTCTGGCCAAGGTTAAGTTGCTTATCAGTGCTCTGTTTTCATGTCTTTCAGTTCACAGTTTTTGTTGGGATATTAACACTCTGTTTTGGAAGACTAAACAAGACTGCTTAATTTATTTTGAATGTTTGCACAAGAAAAAGAATTGTCTTACTTTACTGTAAAAATGCAGAATTATTTCCTTTTATAAGCTTCTCTTATTTATGCTTATGTTTGTAGAATTCTCCCCTACTTCAGTACATTGCAAAGTTATCTTGAAAATACTTGCTTTTTAAACCTTTATTCATTAGAATGCCACTGATCAATAGCATTTAATTTAAGAAAGTGGCTTGAAGACTTTTCAGAAATGAGGTTTGTTTAGAAAATGTCTTAAAAATTATTCTTGTTGCTAACTGCATAATTTAGATGAGAAACTAGATCTGGATTGTGTTCATAAATGAGGATTTTTCAGTTTAAATATTGTTCTTATGTGTATTTGGGCTCCTACAGGAACAGGGAACTGTTTTTTACTTTATAAACATATCAAAACTCTGAAAAACCAGATTATATCAACATAGCAGAAGGAAGAGGGTCAAAAGAAAGCATGTCGTGTACCTGAGTTTACTGGCCTGTTGCACTGAAGTTGAAGATAGAATGGAAATTGCAAGTTATGAAAATACTTCAGGTTACTAAAGCTGTACTAATATTTAACCTGTATTGAAGAAATCTCTTGCCGTTTCGGGGTTCTTTGGCCAATATGGGCATGAGCAGAGAGGATATGCATGAACATTCTGCTCCTACTGTGGATACTGCAAAATCAACCCTTCAGTAATTTGCCATTGAGGCAAAGAAGTTGATATGCAACTATCCCAAGTTACAGGTTTTCTGGAAAACCAATTTCATGCATGGTGGAGTTCTAATCCTAACACTGAGTTTTGAGCCCTTTGCTTCTGTTCATATCAGGAGTAATCTAACTTCTGATTTCTATTGCAAGACTTGATGTTGCCTAACTAATTGGCAAAAATTGGGGGAAAGAAAGTCAAATGTATCAATACTTTTGTTTAGCTCTTGATCAGGGTATTGTTTTCCAAAGCTTTATTAAAAATTAAGTTCTATATTGTATTTTAGGGTTTGGGTTTGGAAAATGTTGGGTTTTTTTCAAGAGGGATCTCTGAAAGTAAACTTGACAATAGCAAGAAATAACATCAGATTTACAATCATTTATGAAAGTAGCAATGGCAGGTTTCTGGCACAATGGGTATTAGAGCAGAATTGTTTCCATTTTCTCTAGAATTCCATTTGTGTGTCTTTTCAAGTTGGACTCATTGAAGAAGGATGACCTAGATAGAGGTGACTTACTGTGCAATAGACAGAAGACTGTAGAAGGGAATTGCTTTGAAAATTCCCATGCACTGCTAGGTTTTTAATTAACCATGTCCGAGTAAAGTTTGAGTGAAACAAAACATACAAGTAATGCTTTAGTGGTGTGCATTTTCATCTTTTCAGGAAAAAAGGACCAGATTCTCTTGTAGAGAAAAAGCTAACTTGGTACTTGAACTGTGAGATATTATATTTTCAGAAGTTTACTTTTCTTGTAACTTTAAATAGAGAAAATTCATATTTTAGGCCATTAAAAATATTTAATACCTCTAATATTCTTGCAAGGTAATAAATGTTTAAATCAAAGTTCTCTGTCTGCATTCTTTTCCCAGATTTCGTGTGGATATTATTAAATATCTTCGGAAATCTGCTGCTGCCTACTCACAGCCACGTTAGCGGATATTTTCTTTTTCACACCCTCTTATTAAAAAATGGACATTAACATTTTAATGAAGTGGCACCCTGGCACAGACAGAATCTTCCATCAATGTTTTGTGCGTGTGTGTATCTGGAGGGGAGTTATGAGCCCAGACAATGTTTCAACAATTGCTTCTTGGTGACTTATGAATGCTTTTAACAGATAAATCTTGTACAAAGAGTATGAGGCAACAGAGGTGTAAGAAGAAGAATGCAAGTTAGAAACACTAAGCATTTTGCCTGAAACTAGTTGAACCCCTACATAAAGTACCTATTGGGATAGATTCCTCATTATTTTTTTCTGGTTCTGTTGGTGAGGGTGAGGTAAAAGATACAAATTCTATCAGCTTAGTATTAGGTTTTATACTAAGTCGTTAGAAGCAGCAAGAAACATTTCTCTCCAGTTAAAAGAAAAAAAAATCAACAAGATAGTAGAAATGATGGATTTCTCATACTCTCAGCAAATCCTTTCCCCTCAGCAAGACATGCCAATGAAGAATTTTTTGCAGGTATTTTTTTGCTGGTATTTTTTGCAGTACGAACCTATACTTCTGGCTGCAGCCTCCACTGGTGTAAGGGTTAAGCCTTCCTTTGTCAGTCAGGCACTGCCATCCAGAGCAGAACCTGACTTTAAACAATGTGATTTTAATATGCTAAATGACAAATTCCTTTGTCTGTACAAATCTCCATTATTGCATTTTGGCTTGAGTCAGCACATGAGAAACAATGTCCAGGAAAAGGAGTGTATATTGTTTCTGGAAGGATGATACAGAAAATCAGTATGGGTGCTTCTTCAGTGTGGGGTTTGTACACCAAAAATATCTCACTGGGCTATCCTAGTGACTTCAATCAGTGCAGTGTCAACCACAGAATAAAAGAATAGCTGGGGTTGGGAGGGACTTCTGGAAGTCATGTAGTCCATCCCCCCTGTTAATACAGATTCACCTAGAGAAGGTTGCACAGGGTCACATACAGGTGAGTTTTAAATACCTCCAGAGAAGGAAAATCCATGACTTCTTTGGGCAGCCTGTAAACCTTTGGGGACTGTGAAAGTTTAAATAATTTTCTGACCAAATGACACAAGAACAGAAAAATATATGCAAAATCTGGGCAAAACACTTTAGAACTAAGTTTCAATTTTTAGAATTAGTTGAGCTCCTACTGGGATTTTTATGGAGAAGTCAGTAGGCTCTCAAAGGCATTTTCTAGTCTACAGTTGACACAGCTACTGGGGCTGTTGAAATGTTCTTCACTCATTCAGTACTCTTATACAACCTTGTGAGTACATATACATTTTTTGAGTGTGTTGTCAAGAAATTTAATGATTTTCAAGTTTGGTATTTGGGTTCCTGAGATTATTTGAAGCAGTTTTCTGTATATCTCTGTTAGAAAATATATAAAGAATTAACTTTGGCATACTAACTCTGCCACACAGGCTTGAAAAAATAATGGAAATAGAAAATATACATATTGAAGGCATTTACACTTTCAATTCTGATGCTGATTTACATAGTCAAGATGAAAGTTCCTTGTGTGGCCTGCACTCTCTTGTTGTATCTGGCTTTTGTCAGCTTTCCTAGAGCTAACTCTAAGCCCTGGTAAAGATATTTCTAAGCATAAAAATGTTTCATTCTTTGTATCTGATTTTTGAGATCTATCTTCATGTTAGTCCTCAACGAATACAAAGATAGAAGTACTGTTTAATTCATTGCCGCTGAAGACATTTAACCAAATGTTCATAAAAAGTATCTGTGAATTTAAATAGGAAATGTAACACTTTATTGTGTAATTCAGCTGAACCAGAAATTTTAAGATTATTTACAGCTCCAGGGTATTTAGTTAGTCTCATCATTTTCATGTTTGAATGGCTCTTTAAAGTAACGAGAGTGGAAACATAGCAATTAATTGTTCCAGTGCAGCAAAATATGTATGAAAAAGTCACTAAATTTCTTTACTCATGCAAGTCCTCTTTGAATTTGTCCTTTAAATTATTCATTTTTCAAATTACATTAAATTTATAGTTTCTTTTTAATACAGTCTGTGACAATTAATATTCTAGCATATTTCACATGTAGATAGAGCAGCAGTACACTAATTAGTCTGAATATTACCTGAATTTAGATGCAATCCTATTGTTTCATATCTTTTTTCCTGACTAAGAAATGCACTTATTCTGAGTGAACCACTAAAATCCCATACAGGTTTTGTTTCTTCTACTGTCAGAAATACTGTTAGCCCGATGCCAAAACAAGGAACAGTCAAAATAGGCTGTGATTTACATCTATATGCTGCAGTAGGAGTTGGATAGCACTGAGTTATCCTAGATTTTGCCTTCAGTCAGCGCAGTATCCTTTGGGAATGAAAACTTGTGAAACTATAAAATTCAAGACCATTATAGATTAAACATTTGTTTCAGTATGATGCATGATTTCAAAGGATCCACTTGGATCCTTTCTCTTTTAATCTCTCCATGTACAAATAAGAACTTTGAAAAAAATAAAGCATGATTAAAATCTTCTACCTTGAAAGGGCATTTGCTTTGTTTCTACACTTAATTGAGTCAACCATAAGTGTTTTGTGATTCATTTGAAGAGAAATTGCCAGGTGCTTTAGATGGCCAGCTACTTGGGAAGACCGTAAGTGAAAATTTAAAATCACTTCATTAACTACTTGCCTTGAAAAAAATATTTCCTGAATGATTACATATGCTGAATGGATTAAAAAAATCATAAATAGACATAAATGGAATATTTTCTTTACTTATTTTTAATTTTGAGAAAAGTTTCCAAGAAAAAGAAAAGTTTTTCAATACAAGGACATTTATGAGGTTAAGTTTTGGAAGCATTTGACAGAAGATTTCAGTGAAATAAAAGTGTCTGCTGGTGTCAAATGGGACGATATAAAAATTGACATAAAAATTGTGAAGGGACCAATATATTCTCTAAATCTGTATGGAACATGAATCTCAAAAGCAAATGGCAAAATTGTTGTTGATGTCCTATGTGGAAAAGACTTGATGAATGTTTCAGCTGGTGAATCAGAAAATTTGCTCATAAATAAGCAAACAGAGAGGTAGGGGAAGACAGAGTAGTTATGCTTGTGTTGTAAAAGGTGGGTGAAATATTTGTGGCCAAGGTAGAACATGGACTGAAACAAATCAGAGAAGATGCTTCTACTGTGAGGTTTTCCAGGTACCATTTATATGGCACTAACTGATAAGTGAGAAAAGATCAAAGTCAGTATTAGGTAAGAATGGCTAGCAGCAGGTGATGGCTATGACAGGGGAGTTTGCTGTATGCTACATCATTTATTTTGCTATAAGAAGAAAGAAAGTAAATGGACTTTTTTTTTCTTTTTTTTTTTTCTTTTTTTTTTTTAGTAAAGGAAAAGGGGAAAACCCCAAACCACTATACTAAAGAAAGCACAGCATACCTCACTTACTTTTTTTTGGGTAAGAATCATTATGGCTAACCTATTTTCTGTCACTTGAATGAAATTACAATGTTATTAATGAGAACATGTTTTGAATTTTCTGGACAAATAAAAAAGTAAATAGATTTTGAAAATTAAAATCACAAGATTTTCAGGAAAAGGAAAAACAATAAATTGGGTTTTCTTGTCGGTAGAATCAAAGTGTTAAGTCAGATCCATTTGAAAAAGAAGAAGACTCTTGATCAAAGGACAGCTGATGATTATAGGTAAAATTTGACTACTTCCAAATAAGTGGACTAAGACCTATTTTTCACTATATAATAAAAGTTTTCGTAGCAACTGTAGATTCAAAAAATTTTTCTTAGGAGATGCTTAACACACCCACCCCCCCCACGCCCCCACACCCCACTATGATAAAGGAAACAGAATTCAGATTAAATTAATGATTCACTGTTATTTTATAGAAATAAAAATAATGATACATGTTTCAAGGCTTTGTATAGGTTCAATTACACTATAATGATGACAACACAAGACATTAACTGTCAATTTGTATGCTCAGATTACACCATTGTTATTTGTCTTGTAGTATTTTTGGAGAAATTCAGTTTGATACCAGAACTAAAAAAGAAGCAATAATTCAATCTCATCTTTCAGCATCTCATGCAAAGAAAAAGTCTTATTGCAAACTAAATTGTCAGCTGTAGTATATAACTTATATTTTGAATGTTATTTGTTGCTGACTTCAATTTTTCAAATCAAAGCCTGATTTCCTGATTTTACACTTTTTATAGTTTTAAAACTTATTTAAGTAACTTTATTGACATAAAGCTATCCATTTCCTGAGACTCAAGTGAAGAACTGAACTGAAATATTCCTGCTGTGCTAATCAGAACAATTTTCCAGGAGACATTCAGGCCAAAAGAGACACTAAATTCAGGTTTCTCATGGAAAGGGCTTCCATTCTTAAGTGATTAAAGGGTACACACAATCTTCCTGGTTTCAATTTTAATCAGCTACTGCTGTGATTACAGTCAAGCCAATTTTACAGCTTCAAAATGTTTTGAAAAACACTTGTTAAACATACCTGAGAACATCAGCAGCATTATGGCTCCTTCTGAAATCCAAGTAAGGCATTTGCACGAGAAACGTGCGAACTTCCTTAGGGTGGGTGAGTTTTACACCTGCAAAGATTCAGAACTCTGAGTTTTTGCAACACTGTAAAAGAGAGAGATGCCATGTGAGAGAAGGTTGTGCTGGAAACTAAGGGGGAAGAGATGTGTATGTGCTTTTGTGACACAGTATTTGGTAAGGTCACAAGACAGATGTGCTTCAGTTTTATTTAAGGTTTGGTTAGATGCCTAAGCATGATACTGGAATTGGCTGTAATCACTGTAGTCCTACTCTGGACACTTTTCATGGACAAGCACAGAGCTTTGAAGGTTTGATAACTTAGTACAAAAGATTTCTTTATTTCTTTTATTTGAAAAAGACAAAATGCTTACTTGACATAAATAACACAAACAGTATGGCTCAGACCATAAAAGACAGTGACAGCTGTGTAATTAGTAGCAATATAAAAATAAATGTCTATGAGAAGCTGGGGAACATGCAAATGCGGCTGGTACCAATCTACATATATCACAGTAATTAACAAGAGTCCCTTGTTTGAATAATAAATGCAATACAAGTGAAAATGTACAAATGTGTGAGTTCCTTTTCTTTTGAAAATAATACATCAGTTGCAATACAAGTGAAAATGTACAAATGTGTGAGTTCCTTTTCTTTTGAAAATAATACATCAGTTTCAATACATCAGTTGTGTGTGTTCAGATTTATAATGCTCATTTTACTACAGCTAATTTTCTAGTGCATATATAAAATTACGGCATTATAATCTCTTTGTGCCCACATTGTCAGGAGAACCAGAGGCTGCTTTCTCTGCTGCCTTCTGTGGCCACAAAACAGGCCAATAGACTACCAAATTTTTACTTTCATATACACTAAATTTTCAAAATTACATATTAGTCATTACACGTATCAGATTGCTGAAAATGTATCAAAGACAGAAAATGAAAATGCCCTACTGTTGAATTGTTAAAAAAAAATTATAAAAAACCAAACAAAAATATAGATGAAAGCTTCTTTTTGAATTAAATTGAACTTTTTGTTGTTCTGATAAAGTGACAATATGAAGTAGTTCAAATGGATTTCAGTCTTATCAAAACATAGGCCCTAAAATAATAGTAATCGTAAATATTAAAATAAAAATTCCAAGTTACTATAAATTTAATGATGACTACTGTTCACACTTGTGACACGAGAGTCAAAAAAGCTGGAAAAAAGACAACACTGATTTTCAGTATCATCCTATAAGATAAAAAAATGTGAGGGGAGAATTTCTGGAATGAAAGTAGATAACAAATCTAATTTCCTAGAAAAAGTTTTTATGCATTTCTTAGTATTGAATATGTCTTTCACAACTGAGCTATTTTGAATGTGATTAGTGTTAAAGGAATTAACTGAAGAAAAGCTAAATGTAAAAATTTCCTTGAGTTTCTCTGTGCAAAGAACCCTTGCTATTTTGAGCTGGATATTTCATTTTAGAATCTGTTGATTAAGTTCATATGTTCCTCTTATGAACTGGTCATGGGTTTCTGTTCCTTTGTCTGAAAGTGTTTTCATGCTGATCTTTTTCAAGAACACAACCAGCCTGGCATCTGCTGGATGAGCACTTGCTTATCAATGGGCTTCGTGTACAAGAAATTAATTCAGTTTCAAGTTTTACTTTGATATCACAATCCTGGGCACAGATGACCTGAGTTTAGTTTAGGTAATTCCCAGGGCAAACTGAAACTACAATTACTGTCAGTTCTAGCATATTTTAAGAACCCCTGCTGCTACCAATAGGAAAAGACAGCCTATTGTAATTTGAGAATACATTTTGTTTAAATGGACAAAATACCCTGGAAATTAGTGCTGATTTATATAATTTTTAAACTTAGTTTCTCATCATACAGTTGGCATCTCTATTACTTAGAAAGTTTCTAACTTGTGTAAAACAGGTTATAAGTTTCTACAGAAGTTTAAATTCTCAGATAGACATATTTTATTCTATCACTCATTAGCTACTAGGTGTCTGAAAACGTTTGTCAATAGACTTGAGTAGGCCTTTTCCATCTGGCCACACACACAGTTGTACTTTTAGGGAAATGCTTTCAAGACAAAATATTTGTAAGGAATATATATTTTTCTTCTTCCTGCCCCTCAGCTAAAGGCTCTCAGAAGCTGTTAAAAAATGTGAGTACTCTGACTTCATCCTAATCAACTTCAAACACAAATGACTGAGGATGCAGACTTTCTCAAGCAGAAAGCACAGAAAATTGCTACAAAAAACCCTTCTGCTCTTTCAGCAATGCCACTGAATAAAAAATAATAAATTGCATGGATGTTAAATACACTTTGCAGAATACTTTGTTTATTTATACAGTATAGTAGTCTCTAGACAATTTAAAGTTTCTGTTTGTGTAATTAACCTATTGATCCACGCAAAAAAATTACACAATACATATCTCTTACTAGTTAGCTATTTCAAGGAATATGAATATTGATTTCATTGTTTGAAATGCTGCACAAAAATAGTCTTAAAAAGAAAGAAATAATATCTGACAAGCATCCAGGAAATCCTTCTCTCTTGTCCTTTTATTAGCTCCCATCCTGCTTCAGTTTTTAATCAAACTTTGATTTTGACAGACTTTAGTGATCACACTGAAAGCCTAAACCATGGACGTAGATCTGAAGAATTTTAATTGTGGAATGTCTCAAGTCTTCATGCCAGCACTATGCCTTTGAAGTTTTCAGTTTTATCAGAAAACTAGTTTTCAAGATTATACAGGTTGTTTTATACCTGTAGCCATAATATCCTTAAAATTTGATTTTTATATTCCTTCATCAAGAAGGTAATAAAATCAGAGAATCTTTGGCTAATTAGGCCACATGCAATTTTGTACAGCATAGTTAGTAATTTTGAAAGCTGTTACTCAAAATTTACTTGTTGCATGATTCTGAAAAAACTCTTCTGACAAAGAGAAAAACAAAGTTGCTGACAGCTTCAGCTTGTTGTCTCCGGGCTGTGGGCTAACTCCTAGCTGGCTCTGACATCTGCTCTTCAGTGCTTGTGCAGTTTTCTGTGCATCTCTTCTCGGGGACAGCTTGATTTATACTTTCAGATGTGATAAAGACAATATTTTTGCCTCTGTAAGCCTGGAAATCCACCTTCCAAGACAGTAATGACACATGAATATAAGACATTCATGCTTTTTCTGACCCTCCTGTCCTATGAAATGGATGTATCATTTCCGAAATGACTGGTTATCTTGGATTGAGATAATGACAGCATTTATGACACGTATGCACTCTCAGATAGCCCTAATGCAAAAAGGTTAAGTAAATGAATTTATGTGATGACAGATGCACTTTTCTTGTTAATTGATTGACTACTTCAAAGAAATTTGCAGCACTAAGTTACTAAAATTGTTCTGTGTGTTTCTATCAGAATTACTAGACCTTAACTAATAAAAGAGCTTAGAAGAATAGCTCTCAATTATTTCTTTTCCATGTGGACTACAATTTACTAAAAACTGCTCTCTCAGGGATCCCCTGTTCTCTTGTTAATAATATTTCTCTAAATGGCTTGCAAAACCTGCTTACATAGGAGAAAAAAAATGGAAAGTAATTTTCTTCTTATTTCTTTTTGTTGCTGTTAAATCCCATGTAAACCCAAACACTAAGACCTGGGAGGAATGAGGATTTTAATACCGCTTTGAAGCAGAATTGTGTGCCTAAAGAGGCATAAACATGCTTATCTCACTGGTCTTAGTAGTTTGAAGATGTTGGCATCAATGCTATGGGATTTTAGTTTTTAATAACATTATATTTCATAAATATTAAAGTAATACTTGATCAATACTGGAAATGAAATATGAAACTTTCATACTGTTATTGAAACCTTCATTCCTGTATTTTATTTGTCAGACTGTAGTCATCTAGAGTGAGGTAAAAGCTGCTTTGTACTCCCTGCAACACCTATCAGAGAAATGTCACAGCACAGGGTTGCTTGTGGAAGCAGTGTATTCATAGAACCCTGTATATGCTCTATGAAGAATGGGAATTACTGTGGCTGTGAAGGAAACAGTGCTATTCCCAGCCCATGTCAATCTTTCCTCAGCTCCAGGTATCTACTGACTATTGTGTCTGGGGAAGGAAGTGGCTGGCATACCTCTGCCCTTTTGCCATCACTTACACAACCAGAGAGGTCAGATTGAATTGCAGCATATCTGGCCTGTGATATAACCCTACAAATTGCTGGGTTTGTTGGAAACACTGTGACAGAAACACTTTTTGTTAGAAAAAAAGAACTAAAACTGCACAGTTTGATTCCCGGCTCATATATAAACTTCTTCCTAGATTTCACAAACTATTCCCTTTTGTTAGCTGGGAAGTGAGACTAATACTTGTACCAAGTGTACTAAAGATATTTGCCTGTACTTGTGAAATTTCTTCTTTGTCTCTAATAATAGATCCAAAAATATATATATGCAGATATCCATATATATATCTAAACAGATTTCTGAAGAGGAAACTACACAAAGCTTGAACTTACAGTGGCTTTTTAGTTTGTGTAATTGCTTTAAATATGGCAGCTTCTGCTTTCTAAACAGATTTGAAATAACTAGACCTCTGGAAATTTTCTTTCAGAGTCTGTGAGGGAGGGATTATTTATGTAACAGAATGAAATGGCCAATAACTTCTAATGCAAGTTTTGGTGCACCCTGTGGGGAAGATAGGTTGGCTTTTGGACAAGTGATTTTACCTGCCAGTCACATAGATGTCATTCAAAAAGTGACCCCCCTCCTCAACCTCTAAGTCACCATGGGAATCATCTTTTTCTGTCTGGTCAAACCAGAAATACAAAATTCAAGCTGCCTCTATGAAAAGCTGACTCTGTGATGGGGAAGAAATGACTAGAATGTAAGGGAGGGAGCTTGTACTTGAAAAGGCCTCAACATTTAGATTATACAAAGAATAAAAAAAAAAAAAAAAAAAAAAAACAAACCAAAAAACCAAAAAACCACACCAGAAAAAAACCCCACATACGAAAAATTTATAAAATGGCAGGTCTCAATTCTTCAATGATCATCTGTTATTCAGTGATTAAATATAACATCTATCTAGAAATATATTGCTACTTTATAGTTATATACTATGCACAACTCTATAGCATGGCCATCTGACCTCAAGTTTTCTCTGGTACAAAACAGTGAAATTAGATTCTCAGCAAAGCCGATGCATTCAACTTAGAAGGTCAGAGGACCGATTTATAATGTTAGCAGACCTGTTGTTGCTTTTGCTCTTCAGAATTTGAAGAAAGAACTTATGTCTTTGGAGTTGAAATAGATTTTCTATAGTATTTTATAATTATATTAAATTATCTTTTCAATAGCCTTTGGATATTTTCAGACATCTGATTTCTAAGCATGCATTCAAAAATTCTCCTGAAAGCATAATTACTAGAAAGATTCTAATTCTCTTACCAATATGTTTTGTGGAGAAGAAAACAGGATGAATAAATATACTTCAAGATTTAAGGCAATTTTTAAAATTAATAAAATGCTTTTAAAACCTCTGGAGATTTTGGAGTGATTTCTGGGGAGTGGGATGAGGAGGGAAGGGGTCTGTTTGTTTTGGGCTTTGTTTTGTGTTGTTGATTTTCTGCTTTTTTTCCCCACAAAACAGAGAAATAAAAACAACTCAGAGTTCGTTTGTACCAAAAATATATTATAAATTAATATTTAGTTGAGCATCACAACAAGATGAAGAGAGGCTTATGAGAGAAGCCAAGTCTATGACTCACAAGTAATAGAGAGTTAATTTTGGACTCTCTTTGGACTAAGAGATACTTTGCCTGAAAGATCAAGGTATCTTCTGGAGAATTTGGGAGTGTAGCAGTAATGCATCCTATTATAAAATTTGAGATGTTTGTTTGCCTCGTGCAGCTAGTCAGCACTAATACCTGGAAATTAGTGAGGAATGAAGCCAGTCTGCCATCTGTGTCTCTTCTTGAAATAGCAGCAAACAAAGCATTATTTTTCCTTGGCTCTTCACAGCAGTAGAGTCCAAACTGGGCCCTTGTCTGGTCTAGCAGAACACAGTTTTACAGGACTAGCTCAGCACACCTTAAAACCTTCTTTGACTTTGATTTTCCTTTGCTGGACCTTGTAGAGGCTTTGAATATTTAAAATCTTATGAGGTTCACTGGACTATGTTATTCCAGTGAAAAAGAAGGCTCTCTGTGGGTATATATTTGTCTGAACTCTAAACAAAAACTATGTGTACAAGGACGGGTGCTGATGCAAATGTGAGAATTAAGTGTGGGAAGGAACACATCAGTCAGCTGGCTGTACCATGCATTGAACTGAGCAGCTTTCAAGCCAAGGCAAGCAGCATGCCACTGCTAAATCATCCACCTTCTTTATGTGATGGACATGTATCCTTTTAGCCTACAGATACAAACAAAAATTCAGTTGTTCTCTTATATATTCACAATCAAGTTCATCTACATAATAAATTTCTCACCATTTTTAAATCCTTAGTCACAAGCATCACCTAGTTTGGCCTTGATCCACATAATTTTTCTATAAACAACTAAGAATATGTTAAATTATATTAATATGATAAAGCTGATTGAAAGCAAAAACAATACAATGAAACACAAAATATAAATAATAGAACTCCTGGATTATATAATATTAAAGTTGGGATACTAGAAATAAACTTACCATTGTTCTGTAATGTCCTGAAACTGAATAATAAATGCCATTTCATTAATGTTACCTACTACACAAACTCATACATTTGTTAAAAGTAGAGACACATTAATTTCATTAGCATCACAAAATTGCTATAGTTAAGTTTCTGTGTTAAGCCTCAATAATGCTTTGCTTTTTCAGAACTGAAACTAGAATTACATATAAACATGAACTTAAAACATAAAATAATGAAGACTTGGATAAATTGTCACAGGTCTTTGTCTGCCTATACCACTGTAATGCTTTTGTTTTTTAGGAAAGGATACCCTTTACCTAAATATGAAAACTCTGAGTAATTTTATAGCTGTTCATTTGTTTTGGCTTTAATCTTTCCTAAGGGCATATTTATCTTTTCCACAGAGAAGCAAAAGCATATTTTCACTATGTTACAAAACATGGAAAGAAACAAGTTGGAGAAAAATAAATCTCCTCAGAGCATAATTTTGCGACAATGATTATAGTTCATATTTAAAGAAAACATCATATGGAAAAGTCTAATTTAAAGGAATGAAAGATAATTGTGAAGATGAACAACACACTAGACAGCACAAGGAACCACAAAGGCTGACAGATTCAAAAGGACTGATGTCTTCCTAGCCTTCTCCACGGATGCAGGGCAAGACTGGTTGTCATCTGCTAACTGTCACTGTGACGGAGGACTATCTTTTAAAGTAGAAGGAGAGCTTAACAAGAAAGGATTAAGACATAATTCTAATTTAACTGTATCTTCCTTTCTTACACACATGATTCATGTTCCTAATTAATGCCAATTAGAGCTGAACTCAGTACTATACAGCAATTAATTCTTTTCTGGCATTGCAAAGAGTGTTATAACTGAAGTGCACATAAGGACATGACTACTACTTATGAATAGCTGAAAGGTAATTTTTTAATGTCAGTGTCAGCATTTCCTTTCTTTAGTGAATCTTCAGAAGCAACACATCAGAGTCTTTCTACATTCACACTAGTTCAGATCTTATGCAAGAGGATTAATATTTTTACAAAACCCTGAATGCTTTTTTTTCATACCATGATGCTCATCTTCACATAGAGAAGCTTTTAAGGCTTCTGACTCTTCACAATCTGAGGATCTTCTGATGAAAGCCTTTATCAAAATTACTCATCTGTGGGTCAAAGTTAAGGTCACTCTCTGTAATTTCTGCATTAATCCAAAGTTTGGATACCATATTTTAACTTGACTGAACTTTCATTATCAGGAAATCACTTAAAAGGCAACTGAAAAAGAGGATGGAGGTTCTCTATTCACAAGCAGTATTATGGAGAAGACAAGAGTAAACAGGTACAAGTTACAACATAAGAGGTTTTAAAAATAAATATAAGATAGGAGTTTTTTACAGAGAAAACAGCCATTTATTTGAACAACCTTCCCACAGACATGGCAGAAACCCCATCACTGGAGGTTTTAAAGATGTGATTGGAAAAAGTGCTAGATAGTCTCATCTGGGCTCCCTTCCCCATAAAAGGTTGGACCATATAATCTTCTAATCTTATCAATACTTACAGAGTAGGTTGCTTTCATCTTGTGCTGTTGAAAGTTTTCCCAACTCTTTTCTCCTT
Organism: Monarcha castaneiventris obscurior; assembly: GCA_026261815.1. NCBI lineage: Eukaryota > Metazoa > Chordata > Aves > Passeriformes > Monarchidae > Monarcha > Monarcha castaneiventris. The sequence continues at coordinate 29,284,685 of JAMPIT010000433.1, forward strand.
GAACCATTAAGTGTACCATCACCACGCCAGTCTGGTTAAGACATTATTTGGTTGTTTGGTTTGGTATTTGGTTGACAGAGGTGAGGAATGCCCTGAATCAGCCACAAGTCATTAGGCTCAAGCTTAAGTCATGCTGGGCTGTTGTTACACATCCATTTTTGATCAGCTCATATTTGACACAGCTCAGTCATGTCAGTCTGCAAAAGACCACACAGACAAGTTTTCTGAGTGCTTGCAATATGCATGAGTGGAAGAGAGCTGTATTTTGTAGAACAAATGACACAAATGGAGATTTGAGCTGATAAGTGCCTACATGAGGTGCCACCTGGATGACAATAAGGCAAACATTACAGATTTGAAAACTACTTGGATATGCTGACTCAGATAGAATCTTGAATTTCATACCACACTTTGTATATCATTTGGGTTGAAGGTATTGATGGAAGATGTTATCTTTAAAAGTAAAAAAATGATAAGATGTGCACCAGTTAGGAGTACAACTGTTGTCTCTTCCTCTGCAGAAAGGTGGCATGAGACATAATATTTATGTAAGAAGAAGAAAACCAGTGAGATACCAATGCAACTGCTGAAAATCTTTGAATGATGAATAAAAATACAGCTCAGAACATAACACCAAAAAATGAACAGGCTTGTTCAAAAAGAATTAAGAGCCAACTTCTGTGAGTGGATTTCAGGAAGAGAACCATTGCCAAAAGCAATTGACTTAGTGAGAAGTACAATTCTGAGTGCTGGGCTACCAGAGGTTATTACAGACTTGATCAAGAATAGCCTGGTGAAGTACAAGGGGTAAAACTATCCTGAAAATAGTCCAGAAGGACTGAAAGAGAGAAAAACTATCCAGTGCTACAGCAGATAGTCTGCTTTTTGTTTCTGCGTAAGAAAAGTATAGGAGAAAACCAAAGATTAATGGGAAGCACAGAGTAGCCAGCAGCATTCCCCCACGATTCTCCTGGAATCACAGAATATGTTCCACTGGTGTAAATTGTCATACTGATACTAGCTTCAATCTTGTCTTCATTTTTCACATGTTCTCAGGGATTTCTTGACCTATGAAGGTTTATGACTGTATAGAAAGCTAACTTTATTTTTCATGTCTAGTTTGGTCTTAGCTGAATGCTGGAAATCAAGGAGTAAACAAGAATGTTCATCAACAACATGATTAATATTCCTATATGTGGTATAACATTTTATTACATTCTATTTGGTTTTTTGGGGTTTTTTGTTTGTTTTGGGTTTGATTTGGTTTCTTCTACCATGACTCATTATTTACTTCAGTGAATTAAAGAAAAATAGTCCCATCAAAAACCAAATCATACAAAAATAAATCCTTCAAAGAAATGTATTTTCAGAAATCCAGGTGCACTGGATAAAGTCAATTTTCAGAACATACTGATTGCCACAAACAAGACAGTAAGACTTAATATGATTTAGACAGCACATTGAGAAAATAATTTTATAGAGGATTCAGTAGCAAACTGGGATATGGAAAGAAAAGTATCAACCATTGTTTATATGCTGACAGTTAATGATAAAAATCAAACCGTTTAAGATGGACAAGCCTCAGGAATATCTAGACTTTCAACTTTGAGGGAAACCTCACAGTAATGTAAATGTTTCATGAGTATTTTCCCTTGTCCAAGAAGCTATCCCTCCTCTTTCTTTCTACATCCACCACTTCTTCCTCTACACAAAGATCTCTTTACTATGATTTTCTATTTCTATGCTTGTTCTGAATAAAGATTTTTCAGTTTTCTCTGTCACTTCATAAATACATTGAATGAGGGGAAAAAATGGTTCTGATGAAATGAAAAGCAGTAGTCCTGCCACCATGCACCAGTGCATGGAACCTGACTTGTTCTTCCCAATAGCTGCCCTGTAGGTATTGAGGAGCTGGTTTTATATCCCCCACATATATAAGATATAGCTTATCTATGGAAGATATCAATAAGATTTATCTTATATATGCTGTAGACTTTGTTTAAAAAATACACACATTTAAAAGAAATTTTAATAGACTCTTGGTTTAATTAAGCCTTATTTTTTATGAAAAAAATATAGAAAATATTTTATAGGAAATATTTTTCCTAAAGATGTATATTGCCTGATTCTTTGTGTAAGGGGTGCTACTGCACAGACATATGTGAGATCAGACTTTGGTGTCAGAGTGATATTCTAAATTTTTGAAATAAGTAAATGTGTGTGTGCATATAGATATATTTATGTATATATGTAGATACTTAGGTGTACGAGTTTGGATATCTTATATTCATCACAGATGAAATCACTGACTTGTCACTTTGATTTCTATGTTCAACCTTTGTTAATTCATATCCTTTAGGCAGAGAAGGAATACAGTGCTCTACATTGAATAGTTTATAAACAAAGACTCCAGAGACTTTCAGTCAGAGAACATAAAACGAAGCAAGCTAGAAAATAAAATACATTACAAGAAAATGCATTTGAGGATATACAGGTAGCAGTTCAGGCACAAATGATCAGTGTATCTGCACAGATGCCCATCCTCAAAGGCAAATGAGCAGGGTGCCACCTTTGGTGGCACTGTTTTCAAAAACACAGCTTCAGGACAATGACATGACCTATTTCATAGTCCATGACATGAGTCATTTACCCTTTTATGTTCATATAGAGCTATACATGCCTTATGTGTGACAAATGGAAATAAATTCCTTTTCTGAAAACAATTTCAGTCAGTCCAGTACCTGTGTTAAGAAACAAGAGTTTTCTTGTTTCTTGCAAGAGTTTTTTTTGCACAGAAATTTTTTGAACAAGCCTTACCTGAGAGTAGAAAGAGAAGAGATGAATGAAAATCAGAAAGATTCTGAGGAGTAGGAAGAGATGAAAAGAGAGATATAAGCAGAAATAATGTTTAAAGTATGCAAAAGACTGAAAGAGATCTCTGAACTTCTTACAGAAAAAATAATAATACACATAGCACACAGTAGAAAGATCAGAGCTTCTACAGATGATTAGCACAGTAAAGAAGGCCTTCACAGATGAGTCATGAGAAAAAAAAGTCGTATTCTTCTGACAATCATGATTTAGGAGTATTCTTTAGTTATCAATTCTTTTCTCCTTATTTGTTAAAACAAATCTGTTAACACAAACCTAAGCCAGCTGTACTATTTATCAACATTTCTCACTTGAAAGAAGGGGATTTGAAAGCCAAAAAGTCTCTACTGCCTTATGCTTGTAATAATATGTTGCTTTGCCACCAGAATATGAAATCTGTGAAACATTTTATCTGGGCAATATTCTTTCTAGATATATGTGCTTTCCTCCATGTTTCATATATTTGCTGTATTACACACTGTATCAGAAATTATGAAGAAGTAATAAATAACATGCATATAAATGAAACATTATTTATTTAATGCAAGTAAGATGTGTTAGCTTGATCTTATCTTCACACGTATTTCCCTTCGCTGATAGATGAAAATAAAAAGGAACAAGAGGATATGACTCTTACCAAAAGTTGCTTGCTTGATGATCCTTCTCACCTGGCTGATAGCAAAACTTGTTCTCCTTCCATGTCATCAAAACATCCAGAGTCAAGGTCTTCACTTCAGGCATGAAAGATTAAAAAGGAGTTGCATAGCTTTACCTTAAAACTCCACAAAGTTCACTGCTTGCGCTGAAAAGTTATCTTTGGGAATGTTAAATGAGGCAAGCTCATCACCAGGATTGAGAGTTTATTGCTGATTTTTCCCCTAAAGCTACCCAACAGATAGCAATATGAAGCTGAATCACCTCAGTTGTTGAATAGATGGAGTAGTGCCTGGCTGGAAGCAACAGCAGCTTGATAGTGAGACTGATTTAGAGAAGTAAAGAAAAAACTAATCCCCTCCCTAACACTGACTTTTACAGTCTAACTTTTTCAGACTGAATACTAGAAGTTATATACATAAATCCAAGAAACCTTGGAGTAAGTGCCTCCTCCCACCTTCTTTTCCATTAAGATAGAATGTTGTCTGATGGCAGCACTATTGTTAAACAGCTGTTTGAGTTGGCCTGATGTACCAGCTTATTGTGGGCCTCTGCAGGGGCTCTTCTGTGAGTTTCTTGATGTTCCAATATGCACAGTAGCAGTCCTATCCATCCCTTTGACCTGATAGAAAGAATGATTATCATTTGCAATGTAAGCTTTCTTCAAAGGGAAAGCTTTACTTTGTTGCTTTGTGAATTCAGATGCACTCTAAAATAAATATTCAATAGCATGAATATCATGTAATGTAATATGTGCTATTTGCATTTAGAAATATTATACTTCCATGGTTACCAAGTTACTGACTGTGATAATGTTTCACAAAATCACTTATAAAACAGCCATAAGGGAAGAGTAAAGAAAAATAGAATCCCAAACCCTCAGTTATCTATCCTTACTAACTTTAGTTTGTTAGCTCTGCTCACAATGTAACATTTAATCAGATCCTCTTCTCAAAAGAGAGCTTTAGAAATAATGTGCTGAGACTTTATAGTGTGCCTCATCAACCCAGTATATGGCAAGAGACTTATAGATTTGCTGTGGTCTTTCTTCAGTGTATGTAAGCTATTGGCAGCACGCCCAGCTAATTTGAATCTGATTACTGGCATAAATTCACTTGGCTGGCAGAACCTTTTAATAAAGTAGTTCAGGTTCATTTAAGCCAAAAAGATGCTGATTTTTTTTCTTCACATTTCAAGGCACATCAAAAAAAGTGTATTTGAACAGTTTACCTGTGTGGGCAGCACATTGTTTACATCAAACGTCTTATCCACTGGTAATCTCCTTCTGCCTGATACTCACTTAAGTGTAAAAGAATTGTCTTGTATGTTATTAGGAGGTGGACTCTGAACTTATCCTGGTTGCCTGTTTTATTGCTGGCCCAGGGAGGACAGAATGAATTTGTCAGTACAAAAATTAGTGTTTGCTCTTTGCCTTTCTCTCTCTTGTGAGATCCCTCTTTTGGACTAAGAAAGACACATCTAAAGGTTAAAAGACATAAGACAGTGGACAAATTGAAGTTCAGAACTGAAAGATCATTTCAAATAAATTTTCTGTTTCCCCCGTGGTGGTTTGTTGCAAATAAATCTTGGTCTAATGGCTGCATTTGCTCTAGCCCTGGGTATAAGTGATTAATAGATTTTTAGAGAATCCAAAGCCAGAAGAGACCATTAGATTATATAGCCTGTCTGTATATCTCAGGTCATTACATTTCACCAAAGTGCCCTTCCATTGTATCTGATAACTCCTGTCAAATAGTATTCCAAAATGAAAGACAAATAAGATTGCAAGATATCTGGACTTGCTGAATTTTATATTAATAGTGTGTATTGACAGCTAAACAGTGGAGGTAGGTGTGGTTTTTCTTCCTCGGGTAATGCCAGTTCTGATGATATTACAGTTATTTGAGCTAAAGGGTTTATTTCAACTGTACTTTCTTTTGAGAAAAAAAATGGCATTTGCATTTTCAAAATGGAAACCAAGGTATTTTCTCTTTTGTTGACATGAAATAAAGTATGAACTGAAATAATGGAATCATAGAATGGTTTGTGTTGGAAGGGACATTAAAGATCACCTGGTTCCAACATACTGGACATAATGCTCCAGGTGGGGTCTCATGAGGCCAGAGGAGCAGAACCACTTCCCTCCACCTACTGGTCATGGTTTTCCTGCAGCCCAGGATAGGATTGCCATGTCATGTCTAGGTTCTCATCCATCAACACCCCATAGTCTTTCTCCTCAGGGCTCTCCTCAGTCTGTTTTCTGTCTATACTTACTCTAGGCCTTGCACGTGGCCTTGTTAAACTTCATGATGCTTGCACAGGCCCACATCTCAGATCTATCAAGGCTGGCATCCCCTCCCACCAGTGTGTCAACTGGACAACACACCTTGGTGTCAGCACACTTGCTGTGAATTAACTCAATTCCACAGTCCAGGCTGCCGACAAAGATATTAAACAACGGCAGTCTCAATACGAAACTCCAAGGAACTTGTCACAGATTTCAACAAAAATAAGGCATGTTAAAATAACAGCTCACAATTTTGATAGCGTGGAGAAATAATTCCAATTTAAAATGGTTGCTCCATCTAGACTTGATTGGAAGTCAAATCAGTATATTTTGGAAATATTCATCATGAAACCTGTTTCCTGTTGGATTTTTTTAGGCAGCTAGATACTCTTTCAAAAACAGGGCCATGGTCAGGGACAACTGCCTCTAGGTGGCCTTACTTGAGCAAGGTGTAACTGGACAGGATGACCTCCAGAAGTCCCTTCCAACCCTACCCATTCCATGGTTTGGATTCTGATAGTAAACTGTGCTACTTTAATTCAGGGGTAATAAAACCCCCTCATATCAGTCAAAATGTGTTGTAGAGAAATAGCTCTGCATTAATTTAATTAGGCAAACTAATAGCTCAATTCTGAATTTTCCAGGATTTGTTTAAAATAAACTGTCTGTAAGCTATAAAATGACACAGTTTATGCCTTAATTAGACCTCCCCGGATCGGGGAGATTTGTTAGAGTCCTTGCCAGGAGTCTTAAGAGACGAACTGGACCTTCAGCCTTCTTTGCTCTTAAATTGTTGTTCATTAAGTTCTTATCAGCTGCAAGGCTACAAGGAACGTAGCAAGAGTAAAGAAAAGCTGCAAGTGGCCTGGTATCAAGATTTTGCAGCCCTTTTAAAGGCATTTTACCCAATAGAAGTTTGAAATGACAGATTTTTTTACTTTTCCAGCAATGTCCAGTAAATCATCTTGTAATGCAGACAGGAACTGCGGCAAATTCTACTCAATCATACTAAGCTACTTCTACTGCAGAAAATGGAGGTCTTGAAGAAGGAGCACGATGTCTAAAATGATGTAAACATCCACCATTTTGGAAACCTCACTATGTATCTATTTACTACATAAACAAATCTAAAACCTCTAAATTCTTCATCCTGTGACATTCTTACATAATATTCTACTATCTAGTTCACATTGGTGTAGATTTTAATTCTTCCCAGAGTATAGGCACTTTTCTCCATGGATAAAGGTCAAAATCAGCATTGTTCAGGGGGGTCAAGTTCTTTAAAACAGGCAGAGGAATATTCTCTGCACGCTGGATTCCCACAATAAAACCCTGGAGCAATCTCTTCCAAGGTATAAATAGTCCTTAGGTCTTTAGAGATTAGTGGATATAATATTTTGTTGTTTAACTAATATTCCCATTATTTTCTATCTTTTTCAAGTGCATGCCCCAAGGAGTTAATCCTGTCATTCCACCCAGCAAATATAGCACAGAATATTTATTGAAGACTTCTGTCTGCATCACTCATCAATTTTACCAGCTCTTTCTTTCCCAGGACAATAGTTATTCCTAAAATCTTTAACTTCTAATTGGCATAACAAAAAGTACTTCTTTTCCTCAGCCTTATCCCAAGCAGAATTTCCTTTGATAAATTCATAATCTCTAATAATATCAGGGCATAACGCAAAATTATATCAGTTGCAATGCATTTCCCCATTACTGTATGCACCTGTTTTTCTTTCCCCCAAATAGCTGTCCTGAATTCACCTCAGAGACAGGATGGACATTTAACTGATGTCCTTTCTTAATGGTGAAATTGTACCTTTTCTGTTGTAAGCATAACACCATACACTCCTAAACAAATAAAATAAAAATATATACTACCTAGTATTTAATTTCTCCTTACTGCATAGTAATAAATCAACTACAATAGGACAAATTGCACCCTTCATATTCGCTGCATTATAGAAAATGCAGATTAATTTTTATATGAATCTTCCACTACAATGTTAATGGTCAGTTAAATGTATTGGTACTCTCAAATGAGTAACCTATAAACTTGCACTTTCCTAATCTAAGGTAGGAAGTACTTTGTTTACAAGGTATTAGAATGTAAACTGCCAGGGCTTTACTGGGAAATGGTTAGAACTCTGGAATATGAAATGTCTTAAGGTCTTTAACAGTACAAAAGACTCAGTTGCATGGAGAAGGATAATCATGTCCATATTGGAACATCAAGAATAACTTCTACGTCCTTGACCTCTGTAAAATCAATTATCATACCAATCCGGTTTCCTGAAATACTATCTACTTATCTTCTGGGCTACTGTAGACTTGAGAGTTATTGCCTGAAGAATACATAAATTATTTTGAAAACTTTTCTAGAGACATTCTCCCATTGCTTATTCTCACATTGCTAATCAGATGTAACCCAGGGAGTTTGAACTGTCATGGCATAGGATACAACAGAGTCTATCTCATGTAGAAAAGTTCAGTATATATTTTGGTAAGAAAAAATTTAAAATATAAATTATAAATGCTTATATAAGTAATTTTTTCTCAAGTCAATGCATTACTAATTGTTTCCTTGGCTTATCCTCTACTGAATATTTTTTTCCCTTTTGATGCAGTGTATATCAATCAGATAGCTCTCTTGGTTCTCAGTTACTGTAACAATTTGTCTAATGTCTACTCTACTTATGCATATATTTGCGTGTGAAACCCAAAGCAAAAATATAATTTAAAAAAAAATAGACTCGAAAGTCTTGTTGTATGATTAAATGCATATTACCAAGTTTTTGAGAGATTTGCTATTATGGGGCAATAGGACATTTGCTAATTATACTCAAAATACATTTTAGAAATCACAAAATACAATTCCCCTAAAAGGTTGTTTTACCATTACATGATTCAGTCATTTCTCATTCAAGTCTGCACCTTTTCTTTTCCCATCCTTCCACTATCAGGAAATTTTTTCTTCAGTGTCCTAAGTTACAATATAGATGTATTCTATTACCACCAGCTGTGGGCCATTAGCTGTTATCTCCTGCTATGACCCACCCCTGATAACAGACAATGGGCCAGCAAGAAACCACTGCATGACTCATGGACTTATTTCATCTGCCCAGGAGGGAGGAGCCAAGCATTCTCACTTGGATATAGCCTGGCCTTGGAACTGCCTAAAGGAGCTCTGTCTACTGGATTCCTGGAGGGCAAGAGCTACCACTGGACCTTCAGCTGGAGACCAGACCTTCCATAGGATCACCACTTCAACTGAACTGCTTCATCTGGACTGCTACCACCACCCTAACAGGGTGTCAGGTTGTATCTGACTTTGTCTGTGTTTTTCTTCTCTCTTTCCCTTGTATTATTTCACTTATTTTTGATTTTTTTCCTATTAAATTTTAACCCTGACTTGGGATCTCCCTCTAGTTTGTTTTCAAACCATTACATTCAGGAACAGAGAAAATGAAAGATGTGTGTAGAGATTTTCAAAAGTATAGTGACAGTGATAATCTACTAGCAAAGACAATGAATGAGCACATAGTTTTGGTTGATTGGATAATGTTCAGCTGTCACACTGCAGAGATGATATTTGTATTCAGAATATAAAAGTAACCCCGTGTTCCACTTCACTTCTTGGGATCACTCACCTAGATACCCTCTGAGCAGCCTGTGACACAGTAGGCTTGGATGGGCATTATTGGTGTTTAGTGTGCCAGAATATGGCATTACATTCAAAAGAAAGTTAGAATCAAATACAAGGGAAAGACAAAAGTTTATTCAAGAGAGGCAGGTTACTGATCTATTTACAAACTGCTACAATATTTAAATGCAATTATAATTATAGAAAGGATCAGGTTTAAAATACTATTACTTTACAAGGAGTGACATGCAATTCCATGTAAATTCTCACAGCAGATTATCATCCTCTGCATGTGAAATAATTTTGACTTGCATCACAAAAAAACCGAACTAGTTGTCCCTTTGACAGTGCATAAATAGTAAGAACATCCAGTGATTTTTTTCCAATAAAATATAAATTTAAGTTCCCCCAGGAATTAGTTATGTCTCTAATCAGTGCTAACAATCATTTTTATAAACATAAATGGTGTTAGCTTTAATAAGTGTAACATCATCTGTTATACTAGAAGATTAACAGATGAAGGAAACGGCACATAGATAATTAATGTTTCTGAAAGGTTTAAAAGACTAAGTATAAAATTTTTGGTCTAAATTATATAAACTGATGTTTTTAGACACATAAATTTAAATGCATTTATTGTTTACTAAACTGCATATTCAATATAAAAGCTATTTTTAAAGAAATATATAATCTAGTATTATATTAAAAAGTCTGAGATGAGGTAATTGTGTCCCAATTAACACAAGTTAATTAAATAAAATAAGCAGTTTTGCAAGTAAATCTAGTATTACACAGTGCAATATGTGCACCTGAAAACCTCTATGATCTGCTTGATTTTCAGACAAAAAACTCCATGATTCATCTAAGAACTAAAAGACAAAATGCATTTTTCATGCTTTATTTTTAATCGTATCTCATTGGTTAGTTGAGTTATTACAAGTTTGTTTAATTGAAATGGAAGTATAATTAAAATTTAAATATTTTGAAAAGTGTTTTCTTTTACTAATGCGTTGCCTACATAACACTTTTTATACAGATATAAAGTGAAAAATACTGAAAAATATGCTTTAATCTCTGCACATGACATAAGCGAATCTGTCATCTCCATTTCATCATGCAGTTTTAAAAGCTATAACTACTTAATGGGGTTAATATACAGACAACTTTGAGGGCCAATGGCTATTATTTATACTGGTTCATAGATTGTAGTAAGAGCTTTTTAGTTTGGCCAAGGAATGCACATCCACAAAAACTTTCATAACAGCCTGCATTCACTGGCAATATTAGAGCTAATATCATGCCTGGTATGAGCTCATTAAGTTCATCACTTTGAGTGGCACCTTGACGTTTATAGCCTCTGGATGTGAAGAGGATGTGGTTGTAAGCCCAAGACAGCAGTTTACACCAATGTCATTTTTCTGCATCCAAGAAGCAAGCCTCAAGCAGTTGAACAGAAGGAAGCACCAGGAACAAGACTATTGAAGAAAATTAATTTTATGTGCATTTTAGTCTTCAGTGTGATAAAGTCAATGGAATGTTAAGAAGCTTAGTGAATAAGTCATTTGGTGATCTCACATTAAAAAAATTACCTATAAAGATAGATGGGTACATAATGGCTTCAGTCACTTAAACATTGTAATCTGACAGCCAGATCTATTCACTACACTAAAGAGTTGAGGAATTACAGAAAACTGTGCATTTAAAGTATTCAAAGCTACTCATAGTTGCATATAGACCACTTCTGATCTATCACGGATGATCTCTATTTGTATGACCCTATCTAACCACCGAAGGCAAAATAATTTAAAAGACTTATTTATTCATTAGTCAATTTATTATAAATGATTACCCCCTTGAATATGTCCTATATATACAACCTGTGTCAACACTTCTGTTTATTACTGCAAAATGAAATGACAACAAAGTGTGCCCTTCTATAGTTTTTGCTTTACTATAAAATTTAATGCAAAGGCAAATATGAAGTTGTAGATAACATCTGCACTTTGCTTAAGTTTTTCTTAATTTAGTGAGCTGTAGCTAAAACAGAGTCTTCTAAGGGATTTAAATTACTTTAAAGTTACTGTGGTTTTCTGGTATTCCCTCCATCATAACACATATGAAATAAATTGGATTTAAATATCAAAAAAACATCAGATTGTTAAGGGATCATACATGCTGTTTTTGATTGCTAGATTCAGCAGGGTCCCTCTGAGACTGATTATGCTGAAGAAAAACATACACATGAAACAACTATGCCTATGAGGTAACAGAATACCCACCTCTCTGTGCCACCAGGTACTCACTTGCTGCTTTCTTTTAATTTCTTCTGACTGAAATTACTTTTATGTGAGATACTAAGAACTGTAGGCTATTGTGATAGCATAAAAATACCCCAACCTGAAGCAGATCAGCAGACTATGTACTAAATAGCAACCTGTTTTTTTTTCTTTTTCTCCTCAACAATCATTTATTTATTTGTTTACAGGAATAAAAAAAAAAAAATAACTAGTTATGTCTATCCTCATCTTTTTCATGTAACTAACTTTGCAGAATTTTAGAGGATTGTGTGTTGTTAGGATACGTGTTCACATATCAATCAGTAAATGTCCCAGAAAGCATTGTTTCTAATAACAAGCAAATGCATAATGAATTTTATTATTTAGGTTTTGATCATCAATACATACATTTTTCCGAAGTTTTTTGCATCAGTTTGAGCTTTTTTATATGTACAGCAGGAAAGCAAGAGGGGAAAGAGAGGAATATTATTCCTCTCAGTCAGAATGAATTGTGGACCCATACATTGATAAACATGAAAATTTGCTGGAATTGTAAGATCTGCTATATAGAAATTTTCTTGAAATGCACCAGTAAAAGGGACATTGACCCATTTTATTTGTCCAAAGGGCCACCTTAGGAGTTCTTTTCTACTTCCACTTATCTTTTCCCATCCTCTTCTCTCTTGCATTGACACACTGTAGTGTGCTGCAGCATTTTCCTTGGTAGCCAGTACAAAAATACGGTCTTCAGAAGTGTTCCTTTCTCTGATACCTCTCCATTTACATTAACATTTCTAGAAAGATCAAGAAATAAAGACGTGTCAGAAAAAAAAAATTAAAAAACCCCAATAGTAAATAACCACTAAAAGTGTTTCACAAAAAACTTTGTGAAAACTATTAACAACCTCTTCCTGTTTCTTTTGTGCCCAAGTTCTTCCCTTAATGCTCTTCACTTATATAATTACACCTTATTACTGCTTGCTCAAAGGACCTTATGCTTTAAGGAACTTTCTCTCTGAATCCCATCCATTTTGTTTAGTTTATACTGTTATAATTGCAAGAGTGTGACTCAGAAAAGTGTTAAATAAAAGTAGTATTACATTTTTTATTTAAATAACTTTTTCTCCTGGCCAATCAGAGGTATTTAATTCCAAAGTGTTCCTTTATGGGTTGAGAAGTCACCAGAAGAAATGGACTACACACCTACTCTATCTTCCGAGTAATTTTTGTTTAATTTACTTTAAAAAGAAAAGTTTTACTGTTTCCAGTTTTTAGAGTCAATAAATCCATATATTATTCCACCTCATTCATCTTGATGAAAAGTAAGAACTAGAAGGTAAATTCTTACTCAATGACCAAATCCTCTTTGAAAGGATTTGTTCCCCTAAGAAATCAAAGTGTCTTTCTATTTGATTACTACTCTACAGTATTTGTTCTGGGCATGGAGAATGTCATTTATTCACCCAGTGTCAGCTTCTACCTCAAACAAAGTGTGACATTATTGGGTTTGATGACTATCATGATGATAGGGGATTTGGCTGGTACATGAAGCAGACTTTATATTGCTTTAAATTTTTGAATGTGTTGACTGTGAGCAAATGTTTGCCCAAGAATTTTATTATGCAGAAAGAAAATAAAAGGTTACTTGTGAAAGAAATGAGACTGCTTTGAGAAAATGGTTTTTTTTTTCCTTTTCCTATATCTCCTCACTGATCTTTGATAGCTACTCTTTCTTTTTTGGCTCTTGAAGTTCCACATAAACAGTGTATGCTAGAAACATGAGATGTACAAAATACAACATTCAGAAACTATTCTTTCCTCTGAGGCAGAGGTACATTTTCAAATTCATCACTACTGAGACAATTGAAAGGAGTAGAACAGTACCAAATATGCTTTTAACCATATTTAACAAACAAGAGGGAACAGACTTTTTGGTTCTTGCGGTTTATTTATTTAGTTTGTAAATATGTCAGGTAATGTAAGAGTCTATTTCCCAGTCTTGCAAGAGTAGAGCCATGCTGGTACAATGTGCTGGTCAAGTTCAACACAAACCCAATTACAGCTACCCCTCAAGCTTTTTGAAAACCCATAGGATTAGTGAGAGCCTTAATAAGCTGCCTAACTTGTAATCCTCTATTTATCCATAGTAACTGATGGGGGGAAGGAGAGAATAATTTTGTAGAAAGTTCTCAGAAGCTGGAATTCTGTCCTCTGTCAAATTAGGGCATAGAAGTTACAAAGAACATCCAAAAATGGCGTTTTGTGCCAGTTGTATGAATTCAGTTATTTCACTAGGTTGCCATCCCCTCCGTAGGAATTAACAGTGACTAACCTTCTAGCTCAGAAAGGTCACTGCAGCAGAAATTTGCACTTACATAAAGAATTACGCAGTGGTACTCAGTGGAATATATTATTACTATTTTGTTTGTTCATTTCAAAGAAAATTTCCACCATTTTCACACAATTTTTTACAGAAAGATAAGATTAAGTACAAGCTTCCAAAACTTTCTGGGAAATCAGACCTTGGGAAAAAAATTTCAAAATTATTATACTTTTATTTTTAATTTAACAGTCTTCCAAAGGAAAAAATGTTTTGAAAATCTTAGTAGAAGCTAACTGCTTACTGGACAGAATTATCAAAAGTGTAGCTAATGGGCTGTTGCAAATAGTTGCTTTATTCATATCCAGAGTATTGAGACCACTTTCGCATTCCTGATATGAGGTATTTCATCACATAGTGTGCATCTATTTTATTGGTGGTACTCAATGACATATTTTTTTATGTGCACTCCTTTATTCAGTCTGATTTAGAAAGAATCTGTTCTTTACATAGATTTTTTTTTTTTGTGGTTTTGTTTCCTTTAGGGTTTGTTTTCAGATATTGTCTGTAGCAAATTAAAAAAACCTGTGACATTTATGAAGACACAGGTAACATATACTGTAAATAACTTTTGTTTATATAAAACATGCAGCTTATGGACTAACATTTAACATTGCCATGCATATTTTTATCTGAAAAGTAGTTTCAACTATTCATTTGATTTCAATATAAACCTCATGTAATTTGCAATAAAACAAGTGAATAAGTTGTAGCAGGTTCTGTATGTTTTGAAATAAGCTTACCTGGACACAAAACCTTTCTCTGTATGTGCCACAGAAAAATGAATGCATTGGCCTTTAAAACTGTATCACCAGCATTAAATCTGAGGGTCTGGACACAAGAAAAAATATGTGAAGTCTGTGATCTTCATATTTTAGTCCATGATCTGTAGTCAAGATCAGTTTTCTAGACCAGTCTCTAATATTTTGTCTGGTTAAAAATATCTCATATGATGGTGTATTTCTCTCTTCTACTCTGTACAGTAATAAAATAATTTGACAGGGTATTTCCGTTATAAACCATTGCCCATTTGCTTACCTGAGGCAGTTACAGGTTTGTAGCTTCTCAAAAATTAGATGATGTTTTCAGAATATGCTATAAAAAAAATAAATAAATGCATATCTATCAACATACCCATATTTTGTTGCTGCTGTTCTTTCTTTCCTTTCTTTGCTTCCTTCCCAAACTACATGGGCATTGACCTATGCATTATGTGACACTTCCTTCCTGAGAGAGCATGGGCCATTTTTCAGGGGGCTGAAGGAGCACTGGAGCACGGAAGCGCTACCAACTCTCCCTTTCTGTGCATGAGCAGATTAGATATATTAATTTTGTTGTTTTTAGAGATATCAAAAGTGCTCCAGGAGCATGGAATAATAGCTTACCTCTTTATTTCCCTTTTCCTTGATGCACTGAGAAAAATCCGAGTCTATCCAAATGAAGGTTTCATCTACACAAATATTCTATTTGCGTACTGTCAATGAACATTTTAGATTAACTTGGGATTTTTCTTTCTTGCATTTTTATGCAGATTTCCTGTTCTGGAAAAATACTTTGCTGTTTAGCCCTCTGCTTGACTAGGAATTTGGGGCCTATGCTGCCATCAATTTATTGTGGTTTTTTTTTCCTTGAAAGATTTTCTCACTATTTTTAATATTAGGTAGAGAATCTATGTCTATCTTGTCCTAGATATGAGTATTCTGTAGCTGATTCTCTTAATGAAATTCTAAATTTCTACCCTAGTATTTGTTGACTAAGCCTTATCATCAACAATATAAAATCCTCTTTGTATTTCAAATGTTTAATATTCCCTTAAAAAAAGGAAACACAGTCTCTGCTATTAAATTAGAATTCTTGCTTTAAATCTCCTTTTCTAAGTAATCTGGTGGTTTTATGCCATCTTCTCTCACCCCTGTATTATTCACTACTGTGTGTCACAGTCAAAAATTTCTTTTTACTTGGAACTGGTGAGACTTCGGCTCGGACTACTGGTCCAGTTTTCTTTGGAAGACACTAAAATCAAACAAATACACACAGTGGCAGGGATCCAGAACAGAACAAATCAGAAAGCTAAGAGTTTTAGAAAGCATTATGTTGTATATCCTGCTGAAAGAGCTAATTGTTCATACAAAAGGTGCTGAAGAAAGATATAATGATGTGCCCCTACAAACACACACAAAAGGAAAATAATCTTCTATTTCTACTGAAAAAAATCATTAAATGGATAAGGAAAGAATGTATAATAAATGGTGAATTTGCCATGAAGAAGGCCCTGACTGGAAAACTAAAGTAGACTTTCTATTTTTAAAAATATGTATTTGTTTTGAGCATGTTAAATAAAAAACTCATGGAAAAGATTATTCTGGGAGGTACTGAAAAACACCTGGAGGGTGACAAAGTCATTTGTCACAGCCAGCATTGCTTCATGATAGGAAGGTCCTGCTTGTTAGTCCTTATTCCTTCTATAATACAGTAACACATCTAGGAAAGCCAGTAGATACAATCTTTTCAGACTTCAGCAAATATTTTAATATAGTCTCACACTGTGTCCTTCTGGAAAAAATATCCAGCACACAACTGGATGATAGCTGTGCTATGTGGTGGGTGAGCAACTGGCTCACAGGTTGAGCACAAAGGCTTACAGAGAATGGGGTGACTGGCAACTGGTCACCAGGGACGTTCTGCAGGGATCTATCCTCAGCCCAGTTCTCTTCAGCACCTTCATTAACACGTTGGACACAAGACTCAAAGGAATACTAAGTTTCCACAGCATTGTGGAAAGGGACCTGGGGGTCCTGGTAAATGGCAAGTTGAACATGAGTCAGCAATGCCCTGGCAGCCAGGGGTGCCAGCTGTGTCCTGGGGGGCATCAGGCACAGCATCACCAGCCAGGCAAGGGAGGTGAAATATGGTAGATAGGTGTCTTTCTGTTTCAGGGATGTGTTATTTTGCTGTGTTTATTATAGCTCATTAGAAGTAACCAAGATAGAAAACTCAAAGACTTTTACATATGTATATTTAGTGCTCTGCTGAGGTTGTTTTGTATACAGCTGATGGCAGTTTTGCACTGCAGGGTCGAAGAAATAGGGAAAGAAAATCTGTCAGTTTTCACAGTAGTAGAAAATATGAAGTGTTATAGAATTACTGGACCATATGCAAAAAGGAATTGCAGGCTAATATAAGAAGTCAAACAAAAATAGTTGACCCAGTATGATACATTGAAAGTCACTATTTAATTTATTTACTTTAAATTGTTTTTTTTTTTTTTTTTTACTTTGAGTGACATTTTTTGGGAGGATTAGAAGTGAGGAAAGCTATAATTCAGCATTTAGTAAATGCTATAGAGTTATCCTGAGACATATAGACATTATATCAATCCATTTGACAAGTACTTGCAGTTTCCACTTCAGTGCACAAAAATGACAAACAGGGAGTCCACAAAGCTGTCTCCTGATATTTTATTAACGAAAAAGCTACAAACAAAACCAAAAATCTCTGCAAGCCTGATTGTTACTGCCAGGTCTTCCTAGTAATTGTATTATTTGTGAGTATTACATACATATGTGTGAGCTACACACATATTAAATAAAATCACCCTTAGCCATACTTTTAGATAGAATCACTCCATGTTTGTACACTCTTCTTTAAATGAAATCTAATTTCTAAAAAAAAATGCAGTTTTCTGTAAAATAAAATAGAAACTCATGAAACTAAAGACTATCAATAGCTTTAGAGTTCCTTTGAAAATTTCTCCCTTTAATTGTCTTAAATATCTATTCACTGTCATGCTTTCATTTTGTATCTACTTATTTGTTGGACTGACTTGTGAAGTGCTTTGAGATAAATTTGTGCAATGCACTATACAAAAAAGCCTGAAGAATCATATTGTTCGTAAACAGAAGCAGATATGGCGTAGAAAATTGTCAAATTGCTGAAATTTCCCTAGGCACATGGTTTGCAGTAAAATGTTTTATGACTCTGTAAACATCAATCACAGATGTAAGAAGCCGGGGGTTTCCCCCTCATACCCCAGATTTTTCTAATTCTAAAGCTATCTACCAAGAGTAAACACAAAATTCTGTATTCTCTTCAGTGTTCCCATATTTTTGTTTTTGGTATTGCTCCAAATGTTTTTTGTTTAAAAAGATGTTTCCTGGACTAGAGCTGAGTCTTTATTGCACACTAGATAAAAATGTAAGGGTTCTAAAGATCAGCTGAAGTGAATCGATCAGATAAATATTAGGGGAAAACAGTAGTAAACCTAGGAATAATACATTGCTTGTAACCATATAGGTGGTTATGGCAATTTTTAAATTTATGCTTAAAATTAAAACAAATTGATTCTTTAAGATTAGTATCAGATGGTTAAAGTAATTAAATAGGATTAAAAACGCTATTTTTAAAAAGTAATTGGCCAGATTCAGAATCAGAATAGGTTTCTTCATGTCCTTAAAAAAGATATAATTTAAACCTGAAGACGAGTTTTTGTTTTGTTTTAAGCTTTTCTTTCTGATACCTATGCTGACCTCAAAAGAAATGACAGGGGTCTAGTTTTCAACAAGACTGAAGCAAGTCTACCTGTAGCTGATGTTTTCATCCAGAACATAAGGCCCAGAGGATTCATTCTGCATAAGATACACCTGAAGCTTTTGAAATTACATTATTCAGAGAGTAGGATGTGATCTAAATCAGTCTACCTCGCTGCATTTACTGTAGTGGAACAAGAGGCTCCTAGTGCAGGCAGTGTGAGTACTTTACCCTATATTTAGATCTTTTCCTACTGGAGTTATCTTTTTAGAGGACTTCAATGGTTAAGATTTACTCTTTTCTCCTTCCACAAACATATGTGTATAATAGATACAATTTTTAGAGGTAGATTTAAATTTACCCATGTGCACTGTGTATCTGTTTTGGCTCATAGAAGCAGTCTGTCCCAAACAATCTTCCACTTGTGCCTTCCATCTTCCAAGGAGGGAAAACTTTTCTGCTGCAATGACTTTCCTCCCTGAGCAAACACAGCTGGTCACCGTCCCAAAGCATGAGGCTGGAGCCTGGCTGGGTCTGCTTCCCTGGCTGCTCTGCCCACCCACTCGGGCAGTGAGGTAACACAAGGACAGTAACCCTTTGCTGCTAATTGCTCTTCATCTGGTGAAATATCCGGGCAGACTTACACATAACAGACATACACATTATACAGACTCTTAGTGCTAATTTGCATTCCCAAATACAAGTGCAGAATACATCAAAATATCTTTTTAAATAAAAGAGAAGCTGCTTTCTAATCAGAAACATATCTGTATTGCTGTTGTTTCTGACTCTCAAGTAATTAATTTATTCTCTGAGACTATTACTCTTATTTCTCCTAGATCTCCTTTTATCTTTCTGTATTTTGTCACCTAAAGAAGTCTTCCTTCTCACTTTATGCCTTTAACACTTGCACAGTTGAAAATCCAGTGTTACAAATGTGAGATCATGCCTCCAGTACAGAAGTGAACAACAAGATTCATGTGATAAATTAAAATGAAAGGATATTTTTAATGTAAAACATGAGAGAAAAGAGTTTTATCCATTTAAGTGTTCATGAATAAATGCGTGTTTCTGCTATATATAATAAATACATATTTCTGCATTCATGTATATCGCTATTATTTATTTCTAAATATGTTTTTCTG
The DNA here is from genome assembly GCA_026261815.1 of Monarcha castaneiventris obscurior. Taxonomy (NCBI): domain Eukaryota; kingdom Metazoa; phylum Chordata; class Aves; order Passeriformes; family Monarchidae; genus Monarcha; species Monarcha castaneiventris. The sequence goes on from JAMPIT010000433.1 coordinate 29,304,471, forward strand.
CAATTTCATGATATGAGAGTTTTAATCATCCATTCCCTGAACTCTCAATATTTCAGAATAAATTACTTTAGACCAATTTTTTTCTGGAATATTCATTAATTTTCCTCCTCTGGAGAAAGATAGAGGGTTATTTTAAAAAAAGAGGTGGCGATTACAAATCTTTATTCCTTTAGATTAATATAAATTAGGCAGTAGATACTACAGAGCTGAGACAAATCAGCTGCTACAACTAGGAGGAACACAGAGAATATGGAAGCAAACAGATGCTTAAATAAGGCGAGATGGAATTTAAAATAGGACCTGTCTGAACTTTCAGTGGCACTGCTTGAAGCTGTGATATAGTTCAGCTGTGATGGGAATGTGTGTGAGCACAAAGCAGCTTGCAAGACAAATTATTTTCTTTAGTGCTGAGCACAACAAGCTCTGGTCCAGTGAATCACATGCATATGTTTCATCTATTAGCCCCTTTAAATTAAGGTAACAATTTATCTCCCTTATTATTCTTTATTTGTGTTTAGACTTTATTTTCATCTGGTTACTTCATTTTACTTCAAATAGTTTATGAAATATGAACATGTGTCATTCTAGAAAATAGAATTTATGGTATAGTCTTATAACTAAGGAAAGTACTTCTTTATGTGAGGTGTACAGATTATAAACAACTCACTGAGTAGCTGACTAAAAGTTTTTTGTAAATCTAATTTATTATGTTATTGACATAGCATCTTTCCTTAAGGGAATGTGTATGTGTATAACTTCTTGGTATGCCTAAAAGCATGGCACCTTCCATCGGCTCATGTTAATGAACACCATATGCTTTACCTATGGCTTACCATTTCCAGATGGATAGATTCTGTTTAGCATATTGTGAGTGTCAGCCTAGAGTGGAAAAAAAAACCTTAATAAAGTGATTTAAAAATTTAAAATTTTGAAAGAAATATAAAACATGCTTTTTTTTTTTTTCCTAAGACAAGACAAAAAAGATGAAATAAACAAACAAACAGAAACATTAATCTGGAATAATAGAGAAGATGGAAAGGAAAAGGAAAACAGAAAATTTACCTTTAACTGTGGAAAGTAGACAGCTTGAAAAATAAAATAATAGGTCCTTATGTGATATATGTGAAATATCTTCAACAAAACATCTAAAATGCAATTCATTCCTTTATTTAAGGCTCATGTACTAAAGAACTGTATAGTCTACATCCTTACAAGATCACTTGAGTATAGTCAAGCAAAATTTATTTCAGGAAATTTCATTCGTTGAAAAATATGCTTTGAGATTTCCAATTAGGTCCAGAATTAATGATAGTGTTCCAAGCTTTTAGCAGAACACTTTAATTAAATCTTAAAGTTTAGTAATGACTGGGGGGGAAAAAACCCCAAAACACCACAAAAAAATTTTAATCATAGTCCCTTAAACTGCTGAAGGACCATGGCACGAATAAAGGTAGATCAAAAATATGGAGCAGATAATACAGAATCAATGGCATTTACTTAACCCATTTCTCATTGGAAAACACCCTCTTTTATGAAGTATTCTGTTAGCTGTGGGGTTATGATCAAATTCTTGAAAATACTGTGTGTGGTGTTTCCTTATTGCTTTACAAGACAGTGACATTTTGAGTTTATGTGTTCTTAGAAGACATTAGAACTCTATGTTTAACATCCCAGTCTTTGTTAGAAACCTTATTTTTAATATATATAAAAGATAAGTAAATTCTTTTAAAAAAGCAAACTCCCAACAACCCAAAAAAGCATGAAAAGACAGGAAAAAAACATATTTTTTTTGTAAATAAATATTATTTCGTATTTTTAACTGTTCTTTTGTATACCAGTTTTATATCATTTACATTGTTATTGGGTCGTGGATTGAACCCCCAGTCCTTGAATGTTGTGCTTCATCTCTGTTGCCATTAATTCTAACCACCCCATGATAACATGAAGTAGAGATTTAATTCAGATTATGAGAGAGTACAGATTATTATTTCCTTATAGTTTCTCCAACTGCCTTGTTTTCTTCATATGTATTTTAGACTGCAAGTTCTGACATGTAGGTAATTTGTGTTTCCCAGAAACTTATCATACAAATCTGTAGAGCTTTAACTAAACAAAAGCAATATGAGAAAGCTCTGAAGAGATGGAGACATAATTTACACAGATATATGCACATCTAGTGTGCATGCATAGGCTTAGGCAGAGAATACCGTCTGCCAAACAGGAGGTTGTTTTAGTCAGTCGTTCCTTCTTTTCTAGATCCTCTTCTTGCTTTGCAAACTTGAAGAGCTTGAGCTCTCAGGACTGTAAGTAAGAGTAGTTTCTGTAAATATACAAGGAGTAAATATAACAGAAGCCTATTTCTTGTGGGACATTTAACTAGAAATTTTTTTTTTTGAGTTTAAGTAACCATATAAAATATAGAGACTTTTGAAACATACAGTTAAAATTTCATACAGTTAAAATTTCATACAGTTCAAATTCATACAGTTAAAATTTCTCAACCAGATGTTTAGCCCCAGAGTTTTCATTATACAGAAATATTATTTTCCTTTTAAGTAATGTCATTAAAATTCATTTGAAAGAATATTCTAGCCCAAATGAAATTGTTCATTCACCTTGTACTCTGAAGGGACATTTGTGACGAAATATGAACAGAAATGAAAGATGATATGAGACACAGAAAACTTGGTTTATGAAAGGAAAAAGAATCCTCCAAGATGTTGCACTGTTTAGCTACAGACCTCTGGCCCCTGCCCTAGAAAAATGAAGCAGAAAGAAGCGAATGCTTTTCTGTAATAGGAAGGAAAAAAATGGTTATGATTCAGTGAAAGGTTTTTGCCTAGAGTGTCAAAGAAAATTTATCACAGAAATAGAGGTGTCAGCATACTGTGTAACTTAAGATGTCATGTACTGAATGGCATAGCTACATTCAGGGTATAGCAAAGCTTTCAGGGAACACTGTTTTAACTGTAATGAGCATTTCTCTGTGTGTGTGTGTGTGCATGTACAAAGGGGAGAAGCAAGGCTAGGCAGAAGTAGAGAGCAAAATGTTCTTCCATTGGAAACCTGTGAAAGAATAAGGCTAAATAATGTGATTAGCTGAAATTTATCATTTTGATTCATAGCACTTTGGTTTTCCTTTCAATACATTGATTACGTACATTAAGGGTCTCCCAGGGAAACTACTGGAGCTTCATGACGTGCATGACTCAGCTGCCAGTTTCTGAGTTTTCTGTGGCCGATTGGCTTAGCAGTATAATGTAGACAGCAACTGGCTCTTTCAATAAAGTGGAAGTCATGGAAATTTTACCTCAGATAATGAGGTTGAACAGGTTACTGATGATTCACCCAGATAGTGATTTTTTTTCAGTATGTCAGACAGAAACAGTGCTATAATCAACAGGGTGTCAAAAATGCTTAAGGTACATAAAATATACAAGTGTTTGGGCCAATTTAACCAAAATAATGATTTTTTTTTTTTTTTAACAAAAGAATTTTTAAATCAAGTTTTAAACCAAAATATCTCTTTTAAACTTATGAAGCAGTCCTTTTTGCTCAAAATAATCCAGGTGTTTTCTTCAGTGTTCATAATTTTTTTCTGATTTATTCCTTCCATAATGCTTGTGGATGTCTTAATCTCTGGTGATTTTTATTTGGACAAGAAAATAATTTTTATTCTTGAACTGTGTTCTACTACATCCTACATCTAAATTGAGATCCCACTTCTAAATACCTTTCTTTGTTTTATTATGATAAATTATTATTTCCTTTAATATATCCAGCTTTTTAGCTGTTATTTTAAAAATATAGATCTGCTGTCCTTGAACATATTTTCCCTCTTTTGGATATTTTCAAAGTCTTGCTTGACTGGTCTGTCTCATTATTGGATTAGTCACACAAATCACATGGTACCAGTATTTTATCGATGTCCATGTAATACACAGACTACAGCATGCTGAAATGTTTGGTTTTAATACCAAAAACAGAGGACTCTTACTTTTCTCTACAGACATTGCTTCTTTTTAATTGGGTCCAGAGAGAGAAATGTTAAGTGTTTGACATGCATAATTTTATATTTTTCCAGTTTAAGAAGATAAATGTCAACAGGTCATATCAATAAAGGTCTTTACATTGGAGTTTTCGGTGTAAGTCATCGGCGTAAGTTAATTGTCATGTTGCCTTACTAGTGACCTCACAGCCTGTTTTAAGAGAGAGACCATTTTAAAGAGACATAAAGCTCTTTTCCCTTTTTTTTTAATTTCTTTTCTCCTGGGGTCGTTTTGTGATAAATAGAAGTTCAAGTGTCTAGCTGTTCAGTCTTTTTTGTCAAGCAGTGTTCTTTCAGACACTTTAATATTTTTTGCTAAAAGAGAGAGGGAGTGTGAAAGAGTGAAAAAAAAGACAAGAACTTAGCTAGGATTTCACTCAACTGCGACTATGTGAGAGTCTTACGTCTCATACATAGTGCCTAGACCAGCACTATTCATTTGAATTGTGCTTATTTATTTCTTCAACCACCCCAAATGATGGGTGTTGTGTTTTGTGATGCTTTAGTAATGGAGTTATTACAGACACTCTGTTAAGCTGAGTTCAAGAAACTCTTTTGTCTGACTGATTGCAATCCAGAGCCAATGTTCTCTTGTGACAGCAAAATACAAACCAAGCTTCTGTAATACCTTTCATGCAAACTCATGGTCCCTCTAACTTGTAAAGAAATGCCACAGCAAAATCATCCTGTCAGTTTAAGCTAGGGTTAATTAGAGTTAAAAAAATAGAAAGGGAAAAAAGAAAAGAAAGAAAGTGGAGTTCAGATTTTTGTTTTCCTGATTTTCAAGTTTATTGAACCAGCAATGAATGTTGTCTCTCAATGAATTTCCAGCTAGTATGGAAGTGAGACACAAATTAAAAGTAGATGTGCAATACTGCTTTGTAGTATAGAACATAAAACTCTTTGCCTGTGAGTAGGAAAATCTGGGGTCAGCAAGTCATATAAACATGTTTCAGAGTATGCTAGAAGCTATTGCAATTATAAAATGTAATAAATATTTAACAATAGGTATTAAACTAAGTCCCCAAAGACTATCAGATTAAACTGAGGCTGCTTAGTGTGACTTAAAATGCTTTCAACAGCTTTTTGTGTTAGTAGGAACACAGGCAGCATAATAAAATAAAGCTTTTCGGTAATCTAACCCAGAGGTCAAAAAGGTGTAGAATAAAGTTATCAACATCAGTCCATAGAAGCCATGACTGAACTGTACTTGGCGACTTTAGGTATGAAGCTCCAGCAATGGACATAAAGCAGTACGCTGGGTGGCCTTGAAAAAAGGTAGAAAGGACTCCAAAGGAAAATTTAAATTTTAACACAAAGTTCTTCCTGTTTGTTTTTTTTTTTTTTTTTTTAGCCCAGAAAGTCTAGGCTTAAATTTCTAGAATAACATGTTTCTAGAAATGGCTATAAAATCATTCTAAAATTCATTAAGATCTATAAGATCTGTATTTATGATCGATCTCTCTCTCTCTCTCTCCCTCTCTCTCTCTTTATATATATTTATCTCTGAACTGTTGAAGAGGTTGTTTAAAACACACCTTTAGTATTAAGATCCAAGAAGAAAGCTCTAATACCAACAGACCAACAGTAAACTTTTAATTGCTCCTTTGATTACAAATCCCAAATGGAAGCAGAGAGCAGACTTTGCGTTAAAACTAGTTAGTATCACAGATGATGCCTTTCCAGATGGTTATTGTCAGCTATTAACTGAAAAAAGCTTATTTGCCATTAAAATTCTGTTTCAGATATGCTTCATACCACCTGTTACTTTAATGTTGTTTAGTGTAGTTACCATTCAAAGAGGTTTTGAGCTGATGTAGCTGATATAACTTTGTAAGCTACCAATTTATCTTCAGGAAGCTTGATTTGGAAAAAAATAGTAGATGTCACTGTGCTCTAAGTTTTAGATTTATAAATGTTATTTAATTTCCCATGGAAAATGTGAAGATTTGAAACTGGATGAAGTAGTTTGATAAATGAAGTCTGAACTTCAGAAGTTTAGAGCTAAAGCTTTTTAAAGCATTCCTGTTTACCGCTGCTGAAGGAGGAAATGGAATTCCTGCTGAGGCAAATTTGTCCTCAGATTTTTGGTTCAGATGTGCATTCATGTGCTTGAATATGCATTCCAAGTGTATTAAAATCTTTGAAATATCTTTTATTTAAAAATAAAATCGAAATATTACACTTTACCCCAGAATTTCCTTTACAGCTTATTTTCGGAAAAAGCTCAACTGCAGCCCCTTTTAGATTAAATATATTCTGTCAGCTCTTTAGGGCATAGTTCTTGTCTTTTCTCACTGACAAGTGTTCAGGGGCATAATGACCCTATCTAATTACCCATTTTTGCCTGTGCAATTCTTTTATAAATCTACCCAAAGTTTTAAGCATCCTCAAGATTTATCATTAAAATTTATGGTGGTGTATTTTATGTTATTTCATTTATTTTATGTTAATTTTAGGCCATGCTAGAGATGAGAATTTGGTTGTCTTAGAAGACACTAAAAAAATTGAATGCAAAGACCTCCTTACCTGGGTTTTTCTTCTTTTTGTTTAATTTCAGTTTATTTTCTGTATTGCTCTATTCATTAGTTCTTGCTTAATTTGATTCTGTAAATGTTATCATTCAAGCCTAACAGTAGATACAAGTATACAGTATTCTTCCATCTCAGAGGGTTAAATATGACCCCCAAATGCAACCCAAACAGAGGATAAATTATTATTAGAGTAGGAATTTACATTTGACCATTCAGTTTTACAGTGATTTACTTCTCAAGCATTGGTAAATGTATCGGCAGGTTCCAATTGTATGATTTATTGTATATTCAGAGCTAAAACGTGGTTCTGATACTGCATGGCTGCTTCAGGAAAAATGCAAGTGTCACATAATTTTCTTTTTGTGTTTGTGTATGGAAAAGCTTAGTTTTATCTGAACTGGCATTGTCAAGTTCACAAAGGAATTTGTCAACCCAAAATATAGTTTTAAAAGCCCCCACTATAATAAAAGAAAATATTTATTAACCTTATCATCTCCTCATTAGCATCACTGACGCGAGATGGGAGCATTACTAAAATGTCTCATTTGCATTTTGCATATCAAAAAAAAGCAGATTACTTTGTTTAAATTATAGCTAATATCATTGTAGTGGTGTTATATATTAGAAATTGATTACCTTGTTTCTTCTTCTGTAATAGTCTCATTATGTTTGATTTTTATGCCTCATTTTTTTTTTTATTGAAATAATGCATACCAGTGAGATTATTAATATTTTATACACATTTTTTGTTTCCACTCGTATTTCAAATGAAACACATGGACTAGTCTGACAACAAATAAAATAAATTTGACTCCAAGCATTGTCTGTCTGTGAATAAAATAAACCTGAGATTGTGACAGTTTGGGCTGACTATAAAGAGAAAAAAATAGTATCCTATATATTTTCAAAAAACAGAATAAACCTGTAGGTTGTGTGGATAGAAAGAAACAATTCAGAGTAATGGGCTGGGTACATGGTATTTGCAGAGAAACTATGAATGGGTATAAAACCAGAAAACTGGGGACAGGAGAATCTGAGAGCAGGATAAAGTACAAACTACAGAACCAGAACAGTGAAGTACACTGATCTTTATTCCAGGATGGCTACCTTTTGTCAATTTAGAGGTTTTTTTTGAGTTGTTATATTTTGCTTTGGGTTGGATTGTTTGTTTTTGTTTTTCAAGTTAACTTGGATCATCAGTAGATTTTTTTGGGCTCTGATACCTAGTTTTCTTCAATTTTTTCTATGACATATACAATTACAAACAATTTTTTTATAGGAGTTAAGATTGATTCTACCTCTGCTGCTTCCTGTGAAGTGTCTTACTCTGAGAACAACATCGATCTGAGTGGCATGAGCAAAGATTTTACCCTTTTCAAACACTTGTCAGTCTTTTTTCCTCTGTAGCAGCCTACTAAGATTTATGAATGTTCTGTAATATTTATAAGATACTCATACCACTATCTTTACTGTGTATCAGCTCAAATACACTGTAACACATAAATAAAGCCTTCTAGTCATTTAACCATTTCCTCCAGTTTCTTGTCAAGCTTCTTGTGTTGAGGTGCCCAAAAGTTACAAATGTGCAATTAGTGCTATATAGAAAGGAACTTTAATCTCCTTTTCAATGATTTAAAGCAACTATGTACTTCACTATAAGTATTTTTATATAGCAGGTCAAAATATCCTGGTTCTGTTTGTACTGTAGGACCTTTCAAGATCATATTTCTTTTTCTTGCCAAAACTGTGCCTAAGTTTCTACAGTTTTACCTCCTTCAAAGTATTCCCTTCTGTTAAGTATAAGAAAACATTCAGAATTCACAAATATGTTAGATCTTTAGGATGGATTTCTTTGTTTCCTTCCTTTCCTATGATGTTTTTTTGATGTTCCTCTGATGTCTGCAGCTTTTTCAACATGGAGTAGTTCTTAAGTCTTCCATTAATTAATTTGTTTATAACTTTGTACATTTTTTCAGGTAAACCCATAGGAATCTGAAAAAACAATTAAGATTTATGATGATCCTTTGATTTAACTGTATTATATCTAAAAGTAGACTCTTCATTACATAAACACAAGCCTACAATTATCATTTATACAGCTTTCTTTACATAGATAACCAAAAAGGCATTGGTCCTTTAATTGGTTTTAGTGACACTTCATATACAAACCAACTGGAATTACTTTTACTACCTTATTTTCATAGTAATGTTATCATTTATTAAAATCAAAGGAACTTAAAAAACAATCTGAAGTTAGAATGTTCTGTCAAGGGACGTATTAGATTATCTATTGTGTAACATTTTCACATCAAGAAAAAAAAGCCACTCTTTTAAGAGTTAATGCAATTAGAGGGCTCTACACAGGAGGAAAAAAATCTGTAGCTAGAGAAGTATAGAATATAGAACTTATATGACCCTAAAGGTTGGATTTGACCCCAGATTTCCTTGTGGTTTTAAACACAGGAAGCTATAAAAGGTTGTCTCTTGAAGCTGGAGTTAGGGTAGTATTGAAACCAAACATACAGCATAATTTTTTCTATGTTAGGCAAGTTCTTTGGTAATTCTTATCAAAAAATTATTTAAAAATGCTGTTAACTTCGAAGAGAGAGCATTTTCATGATTGGCATTTTGGTGAATCTTCAGTGCCTGAGAAACTGAAATCTTTTTTAAATTCAGATTCTGGTCAAATCTACTCAAATCAGTATTTTAGTCCCTTTTAAATTATGTATCTCTGCAACTGTTAAAGTTTTCAGGCATTTTGCAAAACTGCTTAATTCTTGATGCTACCAAACAGCCACATTCAGGCAATTACCTTTTTATAATCATGACAGAGCTGAGAAAATTGTCAACATTGTCTCACACTAAGCACATGTTCCCAACCTTTCCTCTTTAAGTACATAAACACTGACTCACAGTCTCTCTCAAGTGGGGCTTAGACACACCTGAGACAGCTGTGTACAGTTTCAAGAAAAGTAAGGCTCAACCTGACCCATTTAATGAAGGACCCATGGGTATAACACAGACATGTCCTTATCTAATTGGGATGGGCATAAGGGTGCCCATTTTTAAAATTAAAGTATATTTATATGTTCGTGTGTGTTTGTATGGATTTATATTACACCTGTCTTATATCTAAACATTTCATATGCATATATAATATACATGTAATGCTGTCACATATGGGCCATGCAGAGTTCAAAAATTAATTAATTTGATTCTTGTGCAAAAACATTAACTCACAGATCACATTGGCAGATATTCAGATACTGCTTAGAACTGAATCAAAACACTTAAAAGCATGGGGACTACAACTGATTTTACTTCAAATGTTAGAAATTACTGGATTTAGTCACGATGACGAACTCCCTCAGATGCTGAGAAAAAAAAATTCAAAACTGCTTTAACTGCATTTTGTATATTTCCCTTAAAATTAAACCAGAGAGGTCCTTGTCTTCCCTTCCCACACAGCTTCCTGGGAGTTCTCTGCCAGAGACTGCCTTTTCCTATAACTTACACCTCAAGCTGTTTTCATTAGAAAGAGCCACTTCATGAATATTTGCGTCATCTTTAATAAGCTACATGTCTTCTGAAATCTTCCCCGTAGTCCCGGCATGTAATCTTTCTTTCGGCAACTTATTTTCCTCTTGTCAAAGAAGTAGTTTTATCCTATTAACTGTGGTCAGCTAACCAGAAAGGTAGATTAATGCTGATAGATGAATACAAGAGAAGCGATGGAACCTATATGTGAGAGCAAGCAAGGGAAAAGGAAAATAGGACCAGCCCAGTTGCAAGAAGACAGGTATTAGATCATCAGAGGTAGGGTAGGAAACCAAGTCCTTGTCATCCATAGTCCTGTTACACAATCTCTTTTCTACTGGATCTAGTATTTTACATCAGTGTGAACACTAATAAACTTCTTTTATACATAGCGTTAAATAGGATAAGGAAATAAACACAGCTCACCATTAAAATCTCACATTACCCAGTTCTGGATGGTAATGGATTTGACCAATTATTGTCAAAATCGTTATTCTAAGTATAAAGCATGCATTCCTAGTGCATATACATATATTTCTTTATGTGCACATACATATATGAAGTATATAATGCAACCAATAGCATGTACATATATTTAGGATAGTATGAATATTTCCATATATTAATTAAAAGTATTATTTTTTGCTGTTAGTATGTTTACTTTCAGAATTAAGAAATTAATTTCCAAAACTAGGATTTGTGGATAATTTTTCTCTTGTTTTCTGTTAATCAATCAATATCCATCAAAGATTAGAGTGTGCATGTGTATGCAAAAACATAAACATATTTTATTAATTGTTCAACCCATTTGCAACTTCAATTTATGGATAGATGGAACCACTAAAAGAATTGCAAACTATATTTATTTTAACCTATACCTATAGAGTATTTGTATTAATAATATTTTAGTGGCAGATACAAAGAAAAGTTTTTTGGGTTTCTTCTGATTGACCGGGATGATTCACACTGCAGTTTGTTTTTGCAGATTTTCCCCCTAGCATTGCAAAAGTTTTGTGTTGCATCAATTTATGCAGTAAAAAGCTGAAATAAGCAGATGACAAGTGGTGGACTTAAGAGTTAAAAACACACATGGGTTTTTTTTCTTCTTTTTTTCCTGTTTGTGTAGCACACATATTTGTCAGAGGAGTAAAGAAAATTTCCCTTTACCTGTTGCAGAAATTCCAAAATTACCTACAAGTAGGGAGTGTGAGTAGGATTAACTGTTACAGGAAGTTCCACAGAGAAATTTTCTTACAGCTAATGAAAATGTAAGCCTTTAAGTACCATCTATTCTTTCACCAGAATTTCTTTACACTGAAATATTTATTTGAGAATTCTTTCTCAGGACTTTCGTCCATAATGAAATTAAATTCCTTTCATATCCATTCATTTAGAACGTAAGCTATTTAATGTGTGTGTACTGAGAGGAAGAACAATTGTGATAATAATTATTCTCAATGCTGGTATTATGTTTGATGTTGCACACAGTAGAAAACAAAAAGATTTATGTTTTAAGACAGAAAAACTAGAGAACAAGAAAGCATCAAATGCACTTGTATACTTAAAAGAGAGGGCTTAGAGGGGAAAGTATTTCAATAGCTGTTTTTCTCCTTTAAAACAAATCTTGGTTTATTATTAAGACAACTCCTCCCTCCCCAGGCTGAGACCACTGCAGGTTGTCTGTTACTGAAGCCTGCTACTCCCAGGTTGCAGGAGATCAACATTTATCTTTTGCACACAGACATCAAAGGTTCTTCAAATGCAGGTAGCATGTAAAGAGGGAGAAAGGTAAAATAGCTACCAACTCAGGACTTGTTTTTTGAGGAGAAAAAGCCAGGCAGTGCAAGGAGAGTGTACAGGTATGACAATCAACAAACCAGAATAAAGTACACGAAAAAGGCCTGAGTGTCTGCAGTTATTTTTTGCTTACGCTGGAGTAACAACACCACAAAAATACACTGCTGAGTTGAGACTCAGCTGGTCATTCTGGTTCCAGGAAATTTACCTTTCCAACTCCAGAGAAAGGGGATTTAACTCTAAGCTCTTTGCCATGCAGTGATTTGGACTGTTCAGTTTCTTTCCCTTTTGAGAGATTTAATACAGTTCTTTTCAGTGGCTCTCAGCTCCAAAAGAAAATAAAAGGTTTTCCTCACTCTCTTTTTCATGCTTATATATATCTGTTAGTTTTACTCCTAAGAACAAATATGCCTGATTAGTGAGAGGTGGACAAAACTACATTGTGTGAAGACACTGAGGGAAAATGGCAGGCAAACTAAGATCTTTGACTTATTACCAGCAAATATGACTTGATAAATACAATAACTGTCTGTTCAAAACATTCAACAGTTTCTTCAACTTTTTTTTTACATACTTCCAGGTTATTGTTTTAAATTTAGGGATAAAAAAAACCAAATTATGCAAAAAATTTATTTAAAGGCTTTCATAGAATCCTTCCTTCTTTCTTACATTCTGACTTGTTACTCCTGTGCTTTTTTCTTTTCAGTCAAACAGAAAGAATAGGCAATGGAAGAAAATGGAAGAAAAGAGAAGAAGAAAAGTGAAAAAGAGTAATTGTATTTTCCTGCATGCACATATCAATAAAAACACAAAATAATGTAAAGAAATTACTTTTAAGTCCATAAGTTCAATTGAAAATAAATTAGTACATTCCAGGTACTTGTAGATTCTTTATGCATGAAATAAATGTATGTTTCTTGATCAAATGTTAATCTTAAAGATCCTTCTGATTTTCCAGAGACTACTTGGTTAGAATTTTATCTTGCTGGACAAAATGCCACTTCTTTCGAGCAAAATAGCATGTTCTAAATCTATGCAAAGTCTAATACTCAGTTTTATAACACGAAGATATTGTCCATCCTTCACTGATAGTGATGTCACCATTGCTCATTGGTGATCTTTAAAAAGCTGGAGTCTTAGTGATTACTTGTTGTTATTTCCAGCTTTTCTGAAAGACCCTAACCCTATACTCATACTAAAAGCATAGAAAGAGGAGTCAATATAGATGTCAAAGTTACACAATAAAAAGAGTTATCTATTGGAACAGAAATGAGTACTAGACTATGTAATATTTGGGGAGAATATTTATATAAAAATGTTTATTACAGTAACAAAGTGCTCTAGAGGTTGCAAAAGTAAATTACCTGACTATCAAGAGAAAGAGAATCCAAGGGAAGCCTTGAATCCTTTAAAACTGACTTTTACCTCAATTAGCTCTAATACTGTCAGTGTTTTGCTCCATCTCTTTAAAAACTGTTGCTCCCCGTTCTCCTGCCCAACCCACATACTCAGGTAGTATTGATGCTTTTAAGATGTTTTATGTATTTCTGTACTGACTAAAAGGATAGAAGACAAAATATTCTTGCTGATTTCTTGCTGGTAGGTCTTTCCCCGCCCCCTTTCCACCTGCATTAGTATGAGAAATTATTTGGTAGATAAAAATGTTTTGACTGCAACTCATTTGCCTTATCAGTAATAGACAAGTTTTAAGTCATTTTATTATACTGCCCTAGATTGCTTTAACCTCAATTTTTCACACACAAGAGTCACAGGCTGTGGGGAAAGCTGTGGAAAGGATGCCTTGCACATTCTCATCTGTCCACTAGTAGAATGAATGCAATTAATTCTCTGAAACTTATATAAATTAGGTTCTTGGATGGGTAAATTATAGATTACCTTGTCAGACAGAAAAATCCACATAAATAGAAAGTACATCACCTTAGTCAAAATTTGGCATTTAGTGCATGACATGGCACCACTGAGAATGTGCCAAGGCAAGCCTCATGGAATTATACAGCAAAACAGGAAAACCTGCCATAACTGAATTTATTACACAGTGCTATTTCTAACTTTACTCTAAGTAAAGTAAAAAAACTGTATAAAGCACACTAAGTAAAGCAAAGCCAAGGTTTTCACAACCACTTTAAGGGAGAGTGCATTGTGGGTCTGCCCCCTGCCAAGAAACCAAAATTATATATCGATGTACACGTCCCTGATTTTGCAGAAATAGGATTCTGATGAGATAACACTATCAGTAGCAGTGACCTGTGTAGGTAGGATGACAGTGTGCTATTTTTAAATTCTTCTCAGTGAACAACTGTATATGCTCACCTGTGTTGTATATGTGAAAAAAAATATCCATGTCTAAGATATAAAGCAATACTTCTGTGAAAGCAGAAGCAGGCTCATCATGATTATGCAATTATTTTTAAAAAGCTAAATTGTTTTTTTATTTACAAGGTGAGAGGGCAATAAGGGATCTCACAAACTGCTACTTTTTAAAGAACTTCAGGAATCAAGTGGAATGTTTTTTTTAAATTTGTATTAATTCCAGATTGAAATCCTGTATATCCAATTTTAGCCTACTGCACATTTTTACAGCTGACTGTAGAGTTGGAACTTCTGGAAATGAGAGCTTTTATTATGGAAATGCTGGCATAGTTTTAACTGGGGTCGGCACATGCAGCATACCGTAATGTGCTTTAAAACTTGAGATGGAGACCAGAAGTCTGAGGCTCAACAGTAGCAAACCCTGTATGTATGAAACACAAGCCTACCCAAAAAATGTCGCACAAGACTGCTGCTTCTGTAATAACTCTCATTGATTTAAAGGTCAAATTTAACCTCATGGTGTTTGTTTAAAAAGAAGATGGTAACAACGTGCTTTGCACGCACAAGCTGAAATACTTGAAATAATAAAAGATATAGAAGAGCATAAGAAAACTCTGATATGTATGAAACTAAGTGATCACTAAAAAAAAAATTAGTTGTGTTAAAATTAATAAATTTTAGTATTTTGAAACCATGTTAATATTTTATTTTGGTTACTGAAAATCAGAAACATATTCCTCAGCCAAAAATTGAATACTGAAATGTCAAATCACTTTAATTTATTCATCTGTATAATTTTAAAGTAACAGGTGAGACAGGCAGTGCTATACCAGCCTGATCAGGATGAAACAATAGACTGATACTGCAGCAAATGGTGTGAGAAAATGAGTTCTCTCGGCAAGGTCCATAAGGTAAGAGTAAAACAGCCTGATCATCTCACTAATGTGGATTTAAAATGAGAGTTCAGGATTATGAGCATAAAAAGTGTTGATTATCAGATAAATGGAGTCAGATGGAAAATGACGTCCTTCCTAATTTTTACTGTGCTTAATGGCAAGTGACTCGGCACACGTTTAGTACACATGAATACAGTCCTTTTCATTTTCTAGCCTTTCATGTTTCTAACTTTATTCCTTACCTTCCTATTTTTCATTCACTGTCTCCTATGCTTCTAAGCTCAATACAGCTATTCAATACCTCTCACTCTCCCAGTCACTTCAGACAGAATAAATTCACACTCTAAGCTGTGCATTAACCTGCCATCTCCAGACACAAATGCTTGGCTAGCTGGATCTGTGTAAAACACTGTGTGGATGTGCACTAAATTTAGGAGGATAATCCTTGATCTCTCCCACAGCTGATGGAGATACATGTTTTCTTGTAATTCTGATGATGTTTGTTGCAACTAATTATTGAAGAGAACCATGGAGTTTCTGCTTCCAAATTTAGACATTGACATTATGAAAATATGAGAAGAAATACAGAATACATTTTAAACTTATATTCAATTTTCTGAAATTATTTAAAAATACAAATCTCAAAATGTTCTTAAAGGAAAACAAGCTGTTGTTACTCAACATTGTTGCTGTCTTTGTAAAATAAATTTGTGTTGATGAGGTTTATTTTTCCCCTCTACATTATACCTAGAAATAGTGAGCAAGTAGTGAGTGCAAGGCAGCTGGAGCCAAAAACTCAGGAGTTATCAGTAGGCCTAACAACAGCCAAAACTCTGTCAAGGTTGGATGTACTTCATGTAAAAAACTGATTCTGTACCACTGAAAAGTTTGGGGTTCTCTGCATGTGATCATTCAATGGGGACACCAGTATTAACTGAGCAAGTAGTTGATAACCTTCATTTTCCATGTTGCTAGACTCTGTGGTGCAAAAAGCCTACAGTTCTGCAGTCAACCTTCTCTTTTTCCAAATAGCCTCATTAGAACCAAAATTCTGGCTCTGAAATGATCAATTATTTCTTCAATAACATGAATCTCTATGCCTGTTCAGAACTTTTTATACCAACATGAAGGTGCCTGTGTACGTTCTGCATTTCAAGTTCAGCAATGTGTAATTTAGATCTCAGAAATGTATGTAATATACTTCAGGCATCGGTTATGTTCAAATCTCAAGGTGCTCTAGGCTTTCTTAATATTTTTAAGTGTGATTAATTATTTGCTGAGTTTTACCTTACTTTTCGCTGGTTTCAAAGTATAGCGCCTGTGGAAGATACCGTGTGGGCCTGAAACAGATGCTATTTGGAATTATTTCTGTTACAGATGAGCCTTTTTCATTGATTTATACACTCCCTTTTTGATTACTACTTCCTAGAATTTCCCAGCAGCTATAAAATGCAGTTTTAAAAGAAATAATTAGAAAATACTGACATAAAAATGAAGGCTATGGTTGTACAGAGATTACTAATACTGAAATTATTAAGTGCACAGATTAGATGTTGCAGCTGAAACTCAGTATGAATCAGTATGAACAAAAAATGGAAGCCCACTCTTGGACACTGGGACACTGTAGCATAAGTTCTCACTAGGCAATACTTCAACAGTAAAAAAAAAACCCAACAAAACTCCCTCCAACATCCCAAACCAGCATATTTTAACTAAGTGTATAAAATTAGTACTATTTCTACAGATTTGAAAACAATTAATATGGTATCTTTATCATGTCTTTATCTCAAGAGAGATGGACAAGCAAAAAGGTAATGTATAATTTCTCCTGTAGAGAGAAATGTTTTTAAACAGTGGAGTTTTTACACAGGCAGAATGAAAATAAGGAAAAGGATATGAAGCTGAATTTTAAATATATTTTTATATAATGCACCAGTAAAATCAATGGTATTTGGCAAACATGTGTATGTGTGCATGCAATTGGCTTAAATATATATTCAGGTATTTGGGTGAAAAGTCTCATTTGTGCTTGCCAAAAGCTACACCAATCCCAGCTCAGGTAGGCGATGAAGATGGGGGAGCCAGATTTTCCAAGCCAGAAAACTGGGGCTTATTTTAGCCTGGCATAATTTCAAAAGTGACACTACATCAATGCAAAAAGAATGCTAAAGCAATATGGCTAGAGTCAGCATCTCATCTTGGTTATTTCCAGTTGAAAACAAAGAAAGGGAAGTTACTTACCAATTACCAGATTTTTGTGAGCTACCTTGTACACAGTAATATTTGTAAGTGCTCTTGTACCGAGGCTCTTGAAGACAGACTTTTTTTTTCATGCTTTGGTAATATCTAGAAATATTACATATTTTCCAGTCTCTTTCCTTATTTCATTGTCATGCATAAAAGGCATGCTTGCAAGTTAGCTATCTTCAGTTAGGTATCATGTACAATTTCCACAACATATAAGGGCTTCCAGATAACAGGCAAGGAGATTTTGACAGCAAATGGATGAATCTCAGAAGAATCACAAGCACCGTAAATGAGCCTTCTTCGAGTGCTTACTCCATTCATATGCATACAACGAGTCATTCCTGCAGGTTTGCAGGGATGTATTGAGACTCCCCAGTAAAGACTGGCGTAATTTCTGGAAATCTGTTCACAGCATTAGTCCAAGAGTTAGAAACTGCTCTCCAGACTGCTTTAAAGACTGTGAGCCAGATACATAGCTGAATTCATGCAGGTCTATAGATTTTGAATGATTGCACTTCCTCCCTGAATCAATAATGTATGATTAATGTTTTGTGTTCCTCAAGAATTCAGAAAATCAGATAGAATTTTAAACCCAGCTCTTATTTATTTAGAATCTCATTTATCATATCTGAAGTTAATTCCACTATTTTCTTTCAATCACTTAGGAAAAAAATTATTCACATAGGTAAGAAGTGAGGAATATTAAGTTATCTTCAAGTTTTAAATGTAGTCAGCTTATCTTAAAATGTAAAGATATTTAGATTATATAAAATATTTGTTATGCAGATGAGATGGGCTTGTCTTTGTAGTTAATTGAGAAGTATTCATCATGCATTTTTAATAGATTTATAGGAACTCTGTTGAGTAATAAAATCAAAATGATTCTACAATGCCAAGCTCCTGAACAGCTTTTAAATCATTATAATTTAGTTAAGCTACCACCTCAAAGTGTTACTTCACCAACTGGAATCCACTGATCTCAGTTATCTTGAGCTTGGGATACAAGGGAGACTCCTCAATCACAGATCAATATTAATAGAAAGCTCAAGAACTGACATTTTTTCAACTATCAATGCTAAAAAATGATTTGATGACATTGTGTATGCAGTAGTTCCTCTTGCCTTTAGGATTATTCAAATGTCAGAACTTGATACCACAATATAAAAACTCTTTTACAAAAGCCTCTTGAGCAGTTCCTAAAATGCATGCTTACATGTATGGTGTCTGCGTGAAAGACATTTCTTTTTATTTTACTTTTTTTAACTTCAGACCTCTTGTAGTCGGTTCCAAAGAATGAGTGTCTGCTTGCAGCTGGAGTGCATTGTGTGATTCCTGGAGTCCATCTTCTGCTTTAGTTTTGTTTAAAAAAAAATGTTGAATAATTCAGTTTCTAGTTTTTCAGAAAGCTTCACAATGCAGACTACAGCACAGTAAATGGGAAATTTGCTCAAATTACATTGAAACTTCTGTCTCTAAGACTGCTTAGGTACACAGAATTCATCTTTTCAGACAATTCTTCCCCTTTGCAGAGTAAATCCATATTAATTTTAATCTGTTATGCATATTTTTATTGCTAGTTCAATTTATACATTCCTATAGGAGGATTTTCTTCTAGGATAAGAAACTTCTGAGTTTTGCAGAAATGTATTGAGGTGACTGAGTCAGCCATTGTGATGGCCGAAGGGCCAAGGAGCCCCAAAATAGCAGAGGCCTGCTGGTGGACCAATGGCGAGGTTTAAGAACACACCCTGACATCATGGTGAGAAAGGAAAAGCCTCTCCCGTCAGGCTTTGTGGTGCTATGCAGACTTGGTCTGTCTGGCTTGTTACCCTGCACACCCCCATACCTTCCCCACTGGCTCCCTTTCCCTAGTCCTGCCTTTGTACTGCCCCTGTGCCCTCAGACCATTGGTCTCTGATGCTCCTTCTGCTCCTGTACAAAAATCCTCAATCCTGCGTGGTCTGCTCTTTTTGGTCTCTGGTCTCCTTTGCAGATGCAGCAATAAACCTCATCCATGGAATGCCATGTGGGAGAGCCCTCCTGACTCTTTGCCTCTGGTAACGAGTGAGCAATCCAGTTTGAGTGTACGTGTGTGAGAGTCCGCACCAACAGCCGCACGGGTGAAAGGATTAAGGCTGCTGGAGTGCTCTACTGCATCCACAATCCTTTGCCAGGGATGTTTCAGGGAAACGCAGCTAACTCTTCATGGACCGCACAGGCTGCATTGGAAATGGTCTGTGGTTTTCCCAGATATCCATATTTCTATATATGTATGTTCTTCACTATGCTGTTGCCTGTGTGTAGTGTAGTGGGTTGATGCTGGCTGGATGCCAGGCACCTACCAAAGCTGCTGTCACTGCTGTCCTTCAGCTGCACAGAGGAGAGAAAATATAACAAAGGGTTCATGAGCTGGGATAAGGAGCAGGAGAGATCACTCACCAAATACCATCACGGGCAAAACAGGCTCTAATTAGAGATAATAATTGAATTTATTGCTGACAGAATCAAAGCGGGATAATGAGGAGTAAAATAAAACCTTCAAAACACCTTCCCACAGCCCATCCCTCCTGCCCGGCTCTGCCTCCTTCCTCAGGGGCATACGGAGACGGGGAATGGCGGTTATGGTCAGTTCACCACACGTTGTTTCTCCAGCTGTTCAGGGAGAGGAGTCCTTCCTGTTCTTCATCATGGGGTCCCCTCCCATTGGGGATAGTTCTCCAGGAACTTCTCTAATGTGAGTCCATCTCATGGGCAACAGCTCTCTGCAAACTGATGCAATGTGAGTTTTTTTCCATGAAGTGCAGTCCTTCAAGGACTTCTCTCTCCACGGGTCTCCCATGGGTGCACAGCCTCCTCTCAGGCATCCACCTGCTCTGGTGTGGGTCTCCTCCACAGGTTGCAGGTGGATCTCTGCATCCCCATGGACCTCCATGGGCCGCAGAAGGCAGATGCTTCATCATGATTTGCACCAAGGACTGCAGGGGAATCTCAGCTCTGGCACCTTCTTCCCCTCCTTCTCCACTGACCTTAGCGTCTGCAGAGTTGTTCCTCTTGCTTATTCTCACTTCGCTCTTCTCTGGCTCCAATTACATCTGTGCAATACTGTTTTTTCTTTCTTTCTTCTTCTTAAATATGTTATCACAGAGGCATTGCCACCATAATTGGCCCAGCCTTGACCAGCGCATCCATCTTTGGAGCTGCCAGGCATTGGCTCTGCTGGACATGGAGGAAGCTTCTGGCACCTCACAGAATCCACCCTGTAGCACCCCTGTTTACCAAAGCTTGGCCATGCAAAACCAGTACACTGGGGCACTGATGCTAATGATACATATGCAACTGGAAAGGAGATGTCTAGGGCCAAGGTTAAGTCTTAAAAGTCATTGGAAAGCCCTGTGTCAGTGATAGAATAGCGTCTCTACTAGGAAAAGGATTTGTTTTTTCACCTTTATTTTAAGCAGTGTGGAAAGTGTTTCTTTGAGTTGTAGTAAAAAGGTACAAACATTCCTTGAACAAAATAATTCTTTTGTTGATAGAATCTGAACTGGTATATGACTGGAAGAAATATGTACCATAAAGCGTTTATCTACTTTTCAGGGGTGATAGACATTCCTTTTAAAGTGTTAACCAAGATTACATTATTTTTTTCAATGGTCTATAGTTCTTTGAGAGGAAAAGATCTGCAGCAAGTAGCCAGTATCCCAGATTACAAATCAAATCTGATTAGCTGAATAATTGCTTTGAAATCCTGCTTGGGTTTCATCCATTTGGAAAGAGTTTTGGTTGGATTTTGGCTAGATATTATTCATAAATAGGAAAAAAAGGTGATTTTACTTGAAATGAACTTTGCTTAAGAATAGAAAATAAACTCGAATATCTACACAGTTTGTCAGTAGTGCTCACTATAATGCTTTTGAAACTCTTACAGAATAATTATCAACATCACCTTTCTTCCTTCCTACTTCCATTATCTGAAAATGAATATTAGGAAATATTGTGTGCATTCTTTTTTGTTTAAAATGACGTAAAAATAAAAATTACTTAGATTTTCAGCATTTATCTTAAATGTTAAATGCTTCTCATACTTTTGTCCTCGATTTGGATAGCCACCCATAGGCAGCTCTTGGGTTTTGTGATGACACAGAAGATCCCACATCCTATAAAGTGTCTAATTCAAAAATCTAAATTTTCCACAGGTGATATGTATATCCAGTCCCTTAATCAGTCCTCAGCCTGATATTCCAAGGCATCTAAGATACTATTGGATGCTAATGGCCAGGAGCTGAATAAAATCCTTAGTGGTCAATGAAGATATGGTGGCCAGCAACTATGTGTCCTATACAGGTACAACTAGAAATAGGGTTTTTATAATCTACCAGACTAAATAGAAAGATTATATGTTTGGAATTTGAATCTACAGCCTTTACTTGAGTGAAATCCTCATCAAATTATGAATATAAATATTTTTCTTCAAGTTTTTTACCCCATTTTATTGACAGGGGCCAGAGAAATCCCAGACATGAGTACAGACTGGTAGAACTCATTGAGAGCAGCCCTGTAGAGAAGGATTTGGTGATGAGAGGATGGACATTAACCAGCAATGTGCACTTGCAGCCCAGAAAAACAACCATGTCCTGGATTGCATGGACAGAAGCATGACCAGCAGGTTGAGGGAGGTGAGTCTGACTCTCTACCCTCATGAGACTCCCTCTGTAGTGTTGTGTCCAGCTCTGGGGTTCCCAACACAAAAAAGATGTGGGCTTATTGGAGTGGGTCAAGACAAGAGCTATGGAGATGCTCAGAGGACTGGAACACCTCTCATGAACATAGTCTGAGGGCTCTGGGGTTGTTCAGCACGGACAAGGGAAGGATCCAGGGAGGCCTCATTATGGCCTTCCAATACTTTAAAAAGGCTTATAAAAATAGCTACTTTTTATGCAGGCAGATAGTGATAGAACAAGGAGGAATCTTTTTAAACCTAAAAGGAGAGATTTAGATTAAATGTTAAGAAGAAATTCTTTACTGTGAGGGTGGTGAGGCACTGGAACAGGTTGCCCAGAGAAGTTGTGGATGTTGTATTCCTCTAGGTGTTTAAGGCCAGGTTGGATGGAGCCTTGAGCAACTTGGACTAGTAGAAGGTGCCTTTGCCCATGGGGCAGGGCAGCTGGAACTAGATGATCTTTAAGGTCTCTTCCAACCAGTCTATAATTCTGCAATTCTGCAATTACATCAGTAGATATACTTTGAGGTTATGCTTCTATTCATACAAGGAAAGCTTGGAACTCTCCACTGTGTAATAGCACCCAGCCTTGGGCTTTACTGTGTTATTTAGTGCTTTTGGGTGCCATGTACAAGCATTGCCTATGGAAATTTTTCAAGTATGCATGTCAAACATTTAGTGCAATATTAAGCAAATAGAAAGCCTATTACTTTTTCAGAATAATTTGGTGTTTGCAAAAGGAAACTGATAGCCATGGTAGTTTGATTTGATAAGTGGTAAGCAACTGTAGAAGGAATAAGAGATATAATTCCACTAAAAATAATAGTAACTAAGGAATCTTTTTCCTTTGTTTGGTAAACCCAAGTTCTTCAATTTTTAAGAAAAATCTACAGGTTTTTTTGTTGTTGCTTTTGTGTAACAAACAAATAATGAATATCATAATTAAATTTCTTTCTTTTTTTTTAATTCAAATTTTACATTAAAATCAAATTAATATAAAAAATAACCAAAATAATAGAAATGACCCCAAGAAAGGCAAGAAAGAGCTTCACAACTTTTGGAATATTTTTTTATAGGTTTGCTTTTGAGAACTGCTTTAATCTATTTCTCTGCTCCTAACATAGCATCTTTGGAAGATATAAAGAAGGAATTCAAATAATTTTTCCCATAAGAGAAAGTCTCCTAGGAAAAAAATATTGATAAAACGCATATTTGCTTTTACTTATTTTTCTGGCCAACAAAATGACATCTTGTGTTCTTTATTTAGGAATTCTCATGTTGTTATTTCTTATGAAAATATGATTTGCCTGGTGAAAACCATGTGAGATGAGGCAGAGTATTTTTCTATGCTGCTAGTTTTCCAGGCACTGTGATGTGTGCTTCACACATAACTATGGAAGAGCATGTTCATTGTTTCCTGTTGGTGTAAATTTGTTTACATCTGATGATGCTGTTAGGATGTCAGTTTTCACCTACTGGGGGTTTGCACAGTATTCACCCATCTTTCAGTACCATATGAGCAGGATTTAGGTCAAAATTTCCTCAGCTCTTGTGAGACTCAGTAGAGTCCAATCACAGGAGATTCAATCATTTGGAACAATAAAACAGGTCAGAGTGCAACTTCGCTATCTGGATAATGTGCTGAGGATTTGTCTAGCTTATTCCTTTGATATTCATCATTTTTACTGTATTTCCTTTCTTGAATAAAGTTACATTTATTTTATGACCTTTTGGAAATGTGGCATTAATAATAGTTGAAATGGTGCCACCATAATATAGTAATGGTTTGATGACTGTTGAATTTCAATTTATTTTTAGTTCCTTTCTTCTAGAACTATTAAAGTCTTATGTGCATAAACTTTGCATAAATGAAAGTTAAGCTGCTAAGTGATTGTCATAATGTGGCTATAAATACCAATCAGATGCATTTTTTGTTTATTTATATATTTATTTTTTTTAAATAAGAAACACCATTTTCAAAGCAAAGGTCTTAACATTAAGGTGTAAAGAATTTAAGTAACTGGGTGAGCAAAGCATATTTTGAAAATATGTTTGACTACAAAGGCTTCTTTTTCCTTTCTTGGTTTTCCTTACTTCCTACTTACATGTTATTTGGGAAATTATAAAAGTTGCTTATTGTGTAGGAGTTTTTTTAATCCTACTGTTATTGGAGTTCTAGAAACTATTTTCCATTGGCTAGTATTGCAGTCACCATGAATATAATTTCAAATAAGCTGCCTTTTAAAGACATATCCTTTATGAAATTATTAAGCAGGAATCCTGAGTCTTAGCACACTTTCTAGACTCTTTTGAATGTTTATAAACTGTGACTTAAAACGCAGTAACAAATCCTCCGTACAAAACAGAAAAAGACCCAAAAGCTGAGTAAATCAGAGCAGTGATGGTCTAGTGAAGGTGGGGGCTTACATAGAAGTCATGGTCAGATAAGGGGTGTCCCACATCTAAAAGCAGTCATTACAAAGAGAACTCAAGTCATAGAATATCCAAAGTTGAATGGGACTCAAAAGGATCATCAAAGTTCAGGACACCCCCCAGAGTCACGCCATGTGCCTGGGAGCATTGTCCAATTTTTCTTTAAACTCTGGCAGGCTTGTGCTCTGACCATTTTCTTGGGGTGTTCTGGGATCTGTTCTGTTAAACACCAAAGGGCCCAATGATAGGGGAACACAACAAAAATGAACAAATGAAGAAGTACACACATGCACACATGGCACACACGAACAGGCATAGACATAGACATAGTCTGGTTTTCCCTGGAATCTGCCCAGAGATAATGGCAGAATTGGACCAACAGAGATACAACCAAATCCTGAAATAAAATCTGGCTACATTTTAAGTCCTTGCAGATATTCTCTTCACTCACAAACTAGGACAGAAACCTTTCCTGTCCGTGTAATGAATAGTTTGAAATCTATCTTTGTATCAATTAATGTCAAGGAGTTGCTAAGAATTTTATCTTCAAGTCCAGTTGAAAGCAATTTTGCTCACAAAAATAGTTCCATTTAAGTAATTTGGATGAATAAAGGCTTCAGCATCAGACTCCTAAAATGTGAACTTTTGCATTGCTAAACTCATTGAGAAAGATATAACATTCCTTTGAACACAATATTAACTGTTTTCCTTTTTTTCTCCTTAATATAATGAAGTTCTTGTGTCTGTCATAATGTACCCAGTCTTTCAAGCAGTCTTTGTGAGTAAAGGTCAGTGGCACTAACTCAGTACAGAGAAGGAATGCTTTACAGGATTTTTCCAGATAGTGGAAAATGGTCCCAGTGCACCTAATAAGAATGCTAATTTAAAGAGAGAATCAAAAGATGTATACACACTTCCTTTACTTCACATGATTCTTACTAGTTTCTCCATGCTGTAACAAATATACCTACTGCGAATATTTACTTATCTTTCTTTTCCACATGAAATATTTGTCTGCCCTTGGCCTTGGCTTCATCTTTGGGCATAATTGTGTTAAGCAAAACAAAAAGATAAGATAATAGTCATCTCTGCTTGGCAACAGCAGAAAAGCTAGTGAAAAATACATTCATCTTTGTTCATAGAGCAGTAGCAAGAGCAGAATATATTTAAATTTCTTCCTATGTATGTTAATAAGCCCAAGATAAAAGAAATGTATATATATTTCTTTTTGCCTGATTCTACAAATGGCAAGGACAAAATTACAGAAACCTCATTGATAAAGATCAGTATAAGAATTGCAATTCTGACACATGAGAAAATTTTGAGGGCGGAAACTTTCATCATTAATGAGTTTTGGACACTTGAGAATATTTTTTCTCCTACCATCAAACTATTGAGAAGATATTGTTTCCCTGTCAAACATCATGATACTGGCTTGGCAGGCTGGAGATTTTGGTATCCTAGTCTCCTGGAGATGTTCTGAAGATAGATTTTTCAAAGTCAGTCTGAAGAGCTTTATTTGCCATGTCAGATGCAGTCAGATGCAAGGACTGAGTAAATAGTTAATGAAAGAAATCTCTATTTTTCTTCATAATTCTTTTTATAGACAAGTCTTTGACAAGAAGCATGAAACCTACTGCTTATGCACAATACAGATATTTTTTTACTTTGTGCAGTCATTTTGATTTTCCTCACAGCTGTACAAAACACCTGTACAGAGAATGCACAGGAAATCCGGTGCTTTCAGGAAGTAACACACTATGCCATTGGTGTGGCAGCAGCACAGCTACTCCAGTGTAGTTATATTTCCAGGTTTCTGAAAATCACATACTATTTTATGTATTCCTGCAATTCTCCAGGACAAATTGCACAGACACAAAGGCCACAGAAAGTTTGATCTCTGAAAGCACTAAATCAAGGCGGGGAAGACAACACATAGTAACAGTCACGATCAGGTCCTAAGTATGGGAGGGTGGTGTATATTTTTTCTTCAGATTGTAAACCAGTATTCAATATGGTTTCTTTAAATCTAGAATTAGAAATATAACTAGAATTTGTTTATGTTTTGTCTTACTACTTCTCTAGAGTGTACCAATGTTTGTCTCTAATCTTTAATAAAAAGGGGCATAATTATTATTCCAATTGGGGTCTACATTACAAGCATCTCAAACTTGCAAAGGTTGACTTCTTTGTTTAGTTGGGGTTTTTTTTTTGTTTGGTTATGTTTGTTTGTTTGGTTTGGTTTTTTGATTTTTGTTTTCAGTTGGAACAAACAAACCAGAGAACTGCTCCAATACCTTGCTGATTGAACTAAAAGAGTAGAAGTGGAGACAAACATAACTTGTAAAAAAATTGTCATAGGAGATATACCAATATTGGAATAATCTGTCCTAATGTGATAGGCAATGTTATACAAGGTAATACTTTGCTGCAATTTTATGTAGTATTTTTTCTTTGTTGTTGTTCCTTTTTTGTTTGTTTGTTTGTTTGTTTTTTGGTGGTTTTTGGTTTTATTTTTGTTTGGTTTTGGATTTGGGTTTTTTTTTGTTAATAAGATTTTAAGAATATTATTTTCTTCAGTAAGATCATAATACTGAATATTGGCAAAGAAAAAGAGAAAAAGTATCTTGCACAGATATCTTCCTCAACCTATTATCTTGATTTTTTGTTTTGTTTTCACTATTTTTTATTGAAAATTATGGATTTTATAAAAATATTTTTATAGTTCTAAGCCTTTGAACATAGAACAGAAATGCTGACACAATATAATTAACAGTGATAAAGATGTGTAATAATAATAAAGCTACAAAATCTTCTGAAATAATGATATATTTGACTAAGAATCGAAGGATGACATGGAGAACACTTTGAGTCTTAGTAGATAGACGAAATTTTCCTTTTTTTTCACTGCATTTTAGTTCCTAAGGACAATATCTTTTCTGTTTCTTACATTAAAACCAAAATAAATCAGTATTGCTATAAATTTAAGAGACAAAAGTAGTGTTGAAGACTAATCATGTTATTTCTGACGTCTCTGGAACCTTCTGAAACTTTTAAATTGAAAATGCTGTAAAGCCTCAAGTCAGAAAGCATCTTAGTTAATAACACTGTAGAATTAAATTCATCAAACAAGATGATCATTTGATTGTGAATGCAAAAGATTTTATGTCATCATTAATGAATAGGAAACCTTTGCTGGCTGTTACAAGGACAAAAAATTTGTTCTTAGGACTTTTGTAATTTTATCAGGACAGCTTTTTCACAGACAAAAATACTGAACCTATATGAACCAATTATGACCCCATTTTGAGCGTATGTGTGAATGAGAGACTTATATTGAAACTGCTTAGAAATTTAAGAACTAATTTGTCTCTCTGCATGCAATTCCAGGTGAAATATACTGTAGCCCTGTGCATCTTTAAATGCTTTAAAATTTGTGAGGATGATTCAATGCTTTCAAGTTCCAGTTTTACTGAAGGGGTTTTCTTTCTGCTTTCTTCTTTATTTATTATCTTCATCTGCTAGTTGGACCCAGCCAGTACAAAGGTAAATTAGCTGATTGACAGCTACTTCAAGAACAAATTAAAGCATCAAAACAGAGCATTACCTAAACCTAAAGAATGAAAATGCAATGCCACTTTAAAAACTAAACCTGAGGTTACTGTGTTCATGTTGCTGCAGATAAGTAAGTGGCTACTTTA
The DNA here is from genome assembly GCA_026261815.1 of Monarcha castaneiventris obscurior. NCBI lineage: Eukaryota > Metazoa > Chordata > Aves > Passeriformes > Monarchidae > Monarcha > Monarcha castaneiventris. The sequence goes on from JAMPIT010000433.1 coordinate 29,332,712, forward strand.
ATAACAAGTGAAGTGGTAATAAATTTAGGCAAGGCGATGAGAAACATTTGGTTGCTGAATTATGAATGCGAGAAGTCCCCACAGGGCAAAGTTGTGAACTCAGAAAACACTAGGGTCATTCAAATAATGATTGTATATGTCTTGGGAAAATAATATACAAGAAAAGGATGAACCTCAGTTCGCTGCATGGCCTTTTTCATTCTCAGTATTCAAGCATTACAGCTGTCACACTGCAAGGTGTGTGAAAAGGAGAGATTATGTGCTGATGGTTGAAATCTCTTCATCCAAAACCCAGCTCCACGTGTGTCTAGTTGAAGAGCTTCTGTTACTTGACACCCACTAGGACTAGTTGCAATTTAGCCTTTCCAGGAATTTTATTACCAAGCTCATTATTTATTTTTACTGAAATAGAAATAGCAACACATTGTGCAAGAGATTCCAGTGTAAGAGAAGACCAAGTATCTTTAGGAGCAAACTGACATTCTGTCACCAGTTCTGAATGGCTGTAGGTTGTAGGAAGACAACATTTCTAAAGAAGGAGTGATCTACATGATTTGCTTGCCTGAACAAAGTGGTGAAAAGACCATGCTAGAAACCCTTCTATGATTAACCTACGATTAATGCTCTTATGGACACACAAAGAACTTTTCACCTTATAGCCTGTGCCTGATGATTTTCAAGATACTAGCTTTCAATCCTAAGACAGGTTCTCAAGCTCAGTAGTAGAAGAAGGTTATTTGTCCCATCTAAGAAATCCTTGTACGCTTTAAGGTGTGCTTCATTGAAGCTACTCTAAGGAATGTGGAAGAAGAGTAGTTGCCTTTACATCACTGAAAGTACATTTTTGAAAATCCCTTTCTCTTAGGATGTGTTGCTTAACTGGGATTGAAATGGCTTTAAAACTAATGCCAGCTTTGTTGAAACTAAGACCAGAAATTAAAAACAACCCAAAAAGCTCTTCCTTGCCAAAGTTAAAAAAAAAAATTAAATATTTAGTGTTGAAATTTTTCAGCAGTTGTTTTTAAAGCTTTCAGTTTTGAAACTGGTATCTATTTTAAATATATTTATTTTTCCCCACCACTGTGATAATGTTCTAGTATTTTATTACCAAATAGAAATGACAAAATTGATATATGGCAGTTCATTGAAATTAAGATATTTTACAAATTCATGGAGCTTTTACAAGTTGTCCTATTTCTATCCCATAGGATGATTTCCCTTCTCTGCATTTAATTTCATCTGGATTTAGGAGAAAGATTTGGTTCTTTTCAATAGCAATTAAAGTGAAATTGTAGTTTTTATTCACTTGTGCTAAGAAGCAGTGGATTTGGAGGGTATTATTTGTGGAGAAAGGAATGCAAATCAATATGAAATTTTGATTTGCTATAAATATATGTTGGCTACTTGAAGCATTGGCATATCCCATGCAGAATATTCTGAGTTGGAAGGGTCCCACAAGGATGATGAAGCCCATCTCCCAAGAGACTGGCCTGTACAGGGATCAAACTTACACCCTGGGAATTATTAGCCCTGAGCCCATTATTAACAAACTGAGCTAATATCTTGTTTCACTACATTAATAGAGTTCAAACCCCAAAGTATTTGACATTGTAAGTATGTATATTAGTATTTCATCATTACCCCTATGAAAAAACTACTTCAGAGGTAAATACTGGTACCATTTGGCAATGTGACACACAAAAATGTAGGTAACTTAATAGCAAAATGCAGTGGCAACATAAGATTTTCAAACAATGGTGAATGGTGTATGAGGATCATTCCAGACAGCTTATGCGTGATACAGCTAGCATGCTCATTGAGTATTGGAATAACAGCATTAACTTTAATTGACTATGATATTCAGTGGCTCTATGCCTGGCAAAGCTGGAATCAAGATGTTTTCTGAGGAATTTTTCTATGTGTTTTTATTAGTTCTGGGCCTTTTACTACAGTCTAATATGATTTCAGATGACAATGGTGGGGCTCTTTTTCTTTTTCTTTTTCTTTTTCTTTTTCTTTTTCTTTTTCTTTTTCTTTTTCTTTTTCTTTTTCTTTTTCTTTTTCTTTTTCTTTTTCTTTTTTTTTCTTTTTTTTCTTTTTCTTTTTCTTTTTCTTTTTCTTTTTCTTTTTCTTTTTCTTTTTCTTTTTCTTTTTCTTTTTCTTTTTCTTTTTCTTTTTCTTTTTCTTTTTCTTTTTCTTTTTCTTTTTCTTTTTCTTTTTCTTTTTCTTTCTCTTTCTCTTTCTCTTTTTCTTTCTCTTTTTCTTTCTCTTTCTCTTTTTCTTTCTCTTTCTCTTTTTCTTTCTCTTTTTCTTTTTTGAATAGAGAATATTTTGATAATAAATCCATGTGCACTGCAATAAATTATTTCATACTTGTCTTTGATTCAGGGATATTTTTTAATTAATATGCCATTATCGACAGAGCTAGTTAGAATACCAGTAAGCAGTAACTTTTCTAAAATTCATTCTTTTCCAGGATGCAGTCATTGGGAAGTTTCTTAGAAACAAGAGACATTATCTCAGAAAGAATTGGTGCCTGAAATCTATCCTACAACCTAATGTTTCTAGCATTCAGTCTATGAAAAGGATAACACAGTTACTGTGAAAAAAAATAAGAGAAAAAAAATCACTTTACCTGAAAAGACGAGAATTTTAGAAGATATGGAGCCAAAATGAAAAGGTTTTGTGTTTGCAGATTAAAAGGAAGATTTTATTTATTTTCGTTTTGAATACAGACTCTAACTGTCCTTTTGATGTCCTGGTTGTTTCTGAGATGGCTTCTAAAGCGTTTGTAAGAGCAGTAAGGAAATGGTCTGGAAATGATGGTATTTTAGTCTCACCATATATATTTTATAGCACTTTGAAATATAATTGTCTATGAAAAGTCTTCCTTGCAAGTTATATGAAAAGCTGTTTGCATATGAATTAATCTGTTCAAATCAGACTAACTGGAAAAAGTTTTCAGCATTTTTAAATGCCTGTTTTAATTCAGCTTTGCAGAGTGGGACCTCTGAGGGCTGTCTAATGGTTTGTCTGGTATGATCCATGTAATTGTTGTTTTCTGTATTACACTCATATATTAATATGTTTTTGTTTCAAATTTTAAGAGGTTATTTTTTAACTTCGTTGAACAGCTAGAATGCTTCTTCAGCTAATGATATATTTGGTCTGCAATTTGTTTTTTGTATTGGATTCAGATTTTTGGCTTGGCTACATTGCTTAGACTCTAGGGTAAACAGTTTTCTCATACAAGTCAAAATCAGCTAACTTTATGTGTTTTTCTGTGGTTTTAAGAAAAGGCAATATATTTATCTCAGCTTCAAAATATATATATTATATATACATACTTAGAAATATGTAGTACACTTGCATGTATGTATTTTGGATAAATATTTGGATCACATCCTAGCAATTCAGAAAAAAATATTTACCTTACAGCCTTGTTTTTATCAACATTAAACATGTTTAGAAGAAAGATTGTAGCAGAATAATTTTACTTGCTCTCTGGGAAAGAGTTAATGTGTTTTGGCTTGATCTTGATAGAGCTTCTTTGCTATATCAGTAGTATGTTCTAGGCCTTGACAATTCTTTATTGACCTCATAGTATCATTTATTGCATGCATTTTTCTGACAGGCTGCTACTCCATCTATTTTTGTTTACTATAGACATTGATGATATATAGCCTTCAGTAGTTCCCAAAGATAAAAAATTTCTTTCTTTCCTCTCAGTGCTGCACAGATATTCTTTTAGTCCCTAGTCCTGACATGATGTCTTGAATAATCTACAAGCAACACTTTACACTTTTACCTGCACTTAATCTATAGTGTTAAATCTTCAAGTCTTGTTAAATTTTGTCCCTGTTACTTTAAAAGAATTTCAGAATATTTGGGTTACAAGTGGTCTACCAGAAAGAAAAAAAACAAAAGCTTGCATTCTCATGAATGATTACTGCCTGATTTCTAGAAAAATATTTCACATTCAAAAGACATGCATAGACCAAGCAAACTTTGAAAGAAATCACCCACAAGTGATGGTGTTTCAACAAACTAGCTCAAGGAAATGATTGATTTGATACTCAGCCAACTCTTGTTTCAGTGTTGAAACAGAGCACATATTGCCCCACCTTGGATCTGCAATGAAAGATGCTGGTAACATAACCTTGGGCGAGATCATGTAGCCCTAGTCAGGAGAACAGAATTTTACTATCTGTGAAGAAGCACAAAACTAAGGCAGCTGCCCAGAAGATATGTCAGAGAAAGTCAGAGAAAACCAGCTAAAAAAAAGTTCCACTTACAGAACTGAATATTGTACTGAACGTTATTTGTGCAGTCTGAAGTCCTTGAGGTTTACAAGTTTTTATCCAGCTGTGTAAAATACCATTCCAGGAACAAACAATGTTATTTAATCTATAAATATGTTAGTGGGTGTTAATAATAGCTTTAACCAGGTATATCTATGGCACTGAAAAATACTAACCATTTTAATGCTGTCAGCAACAGGATTTTTAGTAAAGTAGGTGGATTACAAGTAACTGTCAGGTGTTTTGACAAAATAAATGTACTTTTAAAGTCCATTTTTCTCGCTCTGTTGCAATTTATGTTCCATGTTGCCTATAGGCACAAGAACTTCGTTGTTCTGTTGAAAACTTGCTTGTCATGTTATCTTTTTTTTTTTTTCCCTATATGAAAGTAATTGACCATATTTAATGTAGCTTTTGGCCACAAATGTTGAGATAAATATCTTTCACTTTTGTGCTACAGGACTGTAACACACTTCATCTACTAGGTCCCACCAAAGAAAACAAATATAGCTATTGAGAAGACAGCATAAAAGTTCTGTAGTAGTAGCTGTGAGCACTGTCTTGTTCTGTGGAACAGAGTTTCTCTTTAAAGTTCACAGTAGATTTTTATTTGACACTTATTAGTATTTTCCTACCACAGGTTTCTAAAGAATATTTTTCCTCTAAAAGAATTGCACAGTTTCATCTAAGAATAATCTTTGTTTTTAGACATATTTAATAACTTATTAAAGTTTCATTGTTGAACCCCTGTGTACTTCGGCTAAGTCAGTTATGTGGTGATTATTTTTATATTTCTAGGTTTGTTAATTTATTTTATTTTTTCAAGCAATTTTTAGACCTTGCTATTTTTCTGGATCAAATCGCTCTACTCATCTTTCTAAAGGTCTTGGGTTTTGTAATTTGATTTATGCGGTAACCTTGAACTAAGGAGAGACATTAATAAACTGTTCCGTTTTAATGAATGGCTTGTCAGGTACTGGTTGACTACTTCAGTGGCCAGGAACTCTCTTCCTCCAGGCACTGTTTAGAAGGGCAAGGCTTCAGGCTCTCAGTCATGTCTGTGCCTAGCCTCATTTAATATTCAACAGTTGTCAAGAATAGCATTGGTTTGAAGGACTTATTTGATTAGTAATGGCTTCGATATTTCTGTACTTCTCTTAAACTTGCTTTTAACTTTTTAGATTCAAGGAGGAAGACCTGGCATGGCTTGTAAATACTGAAACTGGCTGAGTGCATGTTGTCAGCTCTCGAGGTCAGAAATACACGATGTGCATGTAGACACAGGTATAACATACTCAGGTCCTTCAAAGACAAATGTCTCCTATTTGCTTGATAATTCCTGAAATAATGCTTTCTTTTATCCAGGCTTTAATTTATTATGCCTATCTCCTGCTGACTTGGCTCCAGAAGGTAGGTGGAGGTTGTGGTGTCTGCGTGGCTTACACCACCTCCTGTTTTGTTGTAAAGCAGAAGACCCCATACACTATTAGGACAAATAAGCCTGCCTAAAAAATCCAGTACCTCTACTTTCGCCTCTTTCGGTGGATTGAATCACAAAGCAAGCTTAGAGTGTGTAACTTCATGTTACATATCTGCAACAGCTCTGGAAAGCATCTCCCTAAAGCAGAATCATTCCCTGAGCACCCCTCCCCTCAAGTAATGCAGTGAGACTTTAAGTCACTTAAAAAACCAGATTTGAGTGTCATCAATAATTGGATTCGTTTTCCTTAATTTATGACTTCCTATCACTAGTCTAATTTTTTGTTTTGTTTTGTTTTGAGTTTTGAGTTTTGGGGTTTGTGGGGGTTGCTTGGGGCTTTTATTTCTCCCTACAAGAACTAGAGGCTACAGTGCTTGTTATACCCAGATGTAGAAGGCAGTGGTACAACTCTGGCTGCAGCATCTAAACATTTCAGAAAATAGTACCTACATATTTCTAGTTTTCAATCTTGTTCTTGCAGGAGATCATTAAAAAAAAATAAAATAGACAAAACCACAAAAAACCTGGAATCCTTTCACACATCAGTATTGCTCATCTGCACTTATGGCTTCATTCTTAACCTTGTGGTCATTGGTGCATGAAAGGTTTTTGATCCCCTTTTTGACAATTGTAATTTGTTTGCTTTTTTCTGTTAATTTGAATATCTGATTTTTAGTCAACAATGCTGTTTCCAAGGCCATCCATCTGGGGGATTTATTCGGAAAAGAAAATTGAAATTATTTGCATGTCACATGTGATTGTAATATCTTCTCTTTTTTTTCCAAAACATCCTGAAAAATATGAACTGCATGCATGAACAAATTATTAAATTCAGAGAAAACTGAATATAGTGAATTTTCACTGAAATAAGCAGGAAATTTTACTCATATGGTCAGAGAGAAGTGAGCTGAGTTTTAGTATCCTGAAACTTCATTCCTATTAATGAATTGCGCTTACTCAGCTGGTTTTCACGAGTTGCTTTTAGAGTGTCACACACAGCCTTGTATTTTATTTGTCACATATTTATATGTCACATATTTATATGTCACACACAGACACTTGTATTTTATTTTTTATTATTATTGTAGTTTTTGCTGGTATTAGTTTATTGTGATTCCACTCATATAGATTTCATGCACACACACCAAGAGCTAGTATTAGCTGGAACTCTACTTTGTTTTAAAATCAATATTAAATCCAAATACACATTGGATGATAGTTGTGACAGCGGAGGAAGTTCTTGAATTGCACAGAAATGGATTCTGAAATGGAGGAGCAGGATAAAATAAATGACCATTTCTTGGGAAATAAGCAGTAGTTATTTATATAGAGATTTCTCTGAGCCATAGCTTTTTTTCAGATAATCTCAAAAAATTTGGAAAAGAACATTTGCTGTGTGTTACAGGAGTTTCTCATCAGAGCATAGTGCAAGGAAGAGATGGAACAATCTTGGTGCAGCCACATATCTGACACATTCACAGAACTACCCTTCTGACTAGATTCTGTGGTCAAACCAAGATACCTAAATCCTAGAGTTAGTGCTCAACTATTATTTTGTGTTTGATGTTGTATATTACATCAGACACTAATAGCCAAACAAATCACTGAAAATATGATTAAGAATTCTGGGGAAAGCTTCTAACATTTCTGTGACTTTTGCAATTTCTATGTCTTTTGACTTTGCTTATCTGACATTTTCACAAATGAAGGATTAAAAGATGGGAAAAAAGTAACTTTTTAACAACAAAAATAATGCTTTTAAAACTAATTTAATGACAGGTTGTGCCTGTCAAAATCTTATATTTCTCTTCAGTGTATTAGGTTTACATTTTACTGATATGCTTTTGGTGTCGTTCAGATTCTGTCTCCTATTCAGAATGTTCAGCTAGGTGACTGATTAACTAATTCATATGGCCTATTTGAAGCTGATATGTTCTTAGCATAACTTGTGTTTCTTTAGTATAGAGAAATAATATACATATTTCTGTTAATCATAGCTTTAAGACCAGGACCCCTTTGGTTGGAAATCCCCTAAAATGACTTGTTTTGAATAAGATTTTCCTGCCATTAACTACAAGATTATAATGCCACATGATTTTTGGTTTTGATTAGTTTTTATTTTAGAGTCTAGGAGTCCAAAGTATTATAATTAACAAGAAAAAATTTAATGCTTATTCTACCAGCTCTTCTACTCTGAACTTTGACTTTACCTTTCTACCAGTATGGACTCTGGTTTGATATCAAATTAGTTTTAGCATCTATAATTCCACATAGAATAGAAAATACATATGGAAATGTAGAGAAGTCTATCTTGCTATTGAATTTTGTTAACTGACCTAATAAAAAGCACCTTCAGATCTGGAGAAAAATTTAGGATGTGTGTCTCTCTCTGTATACACAGATAGATATATATCTATAGTTCCAAACAAGTAAAACCAGAGGGACATAGTGATGTATTCATTCAAGCTGGCAGTAATAAGTGAACTGGGAGCAGAAAGAGATTGTTAAGTACACTTTGGGAGACATTGTGCAGAAGGAAATAAGAATCATTAGGAAAAAGGGGAGCTGGGGACAGTCTATTTTACAACCAAATAGTATGGAACTAAAAAATAGGTGACGGCTGTCAGGTTGATAGTACTGTGGGGATTTTTGGGTTGTGTGTATAGATATATATATATACATATACATATATATATATATATATATATATATACACATACTTATATTTCTTCTTCCAGATCCAGGCAGAATAAGGTTTGATACTATGAAGGAGCCTTTGAGCAAAACTGCAGTGAAAACTGTAAATGGTAATAAACCAGTAAAATACCATGACATGGCAGAGATCAACATTGCTCAGTTCTTTTGTTGTTCTGCTGTGATTTTCAACATCCAGCTGAGTGTGATTGATTCTTAGCTGGGGATTGAAGTTTACACATACTACCAATATAATACAGACCTGGGTCACTAAGCATTTACACCCTATTTCCATCCAAGTGTACCTTGATAATACAACTGAGATAGAAGGACACTACAAGACACTGTCTCTCTTCTGGGATTCCTGATTGCTTCTTCACACTCACGTTAGAAAGAGGCTTTTCTGGAGAATCTTCAGAAGTACTATGGCAGAAGAAACTTGGTCTAGAGCCAGATGCTGTCCCTCTTTGCTTCTATGGACAGAGGGGAGTAAATACAAGGCTTGAAACATGAATGAAATGAGGAAGGGACACAGATTTTTGTGGCTTGACATTTCATTTCATCCCTGTAATCTAGCAGAAAATAAACAGTGCTCCAGGGACATATTTTTCTTTTTTGTGGATGAGCAAGTATTTGAGTTTAAAAATGGCCATCCACTGATCACAATAATTAAGCCCTTTGCCACTCATTAACACCTGATAGATCACGGGTCTATTTGTCGCCCATAGATCACAGCCATCCAGGAGTCTGCAGAGACTTTGTGCAGTAGTTGGGATCAGAGGGTCATGGATGCATCTCTCAGAATTCAGACTGCTTATCTTTTTGAATACAGCATTTTTTGAAAGGGTATTACTTTTTAGATTATCTGAACCCCACATTTTGTTGAAAATAGTTGGGTATTCAGTAATAGATTAATCATGAAACAAATCAATTACTTAATTTTGTAGTTCCTTTCATGCAACAGGAACCTTTGTGATATCCTGTGATCTCTTGTGATTACATGTGTGGACCCCAGTATATAAGTCAAAGAAAACCAAACAGGTGTAGAATCTTAAGATTTAGTTTTCCATATGAAGATAATGTTGGTTTCAGCTTTTAGTTAAAACTTCTGCTGACTTTCTAGCTAGATTTCTTACCTCTCCTTGAATTTTAGTCAGTTAGATGAAGAGTAATTTAGGCTACATATCTGTTCTTATTTAGGTTAATATTGTTTTAAAGGGACTTCCACATTTTGACTACAGCCAACAAATTGACAATAACTGGATCTTTTGTAAATGAGAGTAGCTCCCTTTTAGTCTTTGCAGTAGCATTGACTGTCCCCAGCAGTAACAGCATAGAATCATAGAATCACAGAATCATTAAGGTTGGAAAAGACCTCTAAGATCATCAAAGCTAACCATTAATTTAACACTGCCATCTTCACCATTAAACCATATCCCCAAGTGCCACTCCTGTACATATTTCAATACTTGCAGCGATGGTTATTCCCTGGGAATCTTTTTGTGATTCCTGACCACCTTTCCAGTGAAAGAATTTTTCTAACACCTAATCTGAACCTTCCCTGTCACAACTTGAGGCCATTTCCTGTGGTCTTGTCACTTGTTATGTGGGAAAAGAGACTGGCACCCAGCTCTCTACAACCTCCTTTCAGGAAGTTGTAGACAATGATAAGGTTCCCTCAGCATCTTTTTCTTCAGCCTAAACACTCCCAGATCCCTTAGACACTATTCATAATGACTGTTCTCTAGTCCTGTCACTATTTTCATTGCCCTTGGTCTTAAATATTGCCTAAGGTATGTTATTTATATAACACAAGCAATATATAAATATTGCTTAAGGTATATTAATATGCAATTACTCCCTAATTTCATAGGAAAGATTTGCCTAGGCCTCTCATGCACAAAAAAATTCACATATGCATGTACAAAAAAATTACAGGCTGGAGTGAAACAACTGAATTTTCAAGAGGAACCCAGAACACACACATTTACAGAAGTCCTCCCATGAGTGATGCATGCATGCACATTAGAAGTTATTTGACCAAATCTGATCCAGTTGTGTGAATGGAAGGTATCATAAATAAACTATTCAAGGTACTGACACAATGTGTGCCAGAGGTTGCTGGTGCCAGTAGCTACAGTGGGCTTCTATGCATATTGGGTGATGTTTTCCATGTCTGCTCACAAATCTCTAGTATCACCTCAAGTGATCTCAGGTAATGACGTGTCTCTAAGGGCATCTACAATGAGTCTAAGAGCAACTGTAGAAGATTTTGCTCAGGTAAATGCTTTCTTTCAATAGAAATTCTTATCTAGGTGAAGTCTTAAGAATCTGCTGAAAAAAGATTTGGTAGGCAAACCCCAGAAATATAACTGAGATGTTGCATGTAATTGTGATGATACATAATGAATAAAAAAGACAGAAAAACAACAGTACGAATAAATTTAATCTTCCCTGGATGGCTCTGAGTTCCCAAGTCCAATGATTTATTTGCAATTCCTGCTAGGTTGATGCATTGCTATTATATTATTTTTGTTAAAACGTGGTTTATAATGCGGTTACTGATATCTTCCTTTTTGCATTCAACAGAAGGGATGCACTCACTGGCATTGGGCATATTATGTAAGTCACTTGGGAAGTATTTCATACACTCATTACACTTTATCAGCACGAAAGGAAGCACAGAGAATCAAAACAAAAGATTTCACACAGAGCAATAGAAAACAAGATGTGCTCTGTAGAATATTCATGAAAGGCTTGCAGTATAGCTGAGAGGTATCAGAAGATAGAAGATATTGTGATAGCATACACATTTCTCAGTCTTTAAAATTGCATAAGCCCCCAGGTACAATTACTCATAGCCTTGCACAGCCTCATTCAGTAGTCTTGAAGCATTAAACACTTGTTTATAAAAGACAGAATTCCCTGGGCTTCATTGATTGTTCTTATGATGCCTTGAAGACTGTGCTAACCATTTAGATTAGTAATACTTGGAACTCTATACAAGACAGCTGCATATTTTCTGTGACACACAGCTGTAGGAAACAAAATATCATTGATGAAAACAAGTTAGAAGAACAAAGAGTTTATTGTAGCCCACATGATGGCTTCAGCTTTGATTCAGCAGTGTCTGAGACACAGGAGAACAATTTTATGAGCTTGAGCAGAGCCAAAGTGCAATGGTGGAAATTGGTGTAGGAGTCTTTTATGTGTCTTATTTCATTGACATCAAAAGTGACTAAAAATGAAAAAAGAGAGGAGAGGGTTATAATAAAAGGCACATGTTAATATTCACTTACTAAATTCTGCTTAAAGTCTTGTAATCTCAAAGCTAATTTAATCCAATTGCCTCTTAGCTACAGTGTCTTGCTCCAACATCCAAATATAATGACTTTTTATATAACTTGCAGTGTTCTGTATCCAAATTTGGATTTAGTCATGCAATTTATTCAGTCAGAACCAACATATTTTGGAATTAAGTCTCACACCTGCACAATGTCTATATTAATATATTAATAAGTCTATCTTAAGCCTAGAGGAAAGGGAATTTTCGGGAAGATACAACCCTAAACTGCAATTATTTTGCACAAAGCATAGTATAGGTATGCCATACCACTGCAGTATAGGTATGCCATGTCGCTGCATTACATTATTTGGGTATTTCATCATAGGCTGGGAGAAAAAACTGTTTGTTTTTTTATTATTCATATGATGTTCTACTAGCAAAGACAAAAGTAAAGAGTAAAGGTTGAAATTAAACTTGTGGAAAATTAGTGTGCATTATGTAGTATATATAGAATGTAGACTTTATAAAATTGCCTGAAGAACACATTGTAAAAACATGAAATACAGCAAAGCAGAAAATGTCACTTTTGTCACTGGTTATTGAATTGGCAACTCTAATATGTATACCCAAGATTTTTTGCATAATTTATGGTGATTTTTTAATTTTGAAATGAAAGAAGTTTGTGGTATTGAGAGAATGAGAATTTACTCTTAAATAATTAAGTGGGAGCTTAATTATTTTCCAAGTATTTAATTTTTCTTAGCTCTCAATTTTAGATAACATTCTTTTGCCTGCTGGACAAGGGGTTGCAGAAAGGCCTTATCTAAAAATTCCTTATTCATTGACAGCATGCTCTCACTGCTTTACCACCCACTATAAAATGTTATCCATAGGAGCTGCTGATTCTCAACCATATGCTCTGCACATTGATGCAAACTTCCTATTTTTCATCACCATGGGCTGCTTTACAGACCAGGAAGGTTTTGCAGTTTTTTGACAGCCAAAAAATCATGTAATGGTGTGAGAAATACTTGCAAATTCAGCCAACTAGTTAAATACATGGACTCTGTCTGATTTGAAAACAATTATTGTAAACATTTGTATGTACTTTTGCACACCGGTCATTTTTCCTGCTTGATTTCTCATTTGCTCCCCTCAATTTTATGCCTCATTTTGCTTTTGAAGTTTGGCTTTGGAGTAGGGGAGAATATGAACGTTTTCTGAAGCAATTTGATAAGTCTGCAAGAACCTATGGAAGGTCAGGTTCTCACAATTTCTAAACTTGTCACTAATGAGACAAAGGTTGATCCCAAGCAGCGTATCACTTGGAAATCAGAAGAGAAAGCACCCGATACATTTTCTCTTTGAAAACCACAGGCAAAAATGTGTTTTTAGGTGGACCTAGGTTCCATTTAAAACTTAAAACCTGGTTTGTGGTTGACTGTACTCATCTCTAAATGCTTGTGTGGTAAATGCCTCCTAGTAAAAATCGCTGTGTGGCTTATATCGTAACTTGATATTTAATCGAGTTATGCAAAAATGTTTCTACAGTTCTGCTTTATGTCTGAGAAAGAAAATGCATCTCTAATGATGCTGAGATACTATCACAACTCTTTAGCATTGATCCACTTCATCTGTGTCCCTTTTAGCAGGAAGAAAGGATTGGAAAAATATTTTAGAGAATTTCATGCACAAATAATCACTGTAGAAATTGTATAGTAAGAGAAAAGTGGAGACAAAAGGAAATCAGAAAGTCCGGTTGGATCAAAACGTAAAGCAGGACTAATACTCTCTGTGGCAAAAATTTTGTGTTTTGGATTTATCTTGTAACTATGAAGGATTAGGGTTAAAAGAAAACCATGAGGAAGAATAAAAAGCTATAAAACTGATATGAGGAGGAAGGGAAAAGGTTAAAGTGATCACAGGGAGGCAGAAGGGGGTGCTTACTGTGGAGAAATTACATAGGAGAGTAGGAAAGAGAGACCAAAAAGAAAGACAAAAGCCTGTCTGCAAAGAGGAAACCACAAATTCAGGAAATCAGGTGTTCTGACATGCTCTGTCCTAGGAAATTTTCCAGCAGTTCCCTTTAATCCTTCAATTGCCTCCCTCTTTTGGCTTTCTCTTGGAAGTGGAGGGAAGCCTGACTACCCTGATGGCTTCACCCTTGAAATGTTTCTCTTCCTTAGTGTAAATTAATGGGAACGTAAGTAAGGAGAATTTGATACCCCAGAAAAATGTCGGTGTCTTTCCCATGCTAAATCTAAAGAACTAAAGGACAGTTCAAATTTCCCCTACTCCATTCAGAGTGTGTGGGTTCACACTGCCTAAATAATTTCTTCTTAGAAAAAGAAACTCACTTTTCTTGAATCTAAAATCAAAAAGTCCTCAAGAAAATTGAAATTATTATTCTTCAAGACTAAGACAAGACATGCTCATTTTGTCTTAATACCTTTTGTTAAGAGGAAAGGTTCAAACAGGAAGATTTGGTGAGGAATAAATGCTTTTGCTGAAAGTGACCTTGCAGCTGGGAATGCTAAGAATGTTGGTGTGGGAAAACTCCATTTACTATGCCTGCTGTTGTTCATCCTCTGTCTGTTTTGAGAAGTAGAATTCCTGTGTAAAGACAACGCACTTGCGTGGGCATGCTTGAGCTTCCTGATGGGGGAGAGAGAGACATCATAAAAGCACAGCCTTGTGACAAGCTGCACGTGCAGTTGAAATCTTGTGTTGGCAGTGATAGGATGAACTAAGCCTAAGGAAGCCTGTGTCTCTGGGAGTCTCTGCCACCCAGCATTGTCAGCAAGTTAATGAAATAAATCTGCTCTGCATTTCAGCTGGGGTTTGGTGTTTGCCCTGGTTACCTATATGTGTCAATTCACACACCTGTGTTTCTAAGACCTGGTCTCAAGGATGAAAAACAACCAGTGTGTGAACACCTTTGTAAGGGTGTAAAAATGTTCATTTAGTTTTAGCATAAGTATCTGAGTATATTGTTCAATTATTTTTTTTTTAAATGGGTTCTTTAGGAGACAGAACAACCAGTGTAAAGGGAAGATTTATGAAAAACATCACTATGCTTGTAAATGCTAATTGATTACATATGGAGCTTGCAAATATACAACAATTGCAGAAGTAAAAATTCAGTTACCTTGGATGATTTGCCCTGTATCCAGTTAGTCTATGTTATGGACTGCATCTTTTCTCCATGACCTTGAAATATCACTGTTTTCGTATTTGGAAATTAAAATTCACAGCTAGGAAACGCCCTTGTCATTTATATGTCTATCACACAAGATTGTTTTTCAGAAGAAGAAAATTAATAATGCAAGACTCCTGCTCACCCTCAGTATAAAAACTTCTCAACCTTTGCACAGAAAGGACTCTACATTTGGGTGTACTCTGTTTTTAAAGACTTCACCTTAAGATGAAATGATCTCAATAATAGAAAACAGGGATCAAGGTAACATAATAAATAAAATCTACAAGGCTTTTATTTATGTTTGCTAATGCCATATTTTGATTCAAAATATTTAATGAGCTTAGGCTTATTTTAGTAGCACAAACTCTGAAAGTTTTTAGGGTTTGTGAATAATAAAATGATATATGTTGCAGAATGGTCATTCTCAAATGGTGATCATCAAGTCTCTTCCAATGATACATATTTATGTCCCAAAATCACGTTTCCTTATAGTATTATTGTTTAAAGGTTTAATAATAAGAATATTGGGTCCCCCCAAAATGTTCATGACAGTTATGACCGAGAGATTTGTATAATTTGGTATGGGATGAATTAATGACTTTATAGGCTTCTAACGTGTATTAGAATTGTAACAAACACCCTGCTTTCAGGTTATTTTCAAATCTGGTCTTCAATTTTTCAATTATATTTTTCTTCAGAAAAAGGACTTAAAGGTCTGAAATCTGACTAAGAATATTCTAGCAAACTGTATTGATTGACCTTCATCAAAATAGAGTGACATTAAATATTTTTTGTATGTCAAATTATCTAGCTGTCTAATCTAATGGGATCTTGTGTGCCAATTTGTACAAGATATGGATACAATAAAAATGAAGCTTAAGAATCAAAAGGCTGTCAATATAATTCACAACATTATTGAGTTCCAGTTTTCCAAGCTGCTAAAGTATCATAAAGTTGTAGAATAATGAACTGAGGATGACACATAAGACCCCATAGACCTTAACTTTCAAAGACAGAAAAAGAAGAGAGTTGTATGTATATTCTTTAAATAATGGGGTTTTTTCCAGAAACTGTGTGCCTTACTTCCACTATGTTTTACCAGTCAGAGAACATTACATTAGCAATATTAACTTGTTCACTTAATTTCTCTGTACTGTTAGACAGTCCTTGTTTAAACTTGTCTTCAGGGCTGAGGTATTTTTTTACTTTCATCAGGAAACCAAGTAAAAGACGGTCCTAAGTGATGTATGTGTTTACAATAACTGTTGGCACATGTTATTGGCAGCAAAATATTCAACTTGTGTATTTGGAAAGTTACACATTTTCAGTGTTCTTTCTTTGATCTGTGAATGGCAGAAAATCTGATGATGTTATCTAAAAGTGAAGTTTTTGTGAGACAACACTGGTTTCACTGCTGTGGGTGTAACCTATATGAATATAAAGAATTGAGGAAATAAGTGTTTCACCATGAGACCCGTGATGTAAATGAAGGTGAAGACGATGCCATTCTTCACTGGGCAGATGGTACCAGAGAGGCCAGGAAAAAGTGGAATACAAGCAGGTGGTCTGATATGTTTTCTTGTATTACTTTAGGATTATACTCTAAGACTATGAAAATGCACAGGGACATAAAGCCTCAGATCAATGCTAAGCCGTATCACTTAATGGACCAAAGCAAAAATGTTTTCAGAGACCAAACTTGGGTACCTTGCTGAGCTCAGATAAAGAAAAGAAATACTTCTTCCAGAAAATGTGCTTTCCCTATTATCTTAGAGACCTCAGTTTCAAAAAGCAATTTGATACCTTCAGCCTGAACACGTAATTCATTTTGCTGAAGACATTTAAGAAGGTGATGCATAGGCTCTGTTTCAGAAACTTGCCACCTTGCTTTCTCCAGGACTCAGACTGCGTAGACAGCCCATCATTGGTTTTGCTGCTGTTGCTGGTAAGATACAAGCAGCAGGGGGACAACTTTCTAAAATAAAAGTCCAGTTTTAACCCCATCCATGTGCAGTTCAGATGAGATTTTCACTATCTAAATCACCCTTCAGGTTTTGCTCTTTTAAGCTCTAAAGCTCAGGACAAAATATTTGCATGCTGGGGAGGAGAAGGTATGTTCTATCAAAGACTGGAGAAATTATCAGGGAATGTGAGACCTTCATTACTGCAAAAATTTCCTCATTTTTTTCGTCTCAGATATAATTCTAATTTTAAAATACACGTAGTTCTCAAATACAAGAATGTATGTCACAAAAGCTCCTCCTGTTGTGTTTTCTGAACAGGGCCACTATGTATAAATAATTATTGCAATACAATTTCTGATCTAGAAGGAGACTGTGTAATTTAAATACACATGGAGACTCCAGTGAGCATCCTTTTAAGATTTTCAGCGTTGAAGTTGTTCATTCACATCAGAAATTAGATTAAAGTGAAACAATAAATTACTAGCCACTCCTGAAAGGAATTAGAAAATCTGTACAGGGCTTGTGCCAACCTGTAGAAATCAGTAACACAAACAGAACAGTTTTCTGTGATTTTTCTGCCTCACAGACTAGAGATACTATCCCTCACTGATGAGTAGGAGTAATTTCAGAGAACATCTGAAGGAGATTTGTGTCTCACCAGTTTTCTAATGAAAATGAATGAGAAACTTGCAAGTTTTCACAAACTTCTCTTGAGTCTCTGCCAGTTTTCAGAACACAGCACTATAGTAATTGCACTGAGCACCAAGATTGATGTCAGGATTAAAGGTTATAAGCTATGAGGGCAGGCTGAGAGTTTAGATCCATAATGTCTGAAAATGCAGGCTGTTGAAATGCAGTATTGAATGCTAACCTGAAGCTTCAGAAGGGGGACTAGTTTTTTTTTCCAGCATAACTGTGCTAATTGGACAAGTGGGTGTGAATGGCTATTAGAGGCAAAGCAATTTAATGTAGGTACCAGAAACAATTTTTCCATACAGATAACCTATAAGTATGGACTGTTACAAAGATGAAGAAAAAATAGAATTATTAAAAAAACCAATGCACACAGAAAACTGATGTCATACAGAGCTGGACTATTGCTTATTCATTAGCTGTGGATGTGGGGCCAATTGTTAGTTTAAGCCAAGTTGGTCATATATTGCTTTAGCAGTTCTAAGGAGAATTAAACCTGTTCTGACTAACTGGGGATTTATCCCACATGGGAGAAATCTCTGAGCAGCGTAAAGCTGTCATTGCAGCATTTTGGCAAAGGAAATGCTTATTGGAAATGTACTGGGGCAGGAAGGACTATACTTGGAGCATACCATGCTTCAGTCATCCCTGCCAATGTAATTGCCTCTAAGGGGTTCTGCCATCTGGTGCAAGTTACAGAAAGCCTGAGGCTATTTTAACTTGTGCTGGGATTCAACCTATGAGCAGGAGAGTGCTTAACTGGCTTTAGGCCAAATTCACCTTTTTCTCTTCTGCATTAAACAGCGTATTTCTGTAATTATAAAATCTACTTAAAATCCATTCAAGTTCAATTAGTTAATATGGAATTGATTCTGACTTCAGGTGGGAAAGAGATCTTGGAACCAAATGAACTTCTGTGTTCCATGTTTTTCATGCAAATACTCCTAATAAGAAGAAAAACAGGCAAATGTCAAATGCATAAGCAAAACATTCTCAGAACAGATTTTTTTTCAGAATGTTTCCATTAAGTCAATTAGAAAGTCTAACTTGCTGAAACCCATCCAAGAGTAATAAGGAAAATACCTAAATAAATAAAAGGTGCACATATGCAACTCAATAGGAATGATATATGGATACAGACCTGTCATCACTCCCTCACTACATAATTTTGCCTATTCCACACCTGTGCCATGAAGTAGCAGTGAAAGAGATAACCAGGTTTAATATTGCAGCTGTATATATTTGTGTTCTTAGGAGCCTTTTTGGAATTGCAATTATTATTCTTCAATCAATGCTCCTGTAAATCTGTAATGTTGTCGATTTGTCATTTGACTTATGACTTCTGTGGTGGATTTTATTTTTCTGACTTCAGTCATATCATGCTCCTAAGGCAGGGGTTTTTTGTGGGTGGGTTTTTTGTTATTGTTTTGTTTTGGGGTGGTTTTTTTTGCTTCTGGTGTTCTTTCGTTTTCTGGGGATGGATAAAACAGATACGCAAGCCTTTCTGGAGTAACTTGTCTTCATGATTCCCTGTGACTGTGAGAACTTAACTTCCTTAGTGCTCTTTGATGTTACTATGAACTGACCACTGCAGCTAAGTGTACAACTCTCAAGAAATAGATACTTGGACAAAGATTTAGACTCTTCAAAATGCCTTGGTACCATGCTAATCTCACTAGTTACAATCAGAATTTTTATTGTTAATGATTATTGGTGTCATTGTGTTTCCAGTAAGTCTCATTGATTAGAAGACAAAATCTATGCATTGTGGAGCACCATTCCAATGAAGATACTTCAGAGATTTCTTACCTTTGCAGGAAACAGATCTTTAGAGCTGCTTGTGTGAGTCACACCTACAGTCCCTTTGGCAAAAATAGTTTTTTTGGTTTGCTTTAAAGTATTGCAATTTTTTCTTACGCATACAGTTTTCCACAAGAAGCTGTGACTGTATATGAACATAAAAAGAGTAAACCAGCAGTGGATATATTGAGAAGAGGCTCAAGTTCAACAAATTGAGCTTTCTCAGGCATTATTAAAAAACTAAAATAAAAATGAGAATTTCATGATATAGTTCATATTTTTACACCTTTGTGTTCCTCTTGTGTAATTTTTATCATAATGGGAACATCTATTATGAGAATAAGTGAGCACAGAACTTCGGTTTATTGGAAAGATTTTTTTTCCTAAGTCCTAGCCAATTTAAGAACAGAAACTATCCCTAAATTAAGTAGTATAGGCAATAGAAAGGTTAGATTGTGCCACTGGGAACTGTAAAAACATCAGGATTTAATTAAGACTAAAAAATATTGTTGAAGACTGTTTAGCAAGTATATAGTGGAAGCTCAGAGGTGAGTATGTATTTTGTGAGCCTGCAAAATATCTGAGGTATCAGTATCAAATTCTAGTAAGCAACAAAAACGTGTCAATGCGGGTCATGGGTCTATTTATTTATCTCATCTGTTTATTGACTTACTACCCATGAATTTTGAAAAGGCAATCTCTAGACTCTTAAAAGCATATCAGGCCTATGAAATCTGGATTTCTTGCCTAGAATAAAAATAGGGCAGGGTAACAGTTTGGAATGGTGATCCACTCTTAAAAATAACTGTAAAAATGAGGAGGACAGAAGAAGAGAGAAATAGCAAAGATAAGATGAGTATTTAATACAAAATGAACATTGCTCTCTCAGCCAATAGCTCAGCAACTGGCTGACAGTTGTAGGTTTGTCCAGTAAACCCTCATGGGTTTTCATGGTCAGACAGGGCTAGTGGCTGAAGGTTATTTCCTCTTTTCACCCTATAGAAAAGGAGACGAAAAAGTGGTCATCATAAATTAGCATAATAGTGCATGAAAGCGATATGTGCTTTTATGTTCAGACAAGTCATCAGTATTGAAGGTCTATTGGAATGACATATCATAAAAACATGGCCAAAGTCAGCAAACTGCACAGTGTGTGCCTGTTGAATGCTAAATCACTCTGCTCTCACAAGTTTACCCCTGGTCTTAACCCATAAGTTCACTTTGCATTGTTGCCCATATATGATCCAGTAGTATTTTGCTACATATTATTTTGCTGGTTGGGCTGCCTAATACCTTCTTTCACAGGATTACTTTGGTTCCCATAAGCAGCATTTTATCATGATTTGCAATATTTAGAGGAATGAAAATACATCTCAAATAATTGGCAATCTAATCAGAACATAAAAATCAGCATGGTTATATTTATGAATGCTGAAAACTTAATTGTCTTCTTTATATTACCACATAGAATGCCATTTTTAGATTGGTTTACTCCCAGCTGATTCACAGTTCCTCATACATTGTACCATTGCCAAGTGTTCAATGATGTACATATTCTGAACAACTTTGTGGAATTCAGAATTCCACGTAATACTCTTAATGCACAGTTGCAAATGAAAAAGATTAAATGATTTTAACTCACAGAACTGAATCCTAAGTAGGACTAAACAAGCAGTATGTTTGCTGATGTTTATCAGAAACCTTAGTTTAGGTGGAACTGAAAGTGGTGTTTTACTACCATTTCAATTAATCTAATTTTTGATTTGGTGATTTTGAGCTTTCCTATAATAAGGGAAATTTCAAAAAAGTGATTTCCAAAACAGTTCTGGAATATTTCACTTGAAATTGCTTTTTCATGCTAGGGTTATTTTTGGAAAAACCCCAACAATTTAGTGAAATAAGAATTGGTTTGGGATAATTTTCTTGTTATGAAAATTTCATTTTTTTCCCACTGAAGTCTCTTCAAAATTATACTGTAGTTTTTAGTACCATTTTATTGACTTTCCCCCAGTTCCATCATTTGCTATCAATAGATATATCTCTGTCTAGCTATCTGTGAATTTGTTCCATTGCATCTCTGCAATTTGTCTGCATTTAACAAATTCAAAGGAGTCAATACAAACAATTACACAGACTGTACCAGCGTTTTGTATTCTAGAAGTAGCACAGGGGCATTCAGCTCACCACCCACAGATCTGCTGTCTTCCCATGTTTTCGCAGTGCAGAAGTACTGGTTTCATTTGTGGACACTCTGCTGCCAGGTTAGCTAAGACTCTGCAAAACTGAACTAATGAACTTGCTCTCAGTGAGGTTAATTGACTTAGACACAGGACCAGACATGTATAAATATACTGCTTTCCTTCTGCAGCCAGCTTGATCCTGGCTAATTGCGAGGACTCTGTACAGGACATTTCATCATGTTACCCCAAACCAGCGAATCAAGATTATTTTCACTTCCATATATGTTAGACTTCTTTCCCAAATACACTTTTCATCTACTTCTCTGTACATCCATGTTGTTTTTAAAACAGTAATCAGTCCCATGACTGATTTTGTTGTCAAAAAATAAATTTTACAATGCAGCAATCCTTTCTACAGCACAAGAAACACTTTACATTTCAGAAAATAGAAACAGCTTAATCATCACCGAAGTTTTGTTTTGGGGAATTTTAGATGATGAGAAAATGAATCTTTAAATTCATAAATTTTATGGAGTTACTAAGACTTTAATTAATGAATCCAGTATTGTTAATCTCACATCATATGATAGTGCAGTATTAAAATTTATGTGTGTCCAGTTCCTTGGCTTTGCATGTTAAGAACATGGTACCATTGCAAATCAGACCACGGTTTCTCCAAATAATTCAGTAAGATATACTTTGCACAATTGAAGTAATTTAAATTTGCACAATATATATAAAGCAGAAAACATGGTACAATAGGGTGGCATCATGTGTTATTTCCACTTAAATGTTAATTTATTACCAGCTTCAAGTTTTTGGAAGGAATCACCACAAGGAGTTTTTCAAGTCCCCTCTCAAATTTTCTGTGTCTGTAATCCTAAATAATTTCTCTTAGAGGTCTTGGCACCCTAGCAGAGGGCTGAAAAACTGCCAGTTTCTTATTAACAGGTTTTATGGCTATATCTTCTGTCTGTTCAACACGGCGGCCTTCTATTTTTGTCAGGATCCTTCTGGGAAATGGTATTTATGGGATCAAAAGGGTTCTCCCTTATGGCTCTGACTATCATAAGCACAGTTTAGGACAGATCACACAGCCCCTGTGCACTTTTGAAGTGTGCTTTCTTCTGAAGCGTACACCCTTAGTTGTACAGTTTTCCTGTGTGCAAAAGCATAGATTTTTCCCCAAACAAAGAATGTTGCATAACCTTTTCTTACCAAATCCCACCTGCAGCTATTATCTTGTTTTGGTTTTAAAAATCCCTTATTTGTAAGTGAATAGCTTTCTTATTTTGTTTTATCTATCATGTAATAGTAAAGCTGGCAAAACTATTTGTTCAGGTGTCTTTCTGTCACTGAGCAAAGACCAGTTAAAGAGATCAGTAAAATACTACTATAATTCTGTGATGCTGCTGAACACACTGTGTGTGCTACACTGACAAATGGTCAGTGTATTCCTACAAGTGAATGCAATATTTGTTTGACTAGCTTTTCTTTTCTTTACTTACTTTAACCTAAATATTTAGTGTTCTGAGATTTGTAGATATGGGGCTCAGCGCCAAGTTTAGCAATGCAGAAACTGTGGATAAGAATTATCACAAAGCCATGGAGAGCTCTGTATAAAAAACCATGTCAGGATCTGTTGCAGTAATCAATGGATTTTTTTCTTTTTTGCTTCATTACTCTATCTGGCATCTGTTCTATTCCCTAACAGAGGATTGTTTTTTTGAAGATGGTCACTATGTGTTCAGTGTTATTTGAAAATCTATATTGCTGCATGCATTTGTGTGTTTATATGCAATTGGGTTAAGTTACTATCAGTCTGTTTCCTCCAGTTAGCTTGTTTTAAATTGCAAAAACTACTAGCATTCAGTGTTGTTGCTAAAATCCTGTACATGCAGCTAAAATAATTTTAAAAAAACACCTCCTCCTGAATCACAAAACTAATATGATCCTATAGGATATATTAGAGTTCTACATGAAGAAAGTTGCATATACACTTGTCCAAAAATCACAGAATGGAAAAAACCTTCCTCCTGCTTTTATCTGCTCACTTGGCATTTGTTTTCACAATCTTCCCTGTGCTTTGTGATCTTCACAATTTGCAGAGAAAGCAGACTAGCTTATAAAGTACTAATGCATTACTAGATTTTGTGCAACATGGACTCCAAATATAACTTTTACCTTCAGAAAACTCCTGAAAAGAAGAATCAAACTGTAACAGTAGAACTTAGAAGGAAACAGGAACTCTGAACTAAAATTATCCTTCCACAAAAAGAAGCAAGATTTTTTAGATAAAATATAAGTCATATATGTGCAAATATTAGTTAACAGTGGCTTTGTGTTCTGTGCTATTGAATTAGAGATTTTTCTCCCCTCATTCTTGAGTCTGGTGAAAAACTGAGAAGTAGTGAATACAGAAGGGCACTGCTGAAAGCTATAGTAGGTATAGTATACCTCTGACTGAGTTATCTTGGTTTTTGGAATTTCTCCAAAACATGGATATGTGTATTCACCATTTCTGGCACTTCATCTCATTCCCATGGAAGAAAGAATACAAATCCTGCTGAACTCAGCAAAAATTTTGCATTGTTAAACCTTCTTTTGCTTCCCTTTCTGCTTTAGAAGTTTTTTAATGAGATGCCATGATTCAGACTTTGTATAATTTTATCATTATATAGAGAAAAAAACTAAAATAATTTCCTATTAAAAATGCATCCAAATATTTTGCAAGAAAAATAGGGTTATTTTTTTGTTTTCTTTATTTCTCAGGTACTTATAATCCTAGACTTATATCAGGAAAACTGTTAAGGATAGTCCATCAGGACGATTAAAGTCATCATGACTATACTGTAGAAGATATAAACAAAAAAGGCCTTGTCCCCCATATCCATTTACTGAACTAGTTTTAATGATATTGACAAAAGGAATACAGCTAATACAACGGTAACTCGATGAATTGACAAATGCAATACTGATGAACCTGTTTAAATTCTAGCAATTCTCTAGTCATAAGTTATCACAGAATTAGAGATATTAAACTACCTATTTTTATTAAAACTCTCTTTCAATGGCTTAACTTTGTGCCATTTTCCATGCCTTTTGAAGATGTTATAGAAATGAAAAAGGACCACATCCGAGTGTCAGGTATTGGATAAATTGCAGATAATGATGTGCAGTTCTGACCTCATTAGTATTTGGGATTTTGATCTCGATACTGGAGGTGCCTACATCTCCAGCATCCCATTTCAATGGAAAGGAGAAACACATCAAATCACCCCTGGAAACAGTAAATGATCAGTGTGACATGGCTTTAATGGTAACCTGTTCTACAAGGAACCAGACTATGTGCATTCTCCAAATTCTTAAAATCTCAGTTCACTGTCTGTTTATGACACCAGAAAATTGTTGAAGTAATCCCAGCTGTACCTACGTATTCATTACAATTCGAGAGTAGGAAGTTTATCAAGTTTAGTCCCTCATATGACAATCAAATACACTGTTTATTATTTTTTAAGTTCTACTTTTCAGTAAAAGAGGTTTTCTGCTTTTGTGCAGCTTTTTAAACACTGTTACAGATTCAGCGCTTGGGTGATAACAATTCTTCTGCTTTTCAAGAGTCTACTTACAGTTAGCTTATACCTATTTGCTCTTTTGACAGATTTTAGATCAAGTTTATTTCTCATATGCTCATCTTTTCCCTGGATGAATTAAAAACCTCTGTGGAGCTCAAGCAATGGGAAGCAGTACCCATACTCAATCAAAACAGAGAATTATGCGTAGTATAATATCATACCATTGTCTTGCTACAGCCAATGTCACCAGCCTGAAGTATCCTTTCATCTTTGATATTCAGTGAAGGATTGTCATTTATAGTCCATGTCTTATTTTTTTCTGTCCCTTCAGGTTTTGGGGTTTTTTTGGCTTTATAAGCAAGTCTTTGACTCCTTTTTAAGGGAGGTTGAGAAAACATCTTAAGCATACTAGAAAGTCTGCAGCCATCTATAAGACTTTTTGATATTCCCCCATTTCAACTGAGAAGGGCTAGCATGAAGTATTAAGAGAGGCACCTGCACTCTTCAGCGTCTTGCTGTGTTACTGTCTCATAATCACTTACTGGTTAATATACAGAGAATTCCTCCTTCTGTCCTAGTCAGTGAACTCAAAGTCAATACTAGGCTTTTGGAATACTAGGCTTCAATACTAGGAATTGCTAGACTAGCTCATCTATTACTGTCAGTCAGACCTTGAATTTGATATGATTATTTTAATCCTATTTCTATTTCCTTATTCCTTAGTTACCCTCATCTTCCTGTCAAGTATTTTAACTATTCAGTTCTAATGACATCTTCCAACTTTGTGTCAATGGTAAAATTAGTTAACATATTTTTCCTGCTTTTACGAACTTTGCTAATGAATTTGTTCAATAGCAATCAACCTACACCAGATCATTAAGAAAATGGTATATTAATTTCTCTTGACACATTATCAGCTTTCAATACAACCAGCTGACTTGTCTCCTCTTTTCAATGTCTCAGCTGAACCTCATTATCACCAATCTAATTTCCAAAATTCCCAGTATGCAATACTTGAGATTCAGATAAAATACAGTTTTAGACAAAAAAAAAAAGCAACAGATTTTTCCAGAAAAAGAAATTGTCAGGATGCTGGTCTACTATGAAATATCCATGGTGAATACTTTATATTTCCATTTCGTGTCTTGTGTATCTCCAAAATAAAATCAGTGTTTGCATGATACCACTATATTTTGAATAGCAGTATTTAAAATATTCACTAGTGAAACCATGACTTTATTGTAAGTTCATTAAGTAGTGTGGCATAGTAAACAGCTCTATCCTCTTTCATTAGTCTCAGAGCCATTCCTTTTCCTTCTCTCCTGGTTTATGCCAAAAGAAATCACTTGACAAACTCTGAAAAAACATTAACAAGGACTTATCACACTGACTTTTGTGCAGACATGCTAGAAACCAATAACGACTTTTAATCTGACTTTTTATCTGTCTTCCTTTCATCCATTCCTGGACATCGACTTCCAATATCTTCTTATCTTCCTCTCAATGAATTTGCTTCCACACTTTCTTCCTTCTGCATGTTTTTTTAACTTCTCATTTATTCTACTCTTGCAGTATCAAATAGTCTGAAGTGACGACTGAAAGAGAATCATGGCAGTCTTTATAAGTGCAAGTAGAGACACTGAAAGCAAAATTTTCTCATTTCAGATTTTATATATAAAATTTATATGGAATTTATAATATAATTCTAAAAAGATTCTTAGTATACCTGAAAATTCCTAAGGATAGGAAAAATATGTTCCTGTTCAGATACAGTTTAAATTTGAATGCACTTTTTCAGTCTATATTTTTTCACTATCTGGTTATTTGCGATCTATAGGAAATTTTTTTCTTTAAAAAGAAAAAAAATTAAAAGGTATCTTTTCTGCTTTCTCTTTTTTTTTTCCCCTCCCATCTTTTCCACGTAATCTTATGCTCTTATTCATCTTAAATATTCCAGTTTGAAAGGCTTCCTTATATAAATAATTAAGAATATTGAAGATCTTATGTACATATTGCATATTAAATTGTTTTGCCAGGTTCCCATTAGAAAAACTTGTCATAAAAAACCTTGTAACAATGTAGAACTCCCAAGTTTGAAGCCATTTAACACAGCTGAATGGGATGATCAGAATAAGACAAACACATGACAAATCTGATGGGTATATTTTTCTCCAAATATAAGGGAATGCAATCTGCTGAGGAAAGGTTAGTGGCAGTATCACTATCACTCTTAACTAGAGAATTAAGAAGAATTCATTTGCCAAAGTGTACCTGAGAATTTATTCCAAAAAGTCAGGAAAAAGCATTTAAAATAGCAGCTAAAATTGCGTGCACCAAAAGACTGTTTTTAATCATATTCCCCCAATCTGGAGTTATTAAGACAGTAAGATAATTTAGAACCACATGTAAAAAGAAGATACTCTGCTCTAGACCAATACAGTGAGAAGGGTCTATCTCATCTCCTATTGATCTAGGAAGTTTAATTCAGTCCTATCTCATATATCCCTGCTGAATACATATTAATCTACAGATT
Source organism: Monarcha castaneiventris obscurior (assembly GCA_026261815.1). Classification (NCBI taxonomy): domain Eukaryota; kingdom Metazoa; phylum Chordata; class Aves; order Passeriformes; family Monarchidae; genus Monarcha; species Monarcha castaneiventris. The sequence continues at coordinate 29,360,417 of JAMPIT010000433.1, forward strand.
TATCACCTCTGAAATAATCTTCACATCATCCAGTGAATTAATCAGGAGATGAATTAAATATTTTAATAGCATATGTCTAGTACAGGTAGAATGATTTCCCTTTCTAATTATAATATTAAATTTTCTTCTTACTATTCTTCAGCAGCTGTAGTGTTGGTCGTGTTGGTCATGTTGGGTATTTTAAATTTAATTTTCTTTCTTATAGGTAACCTCTTCACCTTAAAGTGATATTTTATCTCTCATAAAAACAGATGACAAGACTATTTTTCAGTTCAGAACTTTTTCATAATTACATTTTTGGCCTCAAGGGAAAAACTGTATACATTATCAAATCCCTTGGCTTTGCAACTGAGTAGCTTTAACAGTCTTTCACACTGCCTGCAGCTATTGTAATTTATTTTGAGTATCAGAAAATCCTCAAATTATAAGTTCTAACAAGGTATGGTCCTGTTCAAATTGAAACTCATTATGTTTCTTAGTGCCTTGTAAACTGGTCGTGTAGATTCCTTACAATTGTTTATTTCTCTTACAGTCCTTGCAGTAACCACTAACCTTTCATGCTGCAGTGGATCTAACAGCTTTTATTTATCAATATAAAATCCACTGGCCATTTACCACTTACTTCTGCAGAAGCATTACAATGCAATTCAGGAAATGTTCCTGAGCAGTGCAGCATTGATTGTAGAAGTGTGAAATGCTTCCTAAACCTAAGCTCAAACCCTGTAAAAGAATCAGAATGAGTACTACTGGAAGGGATCACAGTGGGTCACCTGGTCCAACCTCCCTGCTCAAGCAGGGTCATCCTAGAGCACACAGCACAGGACTGTGTCCATGCAGTTCTGTAGTATCTCCAGTGAGGGAGACTTCACAACCTCTCTGGGCAATCTGTTCCAGTGCTCAGTCACCCACACAGTAAAGAACTTCCTCATATTCAGGTGGAACTTCTTGGTCATCAGTTTCTGCCCATTGTTTCTTGTCCTATTGCTCAGCATCACCAAGAGCCTGGATCCATCCTCTGAAACTTTCCATTAAAATACTTACAGACATTCATGAGATCCCCTCTCAGTTTTCTTTTCTTGAGGCTGAACAGTCCCAGCTTCCTCAGCCTGTCCTTGTAAGAGAGATATTCCAGTCACCTAATCATTTTTGTTGAGCTCCACATCTCTTTTGTCCTGAGGAGCTCAGAACTGGACACAGTATTCCAGATGTGCCTCACGAGGGCTGAGTAGAGGGGCAGGATCATATCCCTCAGCCTGCTGGCAGTGGCCTTCCTAATGCACCCCAGGATACTGTTATCCTTCTTGGCCACAAGGGCACTGCTGGCCAGTGGACAGCTTGTTGTCCACCAGGACCCTCAGGTCCTTCTCTGCAGAGCTCCTTTCCAGCAGGTCAATCCCCAGCATGTGCTGGTGCATGAGGTTATTCCTCCCCAGGTGCAGGACCCTGCTTTTCCCTTTGTTGAATTTCAGACCGTTTTTCTCTACCTTACTAGAAAATACTTGTGAAGTAGAAACATACCAGGAGGTTATAGAGTTTTTGGAGTTAAGCACGAAGTAGAATTGTAAAGTCTGATGAGTCGTCATATAATTTATCCATTTTTAAGAATTTCAGGTCAACCAGAACAAAGCCCATCCTCTCTGGTTGAGTGACCACAGCCGTGAGGGAGTCCAGGGCTCCCCTCTGGGTTTTAATAGGCTTCACAGAAACTTGTCTGAACATCAGAGCTCTAGAAAAAGGAAAGGAGCTCTGAATCTATAGTCAGGATGCAACTGAAAATATGGTCTTCCCAAATACCTTGCTTATTTAAGGTTCCCAAATAGAGATGCAAAGTAGAACTGCTGTAAATTGAAAACAATGCACCAATCAGTAGAGAAATTTCTGCTGACATCTTTGTAGAAGTTAGTTCAGTACTTAAAAAATTCATATTTAAATTGTTCCTTATAATGGCTAAGGTGACAAGATCAGCTGTTTACATACCTGGTTCTGTATCTTCCCATTTTAAAGTTACACTACTAATAATTAGCAATTAGCTTTTTACTAACATCCTTAGGAATACAGATTTTTTTCCTAGTAAAAGAAAAATGAGTTTTCCCCTCAGGTCTCTTAGGACACCCATTCGTACCTAGAGGACTAAAAGTATTTTTGAATGCTTCAAGTTTAACTTGACTATACACGTTCATCTCTATCACTTACCCAGACAGAAGGTAATTAAGCAATATAGTAATTGAAATAAAAATCTCAGTAAGAGTTGCCTAATTTTTATAATTCTACCTTCATATCTTTTTTTCTGACATGGAAAGGAGACCCTGGTACTCATTTCAAGTCTGCCTCTTTTATAAGTGTTACCAATGAATGCAGAGAAAGAAACCTCTTTCAGCCCTCACAACCGTTATGAGATCTTCACAAACCTATGCACTCATTTCATCAAGTCCTCCTTCCTTGACAAAGCGGCTCTTAATTCTGCGTCTGGAATTATAACTATTTCTGGAAGTTTCTTACTGAGGTCCCTCCCTGATTAGCTTGATCTGCTTGAAAGCCTTTGATTAGTTAATTAGCACCTGGGATCTAAATAGCAGTGAATTTTGCATTAGCTCTGAGAACTTGTAAATTTTTTCTATGGCTTTTTAGGTATTAGGATAGTCTCTCACATATGCAAATTTTTCATTCTGATTTTTCTTTTATTTTTGTATTCTAATTAAGATAAACTCAGAAATTAGATTGAGATAGCAGTTGCAATCCCAAAGTTTTAGTCTGGGTGGTTGATTTGAGAATGGCTGTACATCACAATAAGGTCTGTCCTTGCCAGGCTGTGTTAGCTTAGAGCTTTTTTATTTTTTTTTTTTTTTTATTTTAAACCTTGCTGCAATATTAACCAAGAGTGAATGGAGCTGAGAGCTTTCAAAATTCTGAGAGCTCTTTCTGAATTTGAAGGCATTGAAGGAACTCTATTTGGGTTGTCCTATCAGTTGCAGTTACACTGGAGACTGGAAGATTGAACACATCGAATCTAACATTTTCTAACTGCTTATGTTGATCCAGCTGTGCTTTCTCTATGACACATGGGGCAGAATTTCTCAGTAAAGTTCTTTGAAAATGTTAGAAAGAAACTCATTTAAACTGAGACAGGACAATGAAACAGCTTGAGATAAAAGTATGAATAACAATTTATTCTTTGAAATGCTTTCTTTCTGCGTGTGGAAGTCCAAAAAATATGTTAGAGTACATAAAGTAGCCTAATTTTGCACATATACCAAAAAAACCAGGAATACTTACTCACCCCATAATTTATTATTATAAGTAGTATTTCTTTGACTTTGTCCTAGCCGTAGATTATTTCTACTTCATACAAAATAGATTTCTTTGGGTAGTTTCAAGTTTGATTGATACTTCATGCAATTTTAAATACATCTACAAAAAACTGTTACAGTAAAACTGGTTAAGGTTTATTGAGGTTTTGCTATACCCTTGCTTTATAAATAAGAAGTACATCATAAACACTTGAAATGGAGTAGAATCCTACTTACTAGTAAAAAACAATGTTTATTTTGGTATAATGTGGAGTGGTTCACATTCTAACTGTGTATCTTTTCCTTGGCAGCCCAGGGAAATCACTGTATATGTTTCCAAGAAATATAGGAAACAGGCCTACATTTTCCAGTGTCTCATCTGTCCCAAGGACTTCTGTCATGTGGTAAAAAGACGAGATTGTAAATCTCTTACATTTTCTTTCATTTCTCAGCAATTCATTGCTATGGAATGGAAAATTAAACACATTTTATGCTTCTTGTGCTGCTCAATATTTTGACTAAATATATTGGTGATACTGGCCTGAGAAGAGTCCTGAACAAAAGACTAAAAGTCCAAAACGTACATATCCACTAGCAATCTACGTATTAGGAGAATACTATATTGCAAATCCAGAATGCCCCTGAATACCATTCCAAAGATAAATGAAGTTTTAAAGTAATTAAATGTGAAAGTGTCTCACAGAAGCAAGATGAAAAAGGAAATATAATATTATAGTGGCTAAAAGACACAAAAGAAAATAAACTTCTGTTGAAATGATTTCGTATAATGGTAGGGATTCTTTATGGTTTTCATAATAACAAAAGGTAATTTAGGAAGGTCTACACTTGCCTGACAATCTAAACATGTATCTATGACACAGTAATGACAGCCACAAGCCACTGCATCTGTGGTTGTTCTTGCTGAGCAAAAGTTCTGCATGAAAACAACTCTGCATTTAAATAGTAGTGGCTAGAAACCTTTTTTGTTCTTTGACAGAAGCAATAAACTGAAGCTGGAGTACAGCACTAAGAGTAAGAAAGGTGCTCAAGTGTGTAAGTTTCCTTATTCTCCAGGGAATTAGAAAAATGAAAGCAAAAAGGGAAAGAAGGCATGGGGAATTACTCAGTGTGAAAGTACACAAGTGGGAAAAAGTGTGACTCGGGAATTTTCACATGCTGGTATATAGATAAAGTGGTAGATGTTTCAAAGCTTTCTGGAGAAACTCACATAAATGTGGGGATTCGTTTTTGCACCTAGCCAGCTGCTTTCAGTGAAATCAATTAGATCTGCGTTACGGTGTTTGAAACTCTAATGAGTTCTCAAAAGTTACAATTTTCTCTCTGTAGAGTGCCAAAATAATAGCTGAATGTTATATGGGGCTCAGTTTAGTCCTGATTTGAGCCTTTTCAGGTGTTATTTGAGCTTTTTTAGGTCTTCCCAGTAGATTCACTTCATTCTTCATCTCTAAGTGTAAATGAAACAAGTCTGGTTTTGTAGCTATCTTAGGATTTTACAGTGACAATATTTTCTTAAATGTTTGGTCTTGTTAGTTCCTGAATGTTTTGAAGAAACATGCATTTCTATGAAAAGATTTTTAAGTAACACCATATGTTCAAAAAAGACTGAGCACATTAGCTGTTCTAACTAAAATTTATGAAAAATAATAGTGAAAATGGCTCTTACTGCCTTTTAGAAGCAAAGATATTCTAATCCATTTGGTTTTCAAAAAGGTATTTTTGTGCACAGTTGCTGTTTTTCAGTCTGCAGGCTGTAGTACTCTAATAAGCTCCTATTGCATGTAACCAGTGTTTTAAGTTGCTTCACCTGCAGAAATATTCCTGCCTTTTTTCTTAAATGTAGTCTAAAAGTAGTGGTATTAATATTGTACCATTTCTAATATTTGTTTTTCATTTCAAACACATACTTGAAGCCTGTTAATAATCATAGCAGTAAAGTTGAAGCCTGTTAATAATCATGTCGGTAAATGACTAAATAGAATTAATTTAAGACCATTATAGATTTCTGTAGTTTTAGGGGCTGTCTGTATTTCATTGCCTTTATTTTAGGAAAGAGGCACACCAGCTTCACCTAGGATTTCTGAGGTAAAATTCTGAATCATTATATAAAAAATATATTTCTCTCTCAAAATAATATAAGGTTTCACTGAAACAAAAGGGTGATTTCTTAAAAAATATATTAAGAAATTCCACTTGATCCTTCCCCCATCCTACAGAGCCTAGCAGTACTGCAGCAATCTTAGATTTCTGGAAGAGCAGTCAATAATCCCTGCACTCCAAAGATTATATGTAATTATTTCAGGGGAACTTGTCTTCCAAAACAAGTTTGCAATTCCTTCACCACTGCATCCACTTTTAAATTCATTTAAATTACCTTATTTCTTACCATTATGTACATTAGATACTAGGTACTTAAAGGAAGCATCAGCGTGTACAATGACAATTTGACAGAAGTACCATAGAAATACAGTAGGGGATTGAAAGAACAAAAGTCAAATCTAATTTCCCATTCTGATTACCAGTACCCACAGCACTTTCTACAGTAACATGACTTAAATCTGGACATTCTACCTGCTGGAGGCAAAGATGGCCAGTGTAATGATGCACAGAGCCAGAATAACCCAGTATTGCTTTCAGAAATGATTAGACCTTGATTTCTACTTCCTTCAGAGAATGGATATTGCAATTAGAGAAAGAATTCACCAGAGTTTGGAAAACAGAGGCGTGATGGAACACAAAAACTCTTTTCAGCTTTGACCTGATTGCATCTCTGAATTCCTGTGAAGATAAATCCTGTAGCCAGATTTATCTTCATGGATGTATGAAAGAAGTAATCTGCAACAGGGTTTTCAGAGTAAGATGCAAAAACCTCTTAGTGAAATTATACCTACTGAATATTATAGGACTCCTATAGATGAGTCATGTAATTAATTCATACATAAATGCTTACCGCTGTGTGATCTCAATTAACCTAATGATTTTTCTCCCTACTGTTTTAAACTGTGGATTCATAATAATGGGGATTTTAGTCCTGTTACAGTATTCTACATTAGCTGTCTTACTTATCTGAAATTTCCCATTCTAGGCTTTACCTATGTAGTACAAATGTAAAATTAAAACATTACACTTAAAGAAAAATGTTCGAAACCATTTTCATGTTAGTCCTATATAACTATGTCATCATGTAGCTTAAAATATCCTCTCTAAATTTAACTGACACATTGCAGAAAATTGTTCTCTGTGTTGGCAGAAATGAATTCTATTAAAGCTAATGAAAATTGCACATCTGTGACATAAGACCATATGTCCAGAAGAGAAGCAGTGTGTGGAATAACTTTCTTTTAAATTTAAACCCAATCACTGAAGTTTTTCCATTAGGGAGTCGAGCTCACCAGATTCATAAGAGCTCTGAAAAATTCTGTACTCTGACAAATTTTGAATCAGGAGTCTACATAAAGTAGTGATCAAATCAAATTAACTAAAGTATTAGATTATTTTAACATGTCTGGAGTCTGCCACATCCTTCACACATATATATTTAATTTAAAATAATCTGAAAAAATACAATACATGCACGTGAAATAATAGCGTGTGATTTTAAAAAGGGACAAGGAACCCTTTAGTACTATTAAGATCTGTGGTTTGATTAAGAAAGTGTAGTATTGGTACAATAGAATATTGATTTACGAGTGGAGCTGAGCCAAACATCTGCATTTCACTGCATTACATTTCTTTGTTCCCTTTCCCAAACTGGAAAAACAGGAACTAGTAGAACTGGGTGAAGAACATCAAACTCCTCCAGTCAAAAATGGCTAGCTAGTTTTTTTCTTTCTTGACTATGATATTTTTCTTGTCAAGGAAAAAAATCAGTGATGTCTGTAGTATAACCACTACTACTGTGATGCATTTTTTTATAATGCAAGTTTTCTTCTCATTCTCTGGGACCTGTTCCTGGCAAGTATAATTATCTTACAAAAATATGCCTCTTCCTACCCTACATACTCATTATATGTACATATATATATTATAACCCCTCTTCATTCTCCTATACTTTAAGGTTAACTCAGAAGCCTTTGAAATGGCTGAAGCATTGTTTTAGCCAGATAAAGGAAAAAATGTAGACCCTGTGACTGGACCTTGAATTAACTTTGGGATTTATCAAGAAATTTGCAACCCTTGGAGATAAATTTTGGTCTAAGATGACTAGTAAAATTAATGAAAAATGGTATGTTTTTTTGCAATTATAAATAAATATTCCTCTTTAAGCATCAACAAATAGAGAGCTTATGACAAATGGCTCCAAAAATACTCGTCCTGACAGTACCTAGTAACAGCACTCTGAATATGGGATTTCTTTACTACTGTTTTTTCACTATATATGCATGATTACCCCATCTGTAATTTTCCTAGTTTGGTATCCTCTTAGGAACAAATACACTAATTTTGGTAGAGGCCAAAAGTGAGAGTCAAGACTGAATATTCCCTCCTTAAATATTTGCCAAGGTTGCCCACATGATGTATTTTCAGCAAAAATTGTATAGCACCTTTCCATGAATAACAGAAGTGAACCACCTGAAAGACATTTCTTTTTCCTTCTGTCACTATCTCAGATTTTTCATCCCATGCATGTAAGACTGTGGTGATTTGACCTGGGCAGGATGCCAGATCTGCACCAAAGGTGCTCTACCACTCTCCCAGGGGTGAGAAAATAGAATGAAAGTCTTGTGTGTTGAGACTAGGGCAGGGAGAGACCACTTACCATTTATCATCACAGGCAAAATAGATTCAACCTGGGTAAATCGACTGAATTTATGGCCAATCAAATCAGAAAAGAATAATGAGTAGTAAAATCAGCTCTTAAAATACACCTTCCTCCCATGCCTCCCCATTTCCCAGGCTTACTTTTATCCCCAAATCTCTACCTACTTCACCCTGCCCCCAGCAACACATTCGGATGGGGAATGGGGGCTGTTCATCATACATCTCTGCCACTCTTTCCTCCTTAGAGAGAGGATTCACAGTCTCCTGCTGCTCCAGAATGGGGTCCCTCCCATGGGAGAGAATCCTTCACAAACTTCTCCAACATGAGCCCAGCTCTTTTTTTAAATTCTTTTCTTTTTTTCCCCTTAAATGTGTTATCCTCGAGGTGCCGCCACCATCACTGAAGGGATTTGGTTTGACCAGCAGTGGGTCTGTCTTAAGAGGAGCCAGCTGGCATCAGGCATAAAGGAGGCTTCTGGCAGCTTCTCAGAGGGCCCACCACTGTAGCTCACCTACTACCAAAACCTTGCTGCACAAACCCAATACAAAGACCTGCATAATTAAGTGCAGAAACACTGTTTGAGAACAATCTTCAGGTCACTTATTTTTACTGCGTCAGCAATCACGTCTGGCACCCTAATATGACTACCTAGTTGCAAAAATTGTAATTACCTATATGTCTTCAAATCACTTCAGCATAATTTGCATGAAAATATTTGTACTGGGTTTGACTGGGGTAGAGTTAATTTTCTTCCCAGTAGCTGGTATGGGGCTGTTTTTTTGATTTATTCTGGAAACAGTATTGATAAAACAGGGATGTTTCTGTTATTGCTGAGCAGCCCTTGCTCTGAATCAAGGACCTTTCTGCTCTTCACCCCACGCCCCCTGCCAAGAGGCTGGGATGCATGAGAGGTTGGAAGAGGACACACCCAGGACAGCTGACCCCCCCACTGATCTAGGAGCTATTCCAGGCCATGTGGCATCATGCTCAGTATATAAAGTGGGAGAAAGAAGGATGGAGAGAGCTGTCTTGAGTAATGGCATTTGTTTTCCCAGGTCACCTTTACATGTGATGCAGCCTTGCTTCCCTGGAGATGGCTGAAAACCTGCTTGCCCATGGGAAGTGGTGAATGAATTCCGAGCTTGCTTGTGTGGCTTTTGCTGTCCCGATTAAGCTGTCTTTATCTCAATTCATAAGCTTTTTCACTTTTACTCTTCTGATTCTCCCCCCATTCCATTTACAGGGGAGTTACCCAGGGGCTGCATGGGGCTCAGTTACCAGCTGGGGTTAAACCAGAACAACAGCAAATATTCTGTTTTTTAAAAAGAAGACTGAAATACAAGGAAAAGAAATTAGATGCAAAATATACAGAACTTATTTTTTTTCATAGTAGCCCTTTATCTTGCCTTTCTCCTATGATTTTTCTGTTAATATAAAAGGGCAACTTTGATGAGATTGTGTTTGTTTCCATAATCAGTCTTTTAGGGATTGTTTTTTAATTGTGGGAAAACAGGAACAAAAAGTATAACTTGGCAGGCATGGTAGGGGTTTTTTTTTTTTTTTTTTTTTTGTTACTTGTGTGTTTTGTGTTATTCAGTTATGAGAAATTTGGTACAATTTTTAAGAGCAACATGTCTTAATTTCATTAAAATTAGACAGGATTCAAGCTTGTACATTTTCAAATCACTTTTAAAACTAGAACTGAGACTCCAAAGTCCTGGAAATACTTTGTGTATTTTACTGCTCGTTTCTTCTGCAATATTAAACAACTTGAACCAAAAGAATTCAATACTGCATTCATTAGCAATCTAGTTAAAATATTTTCAGACATTTTAAAAAAAGTCCATTAATTTTTCTAATAACATTTTAACTTAAATCAGAATAATGGTTAAACAAGTATATGGACTTTCTGAAAACTTACTGTTTTAAATTTGAAAGCAAAAACCACTAATTCTCAATGTTCATGATGGTTTGGGGACTGCTTTGTCATCATAATGCCCTCAAGGTACGGAAAAAATAGATGTAAGAAGAAGTGTCTCCAAAGGAAACACAGAGTGTGGAATTAAAATCTTGGATGCTGAATGCTTCAGTAAATCAGATTCGACTGTCATATTGCCCTGAATAATACCACTGTTTATATTTTTCAATAGTTTTGTGCTTTACGACATAAACTCAGGAAACTACAGAGATGTACTTTATGATATAATGTATAAAAATGTATATTGTATAATAAATCACAAATATTTAATACAGAATATGAAGTAGTATATAATTATATTTTATAATACATAGGCTACAGTATGGCTATATAGTATAAAATTGTATAGTTTAGGATTTATATGTTATGTAAAATACATGTGGATTTTATATGAATATCTGTTAATATATTTATATAGCTACACTTAATATATATGATATAGTATGTAACATTCAGACTCATCCCTTAAGAATACACTTAAGTTCATAGTTTCACGTCAGGCTCAAAAACAAATATAGACAGTACACAGTCCGATATTATATCAGGCAAGATAAACATCAATTACTGAAGAAAATTTAGTTGCAATAGAATCTTTGGCAACTATTTTTTCACATTTTAATTTGGTTTTAACTCCTGGAATTTCAGTGTTGGAACTGGATATCACTACAAAAAATCTGGTTTTCATTGAAAAATATTGACCTGATTACATCAATTTTATATTGCTCCTTTTAGTGTCTTGAACTCAAGCAGGAGAAAAGAAAGTGTCTGGAGGAAAGTCACGGCACTGACTTTTAGATTTGTGTAATATGCTGTGGCTGTTCTCTGGCTGACGAAAGAACATGGAAGTATCAATAAACTTGAAATCTCAGCAAAATAGACAAGCTGGTTTTAGTGTTCTTTTCATCATATGTTTTCACCACCATAGTGTTACATAATAAAGACTTCCAAATATGTTCCTTTACTGAGGACTACAAATGTGTAATATGTTTTTTTCCACAAAGTACCTACAGTGGTGTAGGGATACAAATCTGTGGTTTTGAATGGAGAACAAAGTGAATATAGTTTAAATGCTCAACTAAGTGAAAAAAGAATATAGAGAAACCCTGTCTCTAAATATGCACAATTTTTCATAAATTTGGGTATCCAAGTGAAATCTCTGAGAGTTCAAAAAGAGAGTAGTAGTATAGTTATTTATCCTTTACTCATTACCATAAGTTTCTTTCGGTTGGTGTTCTTCTTGCTGTATCTGTCCTTCACAAAATATTGTTATGCAAGCCTTTGGTGATTTTATTTATGTTCTTTATTCTTGGCTATGAAATCAGATGAAAGGAAAAAAAATGTTTCATTATAATTTCTCATTTTATAGCAGTGGATTTTTTACTGCTGTGAAAAATACTTGAATAATACTGAAAATACTTAAAAAACCCAAACCTTGAGTCATGAGCTCTCATCTTGTTTTATATGGGTTTTTTCACCCATGTCAAATATATGGACATTATAATTATGGGTGAAATATTATATCTGCTAGAACTATTTTTAATAGGTGCAAAGAATCTGTGTTCTTAGCTGTAATAGACTCTTGGCAACAGTATTGAATTGACTAAAATTTATCTCATGGGGTTTTCCAAAGCTATAATCAGTGGGGATTTTTTTTTTTAAATAGAAAAATTGTATTTTGGAACGGTTTGTTAATGTCAATGATTTGTATTTATCACTTGCTATTTAAAAAAACCCCAGACTGTGTCTGTAGAAATCAATACAAGTTTAGCTATCGCTTTCGAAAGAAGGATAATGGTTTCAATGATCCATTTTCTGCTGTCAGTAGCTTGATAAAAATCAAAAGTAACTTGAAGCCAATTTCCTGTAATTAGATTATGCATATGGCACTATGTGCTTAAATACCTTTGATGCTGAAGACTCTCTTCCAGACCTCTTGCTGAGCTATGATTTTGTAGTTTGTAGGGGTTCTGACTATTTTTATACCTACTATGATAAAATAACTCTGAAGAGCTAAATATTTTTTAGAAGAGATTAAGCAGGCTGACACTTATAAGAAGTAAATCCTCTGGTTTTTATGAGGGGTTTACTAACTTTCCAGAGACTTGTCTGACACTTGTCACTTACAGGCATTTCTGGTGTTTAGGGGATACAGAACAACCTAAGCCACTTAAAGAAACTCTTTGGCTTTACTGCCACTAACCTTCTCTCTGCAAGTTGTGTGTAGTGCAGATGGACTGGCAGATGCAGCCAGTATTCAAAGAAGAAAAAGGTACTTAGCCGCTAGTCAGCATCAGGAGTCTGAAGTTTTAAGAGGCCTCTATTCAAAGTGTTTGAACATTTTTTTAAAAAGACTGAGGAAAAGGAACAGAGAAGTGTCTGTATTCTAGAATTTTGGCAGCTCATCAGAAGCTGATGGTCCTATGCAATGTAAGTTCCATAAAAATATTTTGGAGTATTTCTTCTGTACTCCTATTTGTACAACAAAGCTGTCACAGACTCTAAAATACTCTTGTTATTCTTTGTTTTCCTTTAGTGTTCATTTTGATGTCTTTTGCTTATTCTTAAACTTTCTAAATCCCACTACTTTTGTGCTTACATTCTAATATCATTCAATGAAAGAGAGCCCTTGCATACCATGCAAGGTACCCAAGAACCTTGTAAAAGGTACCTACCCAAAACCACACAAAGCTCATACTTATTTTCCAAGGCCATTAGGGAAGATTTCTTTGCATTATTTTTTAAATACTGGTATTGCTGAGTTCTTGTCTTCCAAATCAAGTTAAAACATTATCAGCTTGTAAGAGAGAAAGTGTGTTATCCTGTTTCATCTGGGACAAAGTTAATTTTCTTCTTGTCGTTGCTCAAATACATGGGTGCTTTTGTTAGATAATGATGAACGATGGGAAAATCTTGTGTGTGCCTTAAGTGGATTTGATTTTTGGTGATAATAGCCAATGAATAAAATTTCACAATACTGCTTGCTCTATAACACTGGGTAATTTCACTTCTATGGCCTGACACCACACTGAGCACCTCACAGTGTCTGTCTTTGCCTCTCTGGATCCAAGGATCAGAACCAGACTGCCCATCGATTGCCACATCGCTGAAGAATCAACTTTGATGAAACCAAAGAAGTGAAGACTTGACTGAGAGGGAACCTCATCAATGTCTGTAAGTATTGGAAGGAAAGGTGTGAAGAGAATGGAGCCAGGCTCTTTTCAGTGTAACCAAGGGCAAGGCACAGACAGAAATTTATGCACAGGGAATTCTACCTGAATATGAGGAGGAACTTCTTTACTGTGCAGGTGTCTTGAGCACTGGAACATATTGTCCAGAGAGGTTGTAGAATTTCCCTCACTGGAGATATTCAAGAACCACCTGGATGCAATCCTGATCAATGTGCTCTAGAATGACCCTGCTTGAGCAGAGGTGGGACCAGATGACCCACTCTGATCCCTTCCAACCTGGTCCATTCTGTGATTTGGCAACTCTGTAAAAGGTCATGGGTGTTAGGAAGTGTGGAATCTGGCATGATGTAAATGATATGGAATGAGGGGTGGGCACTGTGTTAGTTTTGGCTGGGACTGAGTTTCTTTTCCTCTTAGTAGCTGGTACAGTTTTGCTTTCAGTATGAGAATGATGTTGATAACACGCTGGTGTTTGGTTGTTGCTAAGCAGTGCTTACTCCAGTTAAGTGGGACTTTTCAGTGTCCCAGGCTCTGCTGGTGAGGAAGTGCACAAGAAGCTGTGAGGGAGCATGGCCAGGACAGCTGGCCTGAACTGGCCAAAGGGATATTCCATACCATAGAATGTCATGCTCAGGATATAAACTGGGGGCAAGTTGGCTGAGAAGCACCTGTGGCTGCTGTGAGGGGGAGTGAGTGAGTTGCTGCATGGTATTTAGTTGCCAGCTCGGGGGTAAACTACAACATGTGGGAATGGGAGGAAGAGAGAGATACAGGCTTTGCTGACAATAGTGATGAACATTAACTTAACTAAAAAGTAATATTGGCTTTACCTGAAGCACAGCACGAGAGTATGTATATCTGGTTCTAAGTGTTTATTGCAAACTTCTTCCAAATGTTGGATTGTTTTTTTTTTTCCTCTCAAAGAATGTTTTCTTTTATTTTCATTATATCTGTTTCTGCTTTTGATCCTTATACCTTTTCTTCTTATTTTTAGCTGAGGATTTTTCCCTCATTTTTCTAAGGTTTTTACATGTCCACTAGAAAATTCTGGGAGAAAAGCTGCTCTTAAAAACACCTTTTTGTATTACTCTGAATTTTTACAACTTGTCAAGCAATTTAGTTCACTTTTTGCTGATAGCGTACAAATGACTGCCAAAAACATTCTTTGTGGGTTGGGTAATGATAAATTTGGATTCCAGTATTTCAAACTCATGCTAAAAATAATCAGAGTGAACATCTGTGACAAGCAGGTAATTTTTAATAATATCAGACAGTTCCTTTCTGTGGAGAATTACTACTCTCTCATCGCTAATCAACCTCTGCTGTAACAGCAGCTGCCAATTAGGGATGTTCTCTCTTGACAGAGTGCTCAATCCAGGTTTAATTTATTTTAAATGTGTTGTGTTTTTCCACGGAAGGTGAGGGGTGTTTTTTCAGTATTTTATGCCATCAGAGGCTCATGTCATGTTATACAAAGTGGTGAGACACTCTCAGATCACAGTGGAGCACCTACAGATTCAAGCAGATTCTCAGGGGATGAATCCTCTCATCTAAGCTCCTGACAGTGTTAAAGGAGGAGGAATACTTAATTTTCCTTTTTTTGTAGCAAAACCCACATTCCTCTCTGTAGAGAGACCCTTACTGATTTCCATGAGAATTTTCTCTTTGATATTACTAAACATATTAATCTAAAAGTTAGCTAGTTGTGGTAGCCGCCTACTATATTAAAAAAAATAAAGGAGAATCCTGTGGAGAATCACCCTAATTTAGACTACAGGGTTTGAAGGAGTGAATCTATTAATGTAAACACACCTTATATTGTTGATGTTAAATTTTAGGTGTATATTTTAGAGTATAAAAAAGCAATTCTTATAATATTTAGATCACATTTTATTTAATGTCTTCCCTTTGCCTACAAGTTTCTTCTTCCACATCCAAACATACATATATACAGATTAATCATAATAAATTTCAAGTAACCATTGAAGCTTTGGTTATTTGATTCAAATATCAATAAATATTGCTGGAGGCAATTTTAAGGCCTTATCTTATTTTGATCAGATATTGAAATTATTGCAAAGAAGGAAATTCACCACCTTATTTGTCATTCTTCTTAATTCAGTTACTCTTTTATTTCTAAAGTACAGCTAAGGCATATTGAGTAACTTCATAATCAGAATCAGACAGGCAGAGACTGGCAAAGATTTTTGGTTTTTTTGGTAAAACAAGCTCCTAGTTTCCCTTAGTGGTGTGAGAAACTGAATAGTTAAATAACAACTCTTGCTACTTGCAAAACAGGCCATTAAAATTGGCCTGTAAATCAGGCAGTGTGCTGCTAATCTTCACGAAGTATTAGCTTGAAAAGACCATCAACCAATACTTAGAGAGACTGTACAGTTCTCATGCTATTTTGATTCTAGACTTTTGTTTGGCTTAAGAACCACATTCATGGCTGCAAAAATGTCTGGATAATTAAGAGACTTGGAAAAAATCTCATCTCCTGGGACTTTAAACAGTATTTAGCTTGTCTTATTTTGTTGATGAGCAAGGCTTTTTCTCAAAGGAACAAAAAATAAAATAAAAAGACCCATGACCAGAATAGTATAAAATTGATGTATTTAAACACCCAAAAATTAATTTATGGCTTGAACTTCAATTTAGAAAACAAAGAGTTTGCCATTTTGTTGTTTAGTTGTTTTTTTCACATAAAGTTAGGTCTGATTTATTCTAGTTCTAATTGATGGATTACTAGATTTGCCACACAATGTGAAGGATCAGCAGCATTCAAACCATACAATAAAACATTTTTTAGGTTTAAATCACTATATATAAGCATGTGCAATCATACATGCGTACATGAAGCCTAGTTAAATTCCACCTTCCTTAAAAAATGAAACAAAACTGAGACTCTACAGAAGCTTTCTAGAGCTTGTTATAAAGCTTTATTGTAATTGTGCAGTATTCTCATTCCAGCCCATATCAGACAATTCAGTGAGTGTGGAGTTTATTAAATTGGTAATGTCTGTGCTTTGTACAACATATTCTAAAGAGAAACAAATAGAACAGAAAAGAGAAAGAGAAACAGTGAGAAAAGCTGAATGTGCAGAACCAAAATAAAGAGAAAAAGGCGAAAAAATTGGAAGGGAAAGCTGAAAAAAAATAGATGAAAATTTTGTCTTTTAAGAAAATGATAGATAAGTGCTAAACTAGTTTCTCTTTAAGTCGTATCACTTCCTGGAAATACCACAAGGCATAGGCATAGTTATTAAGATGATAGATCTTTTCTTCCCTTAGGCTTGAAGGAAGAACATTTTGTTTCACAGGATGGATTGAACTTTAGGAATTTCATTGTGGCTGTTGATACTTCCTTTTCTATTTAGTAGGGACTTACATTTTATCAAGCAGTCTTGCTCCTTGAAAACATTTTCCTCTATTCGTTCATTATTTGTATCATAGTAGTGAGCTTCTTGCTTAATTCTTCCAAGAACAATAAACATTGCAAACTGGATAATTCTGAAAAATTCTATACTTCATCTTCAGAACTCCTTTAAAAATGGATCTCGGGAAAATCTTTGACTTCATGTGGAACACATTGTCATGATGACTTATTGTTGTTATTTTGGTGACTTATTGTTGTTATTTTACTATTTCACTCCATGTCTCAGCCTTTCCCAAATATACCAATTCTTTTGTCTTGAGCATAGAGCTTGTTTACCTTGTTTGGCATATCTGGATTTTTCTTCAGTTTATAATCATCAAAATGCCTCTAATAACTTTTGGTACATAAATTAGAAATAGCAAGATCGTATGATATAATACAGGTTTTATCTTGAAATCTTTTTAATGCAGTTTTTGTCAAACCAACTCTTTTCACCAATTCTGCCACATGCACTTAACTGGCTTTTGCCAGGATATGGTTTTAGAATTACTACAGTATTAAGAGACACGAGGAGTTCAAAATTTTCTCTCACCAAAATATTCCTATTTAACATAGTATTGAAAGAAAAATGTCCCTCTGAAACAGGAGGGTGGATCAGAAGGAGTGCTTTTTGGGTCATGCATCCAAAATCTGGTCAGGTTCCTTCACCAAGAAGCTCTCACAAGTATGTATATCTCCACTGGCTATAGATATCATCTGAAACCACCCTCCTGGCCCTAAAGTGTTCTTTCCTCTGCCAGTAGCTCTGCCTCTTCATATTGCCCTATTCTTCCTTGTGTTGGCTACATGGCTCTGTGTTGCAGAGGTCACATGGTCTTGTTGAAATACCTATATGATAGAAACAGGTATTTCCTTCTGAGCTCCAGGCTTCCTTCTTTGTCCTTTCTTTTCTAAAGTGTTGTACCTTTTGTGCACCGATCTCTCAAAAATTGTAGTGACCTGTAGTTTCTGTGTAATTTTATTCTCTTTGCACTTTTGCAGGAATGTTATGAAATAGAAATACAGTTCAGTAACTGGTGATGTTTCTAGCAGATTCCTCCTTAAGAGTATTTGAGATAAAACCAAAAATTTCCAATTTCCAAAAATGAGAAATATTTTTCCAGTAATGCTCAGCAACTTTTTGTTCTGGGCTCATTATGTAACTGACATTTCCAAGTTGCCACCTAGTCCACTTCAACAGTCCAATGGTGCTCTTAGAGAGATTAGAGCAGAAAATACATTATCAATAGAAACAGGATTTTTTTGTTTGTTTGTTTTTAATATATCTGCATTCTTCACTCTTTTAAATGCTGCACATATTCAGAAAGACAAATTTTGAGGGAAAAAAGCTGTTGCAACCACATTTTTGGAAGTAGCCAAAGCTTTGATATAGCAATAGAGATGAGATGAACCCATAGGAACTCAGCTTCATGCCAAGAGGCTTGAGGTTTTTTGCTGAAATGTACCAGCTGTAAAGTCTGTGGCCCCACACAGCATCTCCACACTTAAAGGTAAGCTTTCATTTGGTAGTATGCAGGTTCCATAATCCAGACCAATCTGGGAGGGAGGGTGCCCCTACTCATAAGAAAAAAGTATTCAGTAGTAGCAATACCTCCTCTGAGGTCAGCAAAGTATCTGTCTGTTCTCATAATCCCTTTTTTTTCTCCCATGGTTGTAATAATTTTTTGGAATTTAGCTGGTAAAAATTGTAGATTAATTTTTATAAACCAAGTGTGTTTCAGAGTCACAGAGCAAAACCCTTGTAAAGACAATGTGGCACATTCATTCCACATAATAGTGTCAGACTGGGCAATGGATTAGACCCAATGCATTGAGATTAAGAGGACCATCTCCATTTTCCAAATCCAAATTCTTATCCAAATTAGTAAGTTCCAGTTTTCTATAATGAAAAAGGAAAATGTTCTTTTATGGATGCTGGATTGCATCTAATTGATTTTTTCTGAAAATTTTCATTACTCGAAATGATTGATCTCAATTTTTTCACCCAACTCCAAATTCAGTAAATGAACAAGAAAAAAAAACAGTAAAAGAAAAATATTTACCAAGATTAGATGTTTGTGGCACTTTATTTCACCCTTCGGTCACCTGGCAACCCCTTGCTTCAGATACTGGGATTGAACTTGCTGTTTGGCAGCAAAATATTGGCTGCTAACCAGAAGGGGAGACATCTGTCTCCATAAGACAGACTAATCAAGAAAACTGCTCTGTGTGAGGTAGTCTGACATGGGTATACTAAAGTAAAGGGTAGTGGTCCACATTCATCCATCATATAAAAGTCAACCTTCATAAGGCAGGCTCAATGATTGAGAAAGGATCTTTTTTTATGCCTCACAAAGTTTTCATTTAGACTTTACAGCTTTTACTTCTCACCTTTGCTGTATGAACTTATCATATCTTTCATGGCAGGTAAATCATTGAAGAATAATAGATGTGTAGTTGCCCACGGACACACGGCATTTTGTGACTTATATCCAGTGAAATATCCTGCATAAAATTAGATTAAAATTACTCCCTAGATTTTTTGCAATTTTTAACTACATTTAAAAATTCATACATACTATCTCTAATTTCCCTGAGATGTGATTAAGGCCTGCAAAAGCAGATGCCACCTCCTCTTCCACCACAAGTTACTGGAAGTCCTGCAAATAGGAGTAAATTACTGGAAGTGGTCATCTCACAACAGAAAAAATGCTGTGCAAACTGATTGGATTTTGTATTTTTTAATATTGCCAGGAACAAAAGGAAAACTTTTTGAGTACTTCCGAAAGATTGCTTTAGCAATTTTCTTGGTTTTATTAGGAATGATACCACTGTAACTTTGCAGACCTAAACCACAAATTTTGTTATATTTGTTATGTATGACTGTGGTACAAGGGAATTTATGAATCAGGAATTCAAAAAGTATCTCCTCCTATTTTTGTGAGCCAAAAGGCTAAAAGGGCATTTTTATTAATAGTTTACTTATGAAGTAAATATCGAGACATCCAGTGGAAGTATGTTGGTATCAGTATCAGAATTGTTCCTGTAAGGGGAAAACAGTTCAAGTCTTGGCAGGGTTTTCTGGTCAGGTTACTCCTTAGTGGCTCAACTTGTTTAACTGTGTGAACCAAAGGCACAAGTCCCTTTTTCCACTCAGAACATTTCTGTTCAGTCTCTTTAAGTGCAGTCGAGACCAATAATAAAGGTGCTTTGGGTCCAGCAGGGCCAGTGTTTATCCTCAACAGTGCAGCAGCATGTTCAACAAAGGCCCATACTGCTATACTATAGGGTTGTGTATACTAGTCCCAGAGAATGATACGTTTTTAATTATTTTATTAGGTTTCTTACTGCTTCTTCATGCTTTGGGTTTCATTTCCATGGTTTTCTGTTTCACCAAAGTGAGTACACCAGGTAAGAAATAATGGAATATCTAGGCACAAGTTTTCTCCAATATCTTAAAGTTCCCATTAACTGTTGTAATCCTTCCTGCATGGGGTCATCTGCAGTTGTTCGATTTTTCTTAAGATATATGAAGGATTCACTGTGTGCTCTGCTGTACATCAAGTATCCAAAAACATTATGTCTTTACTTGGCCATTGATGTTTCTCAGGTTGGATCTCAGCTTCTGTTTCATGGGGTGCTTGCCACACTGCTGTTGCTGTTTCCCTACCTTTTCTGGGGAATCTCCTTGAATTATTTAACCTATTTATCATATTGACAAAATTTCACATCTTGAGGGAGTGAGACTGTAAAAATTCAGCAAGGGCAGCATGAGCAGTCACAGGTGAGTATTTATACCCCTGTGGGAGCCTGGTAAATGTATATGGCATATCTTCACAAGGGATAGCAAATTTCTTTTTATCTTTATCTTGTAAGGGGACCATAAAGAACATTTATTTTACGTCTAGCGCTGCCATCCGTGGGTGTGCAAGTACTTGTAATGCGGCTGTTAGGTTTGCAATATTGGGTATTGCAGCTGTTAGTGGGGCTCTGTTGGCACTTAAGCATTGGTAATCATTGTGAGTTGCCACTTCTGTCCAGTTTTTGGACTGGCCAAACTAGTGAATATGGGCAATGGGTCCTGGAGAGGATTTCATATCCAGATATTTTTATGCAAATTACTAACAGTGTGAACTTCCACTGCATAGTCAAAACTCAAGCTGTACGAGCAGCTGCCTGTCTCCTTGCAGGGTTCTGTTCCCTAAACAATTCATCAAATCTTTACAATGAGGAGGAAATACATGGGAAGGAAAGAGATTTCTAAATCCTTCAGGGATTGAAGTGGAATACTTAGAAGGGAGTTATGCAATATGAGTGAGGATAAATATATACTCATTTAGGGCACTTCAAGTATTTTCAGTTCCTCTGTACCATGTAGTTGCCTGCACATTTAGGCCTTAGGGATAAATTCTGAGGTCCATTAACAGGGTTTATTGACAAGCTTGAAATGTTACCTTTTTCTTATAGCTGATTTCTGTTGGCAAACTGCAGTTTCTTAGAACTGGAGTTATGAGAGGAACAGGTGGTGTTTGAGAAACTCTAGTAGGAATTTGCTTCTCCATGTCTGTTTGGCACATGAATACGCATACTCTGCAGGAGAAAAAAAGCAAAGCTGTCCCAAAACCTGTTTGTGTTAAAGTACACACATCGAAGATTATAGAGAAGTAAGGAGAATGCATGTGTGAATACCACTCCATTATGATTTTAATGTAAGTTATTTAGGATAGGAGTAAATACACAATTAAATAATACACAGTTGCATAAATAGAAAACTTTAAATAGAGGAGCCTTGTCCTCCACACTGAAGGGGAAATTTAAATTCACAGTCTCTCACTTAAAGATGCTTGGCTCTTACTCTTAGATATGCAAATCTTTACATCAAGCACCTCTACCGAGTGAATTGTAATGGGAGAAATAGTTCAGGCAATACTATACAGATTAGCATTTAAACATGTCCTTAACCCAGGGCAAGCCTATGGCAATTCTGTCCTTGTGAAAGCAATCCTTTTATATCCCTTTTAAGCGCCTTTTCACTCACAATGTCCTCATCTATTCAGGGATTGTAAACACTGGAGGGAAGGTTCTAATATGTGCTTTTAGGTGCTAGAAGTGACATCAGTACATGATTCAGTTGTGATGTTGTAAAATAATGTGCAGTCATACAGAAATGCCTTATTACCTGAGGAAGTACTTTGTGTGAGAGGAATGCACTGTCTCAGCACAGAAACATAGTTATGTTTCTTTTCTACTCTGCACTTCAACACGATTTGCTGGAGAGTGGTTCTTTTCAGCTGTCATGTCTTTCTTCGAAGTTATATCATTACATAGTTTCAGACATTTAAAAAAAAGCCCACAGCACCGATTACAATTCAGTCAGTGGTATTTCATGAACATTAAAAATGCCAAATCAAACTCACAATGAGACCTCAATTCAAGTGCCCTTATTATTGTTTTATCTCTGATTTTTAAAACCTGGAGTGAAGACTGGCCTTTCAAATACCCTTTCTGTATGCATCCTGTGAAACAGCACTGCCCAGATTTAGTGAAGTGCAGTCTGCTAAATTGCAGTAAATGACTGAAATTTCACTCCAGTGATATTTTTTTCTTTCTAGAGAGCATTTTAGTATTGATTACCCTGTTGTGCTACCCACTCAGAAATAAGGAAGGTGGATTCTTTCACATAGTCCCATCACTGTCCCACTTCTTTAATTCCTAAACTGCAACAAGGGTCCTTAGGAAGGGAGATTCTTAGACCACTCCTGCTGTATTTTTCTCCAGCAGAGCAGCATTCCATCCAGCCGTGAAAGCAAAACACTGTCCCAAATCAAAATCTTATTTCAACCTCAAACTGGAGATGAGGCTGAATTTTAACCTCTAACATGTTCTGTCCTTTTTATACACTGGTGTTGCACAACATAGATTGTGAGCAGCAGTAGCAGAAGAGCATGTTCTACCCTGCAAAGAAAATCCTACCACAGAAACCATGAGAGGGACATTGGCTCATTAGAGATAAGCTGATAGGGAGGAAGAAGCAAAACGGATGGAATGGCAGCCAGGGCCACCCTCCAAGTGAGTTGTTTTTTGTGGTAAAAAGTTATAAGATTAGAAATAAGGATCACATTTTACAGTAAAACATGGCTCTCATTACTGTAATCTATCGCTTGAGTTTACTGCGTTACCCTCAATATTTTTCTCTCTTGGTCATTTAGTCACTTTTTTTCCCTTTTCAAATATTTTTGCTGGCTGGCTCTAGATTTTCACAATGCCTAAAGCTCCTGGGACGTGTATGGCTATTACATCTTCATGCTCTCTACAATGCCAAATGCATATTTTCTCCATCTCTTCTGCTCTCCTTTGTAGAGATTATTTGATATAGTCGCTAATAATTTATTTGAGTGTTTAGAAGACTTTAACATAAAAGACATGAGCATAGTTGATCAGATCGAGAGGGAAAAGTTATTGATCAATGCAAAAGAAGGTGAAGAATTATCTAATTTGATTAAACAGACTAACATAAGGGTATCTCTTCATTACTCCAGCTCTCTGCTCAGCTCTGCCTTTTTTTTTTTTTGTTTTGTTGTTTTGGTTGTTTTTAATTAATTAACAAACTCTATGATGATCCTGATGTGCAGAATGACTGTCAGCAATTTGCTACCTTTCTGCTTAAGGTTTACTACTTCTGCAAAAAATCATCAGCAACTCCACAGGATAATCTCTGCAAGGTAAATTCACTTGCAGGGAACTTTATGGCTAAACTGCGACCACTACAAAATGAGAGTAATTTACAGCTAGATTAAGTATCTTAGAGTTACTGCACAGTCACTGATTTTGTTGCATCCCCATTTTTCTCAGTGGGAGACAAAATCCTGAAAAGCCTGTCTGTCCCTTTTATTTTTTGATGACCCTTATGAGCCAAACTTTTTCTACATCCTTAGATCTTTTGTTTTACTCTTGAGCAACCAGCCCAGTTATTCCAGTTTCACAGAGTATTTCACTGTAGATCACAGGATACACCTTATGCTGTTGAATTACTAAAACATAACTGATACAAAAAAAAGGATGTAGACAAGGATGGCACTCAGGAAGAAGCAGTTAGTGGAGATCCCCAGATTATGTAAATCAGGATAGCTCTGCTGTTATCAAGAGTTACTCTGGTTTACACCAGCTGAAGCGATGGTTAGCTCTCTTTCAGCTTTATTAGCCTTTGCACTACTCCACTGAAGTCCTTGACCTTCCTTCTTAGCTTCAGGGGTATCTTCACGTTTTTACACTCTTCATACTGTCTGCTGTTTATGGAAGGATTCATTGATGACATCTTTCTGCATGCAAGAGCAGGAAGCATTTTCTCAAGAGCATAAACACCACATTTTCTGTGTGTCAAACCTTCTCTGCAGAGCCCTCTACTATTGTGATAGTGCATTCTAATTTACAGAAATTTCATCTTCACCCACCCTACCCCAATCTGCTGTGCAGTGGCACTGGAGCTGAGCTGATTACTCTGGTGTTTACAGTACTCCAGAGTTATAATTTTTATTATAAGTCAAAAGAAGAGCAGTTATCTTAGCCTGCTTCAGATTTCATGTGAAAATTGTGGCCTCTTTGCTGAATATGAAAATATCACTAATTTTATGCAGACATATTTCTAATTATCCAGTGGTATCTTTACAAAAATAAAATTAAATCTTTCATTTTTTCATTTTATCTTTCAAAGTGAAGCTTCCAAAAAAAAAAAAAAGTGTTTGCTACGATAAAATTGAAAGACAATTATATAGAAGCCAAGAACATATCAGGTGAGATTTTACCAGTAGCAAATGTTTGCTTGCAAATAATAAACCCTGCACCAAGGAAACATGTAATGAATTTTCTAGAAAAGTCCCTATTTCCATGGACATGTTTTAAGTGCTTTTGTGAAATATGTTCAGTTTCTTAACAAATTAAGGTGCAGAAATGAAAGGCTAATTTACTGAAAAAAATATGTGTTTGGGTCCTTGTCAAAATTAAATGTTTAAGGAAAATGGAAACTGCATTTAATATATGATATACCAACACTAGCAATTAGAAAAAAAATTAGTAGTGTGTTAGAAAATTTGCCAGTGTTTCAGAATTTGTCGTTCTTACATACCATGAATTTACACTGACCAGGAAGAGAAATAGCTTCCTCATACAACAGGATCTATTGGGGAAGTTGGAGTAAACCAGGCAGAACAACTAAATTCTGTCCTGGGAAAGTCAGTATCTTGGTTCCAATAAAAATGTGCAATAACTATTAGCTTTATGGTTAGAAAACCTGCAACTTAATGAAACTGTCTTACTGGTTTTTGGAGACAGCAGTAAATTGCATAAAATGAAATGGACTACAATTTTTTTTTATTGCCTGATTATAAGATTTGAGAGTCATGTCATCGTGTGTGTTTGTATAATCCCTGTGAGAACATGTCTTCACTAGTGACTGTGGCTTCTGGACAGTCTTTTGTTAAATGTATAATACTAATAATAGCACTTAGACATATCAGGAGAGAAAACTACATTATCAAGGAAATTTGGTAAGATATCTCTACTGATTTAAAAGGGTCTATGAAGCTTAAACCTATCCTAAAAATATTGTGCAATGCTGTGGAAAAAAAAAAAAAGAACCAGCTAAGGCTATTTAGACGTGAATATATCATAACTCCCTGTTGTTATTTTCATTATCATGATTTTAAAGGGAAAATGCTTTATATACAGCAATGTTTTGACAATCTGGAAGTCTTAACTATTTCTTCAGAAATGGTGAGAAGTAAGGCGTTCCTTAATAGAAGGGAAATAAGAAAGCTGTGCTGACAGTAGCAATTTGAAAATGTTCCTACAAATCTTTGAGATAAACCTACAAACGACATCCCATTTGCTTTATGCACCAGTTGACATTATAGGCCAAATCTTGCCCTGTCCATAAAATATGGCTTGATGCAAAAAGGCAGGAATAATTTGTGGCAAGATTTAAACTTTCTTGAAGAAAATGGATGAAAGAGTAAATTAGAAGGAGAAGCATGTGGTGCTGAACAACAGAACATAGAGAAAAAAGAAGCTAAGAGAATTTTCAAACCAGAAAAGTAAATTGCATGCCAGGCAAAATAGTAAGTGCCTACTCACAAGTTTGAGAATGTTAGGTTATGTTTTTTTGTCAGTGACTTTCCTTCTGAGACATATATGCATAGATGGTTAGTTACTCTGTTGAAAAATATTGTATTAAAACTAATATACCTAAACTCAAGATAAGTGGAGAGGGCCTCAGTCTCATATAATTTTTTGATTGAATTATTGACTTTGAAAGAAAAATACAGTTTAAGCAGGCAAGAAGGAGACACAGAATTTATGTTTGCTTGGTACTTTCAATACAGAATCAAAGAGTATTAGTGCTCTGCTTATATTTCAGAGGGTATTATTATTTTTCAGGGTAAATTTCCCTAACTGAAAGGCCATAATGCAAAAACACAGCATTCGTTTTGTTCAATCTGTTTTACTGGCAGAGAGTATAATTCAACTATCTTCTTCCTATGAATTAGAATTTCCAGTCAGCCCATTGCTGGTTCAGAGTGAACCTCAGCAAATCTATAGATGATAACCAGAGCTTAATTTGGCAGTTTCACGGAGCTGTACATTTTTTTTTTAGCTTGGTTATCTCAAGTAGAAATGAACTAGAAACTTAACATTAACTACAATTCAAACACTGGCCACAAACTGTCTTGAAGGAAAATTTTAAATTAAACTGGTAAAAAGCCAAAAAAGATTTTCTTGTGCAGCACTATTTTGGCTGGCTGACTTTTGAATAGAAACTTGATGTTTATAGCATCTCATTTACATATGTAATCCAACTAATTCTGTGTGAAAATGCCTTTCAGAATGTGTTTTTGCAAATGTGCATTTCTTCAAGACCCATGGATACAAGCATTAACTAAAATAGTATCTGCTCTCTGCTCTTGCAATGCTTGCAGTCAGACTTCTATAACAGCATATTCTCAGAATATTTTTCTAAGTAATTATGGAAAGAAAAATGGAGATTTCCAACTCTTTAACAGAATTAAAATTGGAATAAAAAGACCCAATTGGGATTAGGTAAAAAACTATTAAAATATTCTCCATTGCCAGTTTGCTTCTATAAATGAGACCTTTAGTGAGACTTAAAGGCCTAGAATTTGCCAGCAATAAGAAAATTCACAGAAAGGTAAAGCAATCTGTTGCTATTTTTGTCATTAGCATTTCTTCAGGCTAATTATAAAATTCCTGAGGTTAACCTTGTCTGAACAACAAAGATATAAGTAAGGCATGCTTTGAAAGTAGATTTAGTAAAAGGATTTATCTGCGCTGGAGTCATACATGTAACTTTCAGGATAAGTAATTTCTCTGCTGCTGTACCTGGGCTGTTGCTCAGAGCTAAGCATGGCTCAATGAGGCCCAGCTTTGGCATTTCTGTAGCACACTTCCATTTATTGCTATGACTACACACAAGTTGTCAGTAGTGCAGTTCAGATATTTTTTTTTTAGATAAGAACGGAAAGCCATCTAACCTCCATCACTTTCCTCTATCTTTGTAGACTGATGCTTGGAGCCGTCTGATCTACAGGTTTTAAAACCTGTCCTTAGAGCCTGTCCATAGCCCGAGATGAGAGCCAGTAAGATGATATGCTTGGAAATGATCTTACATACACGCACTTTAGGGCTCAACGAGCTATATAAAAACACCACATAAATTGCTGGCAATTTGGGGAATTACCTAACAAGCAGGTACCACTGTTCTGTGTGAGAACAGATGAAATCTCTTCCAGCTTGTACAAGGATAAAAATAATTATACAAAGGTAGAAAAGGTAAAAGAAAAGTCTTTATATGTGTCATTCAGTCATTTCCACTTGTGACATAGTATTAGGCAGAAACTATTAGCAACGGCTGAGGTATATATAGCCATAGTTTCCTTAGACTGACTTGATGTACACCAATGACTCTCCTCGTGCAGATCTCGGTGCTGTGTGCTGTGATGCAGAAAACCTATGTGTTGCATGGTCCTGCAAATGGTGCAGCTGTTTGTATTCCTGGTATCACTAACTACAGTGCATTAAGCATCTCTTGAGCATATCAGTGGACTGTTGTAAAGGCAAAAAATATTACAATTCATTTTAGTAGTTAAATAAACCTTTTTGTTTGTTTGTTTTTACACAATACCTTAACTAAAATAGTTTGGAATTAAACTGAAAAGAAAACATGGTTTCTGATTAGTAACAAAATCAGTGCTTCAGCTCACTCTCTGGTCACAACATAGTTCTTCACAGAGCTCCATTTTCCAGCACAAAGAATGGTTTTGGCTAAAAAACACACAGTTCTGGAACTGAATGGTATATTGAGTGGGTGACTTTTCTTTTTTCTTCAGGGAAGTTCAGTCTCTTTGTTTTATCTGGCAAAAGGAAATTGATATCTGGAAACAGTATCACAATATGACATAATGTCTTGAATGCAAAAATTCCAGGAGATATTTACATGCACTGAAGGAGTATAAATTTTACTAAGAAGGGACTATATCTGTGCTGCTAAGCAAAAAGAATCACTTTCAGGTGTCATTGGCCCAGACAGATTCCTGTATATCACGACTAGAACATCTTGAACTCCACAGCCAAAGCCTTATTAAAAAGTTTTCTTGGTTCAATACTTCTGTATAAGTGTATCTTTTTATATACATGTACAGACACTGGCCTGCTGTGTTTAAAATTAGTAATTGGTTATCAAATACATTCTGAAAGTCACAGCCCAGACTTGCATCATACATAGTAAAATTTAATGACCTATTCATCATTAATTTATTCCCTTAACTCTCTCCCAGGAACTGCATTTGTCACAGTGTTTCTATAAAATTTGGGATATGAAGGAGATGAAGGGCTTGAAGGCTGAAAATAGAGTTTTACAAAATACATGACTGACAGTAGGTAGACCCAGGAAATTATGTATATTAAGAGACTCTAAATAAAAGGAATCCTTTTGCTTTTAAAAACTCTTTACTTATTCAAATATATTCCCATAGTCTGTGTTTCAGCTTGCCATGCTTTAATAGGGTTAATGCTTCTCTCAAGCAAAGTGTTTCAATAATTCAATTCATGTGTTTAAAATTTATTAAAAGCCTTTTGAAAGCATTTAAAAACAAGACCAAACAAAAGGTAATTACCTATGGTCTCTGCTTCTAGTAGAGTCTTGTACTTTCATGTTGACATTGTCTTGATTTATCTGTCTTTTGCCTATTTGTTCACATGTTTATATGGGAAGTAGCTCATATTTATTCATGAGTAGTTTTCTGGCAGTCAATGAAAATGCTACAGATGTATGTGAGGTATAAATTAGATGCATTAGAAACAAGTAAAATTTTTTCCTGCTCTATGTACTATCATTGCTACACTATCTGTGTACTATCATTTTTATTTACAAAACAAGCAAGGAAAATGGTGCAGAGTTGAGAGTATTTGTGCATTCCTTTGCAGACCATGATTCAATACCCGAATTAGACCTTTGGGAAATAAAATAAAACTGATAGCACACCTTATATTCCCAGTAAAAACATTCAGAACCTGGTCTCTACATCGGGATAAACCTGACAAAATATCCCTGGTTACTCTTTTTGGAGAGTATACACATACATTAAAGGTAGCATAAACAGTTTAAATTACTTTCCTGAATAATGTAACACATCCTGAACATTGTTTCTTCATCCTAAAAAATTAACCTAACCAACCAACACACAAGATCCAAAACTTGTATGTAATTTGTTGGCATGACAAAGAAAATAATTTAGAAGTTTAATGCAAACCAAAGGATGTGTTCAGAGATAAGAATTACTTAGCATTCCACACTGACATACAAAACAGATCCCATGAATTTAAATTATCAGAATTCTAGTGAGGAATTCTACTTCAGTACAAAGAGGTTTACTGTATTTTTCTTATCTAATAACTTTGAGGAATACCTCATTTGATTGGCCATTGATTATTTTTCAGTTTCTTCGGTGTTCCTTGCACTCCTAGACATGGTTAGATTCTATTTAGATGCATATTAAACTGGATATGTGTTTTAGTATAGGAAACACACAATTTTGTAAAATGTTTGAAGTTTGCAAAAAGCGAAAAGCAGCTTCAAATTTTGGACAAAGTTAGGAGATGCAGAAAGAGGCTGAAGACAGTCAAGTTTTATTCCTGACTTTCATTTAGTATTCTGATATGGACTTTTCTGAATTACTAATTTGGCATCGTGACACCTTATGCTGTGGCTTTGTTGGGGGGTTTTTTGAGGTAGTAAACACTTATATTTTCATTAACTTTGGCCAACAGTGGTTAACAATTGTTAATGTATATTTTAGATAGCTGTTTTGAATGCCATATTGCAAAATGTGAATCAGTTAATACATTTAGTTTTAAATAGATGATTTACCAAATGAAAATATTGCCCTCATTTCAAACTATTTATTTTAGGTAGCAGTAAGTTCTTTTATAATACTGCTACAATAGTTGGAAAAAACCCAGGCACTTCTATGTGTAATTCAAATTGTATTATAGAATCCCTGGTACTAATTTTTTTTTTTTGAGATCAGACCAGTCCAGTGCTGAGAGTGTCTTAAAAGTTACCTGAAGGAGGACTGTTTTCAGAGACACAGCATAAGTGTACCATCCCTCTAATAAATTCATCTCCATAAAACATTTGCATTCTTTTATATATATATATTAATTTTCATATATTTTGGTCAAAAACACACCTCCAGAAAGTTGCACTTTTTGATAAGGCCTAGATGTGAGTATTTACAGCTTGAAATCTTGATCATGAACTACTGTTCTGTAATTACCTCCTTTTGTTAGTTTACATACAAAAAAAAATTATTGTCTATATTACAGTTTATTCTATTCTGGTTTGGCTCCATAACCTAGCACACAGTTCATGGAGAAAATGTGCATTGCTTGCTCTATTCTTCATAAACTATTCTGGTTTTTGGAAACATTTTGAAGATGAGCAAGAAAATGTTATAATATTTTTACAACAAAATTTTATGATCCATTTATCAACATTTTGCGGGATAAAGAAAAAAACAGACAAACAAGGTGTAAAAATTATTATTATTATTATTATTACTACTACTACCACTACTACTTCCATATACTTCTATTTGTTGTCATTACTCTTCAGACAATGCATAAAACCAATTCATTAACACACAGTGAAGACCAAAACGGTCACTGCATTCATCGTGCAGTACTCCTTAGAAAAAGTTACTCATTCATTTTTTCCATCGTAGGAATAGATTTAGCCTAATTCAACTGAGTGAAGGAGCATGTTGTCATTCTAGGACCAAAATAGAATCATTGCTTTTAAGCACAAAGACAGAACATGTTGGAATCTAACCAGGAAAGCTTTCAGTGGTATGGCAACAAATACTGTGGAGGTACCCTGGCATCTGTTTGGAGAA
The DNA here is from genome assembly GCA_026261815.1 of Monarcha castaneiventris obscurior. Lineage (NCBI taxonomy): Eukaryota > Metazoa > Chordata > Aves > Passeriformes > Monarchidae > Monarcha > Monarcha castaneiventris. The sequence continues at coordinate 29,391,533 of JAMPIT010000433.1, forward strand.
GGGGTGGCACAGCAGCATCCCTGGGAATGGTTGCTCTCTCAGCATTGCTCTGTGCCTGTGAGCATCCCCTTAGAAATCTCTAGGAAACAAAGGAGGAAGTGGGTACAAGGCTGGGTCAAGAAGAAGCTACATAACTTTTAGGCAGCTATGATATTGTTTGACCTTCCAAGTGGACAGGATAGCAGGAACCTCTAATATTCCCTAAGAAAAATTTCAAAGAGGAAACAGTGTTCAAAGTCTTGGTTCTATTTCCATGTCTGTAAAATGTAATGCTTAACAGATGGAAGCTGGACGAGGAGAAAGGAAGAGGTCCGATTCCATCTTCTAACAAATCTGCAGAGCTTTCTACTTTACAGGAGTGAAATATTTCTTTATGTTTACAACCTATTCGATAAGGATGGCTGGGTTTCTGCTTATCCTTTCAACATATTTTCTCCTGAAAAATGTTATTTCAGCTTGCTACTATTGCCGTACTCCTTCCCCTTTCCTCTCAGATGTTCAGTGATGTTGAAGACTGAAGTGATTAATAGCTAGGTTTTTGTGGATGTTGTTGGCAATGGAGTTCAATATAATAAGGTAAAGCTCAGATGGCAGTGATTCACAGTGTGTTTCTTCTCCAATTTCCTTGTCTCCTGAGATCCCAACAGCTCTAGCAAGGGCCAGTAGCAGTAGACAAGGTGGTGTAAATGCATGTCTTTCACAGCTTCCTCTGGGACAATTTGGGTTTTGACTATAGAATGAAAGAGACACTGAAAACTTCATTTTATTTCTTTCTGTATTCGAACTGGCTTGAACCAGTCCATAAGTAGATGTTTACAGTCCTCAAACAATAGAACAGCAGCAATAGCTTGGGAACGTGTGCTTACAGCTGTGCTTCCTCCACTGAATCTCAAACCCCTTAACAATGGTTTAAACTTGATAAGCACAGAGAAGTGTCCGGTTTTGCCATTATATCACTGTGAAGCTCACTGTGCTTCTCTGTGGGAGAGTAAGAAGGGATTAGTACCTAATCTAACAGATATTTAGATAAGAGACTGAAATATTTTGAATGATCCATACTGCACTGGTGAGAAGGTGTCTATACATCAGATATCAACACTGATTCAAGAATAGATGTGGTTCCAATTATTCTCTACAGTGTAACAGCAAAACAGAAATGTCTTCAAAGACAAAGCAAACAGTTTTAGTCTCAGAAGCACATGACAGTCACAGCTGGGATGTGTCTTGAGCTAAACTGTCAAGTGTTGCTTCAGTCCACTATGGGGGTAAAAGCCAAAAAGTAAGGAAAAAGGAGAAAGGAAGAAGGAAAGAAGGAAAGAAAGAAAAGAAAGAAAGAACCACCTTTTGTGAGACTGTTTTTCTCACATTTCACACAGCTTTGAACTTTTACTTTGTAGTGTGTGGAAAACTGCAATAGAATGCTAAATAACAATTGCCATGAGCTGGAGATTAGAGACAAATTTGCAAATATGGAAGCTGTAGATCAGTAACTCGGTGAACTTAAACATGAACTTAAAAGTAACTGTCTTCTGCAGAAAGAATATGTATAATGAAAGACTGGACAAAGGAATATGTACCTTCAACATGATGTCAAAATATATTAAAGGTGTAAATATATGATATGTCATCATCAAAAATAGTACTTATCAGCTCAGAAATCATCCAAAGATCTTTTAAACAGCCAAAAAACCCATCTCAACATAAATTTTATATGATTTACTTTGTAAATAGCTGTTATTGCCCTTTTTTTTCCCTTTAGCTCTATTAAAGGTTTTCATTTGGTCACTAATGTATGAAGATTCTTATGTACTGGCATACTAAGAACATTGCTTGCAAAAATCAGTCTTTATGGGGAGGAGGTTTAAAATCTCCAGGGATACATAGAAGGTACCTCAATATGTCAGACACAGAGACACAGGGACACAGAAACAGCAAAAAAAGTACCTTGATTTGTTGATGTCATGTTTCCAGAGCATAGAGAAATGTCAGATTACCCTTAGGTAAAGTTTTTGAGAAATGCTGGAAGATAGAGACAACAGCTCTCTGAAAGTACTTGCATCATTTCTGACGAGGACACAGAGCAGATGATGACTCCTTTCTAGAACAATGTCTAGAAAATGGCTCATATTCAAAAACCATAAGCAATCTCCTCTGCAAATACAAAATCTTTTATCATCAAAACTGTTGTTAAACTATTGTCTTAAGATGATCAAAATGAAAAGGTCTTTGGGGAAGAATCCTTCATGCAAATGTAAATAATACTTATAAAATTAAAAATAAAACAAAACAAGATGGACAATATTAAAAGTTAATACAGTGACACAGTAACTTTGGAAGATGCAAATTTTAAGTTCATCCATAAAAGAAAAAGATTAGATAACTGAAAAAACATTTCAGGACTTCCGCCCTTTTTGTGTTTTTGTTTTCTTACCTTTCCCTTTCTTTTATAAATCTTACTATGTTTTGGGCATCTCCAATAAATATTCTCTGAAAATTGTCAGTAATAGATACACAGATTAGAGGTAGAAATATTTTGAATGATCAATTTCCTGCTATATCTGGCAAGCAATCAGGGGATAGGAGCTCCAAAAGATGAAGATGGTATACAAATATCATGTTCAGTTGTCATTGGGTGGATTTTTCTCCATTAATTCATTTCTTGTTGTAAATACATCTATTTTCATCTTCAAAATGCCCTGTGCCAACAAGTTCATAATTAATTTAGAATTATTAAAAACAATCACGCTATTTACAGAGAATTTTTCTTTGTCTTCAGTTTCTTTTCTTGGTATTCTTTACATTCTATTTTCTTGACAGATGACCATTATTCAGAGAACTATTGAAATAAGCTAACTGCAAAGCCTTTTGTCATATAAGTGAATCCTTGTGAGCCCGTCATTCTGGAGCACAGTGTTATTAAGCTCTGCAGAGCTGACTAGTTTGGCCTTGTGTACTTTTAGAACAAAGCTACAGGACTCTCCTATTAACTTTGAGGTTTAGATGTCTGATGACCAAAGTAGGAGAGGGGACATACCATTCTGTTTGCCCTTTCTTGTAAGACTTTAGGACTCACACTTGATGGTCTCCATTTCTTTTGTAGATTTAGATTTTCTTGTTTATTTCCTCTGCTCACTTTATTTTCTACCCAGTGTTTCCTGGGAATTCCTCTTTTTCACATTACATTGCCTTCTTTGTTTTATGAGCTGAAACAATAGCAAACAAGGGTACAGCCCATCATCAAAGGCAGTAATTAATAACTTCATACACTTGCAGAAGTTACTACAGGTTTTGTTACATCCCCATAGTGAAAAAAATGTAAGGCTGGGAGTGGTATAGTGGCTTCAGAGAAGCTAATTGCAACCTTCCACAGATTTCAATTAGAGGGCAATTTATCCTTCTTTGTTTAGCTGTGCACAATGATTTGCATAGTATCCAATATGTAGTGCATCTGGAAGGTGTTGAGTTAAGCACTTTAAAATTTGAATGCGTAGCAACACAGAAATTCTAGAGGATTTCTTTTGACCACAGATCTAAATTTGTAGATGCTTTAACACTGTCAGGTAGTTTAGAAAGCTATTTATTTATGCCTAGAAGAAACAGAGCTGGGAGATCTTAGACCTTTCCTATGTAGGTTGTATCAAGTTGTATCTCGTTGTTCTATAATGCATAGACTCCAAAGACACACAAAAATACACAAAAACAAAACCTAATAACCCAGAAGGCTTGGAGACTTAGAAAAAATTATAGGTAATAAGATAATTTGTTAGAATGCCTCTGGTCTCCATTTAATGTTTTATATGTTCTTTTTAGGTCATTTTAAGTAAGAGGGGGAAATAGCAATAAATGTTAATAATCTAATTTAGTTTTACTAGAGAAAAACTGAATGCAATTAAATTTCTTAAAATAGTTTTAAGCTGAAGCCTGTATAAATGTTCCTATTAAAATTATTCCTATTTGAAATCCGAATGAGTGCAATGTGCTTCTTACAGTGGCCAGGATTTGGGATAAATTTTATATAAGTGGTAACAACAACAAACCACAAATTTTTTAAGTTCAAAGCTTCTACTGAATTGCTACTATTAATGATCCCAATGGAGTTAAAAATCTCTCCCAGAATGTTTTTGGACTATGAAGGAAGTTAAGCAGGAACTTGGCTAAACTTCTCCAGAGCCAAAACTCTGTTTCTTATACAGCTCTAGAGTCTCAAACAAGTACTGGGACACATTCACTACTAGGTAACTCTTGTCACATGAGATTTCGGTCTTTGTTCTTGCTGTTAAATATTTAATAGCTGGTTATACCACTTTCTGCCCTACTGTAAGGGCACTATATCACTCGCTATATGTCAAGTTCCCATTTCAATGGAATGGTGTGGTTGGGTGCTGTTTTAAAAAAACTCTTAGCTCACCTCTGTAAGTGACCATATATTTCTGTAAATTACTCTAAATTTATTTTAAACATGTTAATGGGAGTGTCACTGAGTATGTTCTGGCAGAAATTAGGATTTGAAGTTATTCAGCTACGAATAATGTAATCATAAATACTTTTGAGGTATGAAATCAGCTGATAAATGTAGGCTGCACCATTACTGCCTTTCCATTGGCAGAAGTCTCCAGAGGTCTTAATTTGCCAACCATTCAGATCACAGATGACCAAAACGGGTGCATCATTCCATTTTGGTCTGCATGTGTGACTTCATGGCATTTCTCCATGACATGGGTTAGCAGTAGAAAATTTTACATTTGGTTGGTTGTTTTTTGACATGAAACATATACTAAATAGGTATAGTCACTGTTCTTTCTTATATTGAACTTAATTTTAAATTTTTACTCTTGCTTTGAATTATTCTGGGAAAGCAAAATATTATCTGTTCTTGCTTCCTTCTAACCACTATATGTTAATAAAATAAAAGTCATTTCATTCTGTCAAGGCACACACTTCATATATGGATAGATAATTAAAACAAATACACAGCCCACAAACCTCTGAATCATATAACTCCTTTCTCAGTTAGACATTTTCTTTTTTCTCACTGTGCACATTTCAGCTTAGTTTTATATTAAGATCATTCTATGGCACTTATCAACAAACTCTATTTATTATAGTGATAGTTTTTGATATAACTCTTTGTAAGAGAATAGCTCTTCACAAATTTTAAATTATGCTTCTTTCATGCTTGCTTCTAAAACTAGAAAAATTCCGTAAATTATGGTAATAATTTATCATTTGCATAAATGGGAATGTCTCTTCTTCAATAAAATCAATACAGAAAAAAAATTCCACGCATTTTCTCTTTGTTTTATGTACACAATTATGTTAAATACTACTGAGGTATACTTCATTAATGTGCACTGTCCCAGGGCATATTGATCTAGAACGGTATTGCTTAAAAAAATGTATGGATGTCTTGAATTTGCTCGATCTGTTCCTATTCACGTGTTCTGATTTTTTCACATTTTTTTCTTTCCCAGTGCCTACATTCATATACTTTTCTGCCAATGAAACTTCGAAGAGATATGAAGAGGAAGTAGAAACAGAAAGATTCCTTCAGCAATTAAGCTCACTATTACCTCTTCTTTGATAAATTGTAGTTCTCATCAAATATAAGCCACCTTGATGCATAGCAGTCCCTACCCACTGCTGCTGTGTCCTGATTTTTGATGTAAGTCTTCCTATAACTGTCATCTGTATCAGAAACCTTCTGTATTTTTTTTTAAATATGAAATTATGTTCTAGAAAATATTCTGCAGGTTTTTATTGGTTCCTGGTGCATCAACACTAAGAAAATTATCTGAAGTTATCTTGAACTTGGTGCTGTGCTGTACAAGTTACACTCACAGTATTTCACTCCAGTTCCCTGTTCATGCCTCCCAAACTGCCCCATGTCTTAATGTCTTGGTTTTGTCTCTTAAAAAAAAATCTATTCTCTTTCGAAAATGAAAGCCCTAAGATGTAGGCAAGAAATATATTAAGGTATCCAGACAAAGGATGAAAAACCCTTATGATAGTAGCTTGCACTGATTATCTGTATTTTGGTACTAGATGATTTCTGTCCTAGAGGTCAGACTCCCCCTCCAAAGAAACCCCAAACCCAAAACCGCCTCAAACTCCCCCCCAAAAGAACCCACAAGCAAACAGCCTCAACCCAAACTGAACAACAACTACTAAAAAACCCAACAAAAACCAACAAAACAACATGTTCTATTTATCAGTTACCAGAACATGTAGAATAGAACAGATGAAATTTCTGCTAAAACAGGGAGTTTAAACTCCAATATTTTCCTTAAAAATTAACTTTTCCCCAGATACACGAGCAATCCTGGCGTAGTGGTGGCCTTTCTTACCCCTTAATCTAAACTGCTAAGGCCTATTGTAGTTCTCTATTCCCAGCTAACAATGACCTACTTTAAGCTACGGATTTCTGTTAAGTAAAAACCCATTAAAAGGAAAAAAGTTCCCTCCAGGCCATCTGTTGTTTATTTTTCCTATTAGCAGCAAACTGTTCTCTTGGAGAACAAGGGTCAGTCAGCTCCACAAGAAATGGGAACATTTTGGCCTTTCATTTGCTGCTTTGTAAATAGTAGCAGGTATTACTTTTCCCTCACAATGTTTAAACAGGTAGAAGCGGGTAATGTGATAATGCAGTCTTTGCAACTATTTGTGTTTGAATTCACTATAATACATCAGCTGAATGTGGATTTATGACCTCCTACTCCATGACATTTCTTTTGGAAAAGGGTGCAATTTTCTGATTAAATTTTTTCTTTAATTACATGTTTAATCTTCTGACAAGATAATGGCGTGACACATCCTACCAGCATGTCTAATATTTATATTTTTTCTTTAGTTTAACTGCATTTTTTTAGCTATGAATATATTTTCTTGGATAAATTAAAAATACCACAATTAAGGTAAAAATGAGCAGTTCAGGTATTGTTTTACCTTCTAAAAACTCACAGCTATTATCCAGCTGTGGAGAAAAGGGTGAGGAACCTTACCTCATGCATTTTCTGTAGCATGAAGAAGAAGAAAAGAAACAGAAATATGCTGCATTTGTGATGATAATTATATACACTGCAGATATGAATGGATTTATTTTTTAACTAATTGAAATACAAATATGTACATATCCAACTATTTTTACAAAATCATCTTTCGCAGCCTCTAAAGTTAAGGAAGGACAAACCAGTAGGTGGTATTTGAAGATAAGGATAGTGAATCATATAGTTGCAGTGAGTAAAATGTTGAGCTTTTAATGAGACATATAAATAATTGGTAACACAGTCAATAAGATCTTTTCCCCCTCATTTAAATTTTCTAAAATTGGAACTGTGTGATGAGCAGTAAATTTTTCTTTTCATTTATTGTCATGATTAATAGTTAATTATCTCTATAATGTTCCTCAATCTATTTAGAAGCTAAATATGAGTCATAATTCTTGAGGCAAGGAAGAAATAGGGACCAAAAATGCCTTATATCTTTTGGTTGCCCTCCTCACAATCGTGTTCATCCACTTTAAATTAACTTTATTAAAAGAAAGCCCAAATTTCTTTAATTCACACTATGTAATCCAAGTTGAACAACATATAAAAGGAAAAAGATTTTTCAGAAATAAAACAGGGGACTGACAGTCATCAATTGTAACTCTATTCATTTCTATAAGCATTTTGTGGTGAGCATATGTATATAAAAACTTGGGGAGGTTTGGGGATTTTGGTGGTTAATTGGTTCTACCAGTCAGTCTGTGCTAGTACTGATTATAAAGAAGATTGTCTCCTCTAAGGAACAGACATTCTTTTGAAGGAATTATGGGACTGCTTTTAGTCAAGCTTTAGTGTTTTACTATCTTTTTTAGTGCCAATACTAGATGATATGCTATGTAAGTGAAGTATTCAAATAATCATTTCCATATACTGAATTACTGTCCCAGTAAGTATTTGCTTGTTCTGGTTATTTTTATCACATTTTGCTTTTGCAGGATAAGCTGGAACCATTAATGTGACAGTTTCAGATGATTATGCTACACCGATGCCAGCACAATTTATTTAAGCTACTTTTTTGCATCTGTTCCATAACACATGCTTCAAAATATTCATCATACTGAAATACGGAAAGCAGAAAGGTCATTGCTTTTGTTTTGATTTCCTCAGCTTCCCTGCCGAAATGTAAAGGCAAACCACATGGATTCTAGAGGATCATAAAACTATTTCATAAATTTTGATACAGGACTATAACCAGTGCTACAGTGAGAAGATTTGAAATAAAGGAGCCCTGTTTTGGGAAAGACACACATATAGGTCAGAGAAAAAACATTCTGTTTGAACATATGTTACAACGATTTATTTTAATATAACTTTATTGAATATAAACATTGTGAAAAGGTAGCCTGATAGTGTACAAAAATACCAGTCACCTCTCTATATGTTTTCCTTCACCTTCCTCAGGTCTGACAAGCATCTTAGCCTGACATTGATGCACCACTTACAAGGCAAGGAGGAAAGGCTCTCTTCTGGCGGAAACTCCTGCCCAGAGCCCACACTGAATGGAATCCTTCCCCTGTTGGAATCAGAAGATATGTTTGCAATGTTTTCCCTGGAGCCAGGCTTAAACACAGTGCAATGGATTTAAGTTTACAGTCTATTTATAAAATAACATGGTAATTTTTTTGTTATTATTCTGAAATAATAATGTGCTTTCTTTATTCATACTATGATACTGTTTGCTTGGAACCACTGCATTTTAAGCACAGCTTTTCACTGAGTTTCCCTTATGGCACTCATGTCATCTTTTTTTCTTTTTCAGGGGAGTTAATATGTAAATTAATGACAATCATTGATGTAAGGAAAAAATGTGGTATTATGAAGGGAAGATAATCAATATAAGTAAGCAGAAGAAAAATATTTATGATTTTTCTTTAGTCATAATATTGTAAACAACAAGAAATAATAATGAACTTTCTGTTTACCAAAATAATATGTAAATGGACCAGATCACTCTAGGGTGTTTTAGAGACAAACTGAAGAACATCACAGCTCATCTGTGACAGCACTTCAAATTATTCTCCATAAAAAGAATTAGGACTTTTAAAACTCTGTTATAATTATGAGAAGCCTCTTTCTCTTTTTTATCAGAGAAAGTGGAAAAAAAAGATAAAATATTTTAAAATTTAGGATTATATCTCTCACAGCCATACAACAAAGCCTACGATTTTTCAATGGAAACTGTCTCTAAGACCAAAGATAGAAACTGGAATATTCAAGCAGACACTAGAAAACTGAAGACTGATTTATTTACATTACTGATGGTTTGCCCCTTCCCTTCTGTTCCCTTCCTGTCTATCCTAGAGGTATGTCTAGCATGCACTTTTTTTCATAACTTGAAGATCCACAAAAGAATTTGACTTTTGATTAAAACAGGAGATATTCTGTAATATCTCAGTAGGCCTTTCGGGAAGACAGAATATTTTTCAATTTTTTTGAAAGAGATGGTATAAAAATATGGATTTTTTTATTACCTATGGTGTAAAAGACAAGAGAGTTGCATGACTAGAAGATCTTATTCACAGGATGAAAATGATAATATTAATGATGTATCATTTTGGCAATTCATGACTTAAGTTGCAACTTTTGGTTTTTTTACTTTAGCTAAATGAAACACAAAAATAAACAGTTTATGATTTCAGAATTAAGTAAAATTTTAAGTCAGAGATATAAGTGTTAGACACAAAAGTACAGAGAGAAAAATAGAAGAGAGAAGGGTTTAGAAAATCCTGCTATCATTGTCCTTTCAATATCATTAAACAGAGATTCAAAACCAACAAATGGCTGTAGTTGCAGTGCCTTTATGATTGCATTAGTATTCTATATTCAGATTCAGCATAAAGGTCAAATGCAATTCAATCAGTTGTATTCACATCTTTCATAGCAGGTAGTACATGAATGAATGTGTGTGACCTATTTTTTTTTTTTTTTACTCCAAACACTGAAAAAAACGATCTGAGATGTAATGTTGGTTAATGTACAGCACTGTTCAAATGGGGTAGGTGAGAAATTTTATTTTGAACTTTTCATCATTGGACTTGATCACATTTATTAAATGTATCAGATAAAACATTCCAGATACAAATCAAAATTTGTATTTACTGTTACATTACTTCTAAAAATTACTTCAGACATCCTTCTCCCATAAGTACTCTCAGAACAGCTAGCTACTTCTTCAAATTTATGTAATTCCCCCTTGGAGAGTAGAAACCATGTTCCAGTCTTTACACAGGATGGTGTTTGTACAGATTTTCAAAGGGATGCAGTTTCCTTCTGAGTGAAATGCACAATTTCTGATACTGCTAGCTCCTGTTGTCAAAGCTAGCTTTAAGCAAAGCCATATATGTAGGTGGCCATATCACAAGTTTTCAGTTCAAATGGTACTTTTTTCCTGGGAAATGTTAAATAATACCTAGATTGGTTCACTGGATGCTTCTCATTTCCTGAGTATCTGGTATTTTGCTTAAGGGAATGTTTTCTTCCCTAGTCATTCTTTGGCTTCTTTAATGCTCTACCCAGTTTTAAACATTTTAAATTATAATTTTAAACATTTTTCTATCTTACAACACTCTGGAAATTGCGTCAATGACATTATGTCTCTTTTTTTATCCTTCCTTTTCATAATATAATCCACCTGTCATAAAAAATGTCAAAACACTCCTGAAAACAAACATTAGAGTGATTCTCATGGAATGAGGAAGCTTTGTACTGACTTCAACTTATGAAAGACAGTAAGACGGAATGAGAAGGACCATCACAAAAAGAAGAGGGAAGCTGGTGATGCTGGGTAGACACTAGGGCTATTGAACAGCAGGGTTTTCTCTTTTTGGATGTCAGGTCTCTCCTAGGAAATCTTTTGTATCAGCTGAAGTGGCAAGAATTCAGTCATAAAGAACAACATGATATCAGAATTCAATCCATCAATTCAGAGAAAGCCTCAGTAGGGTTGTATTACCTTTAGTTCTATACTGTTTGTTTTTTTGGTTTTTTTTAAATTTAGAGATGATATTATTACAGATTTTCATAATATGAGGTGGAGTGAGATTTCTCAGTTCTGATAATATTAATGCCTGTTTATGTGGGAGGATAAACTTTTGTCCGAACAGACCCCCAGTGGGACAGAAGAATAAAAGCCTGGTAATAAAAAAAAGGAAAAATTCATTTCCAAACTCTGACCAGGAGGTGACAGGATCATTGAAAAAAGTGTGGAAGTTATCCAGCCACTAAGTCCTTCTCTCATGTTCAGTTGCTGTGATGCCTCGACCTTGGTTCTCAATAGCCACTGTCCTGGCGCAGGAAGAACAAGTCTGCCCCGCAGGACTGCTTGTGCCAGTGCCCCAAATCCAGCCAACAGATATTCTGAGAGGTTTGTCTTGACCCAGTAACAGCTGATCACATAGCAGTACTGAGTACCCATCAGCAATTAGAGAATATTAATTGGAAAAAATGAAGCACACCTTCCTGTCTATTGCACTGCTAGAAATGTGGGCCATGAGACAGTTCCACCACAAAAATACATTGTAAATGTGAATAAACAAGATCTATTTCAAAATACACTCCTTATGAAAAGTAAAATCCTAATGCATTTACATCCTGTGAGTCTCTCTATGTGTAAGTAACTTAATTTTTTTACCATATTTCAGAATTAAAAACCAAAAACCTAGATCACCTAATAACTGCAAGTATATATTTATTTCAGTCAGTTATTTGCCACTAGAGACTTGAAAAATAGTTCTGGAAATAGAAAATAGTTTTCACAAGAAGAAAACTTCCCTTTTACAAAATGTTGTGCTACGCAATTATAGGTGATGGTTGTAAAATATATGTCATTGAACTAATCCTAAGTAAAATATACACCCTGGAATTTCACCTTTTTCACTACATAAAAAATGTAAAAAACCCTGAAACATATTGATTTGCTGACTGAATACTTTATTTCACTAGTTGTCTAAAGCAAAGTGATTACAAAAACCTTCTTTGCGCAGTATAAAACACAAATGATCATAATGATCAATGTCACCCAAATTAAGTCACAAGTCTATGATCCCTTCAATATTGTTTTGTTAAATCTATACTTTGGATCTTGTAATAATCTGTTCCTTTCCAACAAATACTTAGAGAAATTTGAACTTTATATTTGAAATAACAGATATGCACTGAAGGTTCATTATCAGTGAAGCAGTTTCTAAATTTAGTTCAGGTGCCATTGTTTCCTCAGTGATGGCATTGATTCCCTTGCAGAGGGAGTCACGCTGTTCCTGGAGATACCACTCACATTACAGTGATGCATCTAGCTGCTATACCCTGAGGGTGGATATTTTTATCTACAAGGCATTTGTTGATTTGTCCAGGAGTAAAGAATCTTTGGTTTGTGAATTCAGCCCTACAGAACTGATTGCCACCTCTGCGCTGATACTATTGATTCCCCCGAACAGTTTACTGATGCAGTTCACCTGATGACCAGTGATTGCTCCTGTGAATGAGAGCAAAAATCCTATTCCAAGCGATAGTACCTTTCACCCATGATGAGTTTTAATGCTTACATGAATGTAGGGCAACCCAAACATATTTTTCCAAGCATAGGCACCAGCCCAGGTGCCAGGTGCCAACTTGTGTTTGGCACAAGTTTGTTCTAGCAAAGCAACATAACATCTAATGCTGAGATGATCAGCCTCTGACTTGTGATTAGTTTCGGCTTCACTTCGTGCTATAGTGCAGTGATTATCCCACAAAATCCTGTGTTCAGTAAAGATAAGTAATTGTTGGATAACTTTAATTACAAACAGCAGTGTCAGCATCAGATTTCTGGAAAAGTTTTGAAAGTCTTAGTGAATGAAACAAAGTGGAAGAGCATCCCTACACACAAATATATGTCCCACTGGCAGAGTTCTCCTCCTGCTGCAGATGGTTCCCCCAGCACCTGCTGGAAGTAGAGGGGCTCTCAGCTTCAGCCTCTGCATTTTTGGGCATATGTGAGAATCGGCAAAGAGGGCAGATGCTTTTTGCTAAAACCAATTGTGCTTCAAGTGTAAAGAACTATAAGGCTTGATACTGCAATCATTTTTGTATTAACAGACAATACAAAATGATTGGACAGATACAGACTGCAGTTAAATAAAGGTCTCAGTTTTATATCTATAGTGACATTGCAGCTTGGAGGATATGTATTTTAGCTTATCGAGTTCAATATTTAAGTGATGAAATAAATTAAACTTGTAAATCATTTCTAGTTAAATGAGTGTAAGGAATATTTAATATTTCTTTTGTCAATATTAATAATTAACTAGCTTAAAAATAGAACTGTAGATCTGATTTATCTGTGATAATTTGTTAAATGGAAAATAGTTCATAAAAAGAAAAATGTCTTCAAAAAACCCTAACAACTGAGTTCCTAATAATGAAATATCCAGGGTAACTTCAAAACCCTTCTTTGAAGTTGCTAGGAAGACATAGGAACTTAATTTTTTTTTACCTAAAATTATTAAAATAATATTAATATAACTCCGAAATATTTCTTGTATGGTCAAATACATTTACATCTATTTATATGAATGTATATGTGCGTACATGCATAAGAAAGAATACACACAAGACTCTAAAATTCATCTTTGTAAATGCCAATGGAATTGCTTGCTCTGACTAGAAGGAACTAACTAAACCAGCATGTGAAAAAAAACCCCGTGACATTATATTTGCATATTAAAAATATAATTTATTTCTATGCAACTGAAGGTCAGACAGAACAATTAAAATTACACCTTAATGCTAAGATAATTAGTGGGATCATAATGCCAACCATTCAGACCAGAGTCTTGTGAAAGTCTTGTGAACTGAAAAGATCTGATCTAATTTCTTTCAACTCAGAAATAGGCAGAAATTTTAAATCTGTTTTGGGATTATTTACATGTGCTATAAAATTATAGATTAATTGCCTAAGGCATTTCTGATATGATAAACTTTAAGTATTGTATACCTCTAATGAATTAATGAATGGGAAATTAAAAAACAGATAATTCATTCAAAGTCTTTTCATCAGCACCAAGTTGTTTTGGGACAAGAAATAATCACAGTTCTTCTGTACATTTTGCAAGCAAGGAGAACTAGACTTTCAGACCTTCTTGTGCTGTCTAGATGTCAAAAGCCAAAGCTTTCAGCAAATTTCAATTTCCAAAGGTTAATTTAATTCATTAGAAGGAATCTACAGGAATAAGCATGCCAGTTTACTTGCTCTTCTAATCTTTCATGGCATAGCAACACATCAAGAAAAGGCAAAGGAAGATGGGAAATGCGGTTGAAGAGCACACAGACATTGCAATCCTATCTTCTTGGGAATACAAAGAAATTGTGCATATTTAAACTGACCTTTAGAGTCTTTGAAATTCAGTGACCTCTTAAGAACCACAAGGTTGGAACTGACATGGTTTTTCTCCTTTGAATCTTGTCCATTAATGTTTACGTATGTAAAAAAGAAACTGTGATTAATTTCCAAGTATTTAAGGCCAAATGAGGTCAGTTTTTCTAGTCCTCCGAACCATGAAATCAGAGTGCATTGTCCTCCTTAAGGCTGTAGGGTAGGCAAAACCATCTCAATCTTCAGGATGTTAAACTCTGTGGCTACAGAAGGAAAAGAACAAAATCTAAGTCCTGCCAGTGGTCTTAGCTCATAGGAATCTTAAAAAATTAATTTTCGAAGCAAACTCAAGTGGTCTTATTTTGTCAATTTTCACCATAATCTCCAAAGTGAAAAAAAATTACACAGACTCCCTACCAGTGTAACGAAGGAAAATATCTTTTGAACATTTCATGAAATATTTTGATATTGCTATAAGAAAAGTACCTAAGAAAGATTTAAGTGATTATATATATTTTTATCAAAGCTTTTTCTGCTAGATATAATATTCTCTGTCTAAGTGCAAAAAAGTTGAGGAAAGAGAGGAGAATAGAAAATAAGAAAGAAAACATTCAACCACCTTGTTCCATAGGTAAAAACAACAAAAAACATTCTTGCAAACTTTAGGAAAGATAGTGTCCAAACACACCACATTCAAGAGAAGCTAGTGCAGTACTTTCTCCATACTGAGAGCAATGTAAGCAATTCCCCCCTCTACCTGTCTGCCCAAAATAAAATTGTGGATGGGCTTTCTCTGGGTGGGACCTTGAATTTACAGAACACATAATTCTATGTCATTCAGCAATAACAGTAATATTGGTCATCTTTTTTTCCTGAATCTCGGAAACCACATATTTGCAAAGTATCCTGTGAAGTATACACTACGTGTTATCATGGTGAGAAGGTGTGTATACCACATCAGTCCAAGTTTTTAAACTGCTTTTGCTGATAGATTATTTCTAGACTTCATTAGACTGAGTATAACAACCAAATACTGGATTTTACATTTTCTTTGTAAATTTGGAAATAATTACCTTATTGGATAGCTTTATGTATCCATGCGGTAAGTTATAGTGGTTTTCAAACTTTTCAAACTTTTCCAACTCCAATTTGACAAGCCAAATTACTTGAAATGTATAAGTGCTTTTTTTTTCCTTCCTTTAATTCTTTGTGTGATACCTTTGCGGTCTTTCCAGCACACAGATATCTTTTGTGAAATGTGATCCTGAAACCTGGAGTATTTTCAATGCAATGCTCACAGCACTAGCGGTAGAGGCAGGATAGCTTTCCTATTTCAAATGGATATTCTCCATTTTATTTTACCAAGAAGTGCATCAAGCAGACATTTTTTACTGGAACACTGCATACATAGGACATGTAGAGATGATTATTCAGGATGATCTCCTAACTCTTTCTGAATCACTGCTCCACCATCTGGTTCATGCTCCAGATATATGTCCTTGTGTGTGGCTTTAGTAATTTTGGATTAATAATTATTATGATTTGCTGAATATTTTGAGTATTTTTTAAATTCTAAAAAAGAAATATTGAATGCATTCTGCAGTTTATTCTACTGGACAGTGCATTATTAAATGTACCCAATGTGCAAAACATTTAAACTTTATAATTTGTAAACATTCCCCTTTTTAACAAGTTACTGTATTTTTTTTTTTTTAATATGATCTGCATCAGATAGCAACAAGCCAGTGTAGTGGTATTAATAAATTCATTGTTTTCCAAGAAATTTGACTGTGAGTATCGGAGATAATTCCATTGATGTTAATACAGTTAAATAGATTAAATAAAACTAAAGGAAAATAATATTATGCTATGGCTCACTTGTATGATCTTTCACTTGCTGTCATGGGTTAGTCAAAACTTGACAGACAGCCCTCTTAGCCAATGCGCTTCTCGAAATTTTACATATTTAACCCCCATGGAAGGCGGGAGTTTCAGGAGATGCAGTTTCCCAGCTCAGGTGGGTGCAGGGCCAGGAGAGAAAGGGAGAGGGGTAGGCCCCGTTCCTGGAGCCTGTGGGCCCGGGGATGGGGCACCCCTGCCTCCTGCCTCCTCCCCTCCTTTTCCCGGTGAGGAGGGGGGCAAAGTTCGGGGGGCCCCTGGGCTTCCGTTCCGGCTCGGTGCGGGGACGGCAGAGACGGAGGGGTGGCCCCCCTTCCCCGGCCTGCGCGGCTCCTGCCTTCTGCCCCCTGGGGATTTTTGCTGCAGCACAGACTCAGATTTATAAGAGGGGAGCTGTTCCCCTGAGCTGTGGGGGTGGCTGCTGGCTCAAGGGCTGAGGTCGTCCGAGACAGAGCCTTCGAACAGCCAGTAAACTTTGCGGCGAACAGAGGAAAAACACCCTCTCTCCACACGGTGCAGCGCGGCAGCAGAGGCAGAGGAAACACCCTGAACATGGCAGCTTCAGAGCCAGGGAGAAGGAGAAGGCGGAGTCACGTGAGACGGAGCTGCTGCGGCAGCGCTGTGGGTGTGTGACTCGGCGGGAAGCTTAAACATTTCCCTGCCTTGCTGTGGATGAACTATTAATATTACAAACTGTTACGTCTCTTTAGTTCATGTTAAATGGGGGGAATGGGCATTTTTATCAAATGGCTTGTAAAAAGGGTGAAGAGTGCTGAATGCCAGGACATATATGAAAGCAGGGAAAGGCTTTCAAGACCTGGTGGCAGAGGAAAGCCTACGTTCAAGCCGAAAGGGAAAATGTTTCATCCTTAAAAAACCCATGTAAAAGCCTGTTGTATTAGCAGTCGCAAGGGCTGTGAGGGCTCATGACAAGAGATGTATTACACTGTAGCAGAGAATGTTTAATTGTAAGCTAATCTGCAAAAGGTGGCAGTTTGGAAAACCACGCAAGAAAGGGGAAACCCCTTTTTCCCCCTTTCCTAGGACTGTGACCCTGATTTTGGGAAAGGGGAAAAGTGGTGGGTAAGCTCTGAAAATTTGTTCTGTTGTTCTTAACATCTGGGCGTTAATTAAACTTTTTTTCCCTTCTTTCAAGTTGTGTGCCTGCTTTGCTTTTCCTCCTAACAGCTTATCTCACTGCAAGGACATCGGGGGGAGGGCTAATGCCCGCAGTTAACCCTTAAACCATTACACAGAGTTAGTGTTTTTGGCTGGTTACCCAATTCAACCCGCTACACTTGCATTTTCAATACTCGGATTTACAGGTTTCCCTTAATGTCCCCAAGACTCAGGAGTGTCCATCAATGGAAGTTGGAAGTTGGATTTGATATAGGCATGCATTTTCCTTCATGTAATCACTGGGCAGCAGAGTAGCCCTGGAGGTCTTGAAAGGAGTATCAATCACTTACTTTAAACATGCCGGCTATTTTCAGTAAATTGAAGGAAAAGCAGAAGTTAATGTCCTCTTAGTCTTTCTTCTCTTGACATTTCACTTCTTTGGAGGAAATGTGTAAATAAAGAATGTTAACAGTGTCTCTGCTGCTGTCCTTGAGTAATCTTTATCCTCATACACTTCTTCATCACGTTGGATTATAAAATAAGTCACATGGAGACTCTGGCATTTTTAATGCATGGACAAATAGGTAAATGTTAAGATTACAAGAATTTTAGCTGTGCTAAGTTATTTTCAAGGTACTTCTGGATTTCAGGGCCATGCTTATAATAAGCTTAGTAGTGAATATCTCTGAAATTAAAAACAGAACAGAAAGAAACATGCTCCTGAAAATATTAAAAATTTATATTTCAACTGATATTCAGGAAAAGTTAAATGGCAGTCTATCACCTCTGTAACTTGGGATGAATTTTCTTACCAAGAGCCAGTGATATGCAATAAGTCAAATCTAAAGCAAATAGCAGTACTAACCCTGAGGAGTTGAGAAGTGCTCATGTTATTACTCCGAAAACCAAATTAATAAGTAGGACAGTAGGGAATATTGTCTTTTGAGTGTAGAGAGTAATTGCTGCTCTTAGTATGGAAAACAGTTTTGAATTACAAGTAGATAATTTTTTGCCTCTTATCAGATCCTAATATTTGTTCCTTTTGCTTTTTATATATTATTATGATCAATCTTCTCTGCTGAAAATATATCTTCTGAAGCCTCATCCTTAGAATTTTTCAGACCAGTAGACTCATACACTTCCACAAAACAAATGTGAAACAAATAATCAAAAATTCTGAGTTCTGTCTCATCAGACTCTCTTTTCAAACCTATGTATTTGACATTTATGTATATAGTGAATATATAATCATCTTTATGATTAAGGTTGTCTGTAGTGACTTCATGCCACTCAGTAAAAAAAACCACCCAATACACCTTATATGGGCATGGATTTCAAATAATACAGAATGAAGAAATAAACACAGAAATATGAAAATTCAAAACACTGGTTTCTTTAATTTACACAGGCTGTAGTAAATTTGTGCATGTTATACAAATTATATGTAGGGATAGGAAGTAGTGACTCCATGGAATTTTATAAACACTTTCATATATTTACTTCAGGCTTTTCCAAAGCTCCCCAAAAGCTTCCTTCTCTCTGCTTCAACTGTTTCTTTGATACATCCTAGCACATCAGATGCTTCAGTGGAAAGCTTTATCACATACTATTTTCCCATTTAGTTTTCTGTTGTCCAACAATAAAGAAATGCAGCAAGTGGTGCAATGAAGTGAATTCTTTATTCCTCTTTTTCCTTTCCCTTTGTACAGAGGTATGAGCAAAGTACCATTAATACTTTTTTTTTCCAGTTATGTAACTTCGGTATATAGCACTGGTATAACTTCATTGTATAACACTGGCAAGTTTTTACTAATCTGCACAACTGAAATTACTTGTCACACTTCAGTACATTTCCTTTGATCATAATGATTTGCTGTTATAAAGTATCACAGAGATAGAAGGTAATATGTTTCGTAAGAAAAAAACCTGTACTTTTTGTTATGACAAATAAACTATTTTGGACCATGCTCTATGATTTTATATGGATTTTATATCAGGGAAAAAATTCAATGCATATTAAACTTTTCTTTGTTTGTTTCTCCTGTCTTTCTTATTCTCTTCCTACTTGCAGTACAGTGTATTCATTAAAATAGCAAACATATGTTCACAGAGCTGTGACTGAAACTTTGCTAAACCATTCAGTGAGTTTTATCTGAGTAACTCTTCCAGCACCTTGTGAAACCTCTCTAAACCTTGCTAAAGATCTAGCTAAAAACTTCTGCATGTTACTAGTGTGATGAAGTTGCAGAGATAGTTATATGGTTGCACTTAGGTATATGCTTTCAGGCTTTGCTCAAAGGTACATTTTAATTGTTATAGCTCTATTTCTGTATCCTCATCTGTTTTTGTATGTTAAGTAGTCATTCTTTTGGACCCATCTTTTAAATGAAATCATGTGTCTTCAATCATAGTAGCTGGTTAATTATCTATCTATAGCTTATGATTTAAGTATTTTGACAGCTAAAAGTAATTATGTGCATTTCACAAATTTATCACTACATTTCATAAATTTATCACTGTTTTTCAACAGCGTAAGTGCATTTCAAATAGCTTTCTTAGGAAGTGGTAAATTTCAAGTCCTTGACAAAATAAAGGGAATGTTCTATCATTCCTGCTCGTTCTGAGGTGATAAATTCATTGATTTGACTTAATACACATGTAAACCCAAGAGTATTTGCATATAAAATGCCACAGGGCCTATAGGACCTAATACAAATGGTTGAGTGTTACTATCATCTGGTAGCACAGGGCTTCCACATAACCAGCTATGTGTTGCACAAGGGAGAAGGCTGGAATTTGACCATGGTTAAGCACTGAAATAAAAGGTTTTTGGATTTTGTCCATGCACTCAGCACTGCTGCCCAGTTGTTGATTCTGCACATCCTGGGATAACCAAGAGCAGCGTGTCGCTGACACTGTGGATGGCTTCCATTTAAATCCCTTCATTTGGATTTTATTAGAATGGTACTAAAATGGAAGAGCAGTTTAGTTTTAGGAGCATTAGTGCCTGGATTTTTAGCCACAGAACTGATATTAACTCTAATGGGAATGGTAAATCCCTTGCATTTTGTTACAAATATCCTTTAGTGATTTCCCATGACTGCTACTCATGTTTAATATCCATTCACTCTGTTTATTTTCAGATTAGTGTGGTTTGGGGTCTGACATTGATATAGAGACAGTGAGCACACTCTGCAAACAGAGACCATGCTCTGTTTCATCAGAGCTCTGTGGTGAATGCCAGCCCTGCTCCCAGAGCTGGCCGAGTTGAGTCATGTACGGTGCTGTTCAGCACCTCCTGTATCTGATGACACACGAGGGACAGACTTTGACAGGTTTTGGAGGTGCAGATCACTTGGCTGGTACCATAATGAAGTCGTGGGGTCATGGAGGGGAAGGGAAAGATTGGACTGAAAATGTGAGTGAGGGATACTATACCCCTACTAGTGCTATGCTGATAGGAGCAGTGTCTACAGAAATGTTTCTGCTGATTATATTCAGCAGACATCTGGATTCTGTTTTTAGCACAAAGATGCATTTCTTGTGTGACCTTGAAAAAGACATCTCACAGGATTGTTGCCATGTTTAAGCTGACTGTAAACTGTCCATTCATTTCAATGAGTTACACTGTGAATGAGTGCTGCAGCCTGCCTTGATAAGCTCATGGGCTGTACAGACATAATTCCAGTGGGCAAGACAGACTTAGTAGAGCACTAATGTAGCATTATAAATGTTGACAAATATAATAACTTTAGCTGGTGAACAGCAGCTCAGAGTGACTGTAATATTTTTTTCACTTCATAATAGCTGACATTTCTCCAATACTGTTTCCTCAATAGCCCCTCTATGAATCCATTGTTACTACATTAAAATAATTGTCCGTAACTGAAGGCTTTAGGCACATGGAATAATGAAATCTGTATGTAAAATGCAGACTAATTAAATAACATTTTGTAAGTGTAAGCTTTGCTGAGTGGCATTTCCATAGTGGATATCTTCATGTTGTTGCAATCACAAATGATTATCTCTACAGCACCAGGGAGAGACACATCTTGCTGAGAAAGCACACAGATTTTCATGGCAAAAAAAACCCCAAACCCACAACTTGCCAGAATGAACAAAATTCTTGTTAGAGAGCAGGGAGGGGAACACCAAAGTGTATAGAAATTTGAAAGGGATGGATAAGGCTAAAATAAATGATTGAGCTTGGTGATATCAGTGAAATCACTAGATATGCCTTTACTATAATGATGTAGAAGAGGAGTTGCTGCCTCACAGCATCCCCACTGAGGGCCCTGGTGGTGCGTTCCAGAAGTCACTCTTCCTGGTTTCCTTGTAGCCCATGCCAATTCAGGGAGCAAACAAAACAAGGTGCTCCTTGGTGTGTTAGGGCAGGTAGAAGTAGACAAGTTGTAATGTTGAATAGTGTCCCTTAGAACAGTAAAAAGAATATATTTTGCTTACTTTTCTTTGGAAAGAAGTCAAAAGAGCAAATACAGTATTCTGTATCAGATTTCCTTACTGAAAGCAGCCCTGTAGTCTGCTTGTCTGCTTTTCTGAATTAAGATCATTGCATCCTTTCTCTTTTTTTTTGCTTTGAAAAATTCATTCATACTGTGAAACCTGCTAGAGAAAGCAGGCTTTCATACACTCAGAGTTGCTCAGACAGTCTGTGTTTTCTACAGATGCAACAGTGTTAGCTCAAGAATAAAACAGTGCAATCTCCAAATCTGAGCAAGGTATTTATAGAAGTACATGCATGCACAGCCATGAATTAAAATTTTGAACCCCTGAAAAAAACCATGAGATAATTTGGGTCTCAAACTTAATCCAGAGTAGGGGATTTGATCCCATTCCTGTTTCCAAAACATACTTTCTGACATTTTTGACAGTGGCAGTATGCCTAGTTTCTTTTGATTCCCTGAAACCTTCTGCTTTTCTCAAAGAGTACCATCCAAAAAAAACTGCAAACAAACCAGCTACAAAATCACCTCTATGAACAACTTTCTCAGACATGAAGTATTTCTTCTAGGCTGATATTTAGTGATAATTAATCAGCTTTTTCTTCTATTTGTCTGTTCCCACAAATAACCACATAACATTTTCTTATAAAAAATAGAAACAGCCTAAAATTAAGTAGCAAACTTAAAAAAAGAATGGGATTATCCTACCCATTAGACAGAACATCTGCGCACAGTTTCTTTGGAAGGTCAAATGCTGAGTTAAATACTGTGAAGGACTGTTTCTGTCATGCTAGCTAGACACATGCACATCTAAAAAAGTGGGAATAATCAAATTTCATACTTTAACAAGCAGATTGCATGTGAAGGTTAGGAAATAATTTTATAGGGGAAATATTTCAATTTGCTATAGTGGGTTCTAAATAAAATCAGGACAGGCAAACCATATGAAATTGGGTTTATTCCCTCAGTAAACCTGTTTTCAGATTCATAAGTTCACAGTCAATAGCAGGGTCAGTCTTAATATTTGTTTGAAATCACCACCTACATGTTATTACTTCTACTTTCACCGAAGGAAAATACTTTAATTTAAAGACTACGTTTTTCTTTCAGTCTCTCAGCAGTCCTCTGCTTGGACATCAAGTTGGACTGTTCAAGGGGTATGGATGTATGGGCAAAGAAGGTGTTCTCTGATGTGTTTACAGAAATTTACCGAGATGGTGAATTAAAGGCATTGATACATGCTGAACTACTGTGAGGAGACAGCAGTTTATGCCAGTGTCAGCTACCAATTGGGAGGGGCAGCAGCATCACAGGGAGGCGATCCCAGTGCCCTGCAGGGACCAGGGAACGCCTCCAGGCTGGGTGGAGCACACACAGGAGGCTACGCCGGGTGCTGTTGTGAAGGGAAGAACAGACTGTCCACTGCAAGGGGATTCTGCTTCGCAGAACTGCAGCTACAAAATACAGCTGCCTTCACTGGTTGGAAGAGCAGCCTAAATAATGACAAAGTCTTCTGGGATTTTTTGTTGGTGGTGGTGACAGAGGTATTTTTTGTTGGGCTTTGGGATTTGTTTGTTTGAGGGTTTTTTTTATTTTTTTTCAATCTCATTGGTAACTGTGGGTATTTACTAGGACTTTTAGGAAAAAAGAGTAATAGATATTTTGGGTTTTTTTGTTGTTTTTTTTTTTTTTAACTGACGTTTGTATCTTAAAAATTACCTACTAAAAATGAATAAAAAGCATGAAATCTGGAAGAAAACCCTTCTCTTATTAATTCCCACTCACAGTGATTTCCAACCCATCTTGTGTTTTTGTTATCATAGAGTAATAGGAAGCCTAGTTTACTGAATCTTTAAAAAGAAGACAGGTTTAGATGCATGAAATGTTTTCTGATTGTTATGGTTATACTCACTGCATTTAAGAGACACCTGTGCAATATTCAGTCAGAAAGGGTGGCTCCACCAGGCTGTCCATCTATATCCTCAAATAATTTCATCAAGAAACATGAAGTATGTGATGTGTGAATCTCTGTGCCTCAAGAGAGAAAAAGGGCAATGAAATATTTTAAGGCTTTTGTAAAAGCATATTTCCCAGGAATCTTTGTGGAGCTACTTATATAGAAAGTCTAGAGACCTAAACATTGAAAATCAAAACCTACCAGATGTTCTCCATACAGGTGAATATCAGTTTCTTGTTTGCAGTCTATCAGTGTGAGGTCCCACTGTTGACATTATGAACCTTAAAATGACAGCTTCATCTTCAAGAAATTGAAGACAAAATATGATGTGCTAGGATACAAGAATTTGCTCTGAGACCTGTGTACAGTTTAATAAATTAAATACTGGTAATATATTATTATTTAAAATAAATTCTAACCACATAATTTGTACTGTTTATTAATATATAGTTTATGGAAATATGTATCAAGTTATTATTATGTTTGACCGTATATATACATACATCTGTGTAATTCCACATCTAGAAAAAGTAAGTGGTTTATGTAATTAGCATTTGCTACTGCTGCAGTTGAAGCCAGTGATTTGCTTACTTGTCTACCTATAATTCCTCCATCTATTGCTCATCTGACAGCATATTTCAGCTAATTTCAGTTTTATCTGCTCAACTTTGGCTGCTTGTTCCAATGTATTATATTTTCAATGACAGTTAAATGACTCTTTTCTCAAGATGCAGTGTAATATGCAGGATGATGATTTGGCAGTTAAATTGTACACTGCGATATGTAGCGGTCCTGATGAAAGTTTTAGTATGATTTGTGCTATGGAGTAAAATCTACCCTAATTACATATCCAAAAGCCATGGAAAATACAATGTGAATGTTTATATGTAGGGGTGGCGGGGGCGGGGGGTGGAGGGGGTTCAGCTTTATTTTTTTCCCCAAAGGAATAAATATCTTCTTTTTGTTTATTTATTTATTTACTTATTTATCTCCTGTACAGTTGAATTTTGCTCCATGAGAAATAGGAGACAGGAGTGCATATGTGGCTCTTAAAAAGTTATTACTTTATATGTTCATTAAAGCATAAAATTAAATTTAGAAAGAATAGCTTATCAAGGGCTGTGCTGCTCAGTTTAAGTACGGCGCCCCTAAATCTTCCCCAAACTCTCTTTAAAGGTTTGCATTTCATTTCAGCTTTTCCCAGGCTGCTACTTGAATTCATTTTCTACACAGATCAGCTTCTACAAAAACTACCCTGCTTCTAAATCAAATAACAGATATTTTATATTTAAAAGCTGCAGAACTGCATTATTTCTTAAGTGGATCAGAATCGCTCTTAATCCAATAAGCAGTCCTTAAAGACCAGTAGGCAGCTTGTGATCCATTATTGCTGTTTAAAGGCTTATTTAGATGGTGGTTATTGCCTCCATTTTTAGATGTCATCAAGACAATAGCAGCTATCAAAATTTTAGAATGATAATTTGTTATGAAATTTATATTTCCATATTCAGGTTACAAAACACTTCCAGGGCCTCAGCCAATATTACCTTTCTTTCTAACTTCCTGGTTGCCCTCTTAACCTCATTGTTTATTGTGATTTTTCTCTGTAGTTCAAATGTAGGTGCTAATTTTCTTTAATGTTCATTATAATTAAAAACATGATTTTACTTATACAAATTATTTCTACTAAGAAAAGAATGGCTCTTTTAAAAATATGGTTCAAAATGGAATAAAAATAGAAACCTGCAAAACATCACCATAAATCTGGCTTTCAATATAGATATTTGCATATAAAAAGTAAGGGTTTTTTAAAGATATATCTCAAGTTTTCTTATCACGTTTAAGAATTAATATAATTTCAAGGAATTACAAGTATAAATTAAAGGATGTCCTGTCTGACAGTAATGTCCAGAAGTTATTTTCCTTTTAAGGCCAGCAGTAAAAAAACAATCAGCTTAAACACCTGGACAATTTTTTTTTTTAATGTAAAATTTACTAATAACTAATGATTTTCAAAATATACACCAGACAGCTCAGAATCATCCCTCCAAACAGTGAACCTTTTTTACCAGCCTGCCAAACATCCAACAGTATTGTAGTATACCATCTATTTGCAATTTTTCTTTTTCAGTTTAAATGAAAATTTCAGTTTAAATTGCTAACCTTTCTGTGATTCTCTTGGACTGAAACCAATACATGTAAAAATTAAAAAGACTAGTCCTCCTCTACCCACCAATACACTATCATATTTCTAAGATTGCAAAAGGCATTCTGAGAAAAGAAGTCCATAAGCACAGCAATACAACTATCAGTAATGTCTAATAGAGTTACAGGTTTTTTCTTATGATTACTCATGACAGATTGAAATATGTATATATATAAATATATATATATGTATGTATGTGTGTATATATATATATATATAGGCCAAACAAACAGCTGGCATAGGTTTGAAGTAAAAATGTGAATGGAAGATGACAATATTTACACTTTACCACTGACAAAAATGGGATTGCAAATCAATTTTCAGTATATTGACTCAGTGTTGCTGCCGTGCAGCTTTGGAGCTATGGAGCAAGGCAGTTTAGTGTTAGAATAAGGATATAAAAGGTAGGAAACACATTGTGCTGGAAAATCAGAATTATTCCTGTGATGTTAATCCAATCCTGAAACTGCTCTACAGGTTGAGTGATGAGATCCTAGGCAGATTTCAGCTAAATTATTGAGGATAAAACTCAATGTTTGTTTTGTTTTATTTTGTTTTGTTTTTAATGAATTTTTTTAGATACTCCTGTATTTATTCAAGTATTTTAAATGTGAACTCATAAGTTTAAACCTGTTCCAGTTCCCTCAAATCTAGGTCTTCTGCCTTTTGGTTCCTCATCCCACCTTTTATTCTGCATAAAGCCCCAGCTTCAAGACTGCCTGGCTGTACTCTGCCAGCCAGAAGCACGATGCAGAAAGGAGTGTATCCCACATACCTCTGTGGTCTGGTGAGCTAAGCCATAACATGGGGGTAGTATACATTAGTTGTCACATTATAAAGCTGAGCCAAAAAATGGGTAGGTAAAACAAAGCAGATGACTTGCTTAGAGCAGTTACATCACCTATAATCCTGCCGCTGCCAGATTCGGGAAGCATTATTTTAATTTGTGCAATAGCAGCAGTGTAGGATGCAATTAAAGTAGTACATCTGCAACACCATTATTTTAATTGTTGTGCCATTAACTGTAAAATGTTGTGTAGCATACACAGGTGCAAAGGTGAATGAGGAATAATTTCTGCTCAAGACTGTTACTGAGCAGTAAATATATTGGTATTTTGAATTGGTACTATGATCACAGTCGACTATGGAGAGATTATTTACAAGAGCATGTAGTGAAAGGACAAAGAGGAATGGCTTCAAACTGAAAGAGAGTAGATTTGTATAAAATAATAATGAAAAATGTTTTACAGGTCAAAAAAATAGCAAAGATAAGCTATTGTCAACAATACTGAGCTCAGGATCAAGATCTTGGTCTTGATCTTACAGTGATCTTACAGAAACTGGAATTAGTTTTCTATTATACCAAGTATAATCTGCCTTCCTTTTTTTTAAATTTTGGTGCTGACACATCAGAGGGATTAAAGACATCAAGTAAATAAAGCAATTAATATAGCAGTGAAGAAAGATCAGTCTTTATCAGTGGAACAAACTAAGCTGATATTCAGAGGTGGGTGTTATGGGTGTTGTGATGCTCAGTCAGATAAACTTGACACCTTAATATATTTTTCCATTTTGATGCTGAGAAAACATTAAGTATAGATAATGATAAGGATAAACCAAACTTTTAGAAACTTTAATTGAGTACAGTTCTACAGCTATAGGTTAGAGAACTTTTACTGTTAACAACTGCATTGCTTACGAATAGTCATAGTGCTAGAGTAATTTTCAAGTAAAGATATGTTTTGTTTAGATTTACATATGTCTCCATGCCAATGTCAGTTTTAATACAGAGAATAAAATTATCAAATATGTACATAACAGACTACTACAAGCATTCTTACTAGCTATTTTCTCATGTTTAGATTGAGGACTACACTGAAGCATGAGGGAAAAATGATGTGTTGTTGGAAGAAAAATTCTAATCCTCTAACTGAGAAGGATCAGGAGATTGCTGAACTTTGCCTTTTCATTCATAAAGCAGGTAAAACTCACCATGAGTTTGCAAGTTGAAAGTTCCCAAACAGCAGTCAGAATATTAACCATGGCCCTAGATAGCTGTCTGCAGCAAGTCACAAATATTATGCTTATGCCACAAGCAGGAGTCTTGACTTCTCCTACAGTGGGTAAGGTTAATGTGCTGGTTGGAGCTGGAGCTTGGTAAGCAAGAATGGAAGCGTGTTCACTCTTTTTATGAGTTTCCAAATTCCTGTTGCATTTACAGGTAATTTCAGCATAAATCCCCAGATGCTTATAAGTTTTCTCTTGGGATCTGCAACCAATTATCTTTTTCTGACCAGTGCCTTGAATAAAAAATATCTTTGGCCCATTGCTTACCATAATTCAAAGTTCAGATGACCTAGCTGTTACGCTCTTGTGTTTTGTATCTGCCAGTACTAGCAGACATAAATGTGCTATGTGTATATATCCAAAAATAGCTGGTAGGGTTTTACATTTACACTGAGTTTCCTTAACTCCCTGGCTGGAATTTTGAAAGCAAGCTTTATCCTGTAAGAGACTGATCACTTTGCAAGGCAAAGCTGGTCTTTCACATGTATGTGTATGTGTACTGTTCATGTCTTAAGACATTCAACAGTCACAGTGTTTTTCCCTCCATTTTTGTGTAAAATGAAAAATGGTGCAAGTCTGGTCCAACGGTGTCACATATCTGGCTAGAAAGTTTGCATGCCTTCCTATTTTTGTATGAATTCCATTAATCTCTGCAGATTGGTGCCAAATAACTGCTAAATTTACACTAACAATGACCTTATTTGTAATGCAGCAGAGCAGACAGCGTGAAGGCTGAGGGAGCCTGTCACCACTGGTTGACAAGGGTGCACGTTTTCAAGCTATGGAAAAGAATATGATTTTGGGAATGGAATGCAGACTATGTGAAGCAGAGTTGTATCAGCTTCGTGGACTCCAGTCCAGGTAAAAAACATGAGACATGGACAGTGGTTTCTCCAGGTGCACTGGCATGAATTAGTAACAATATTAACATGAAGTCTGGATGCAAAAGGACCATTGCCTAGAAAGCACTGGATGAATAGTGCCAGCCTTATATTGTGTGGAAAAATGCCTGAGGGGACACCTTATTAATATGGCATCAGAAAAGGTTGGATTCCATTATGATAACAGGACCATTTTACACAGCAAAACCTGAAATTATGCCGAATTTTCCAGAATAAAGCAGCACTTTGAGTAGAAGAGAAATTACTGAAGCTGAGAAATATAGTTTGATGGGTGACATGAAAGACTGCAGCCATCTGGACTGAAGAAATGAAAATATGGATAAAACATTTAGCATAGGCATAATAAGGATACGTAAATAGTGGTTACCTCCAAATGTATAACAACTGTGAATGTGGGGATCTATCTCTTCATCCTTTCTGCCACTCTAAGAAGTTTGCATTAAGGTCTGTGTCTGTTGCATCTGCAGGAGGACCTGCTTTGCACTTTTCCTCTGAAGTCTTTCAAACAATAGCTTTAATTTAATGGCCCAGACCAACTCTGGCCCAGACCAGTATAGAGTTTAAGACAAATTCTATCTAAGAAAGTGGCTGAGATTTCAGAATACTTAAGCAAAGGCCATATATTATGCCATCAAAGTGCTTTTGATTATGGCAGATTTTTTTCTTTTCTTTAAGTAGCATTAATTTTAAGGGTGGAGGGGCTGTTTGATTTTGGTTTTTGGTTGGTTGGTTGGTTTTGGTTTTTTTGTTTGTTTGTTTAGACTACTGTATTTTCAGCGGTTAAGTTCAGACTTTCACCCTTATTTAGTTTTGATGTGGCTATACTTAAGCACATCTGAGTGATTATTTACAGTGTCTAGTAAAGCCTAAACTTTCGGAGGCATGTTGTAAAGTGGGAAAATAACTTAAAATATCCCTATTGGCTGAACTTGGAAAATAGCTTTTGAATTACAAAAAATCATTTCAAGCCTTGCAATTTTGCAGTATTTTTCCCCTCAGTAATGTGCTTTAATTGGTATAAAACAAAATTGTCTGAAGAAGACTTTTTGAGAATTAATGGTAAGAGTGCAATCAAAACAGCTTTGAACAATTTAGCCATTCCTTTGCATAGAAAGGTAACCATAAGACACAGATTTTCCCATTTTGTGGTACTTTGTTGATAAATTCAGCTGCCAAAGAGCAACTGGCAAAAAAAAAGGAAGGGTTTTCCTTTTTTTTTTTTGACAATAGCATTTACATGCATAAAATGTGTGTGGATTTGTTATCAGTAATTTTCTTATTAAATTTAACTACTAAGACAAAAAGAAATCTTTATTTTTCATGCTGCTTGATTCTTTCTGACCTTTACAGCTTGTATAGTGAAAGACAGACTGCTCTCCTCTTATAAATAATATTTATAGTCAGTTTATTTTACATTTTTTTGTATGTTCACTCAGTGCTGTATTGTCTAAATTGCACATATTTGTGAATGTGTGAAGTTTATTATTAAGAATTATGAGGGCACCAGTTCTCTCATTTTTTCCTAGAATTGAATTTTTAACAATCCCATAGCTCACAAAATTGTACTGTTTAGTAATACTTAAATGTTTGTTATTTGCCCAGATAATTTTTTTCTGACATCCAGTATTTGAAATTCTAAGAGACACCTTACAGCCAACTGAGCCTTTTGCAGGATACCAAAATATTTTTCTGCAAGAATAATCTATACTTACACAAGCAACATGATTTGAGTACCCAGATATATTTAATTGATTTACATAAAAAATATGTTCATGAAATTGCATAACATCCATTATGGCAAGGACTACCTGCTTCTTAAAATTATTTTTAAAAAAAGAGAAAATCAGCAAAAGAGAAGATGAGTTAAAACTTTTGTAACAGAATATTAGAGCACAAGTTTGTGTACATTCTATACTAAACTGATGAAACCTTAGAAAGGACCAAATCACCACATGCAGGATCTTCATTCCAGTGGCTTTAGGAGTCTTAACTTTTCACAGCAACTGTTGAGCATGTCTTGGTCTTTCCCTTGCCTTCTAGCGATTTTTGAATCAGGGTATCTTAAAGAAGTGATTGAAATAACTCTTGAAGTGATTGAAATAACTCTTGAAAAAATGAGCTTCTGGATTTAATACTGGATCATGTGTGCTGGAATAATCATGGTTTGCTTGACAAGAGTCAAGCATGTCTCTTTGCCATTCAGCATCCCTGTCTGCCCTTACATGTCCCTCTGTGAAGATTTCCATGAAGTGGAGAGGTCCAGAAGACTGGAAGCATGGAATTGCAAAAAAGCCACATTGCAAATTGCTCAGAGCAGAGGTCAGGACAGACATCACCAGTGCTACAGGCAAGGCCACTGCAGGCAAGTTAAGTCCTTTCCATAATGTCAGCTTGGCTGTAAAATGCAGACATATTGAGTAGGGCCGCCTGGGAAGCAAAAATCAAATTTGGGAAAGTAAGTCACTTTTCAATGATTTAGGTTAATAGGATGCGGAGCCAGAAAACACCACTGTGCTCACTGAATGAATCTGCTGCATAATCTGTTACACAAAAATTGCTTTTAAATATATTTCTATTTGTGTAATAAAGGTATTTTAGAGCAATCATCAAGTCTTAATTTCCAAAATATTTGTAATGGAAAACTTTACTACATCTCAAAATTCTGCACTGAGATCAAGTTTAAATCCTTTGAACTTTTCCAAAAAAAAGCAATAATAGATAAGCAATCACTTTCAAAATCAAGCAGTTTGACAGGCAAGGGTCTTTTACCTGGACTGGGGATATGATGGATTCAAAATTGTTCAGTAAACTGGGAAAAAACAGAAGACTTTGTGCTTACATTCTTTGTCAGAACTGTAAGGTATATATAAATATTTTGTGTAAATTACTGCTTTGAAAATGAGCAATAGCCTTGATTAATTCCCTTTCTAAATATTGCAGGCATCCAGAAATTTCCATGGATGCAAGGATGAATACCAAATATTAGATAAATATGGTAAAAAAATTAATCTGTTAAAAGTTAATATGTTCTGGTAATTAGCCATTCACCAATCTTCATTGCTAAGGGAGATATTCTTTTCCTTCTCTGATTAATGGGTTATATAAATATTTAAATATATCCCTTTTTTAGCAAGAATTGTACCTAATCTGCTAAAATAATGCCATTCCATGTGAATAAAATGTGGTTCCTCTTTTGAAATATTTTATAATATTTCAGATTTCTCTGCTTTTTTCTGGATTTCAATATATAAAAGACTCCATACTGTATAACTTTAGTACTTCATGGGTCTTAGACAGTGTGTGAAAATTCATTGTATTCTTTAAAAATGCTGGTGTTTGATAATTGTTTTCTTGCTGCACCTCACCAGCATATCATTATTCAATTGCACAGATTTCAGGACTCCTCCAGTTTTCTAATGACAACTTTATTTTACTTGAACAGCAAACATCACCAAATCTCAGCCAGAGCAGCCTCTTTACCAAAATGTCCGTCACACATTTAACACTTCACACCCGGCACACGAGCGGTGTTGATCCCAGTACTCTGCACCCCACTTGGAACACAGCTTTCAGACCCTCTCAGGAAAACAAGGAGAAGCCTATTTTACTAGGTTACTAGAATATTATTTTGCAAGAAGATAGTTTGGATGTTCAGATTATGCTAGAATATATGACAGTGACTTGTGACCCCACAGCACTGGTGTCAGGCAAAGGAGGTCACCAAGAAAGCTCATCACTAGAAAAGCCACTCTGCATCAGGTACTGAGCAGCTGGAATATCTCTTTTTAAATTGTTAGCACACAAAAAAGAATCATCAGGCTATATTTTTCTTTTAATTAATGATTTCTAGGTAACCCCAAGCACTCTTCTTAATTCATAGAGGGTATAAATAGTGATATTTATTTGATAGCATCACTATGCAGTGAGGTGCATCCTGGAAGAAGTGGAAGATTGTTCTGCCTATAAAGGGTTTTTTTCTCTTCTACATCAGGTTGGAAAGCATAAACTTGGGGAAGACAGCTCAGAAAAACACATGCATTTTGTTGTGTATATAAGGGGCTTTCTACATGTCAGGCTTTCTTTGAGTAAAATTTTTAAGTAAAAACCCTTCACTTTAAAAAAATCATTTTTAAAATGGACTAAAGACTGTATGGAAATTTGAAATTAGCTACTGCTTTTTCATCAAATCATGGTGTTTATGAAGTTATGGCTAAGTTCATCAGTTCATGCTAAACCATTTGCCATTCACATTATAGTATAAATTTTTGTTTCAAGTAGGTAGAACAGCCTATAGTTATGCTGATTCCATAAATATAGCCAAAGGGAATTTTTTTTTTCAAAACAAAGGCTGTTTTTGACATTAGATTGTTCCTTTTAGCAATATATTTAGCTGAAATGACATGATTTGGCACTGTCAATGCTTTTGAGTCATGATGTAGGACAAAGCATTTTGAAAATAGACTCCTCTGTCTAATGTATTTAGGAAAAATCAAACATTATCTGAACCTCATTTTTAACTGCTAAAAACAGCACTAACCCTTAGAGAAATTAGGCACTGTTAAACTCTATTTGCTGGTAACAAACTGCTGAACTTCATGTAGTGTATGAAGGACAAATAAAGTAGATCTGGAACACTTTTTAACATGGCTTCTTGTGATCCACACAAACCAATGAACTGTGTATTTCTTTTGGCAAGGGCTGCTAAAGTCACAATTCTTGATACAGCTGTGCACATACTAGTGTCAGCATAAAAATGGGGGCAAGAATAAATAGACCTTGGTGAAGGAGAGGATGAGATCTTTGCCACTGAATTCATGCAGAAGTGAAGTTGTCCAGGTTTCTATCTGGTCAATGTAAAAAATAATCTACAGGGAAATAAAGCAGCAGTCATAAAGCAAACTATGTATGTTCCCATCACATCTTTTTTGATTCCCATTTTTCTAGGCCTTTCTAGCAGTCTGCTTTATAATATAAGATCTCTATCCCAGGCCCATAAAAGCAGTTTGCTACCATTTTAAGTGATGAAATGAAGATACAATTTTTGAAAATACAAAGCCAGGAATAAATAAGGAAAAAATTTAGACACAAAAGGTGAAAATATTGTTAAAGGCAGTATTTTCTGAACTGAATCAGAAAACATTTTGCAAGCAGTGAACTGACCTTTTTGAATCACCGTCTCTGATGGCTCATCTGCCTCTAGGAAAAAGAGCTCCATGCTTTAGGAAAAAACGAAGCCTTTCATAACATAATAAATTTTTATGACTATTATAACAGAAAATTTTGATATTTTGAGCACTTGAGAATATTAATCTCTGTGGACTAAAAATTACTACCTTTTATCATTTCACATTGTTTTTCTTAAAAGTGTTACTGTACCTTGCCTGGCTTGTCAGGGAGTGTGAAGCAGAGCTCAGCCTGCTCATCCACAAAGCTGGACTCATGTGTATGATAGTGCCCCAGACTTTGCAAGCAGACTTTGCAAGCAAAGTAATGTAATTGTGACCCCTCTTTAATCTTTCATTAGATATCTAGAAAAAAGTGAGTGTGGTGCTTCAGCCACAGGCCCCAAAGAACACCTTTGCACCAGCAGACATTCATATGTTCTTATCTAAGTTCTTGAAAATGCAAAGTGACGTGAAGATACAGGTGTCCATCTGCATCATATGGTCTTTACTTTCATTATTGTTCTCCCTAGAACTCGAAGTCGAGTCAAAATGCTCTATTCTGGTTTGCAGAACTAGTTTATCACTGTTTAAGTGTCAGATTTCCGGAGCCACAGAATGTCTGTACAGCAAACACTTCAGCATAACCGACAAAAATTACTGATATATTACTCATGTGTAAATATTTGCACAATATTCAAGTATACCATGCATGTGTAGTTCCAAATATCTGGCCCCGAAACTATCCATATTTCAAGGAAACATGTCCCAAATGTTCTAATGTAATTTCCAGGCAATATAAATGCTCGTTATATTGGGCAGCTTTCCCAACCCTGGAGAAGAAAGAAGTTTTTCTTCAGTGAGGCTTTATAACTCCTTAATGCTGATTCCTTTTGCTTCTGGAGTACAGAATTCCCCTTTCTGCTCATCATAGTCTTTCTTTTGCCCTCTACAGATGTTGAAGGGGAAGCAGTGCAAAGAGGAGATACATATTTCAGAAGTGACAGCATTTGCTTTTAACGTGCAAACTGAATTAGATATATTTGTCTTTCCATGATTTCAGAAGCTCCTGCCTCTATTAAGATGTAAATATATGATCCATACTGCTTTGTCCTTTCTTAGGAAAGCTGTGTGAAAATTCCTCAAATGAGAAGGGAAGATGGAAGGGAGAAGCGAAAGATGAATAGGAGTGAAGGATTTGGACCAAAAATCCATGGTTGAGTTTTCATGGTTCAAGTGCTAGTTGCAGCTATGCAGCTTTTCTTTGTCAAAGACTTTCTCTAATAGAAAAACCTCTTTAGCCTTACCAGAATAGAGCAATTTAACAGAATCAGTGGATGTTAACATGACATCATGAATAATTTTATCTTATTTTTTCTTATGTCTTGTTGGCTGCTGGGTTCAACACAGATACTTGGGGTAACACAGTAAAGTCTATGTTGCAGTGAAAACTGTAAAGCATCCAAAGACCCATATAAACACAATTTACTGCTATTGTTATTGTTTGAACTGAAGTAGTGTCTAATAGCTGCTGTATTTATAGTGTCCTTGTTTTATTCTTTGCTACACAAATATTGTGTGTGTGATTTATATTCTGTGTAATGATCACAGATGGCTATAAGAATAAAGATAAAATAAGCACAGAAAGAATAGCAAATACAAGGTCACAAATGTTATCAAATATACATTCTGACAGTAAAATAAGTTTGTCCTTTTTGTTAGTTAGTGTTTCTTCCATCGTCATACCAGAGTAAGCAAACAGTTGTTCTGATTTGGTAATTGGATTTTCTTCATTAATGCAGCTGGTGGGAGAAAGAAAACTACAATCCACTGTGGAGTCAAAAGAAGAGAAAGGAAACTGAGGCTTGATGAGGAGTCTTG
The DNA here is from genome assembly GCA_026261815.1 of Monarcha castaneiventris obscurior. NCBI lineage: Eukaryota > Metazoa > Chordata > Aves > Passeriformes > Monarchidae > Monarcha > Monarcha castaneiventris. Next base: position 29,427,580 of record JAMPIT010000433.1, read on the forward strand.
CAAAGGAAACCAGATTGTTATATTAACAGTTTAATTAATGTAAAAGTTCAAATGTTTTCATCAGTAAAGAAGAAAATACAGTTTAAAAAGATGAAAATTACTTATTTTTTTAAATTTATCTTTAATTAGGCTTGCCACGGATGTTTTCCTTTTTGTCTTAGATGTGTGTAAGAATTAACAAAATATGCTAGAAAACTTTAATCAAAAGGTAGTATCAGAGATGCTGCTTACTGCCAAAAATTCCAGACATAGCTCTACCTTTCTCTATATTCATGCTCTGGATAAGTATAAACAGATCTAGTAGATAACTAGCAATATTAATCCAAGTATGTTTTTCTAAGCTTCATTTTGAGGATTCTTAATCTTATTTAAATTTTTGGGAGACATTTTCTCTATGTGTGAAAACATCATTGCTTATGTGAAATAGCCTCACTATGAAAACAGTGAAAACAAGAGATTCTGGATTTTTTTAACTAGCTTCACATACCTATTTTATTAGGCTTTAGGATGGTTGTTAAAATTACTTTAATATGGCAGAATGAACTCCCTTTGACTTGATGTGGTGCTTGCTCTAAAGATTTCCAACCTCAAAAGTTTTATTCTCCAATAAAGCCATTGTATTTTCACTCTGTATTTAAAGCAGCATTGCTTTATAACCTACAGGTAATGTATACAGTTAATCAGTAAAAATCTACAGCAATACAATAGAGATGATAGAATGACTGTGGTCTGCTTTTACTGATCCTCACTGTCATTCAGGTCCAATTTTGCATTTTCCAAACCTGAGATGATATCCGAAGAGAACAGATTGACCTGTAGACTCTTTCTACCCTGCGGTGTTTTGGGCCAGGTCGGTCTTCAACGTGTGCTCTCTCTGCCCCATGTACCATCCGAACAGGTGTTCCACTGAAGTCTGAATGATGGCCAGCTAGCTCAAAAACAACTAGGGAGTAGAGGTGAAAGGAATCAAGGGACAGAAGGCAGAAATATGGATGGAAGAAAATGAAAAACAGAAAGGAAAAAATTACACTGGAGTAGATATGGGTGAATAGGTATGAGCAAAGCTTTGGAAGAGACAAGGTACAAAATATTGCAAGTAGAAAAGAAACACAGAAAGTGAGGAAATATGGCAAAAAATCAATAAATACAAAAAAAAATTGAATAAAAGAAAAACAAAAGCAGAAAAAGGATAAAAAATGTAAAAATGAGAATAGGACTTTAACTTTTATATAAAGGTAGAAAAAGGATAATTAAATCATCTATTTATTATTGTCTGTAATGCACAGAGATTCTTTGAGATTGAATTGTATCCATTACTTATGTGGATATGCCTTGTAACTGTGATTTTAACAAACTTAATCCATATAGTCCCAATTTAACAAACTTAATCCATATAATCCCAATTTCAACCAATACAGGATTCAGATGTATATTTCACTTAAGTAATTCAAGATAAAATCCCACTCTCTATATAAAATGTTACCTCTCTCTTTATACATATAAGAAAGACTGTACATTGAAAAAAAACTGCAAAGATGAAGCTATTGAGATAACTGGAGCAAAAGACTGAACAGGGATTAAATAATAATAACAAATGTGAACAAGAAATTAAGAACTATTTTAAGTAAAACATATTGCAGTCATATTTATCCAAGCAGCTTGAGACATTTAAATCTAAATTGGAAGATGTTTTTTTTTAAATGGTTGTACATCCTTTACATGCTTAATAAACGGAAAGTAAGTAAATAGTTTTTTATGTAATTTACAGAAAAAGGTACAGACTGAAGTTGTTAATCAATGTTTAAGTCTAGAGAAAAGAGAAAATAAGCTAACTTTATTCATTTTAAGACACAAGACTGTCTAAATTATAGTTAGTTTCAGATTACCCTTGAAACATTTATGAATTGTATTATAAAACTCTGGGTGCATATAACTATGTGGCTGGATCTTAGGTTTAGTGGAACAATACAGTTCTGATTGGAAGGAAATACATTTCCTCTTCTAAAAGATTTTATGTAATTCCTGGTCCAAAATATAAAATAGTATTCAACCAGCTTTCACCAAATGAAGAAAACACAGGAAAGTATCGGACTCTGCCAGGAATTCACAGTGTCTGGATCTCACCTCTCATGTAATAAGAGAATACTTACCTTAGGGAAGCTAATTTTCCCTTGTAAAATTGGACTATAATTGTGAAAGCCAAAAATGTAAAATAAGTGAGACAGTTCCCACTAACAGAAAGAAATATAGGAAATCACGTTGCCAGGATCAGTCAGACATGGAGGCAACAGGATTTTTCCCCCACCTCATTTTTATAGCTAGCAACTTAACTAAAATAGTACCATTATTCAGTGATCCTAAGTAACAGGGCTTTTAAAAATGTATTCTGCTAGGATGAACATCTTGATAACGTGTCAAATTCTGTGATATAGTTGCACAGGAAGGACACCAGGTGACTTGCCTTAAATATACCATAGAAAACTAGATTTCTTGTGTTCTCTTTGAGCAGAGAGCTCATTCTGTTATTGTTAAATAGCCTTCCACATCTTTCTCCAGTTCACAGGATAGTTTGTACAGTTTCTTGGGTTTTTCCTTATAAGGCCCTAAGACAGAGAGTTTCAATAGATAGGCTGGTGATTTATGGTATCCTCTATAAAAAAAACAACCCCTTGAACTGAAATGGATAGGGTTTTATTGAAAGCCTTTTAAGAATGATGTTGAATATTACATTACCATTATATATTGGGATTCCTAAATAATAAAAGAAACCCCATAATTTCATGCTCTCTATTAGGTTCACCATAAAAATAAAGCCTGCTTGCTTTTTTTTTTTTTGATTTTAATGTAACTTGCTCCCTTGCTCCAGGATACTTTCACCCTTCACGAAATGTCTTATGAAAGGCACTGGTATATAGAATAATTAAAATGTGACACTAAAAGATCCAAAGTGACTGAAACTGGACAGAATATCAGTGCATATATATGCACACCTAGTTGAAGAAGACATTTGTAAAGCAAATTTTCTTTCAAGCAGGAACCAGACTGTATGATCCCAAGGATATTACAACTTGCTATTTGCCCCAGGAAAGCTAAAACTTTCAGCTCTCTAAATATTAATTCTTTGCTGAAGACAGAATCCTTAAGAGGACTTGAGTTTCAGGAATACAGGAATACAGCAGTAAATTCAAGTTCCTCTCTCAAAAAGAAATCATATGACTTACAACTGAAGTTACTAATAATTAAAAAATATTTGTCTGTTTTTCAAAAGATGACTAGCAGTCCCATTATAGTTCCAAACTAGTATTTAAATACACATCACTTATCTTCCTTCTGTGACAGGCATAATTTAAAACAAATTACAGATGTCTTCTTGTAAGGTATTACTTTATGCTCTTAAAGCAGAAATCTGATTAATTAACTCTCAACTTAGGAGAAAATTGCAAAAACCTGTAAAAATATAAGCCTCATGACTGGCATTTACACAGATCCCAGAATTAAAAATAACTGCCTTTCCATTTAATTACTTTGTCTATTAGTTTGTTAGACTTTCTGCACATTTCTAAAATACTGATATCACAGTTAGACAACATAGTTTGGAAGCCATGACAGCCAGATTTGGCAGTCAGTTCATCCATTCTGCTTTCTCTTATCATTAATCTAGTCCTGAGACTATCTTGGAAAAATAGACCGGTATTTCCAGTGACTTTGTGGCTGACTCTGGGATACAGGTTTTATTAATTTGAGTAAATATGAGGGAAAAGTATAATATCTTTATGTTTTGTTTGAATCATATTATTAACAATTTAATTCAATGGTTAATTTTCTTGAATTATAATATTTTCTGTAAATAAAAACATTCTGTTACAATATTCTAGCTACTTTTTGAGGTTTATATTATGGTCTTTGATTTAAAGATGGAAAATATTCAAATAATGGAGCTTGGGAGCTCTTTTAAACCTTTTTTTCTTATGATATAATATCTTAAATGTAAGTTTGATCACAAGTGAGGTTGTTTTATTATGCTTTTTTTTCAGACTTGCTTAAGATCAGGGGATTATCTAGTACTAGATTTTCTGGAATAAAATATACTCTGCTATGCACATGCATTTTAGAAATTTGGTTAAAAATATGGAGTCAAATGCAACAAATAGGTGTCACAACTTCACATCTTAGAATTTGCCTTGTAATTAGCCCATCCAGAGAGCAGGTAATAGTTTAAAAAGTAATAATTCAGATATTCTTTACTTAACAATTCACTTCATCTTAACTGTATACATCAGATAGTACTTAACATTTCCTACAAATGTAAAGAAATTAAATAACTAAAAGATTTAAACTAACGTATCTAAGGCAAATAAGAGACTGAAATGTCATTCTAAATCATATAAGTTCTTGCAAGTGTTCCTACAGAATGTTCCTCTCCTATTCATGCCTGATGTCAGGATGCGAGGAAGAAACAAAAGGAATATTATTTGCAACCTTTTAATGGGAAAGGAACTATAAGAAAACCTCTTTTATATATTTAAGTGATGGTCAAGGAACATTTCTGATCAGCCATTGACTTCAACATTTTTTTTTCAGGTTCATGTTATTTTTTTATTTTGTCCAGTTTCGACAAAATATTCGTTAGAGTTGCGCTCCTGGAAATGAGAGCTTAAATGGACTTTAGTTTTAAATTAGCTATATGCCTTTAGGCACAAAGTTAACTATTTTAATGATCTTTTTGAGGATAGAGAGCAAGTTTAACTTGTCATTCAGACAAAGTCTTACAAGTGACCAAAATTAATTTTATGCCACTAAAAAGGGCAATATAAATATATTATTTCCATTCGTTTGACAAATACCTTTCACAAATAATAGCACTAAGCAAAGGGATTATAAAAAAAATAAAATTATAACTTCAAAGAGATGTTTTTTGCCACTAATGCAAACTGAAGACACCGGTTAAGTCTAGGAAAACACCACATGGTGCTAAACTATCCTATTAAGCAGGAATGGAAAAGTACTTTGTATCAATCTATTTTACTCTAATATCATAATATTTCTGTCCTCCTGACAATATTTTCATTAAAATTTAGGCTTACATTTTCCTACATTGCACAGGGTAGAAGAGTTTTGACCCTGTCAGTTTTCTGAAATTTTGACTGGTTGTCTCTGCTACCTTTTGCTTCCACCACCCTGATAAAATTTAAAAAGGAATAAAATTGCCAGCCTTAAAATGCAGAAGATCTCAAAGGTTAATGCAGTACATCAGGTGAATAATATAATGTACATAAAAAGTTTAATGTCTTATTCACAGTGCAAGAATTGTAATAAGGACAGAGAATTACAGAAAATTAATCAGTCCTCATGACAATGTTTGTAAGAAGAGCAGAAAGCATTACTGGAAAAAAAGTACTTTTGAAGTGCATGGTTGAAGTTGTAATCCAGAGCTTGAATTGTGAAAGAGTAGAAGATGGGCATTATCAAATGAAAAGTAGATGTAAGAGAAACCAAGACCAAGAATTCAGTGTGTTCATAAATGTTCATTATAAGTTATGAAACATTCTAAGAGCTTGGTTTATGGGGCTAATCTATGATTTTAAAGAACCTTATCATTTAGGTACTTTTTTTATAGCTAATCATTAAAAAAATCTCTGCATCTAACCCTAAGGAATCAGATGCCTACAATTTTCAAGGAGAAAAGCAGAATAAATAGTAGAATTTTCTGTTATTGTTTCTAAATTTGAGTATATGCAGGTGCTGTTCTGAAACATATATATTTTAAAAACTGTAAAAATCTCGTAATTTAAGTAATGAACAGAATGTTAGAATTGCTTTAAAAGGAACTTGTATGCTGGGTCAAAGTATACAGTAGTAGTCCCATCTTAAAATAGTGATTGTTTTCTCTGACCTGCAGGTAGAATGCTCTACCAAAACTTTACTATTTCATTCTTTTTTTCTTCAGCCTTATTTCCTAAGTAGCTAAGTCTAAAACTGGAAACTAGTAACAACAGTAAGAGAAGAAAGTTGAAGCTCATCCAAATCATTAATTGAACCGAAATTTCCGTAAAAGGGAGCAGTTTTCTTGTGCCTGAATTCAGTGGAAAACCACAGTGCATATGAAAAACTTAGTCACTAGTTTGTTTCAGCCATTACAAAACTTCATCAAATAGTTTCATGGTAACTTCCTATGACACTCTACTCCCAATGGAGAAATAAAGTTATACTCTGTTCAAGGCTGAAAATTCAATTTAGCTTGTGAGTTATGAACATCATTAAGCCAGTTTAACAGTGGGCTCTCAGGCTCTCACATGAAGTGACTGACAGTGGGAACAATTTAGCTGTTACTTGGCCATAAAAGAAAAGAAAAAAAATGAAAAAGCCTATGTTACCAGGATATTTGTCTACATCTGCTTTAGTGAATAGTTCAGTTGATGGTGAAGTTCTGACTCAAAGACTCAAAGAGTACCCATTGCATCATATCATCCTTTTTTAAAATTTTTCATCCTCCACTGCAGATGAATTCTAGCTGTGTTCCATGGACTGAATGCCCATTTGCAAGCAGAGTGCATCAGCTTGATGGTACAAACACAGCTTCTAGCTTACATTAATAAAAAAAGAATACAGTTCATGCACTCTAAGACTACTCTAATACATTAATATTGTTCCAGTTCCATCTTCAAAATGGAACCCATAGTAGAAATAACTGCTAAAATAGTCTTCAGGGACATCATGAAAGCTGTTTAAAATTAGGTTTCCATCTATCACTGAGACCAATATTGGCTATAGCTGCTCTGTATCAATTTTAAAATGATGGCAATCTTTAAAACTGAGGTGCTACAAAAAAAAAGGTAATTATTTTGATCTTTGCACAGTAACATCTTAACAAATCAGGCTATGGGGATTTTGAAATTAATACAGTTCAATTAAAATATGTAGAATTTTATAAAATATATATAATTTTCTGATTAGGATTATATTAAATGAGTGTGAAACAATTATATAATAATTTTCCTATAAATATCTGTTAGTGTGTTTATTATTCAATTATTTAATAATGCAATACAAGCCAGCAAGCTTATCTAGCTTCTGCAGAAAAAAAATATTTCAGTGTTACCTGCCTACTGCCTGTACATACAGGCACGATCAAAATAAATATTGAGTGTCCAAGTTTCTTTCAAATTGTTAATCAGAGGGTTAAAGAATATTCTTAAATAAGAATAAAGAAGAATGATTGTTTTTTTACGGTTCTGGCCTTGAGTGGGAAATGGATTGAATTATCAAAGTGGAAATAAGAAATCGGAACAAATGTAATTTGCCTGTCTTACCACTCAAGTCCTCATGCAAAATCACTTTAGCTGCCTTGAGGCAAAAGAGAAGATACAAGCAATTAATTGTTCCAGCATTTCAAGGGAAGACAGAATCTCCTGATGTTAAGTAAAACTGAAGAAGCAAGTTCCTCTAAATTTACAGTTTTAAGCAACTAGTTTAAATGTATAAATGAGGCTGAATATTACTCTTGTCATATATACTTGACATAAACCTAATGGCATTATGAATTCTATCCTGCTTTCCAAGTTTCTGTAACTTTAAATAATTACCTGCATATCTTCTTTTACAGTTTTACCAAAAAGTCTAGTAGGCTCCTACAGTAATTTTGACTCCTTTGGGAAAGTCAGCTTAAAAATTTCTTACTGTTTACCATGTCACTTTAGACAGAAAATGGCCTGACACTTACTAAGGATGTCACTGGTACTTAATGACACATGATATGGAAAAGATAATATATTGGCCACAGAACATAAACAACTCCTATAGTGCATGTAAAATGCTGGTGTGATCCGTTAATAAATAATGGTAATTTTTTAATACCCTGTTGATCTGCAAGATGTTGAACAAAAGCAAAAAAAACATGTGAATTAGGTCTTGAAACTGCAAGTTATAATTCAAAACTTCTTGTTTGAAAATGGAAAAGTTCTATAGTCCCTATATTTGATGAGTAAATTGAGGTATATACACAGGAACAGCTAGATTTATGTTAAATGTTCCTTGCAGCATTGCTTCAGTGATAGTTTGCAGTCACTGCAGCTACCCACCTACACCTTGAATGGTTTTAAAGTCAGCATTGATCACTATCTGAAGGATACGACTTGGTAGCACACATGTGCCCTGCTGCTTATTGTCTGAGTATCTGCTTAGCGTTCACTTCAAAAACCTGAGTTTAGAAGAGAGGGGTCTTTAAACTGTCCTAGGCCTGTTCTCTACATTGTACTAAGAATAGTGCCTACAGGTTCTGCCTGTCCCTGGTTACTGTTCACAGATGCTTTAGGGCTGTTGAAAGATCTTTTTAAAAATAAGTGACTAAAAACAGTCAGAGAGACTAGAGTGAAGAGAAATCCTTTCCCCAAGCCCTCTGGAGTTTAAGGGACTTACTAGGCAGCAGGTTGGCTTTTGCAAATTCACAAGGATCTGTTCTGCCTGTGAAGATTTTTGCCCCTGCCTTGAAACATGAGGTTGCAAGATGTATGAAAGTCACCCATTTTTGGATGTAGCATGTGCGTGAATAGGGAAACCTTCCTGTGAAGTTTTACAGGAAAATGTATTTAGGAGCCTCAAAGATTCACCAGAAGGGTTTCAAATAGGAACATGTTTGAGAAACCCATGATTACTCAGACTGACTAGTGCTCCTGAAGGCAATAAACCAACCAAACAAAAAAACTGGCAGAAAGCATACAAGAACTTATGTGCCTACATAATTGTTTATCAGTCAGAACTTCAATTATTCATGGCAAAGGGAACACATTGTACTAGAAGTGGTGTTACTGTAAGAAAAAATTTAAATGCAGACCAGTTTACAACTCTCTGACCACTCCTCCACCCCTGAAGACTCTTCTTTCAGTTTCTTCAAAATTTTTTATCTTCCACTGTTATTTTATGTTACTATTTCAGTTGGACACTATGCTTCAATTCCAAGGTGAAGTTTTATTTAGAACATAAAAGGAGGAAGAAATGGAGCTCAAATAGCAAAATGTACCTGCAGGAACCAACACTGTATATGTGCTTGCCATTGTCAGGTTCTCTTTCCTTTGGGCCATGAAAGAATATATGGAGTTTGCAATTGTATGTGAATTTAACTAATCTCTATTCTTTAAAATATGTATTAAGCCAATTGGAGGCAATGAGAAAAAAAAAAGAAACAACAAAAAAAAGAGAAACAACAACAACAAAAAAAGAAACTCTTGCCCCTCTGAGGCTTCCTGCAGTTTCACAAAATGAAACCCTTTCCTGCTTTCAAACAAACATGTTATGCCTTCTTAACTCCAGGCAGGATATCTCATCTTAACACTGACTTTTAACAGTGGAGCTTCTGCTGGTCTTTGAATGAAAAGCCAATGTATAATGGAGACTTCCAGGCTTCTAAATTTTACATCATGAGCATGTTTACAAAATTAGATTTTTTAACTTTTTTTTTATGGTAATAATTTATTGATTTTTATAGTCAATTAAAATAAATATTTTCTTATTGTCTGTTTGTTTTTTATGGTTTTTGAATCCAAATTTTGTATTGTAAAAGTAAGAAAATTATATTGGGTTGCAGTGTATGTATCTGCAGTGCAAAATCTTACATTATGGCGAAATCGGACAGGTACTGAAGTGGAGAATGTTACATTCAACTGCAACATGCACTGAGCCACTCTTTTACAACATGTAGATTAATGACATAGTATTGGAGAAAGCACTTTTCATTCTGAACTGAAGAGTAGTAACAGTAAAAAGTATTATCTCATTTGGAAGGAACTTTCAAAAGAAAATTAAGGCTCCAGAGGCAACGAGGGAAAATATAAATCCCCAAAATTATAAAGAATAAAAGAAAAAAGGTCAGACAAAAGGGCCAGGGTAACAATAGGCTTTTCTTACTAAAAGTGTTTAGGAACATGAATCATGGAAGGGATCTTTTGGGATCATCTGGTCTAATATCTTGCTTGCTGAGGTCTAATTGAAAAGTTTGATTCAGTTGCTTGCCTTGGACTGTTTGGAACTGAGTATCCAAAGAGGGGCATGGAGCCACCTCTCTGGGCGCTTGGCCCAGGGCTTTCCTCTCCTCACGGTGCAGCTGCTTTGACAGGGACAGACTCTTCTCACAGATGCAGAACCTGAGAATACAGATGTTCCACTAGAGAGAAATCTGATGAGACATGAAGAAAACCCCAAAAACATAGTGTATAGATATGTATGTTTCCCAAGTCAACCTCATAGCTTGTGCATGCCATTTGGATGGTAAACAGGAACAAAGTTTATCAAAGATGCTTAGGAGACTCAGAAGATTTCTTTGTAAATTTAAATTCACTGTCTGGGCATAGCTGGAAATTACAGAGTCCTAAATTTATCTTCTCAGTGTCTATTATTCTGTTATAGCACCAAAGATAGCAATATGCTGAGCTTTGGCTCACCAAAACCTGCCTTAACAAAATACCTCTTCAAATCCCCAATGCACTTGGTCCAAGGGACTGGCTCTCAGCTGAACACTATTATACATCATCATCAACATCATACAGCAAATGGTGCCTTATGAAATATACTTCAGTTCGTCCAAGGACTTTCACAGCATCATGGAAATTCAAACATTCCACTTCAGTGTGAATGTAAGAAAAAATTCTGAAAGAACAAAATGAGACTATCCCCAGTCATGAGAAGAAATTTTAAAAAATACTTAAAGAAGTTTTCTTATTATATTTATTGGTATTACTTATAGGTATATTTATTTAATATGTATACAATTATTGCTTTATATATTATGTCATTGTTATTTTAACAATATTTAAACAAAATATGTTAACCTTATATAGAGTCCTGGATTTAGTTTGTAAAAGAAAAAGAAATTATTAGTGATCAATGTAATAGACCTGTAGCTTTTATTTTTGTGTGACATAAATGGAATGAAAGACATCTTTTTTTTCTTTATTTATATTTATCTGGCTTACTTAAAAGAATATAGGCAGTAATCCTGAAATACTTCTTTGCACTAAGATCAAATGCTATTAAATCCACATGCCTCTGCCAAACCTGAAAAGACTTATTTAAATTATTTTTCCTCCTGAAATTCTTTATATATTCTGCATTCTGCATGCTTTTACTGTTGCTGAATTCATTTCCTGCTTGTCTCTTTTTGCATGCCCCCTCATGCTGCTGGTTAAAATGAACTGAATTTTAATAATCAATTTTGATACTGAAATTCTATCTTTGGGATTTCCAGCTTAGATACCACTGAGATTAATGGGATAAAGGTGAGGTTTTGGTTAAGACTGCCAGTTATAAACTATTTGTATAAGTGCCCCATGAATAAGACTGTAAAAAATAAGTTATTCAGAGCAAACTGAACAGATTCTGTGATCAAAATAAGTATATATATGGACTATATTTTTGTCACTTGTCTTAGGATTCATCTAATGAATTCATTCATCTGATGGTTCACACAATTATAAACCAATAAATACCTGTAGAAAAACAAAAATCTCAGTGAATGACTGATCCTTTCTCAGCAAAATTATTGTTTCTATATGTTGCAACCACCAACCATTGCAACCTGACAAACTAGTACACGTATTTTATATTCCCTTTAAAAACCTTATTTTTTCACAGTTTTTATCCAGAAATCAATTTCAGACTAAAATTTTCAAATAAATAATTAATTTGTCTTGCTATGAGAAGATTTTATGATGCTTATAAGCCAGCTGGTTTTCTACTCTCAGTTTCTAGAATCTGTTATGGTTTTTGGCCTAAAGATTAAATGTTACTTCAGACATCTACCTTCTGAAGTGTTTCTAATATTCTAATTTTGCACTTGGTCTATACTCTTCTGTCTGTAAGGGCTATGCATCTATAATTCCTTTCAAAAAGCTATAGTATTAAATACTTTTTCTCTGATTTTTTGCACAAGTAGGTGCTGAGTTATTTATGACCAGTGATTCTAAGTGCTGCTTTCTAGTAAAATTGGCCCTTGTGTGACAAACTCCATTTTCACAAAATACGTTTTCCCAAGGTAACCAGTAAACTTTCATCTACATTTTAGGTTAGACCTTGGGGAAACAAAATAACACAGGCATGTTTTTCATTGAAATACAGCTTTGTTTTGCTGTATGTAAATTTAAGTCCACTGTCATTTAACATTCTCAGAAAGAACTGACTCAATTTAAGCCACATTTCTCTTACTGACGCTAATGGGAATTGCACAACTAGTAAAGTTTACAGCCCATTAAATATCCAGAGGAAAACATAAAACACTTCTGCTTCCTACTGCTGTACCCTAATTCAGTAAAATTTGCTGAACTTTTGCTATGCTGATGTCAGTGGGAGTTTTGCCACCAGTGTCAGAGGGGATGAATTTTACTCATCCTATCAATTACCTTTGCAGAAACATTTACCATGTTTTTGGTGAGTTGTTTAGTTCCTTAAAAAGCAGGAAACTGAATCTTCAGACTTTTGGGCCAGGTGGACCATGAGCCAACCCAGCTGCATGGAGGCACACTCAGCCTTGAATCTTTGGCAAGAGAAGGTTGACCATGGACGTGTGTGTAGTACTGCCTGAAGGGGCAGGGAGTCCACGGCATGCCAGGGGTGCAAACAGGGTCAGGTTTACTGAGAGGGCCTTTGCTTCCAGTGTGCTGCCTTACAGCTTCCAGTTACAGCCATTAAGAGGGAGTTGCTCTGCATTCCCTATTAAGGGACATGTCCCCTTTTAATTGCAATTCCATCATCGGGTGGTTGGACCCCAAAAACTGGCATAACCCTGTTTTCATTGTAAACACTGGGCAATGAATGCTCATCAAAATAAGATGCTCTTCTACATTTTTAAAAGGGGATTGTTTTTTTTTTTTTGGTATGTCTGTCATGCTCTTTCCATGTCTCAGTGAAAGGTATTTGCATCAAGCTGGGCAGTAAGAGCCATGTGTCCTCAAGCATGCCTGACATTTTGTCTGTTTGTCAGTATTAACAATAATAAACCTAAGAAGCTGAAAGAAGGGAACAGTTATTTTTCCATCTTGGCTTTACATGAAGCCAGCCAGTAGAGATGAGTTGAAGGAGAAGAGTTTCTGTTATGTTTCACTCACCAGAAGGACATAACCCGGTTTTAGTGGCATAGGCATACTATATTGAAGACAAAAAAATAATTTCGTATTAAAAATTTTTGAATTCAACCTAAATCACTCTAAGACTCAGAAGAAGATATATTTTAGAGGAAAAAAAGGTATGCATTTGTGAAACGAAGATGACTGTCATACAAGATACATTTTAAAAGGCATGTATTATGATAATTTAAACACAAAAATATGTCTTTTATCACATTTTCTTCTTTCAAAAGACAAGGCGTGTTCATCCATCAATATAGGAGGTACACTTGCAGAACCAATTAAATTTTAGATTTCTGTAAGAAAAAACATTACATGACACATAACCTGTTCAAACATTATCATAAAATATTATGTTGTTACTCTGTTATTAACCATAGCTCATAAATCATTCTCTTGGTTTGTCTTCATATACACACAATGAACAACTAACCAGTGAAATTCAAATCTTAGAGATTAGATGGATCTCTAGTGAAATTTTATAATCTAAGGAAAAAAATACTGCAAATTTCACACAGTACTACTTTGATTATCTTGGAATACATTTGATGTCAGTTAATTTTGGAGTGATTTGGAAAAAAAGCAAGAGCTGCAAATGCCAGAATAGTTCAGCAACTTTCTCGGTTTATAAACTGGTGTGGCAGATACTTTATTAATCAACTTAGGTAGTGGCTGTTTGATGAATTATTGGGATGTTTTTACTCTTTGTCTCCAAGTGAAATTTTTTCTCTCTTTGGACAGAATTAATTTCTACTTTTTCTTCTCTGATATTCTCCTCCTGAGCAAAAGACAAAATTTAGGTGAAGCAGGCAGAAGAAGTGAACCTTGGAAGTGTTTAGAAATATAATCCAGAGACATTTTAGTTGTAGATTAGAAATAAGTTTAAAATATTTTCGTCTGTAACATGTTCATGATGAGGAAACTGTCATTTAATATAAAGTCTCATTTTGAAAGATTTTTCCTAGGGAAAATCTGAGATTGCATTGGTTGTGTGCTAGGTCACAGTACTGGATGCATACTCTGCCTCTCATAGCAGGGCTAAAGGAATACAGGGAAGAAATTTCACAAGAAATATTTCTGTTGCAAGCAATTTTATTGACTTTGTTTTTAAATCAGCCTGGTGATCCATGGAAAATATACATACTTTAACATTCACATTCTCCATCGGAGCTACAGTGAAATGTCAGCTGGAGAAAACTTTGCAATAATACCACATCTTCAAAACAAACACCAGAAACATCTTTTTTTTTATTACTTTCAGCATTTACTCCAAAGTAGAGATTTAAACTGCCTGTGAGCCATTTGCCACTACAGGGCTTGGTCAGGCTAATGATTAGTACCAAGCAGTGTCAGCATGTCAGGTCTGCATGTTCCTCTGCCAGTTCAAGAGCATGAGCGCAGAGAGCCTGGGCCCAGATCAGGTGTATTTTGTCCCTTTGTCCTACATCTGAAAGAAAGGAAAGGGTTGGAAAAGAAGGGAGGAAATCTTACCTCTTACAATCATGGGACATGTAGTAAGGCAGACCAAAAAGGGAAAATTGTTCTGCTTTTGGTTAAGAAGATCTCTGCGGCAAACAAACAAACAACAACAACAAAAAAAAGGTAAAGCAGAAGTTATATTATGGACTGCCCTTGCCTAAATGCCTATCCTCTGACATGAAAATACAATACTGATGTCACTGAGTGAAAATTTTAACCAAGAAAGGTTTTTAAAATATTTTTCTCCTCTCTACATAAGGCACCTGCAAGATTCAGCACTACAGAAAACGATAAATGTTTGAATGTATATGAGCCTCTGTAAAAATGCAGAAATTTTCTGTCTGTATAGTACTTTTAACCATCATGCAGGCACCAGCCAAGGCTGAAAGTAGTATTAATTGTTGACTTTTGCTAGGTTCTTATTTCTTAGGACAGAAAGAAAGTGTATATTACAATACAGTACATTTCAAATCATTCTGTTTCCATAACAGGCACACAATAATAGATCAAATGTGATTTTCATTTACCCCAGATGAATTAAAAAACTCAGTATCTAAATAACAATACCTGAATAGTTGTATTTTAAAGCCTATTCTGCATTATGGGCTAATTTGAATTATCCAAGAATACTCAAGTAGCATAAAAGCATATTGTAACATTTATGTTCTTGAATTCTTTCTAAAAGTTAAATATGCGCATACATACTTATGATTCTTTCATTTGCCTATGCTTTCCTATAAAAAAAATCTATATGCACAGTTATATAGCATGGATTATGTCTAACTACAAGTACACTGGAAATAAAGATACACACAAATAAAACACATACTACCTACCTATTTATGTTTCTCTAATCCATATTTTTATTTTGTACATGCATACTAATGGGCATGTATACACGTTCAGAAAGAATTTATTGATCTGTAAAACCACATGCACATAAATACTGTCTAACTGTAAGAAGGTCTTTGTAAGAAAACTGTCTAATGGCATTTCTTAAGCACTTTGGGCTGCTTCACTTGTATTTCTCTAGAACTGACAGGCTGGGATTACCATCTATGTTTTGAGATTAACTGTAAATAAGTATGGTCTTAGCTTGTCACTTACCAGATCATTCTGAATCTCTTAAAAGTCAAATTATTCTGTAACCAAGGCTCGCATTTTAAAACAGCTTATGTAAGTGCATACATATTATTTTAAAAGATGAAATAAAAATAACAAAAAGTTGTATGTTTTTCTTTGTTTACTATTATTTTTATTCTTGGAGCCATATCCTGGCATTTGTTTATACTTTCCTTTGTATCCTTCCACTTGAGTTTATGGTTGAGAATTTCCAAACATGCAAAACTCCCAAGAGAATGAGTTCAGCTGAGGAAATAAGGTCCGTTCCATAAGTAATGCAAGCTATAATCACTCTTTCTCTACACAGCAGCAAATTCGGCTATTTTGACTACAACTCAGTGACAATTCATGGTGCCAAGGTCATACACTGTTTCACAGAGGAATCACAGTTCTTGAAGCAGCAGTTCCCTGTCACTAAGTTGGTTTGGCTATTGGGAGTAACATCAGAAACTGAACTTTTCCCTGAAAATGCCTGTGCTTAGCAACTAACTCTATTAAACTCTGCATGGCCCACATTTTCCACATGCCTTTCATATTTTTCCCTTTTAATATGTTCTGCAGCTAAGAAAAGTCTCATCCGCTCAGCCCACAGCTACAAGCTACTAGTCTGGAACCAAGACCAAACCTAAAAAATGTCAAATATAATGAAAAAGAGCAGGGGATGAGACTGGATGGTTTAGTGGAATGAAAATGGTTTATGAAGTCTCTCACCTCTAACTCACTGGTCTGAGTCTTCTGCCATCAATAGTTACTGGAACTTCGGAGTGTTTGACAATTGTTCAGTGACCTATGCTAAGTAAGTTGTTAGTCTCGGCTGAGCTCCTTGTGACTGCTGTCCACATCCCAGAATAACATAGCATCTGACATTGAGAGAATTTTACATCGTCATTGGTGATATAAGTAAAAAACTAAAAGGTCAGTAAATGATGTATACTTGTCCAAAAGGAATTTGTACATCCATTTCACCAGGATGTTATTAGCAATTGCTCAACATTACTGGTATTATTTATTTTCATATGCTTTTCTGCTCTTAGCAAATTACCTTAAAAAGAGCCAGTAACCACTTTGAATTTAATAAGAATTCAAGAACTGTAGAAGATTGTGAAACTATATTAATTTCCCTCTGAAAGTCTTTGTAGTCTCAAATGACACAAAGACAGAGGTGGCTGTTATCCAGAATTTCTGCAAAGTTCAATTTGTGTAAAACAATTTATACCATGAAAATGAAAATGCTTTCCATCATTTACCATTTACTAGCCATTACAATTATTTACACCATTTGATTCAGATAAGGATGCAACATTCACATGTTCATTTCATGAACATTCAGAAGAGTTCACTGACTCTACCTTTTCCGATTTTATCCTTTATCAGTTAATAAGGATTATTGTCATGAATGGGACAAGAGATTCTTCAGCTTCAAAAGTAACATCTTACAAAGTTTGCATAAACAGGAATTTTAAAGATTTTAATTTTTAAGAAGATCTGAGAAGATGCATTTCAACAAAAAGGGAAGTATTTTCATACTCACTTTTACCAGGATGTACTGGAAATATCCCTTGATTCTATAGAAATTTGAGCTTCATTTGGTTACATTAAGGAACAGTATAGAAGACCAACACAATCCTAACATATTTTTTACTATTTTCAGAATCTTTCCAAGTATATAACGTGTACAAATATTACATATCTTTTTCTGTATTAGTGCCAGTACTTTTGCCTCTGCTCCTCCTCCCAGTGTTCCCTTTCCTTTTTGAAACATTTCTTAAAATGTCAAAACAAATCACTTTCTAAGATTTATAGGCCAGTTAAGATTGGTAAGGGAGTTCTTCTAATTCTCTGCAATACGCCCAGGTAAATATTTTTATTTAATCTGAACCTTTTAGAGGAAGCCTGTAGCAAGTCTGTAGCATACAAACAGGAAACATTTCATCTGTCAGTAAGGAGTGTACTTTCTTCAAAAGGATAATGGAAAGAATTTTTTCACTCATATTATAACAAAAATATATTGTGTGCATTCATCTGCTTTCAAGTCTATTTTTTCAGTAATTGAAATAGATGTCTGGATGTTATGATAAGTACAGAGACCCTCTTAAGGAAATTAACCTTTAAATTACAGTTCTATCATGATTTGCTGTCACATCTGGTGTGTGAAAGAAAGTAGCAAAATAAATCCAATTTTCTTATTTGTTGACTGTTTCATTTTAATTTAGTTTCTTTGTGAGAGATTTAGTTCATGGTAGATGAGATGCGCCTGAAGGTCAGGAGGCCAAAAGTAGTACAAGCAACTACAAAAATATTAATATATTGATTAAATTAAATTAAATTAAATATATTATTTAAAGATTTATATTTGTGTACATTTTACTAGGATGTGTTGTAGGTAAAAGCTCATAATGTCAGCAAAAATGCAAAGCATTGAACTATGCTAATATGCCTAACTGGTCTCCAGAGGAAAGGATTTTATGTAGAAGGATTTTTCCTGGGGAAAGTAGAGTTGCAAACATAGGCTATAAATTACACCTATAAAGACGATACTTTTTAAAAAACATCGTGTCCCAAATCTAACAAAGAGTCACAGACACTAATGAAATATATCACATTTCTATCATATAAGATAGCTCGTGTAGTTGTCATTTCACAGTTTGCTAAAGCAATATTGATATCTGAATTACGTGCATTCCTGAGGTCTATAAAAGTAATACAAGTGGGTAGCACAGGTTATATGCCACTTCAGAATTTAAAATAAAATCTTGTTTTTCATCCACCATCCCCCTTTTTCCTTTTTATTTTTCCTTTTTGCATTTTTATTGGTTGATACTGGGCACAGCACTGCTTCACTTATTCATCAACGACTTGGATGAAGGGGTAGATGCCTCCTCAGTGTGTTCATTGATGCCACAAAGCTGTAAGGAGTGACCGATGCCCCAGAGTGCTGTGCAGCCCTTCAGAAAGCCTTCAACAGGCTGGAGAGCTGGGCAGACATCTGAAATTCAACAAAGGCAAAAGCAGGGTTATGTATCTGGGGAGGGATAACCCCATGCACCAGCACAGGCTGGGGATTGACCTGCTGGAAAGGACCTCTGCAGAGAAGGACCTGAGGGTCCTGGTGGACAACAAACTGTCTATAAGCCAGTAGAGTGTCCTTGTGGCCAAGAAGGCCAACTGAGAGGCTTTAGAAAGAGCATTGCCAGCTGGTCAAGGGAGGTGATCCTGTCCCTCTGCTCAGCCCTGGTGAGTTCACATCTGAAGTGTTGTGTCCAGTTCTGGGCTCCTCAGAACAAGAGAGACATGGAACTCCTGGAGAGGGTCCAGAGGAGGACTTTGAAGATGATGAAGGGACTGGGGCATCTCTCTTATAAGGAAAGGCTGAGGGAGCTGAGTCTGTTTAGTCTTAAGAATGCTGAGGGGGGATCTTATCAATTCATCTAAGTATTTAAAGGGAGGGTGCCAAGAGAATGGAGCCAGACACTTGGCGGTGGTGATAAACAATAGGACAAGAGGCAACAGACATAAACTGGAACACCTGAACATGAGGAAGAACTTCTTTACTGAAAGGATGACTGAGCAGATTGTCCCAAGAGGTTACGGAGTCTCCTTCTCTGGAAACGTCTGGACACAATCCTGAGTAACATACTTAGGGGACTCTGCCTGAGCACTGAGGTGGAGCTAGATGACTTCCAGTGATATCCTTCCCAATTTGTGACCAATTTCATGATTTTTCCTTCCTTCCTTCTTCCATTCTGTTTTTTCTTTCCATTTTCCCTTCTTCTTCTCTTCTGTTGACACATTCAACTCCACAGTACACCACAAATTGGCAAACAAAAACATCTCCCTGTACCCTGCAGCTCTCTCCTAAGATTAGCACCCCTACTGACTTCTGCTGAATCTTTCAGTTACATCGTGTTAATTCTTTGTGGGATTTCTTTGTTTTGGTTTGTTTGCTTCTCTTTCCTTCTTTTTTTTCCTCATTTTTCCCCTCCTTTTTTTTCCTTTAGAAGATCTGCAGTTTCATATCTGCACTGCTACCACGTGCACCATGTTATTTTATGGTCTATTGTTAAAAAAGAAAAGGGGTTGACCCTTGAAGAAGTAGAAAAATGGAAAACATCCATCAAAGAACAACTCTGGTGGACCTAGCCCACTAGCAGTAGGAAATACAAGATAAAATGATGATGAAGTACTGAAAAACAGTCAGGACTTTTTTTTCACCCTGAAGACTATTATGTAGGTGAGTCCTGAGCCTTGAGACAGCAAACTCAACTCATGGTGCAATTGGTGTTACTGATGTGCTTTTTCTTTTCTTGATGGTCTGCTGTTTTGAATTTTTTGCACATTGTGTTCTATTTCCTATTACAATGTTTATATATATAATTATATATTTTTTTTTTTTTTATATATATATATATGTTATTTACACTAATCAGATCCTTAAAAATATGAATCATCCAACCTGAAAAATCTGATTTAAAAAGATCTCTGTTTAGAAAGTGGAATGGACAGGATGAAGTATCATCAGTCATAAATCTAGATACATATGTTCACGTGTGAATGTGTGATATTTTTAGACTAGTGAATGATCTCTAAATCGTCTCATGTCATTTTTTTCTGTGTTCCTTCAGTCAAACTTATCATTTGTAGAAAATATTTGACTAAGCTTCATTAGGTAGAATATTCAAGAGTCAACATGACAACTTTGGATATTATTTGTTAAATGAAGCAGAAGCTACCTTTGAAAGAAAAATATGATCAGCACTAACAATCCACTCTCTATTTCCTATTCCTTGTTCTCTGCTCTGCCTCATTATTCCTTCTTTGTACCACATCAAAAGGTTCAGAGGTTATCTCAGTCTTGCGATTGGGAACATTCAAAGAAAATACAGAATATTTTTCGTGCAATAAACAGAATATTATTGACAAGACAGGAGCATCCACGTTACCCTGCACTAGTGCTAGCATTCAGCACCCCACTAGAAGCAAAATAAACCCTGGATGCAGAGAATTCATACTAACCAGTTCAACTTTGTAATGCCTTCTTATATAGAAATGGACTGTTGAATGTTCAGGTTGTTTTATATGCATCTTGTAGTCAATATTCAAACCATGGGTTTCAAACTGATATATAAGAACCACCCATGTTACAGTGCCTAAGAGAAGGAAAAAATTGAAATTCTAGTTTAGTGCTGGGTAAACACTTCTGTGTGGCCTGACTCCAATATCAGCACTTCATTTTAATGATAACGACAGCTCTGGTGTTCATTCTAAAATCCTTAAATGTATCTAACAACCTGTTTATGCTTGGAGAGCAGTGAGTTTATGAGGACAGCCAAATGAAACAGATAAGAGTATTATGTAAAACCATATTCTGAAATGTTTATTCTAGCAGTTAGTATGCATCTGGAGTAAATTTGTAGACCGTTATCCTCAGGTTTCATGCATTTTAAACAGAGCATATTTATTTTAATTTAGAAGCAGACAATTATGTGGGAAATAGAAAGGTTTTGACAGCACAACCACAAATTAAGCATTGTTTGAAAAGGTATACTCATCTTAGAATCATCATTAATATTTCATGCATCTGAATTTCTCCCACATGCAGGTTGTATGCTGTTTCAGCCATGGATCAGCAGCTGCAGCTATTAAAGCTTTATTTTCATTCGGATACTAAAACTTTGTTTTTACACAATGGCATCATTTTCCCCTTTATCCAAAAAAAACACTTTCTGTAACGAAATCAAGGAATCAGAGTCTGAATTTTCCTGAATGTGCATGTGTGTAGCAAGGAATTTATCTTCTTGGCACCATTAGCACTTACAAAATATCTATCACTGTTCCACTTGAAAATACTATTTTTAAATGGCTAGTCACTATTAAAAGCACTGTCGGTTTGATTTTTATAGCTGTGAAATTATTTTTACACAATTTCTAATAGTCTTTTTCAACCACATAAACAAAATTACTTTTCACTGCAAATCCTCTCTCCATACAACATATTTACTATCTGTGGATTTAGTGGATGTGAGAACTCTGCTCCTCTTAATACCAGTTAAAATTGTAAAAAGTAGCTAGACTTTTACCAAAAGAGTTTATGAAGAGATGTAAGGGCAGGGACTGGTAGCGTTGCTAATACTTTTTTCCTGGATTTAAATAATTTATTTGAGGGAAAAAAATTAAGTTTAATTAAGTTAGTTCTTTGAGACTTTTTCCATTCAAGCAGGAAATTTTAGGCTGTATTTTGAGTTGAGTAAAGACTGATATATATCTTTTGACATAAACAGAAGATTGTTTAAAACCCAGAATTCATAGGTAAAAAACAAACCAGTCTCCTTTTTCTCACTTCCATCACATTCTGTCTACAACTTACTACTCTCATCTCTATTAATGTCTTTACAGAATAAGCTAAAACTAACAGTGGTTTAAGCTGTGTTAGGATATTATGCTCTTTAAACACGGTTATAAAACCACTAATCTTTTGTCAATATATGGTGTCTTGAAGCAGCAGAAGGAATTTTATTGACTAGATATTTTTTATACAGAAAACAGATTTATGACCTTCACTGGGGGCTCTGAGAAATCTAATATATGAATTCAAGCATTGGAGCATATATATTTTCATGGTAAAATCATCAGGAAAAGACCCATATCAACTACACAGCAGGTAGAGAGGACCATGAGAACACAACTTTTGCTTCAAAACTTTTGCTTCTCTATCACAAGAAAACTGTTTTAGGGCAGAACTCAGCTTCTCTCCAACACTTTGTCTCTCTAAAAACCACAGCTTGGTTTTATGGTACAGAAGCTGTGACTTTTACCCCTAAGGCAGAAAACAACTTTGATAAACAAGAGAAAATATGAATACTTAAGGGACATAACAACTAGTTCCCTTTCATTAAAAAACTGGCATGCATATAATGGAAATCTTCTATGGCTTTGCACGCATCTTGTTCTCAATGAGAAAATAGTGTACAGGCTTCTTTGAATGAGGAAAATAATCAGAAAATAGCATCTGAGGGCAATGGGTAGCAGCTATGGCTCATCAGCCATCATAAATGACAAGACAAGATTCAGAAATTTGTATCCGCCTGACTTTCTTCCAGCTGTCAATACAGGATTGATGCTACTCACCACCCAGTTCTACAATACTGAAAGGCAGGGAAAAAAGAGAGATTTACAGTCCTGTATATACACACCTATAGCTTTCATTTGCAAATCTATCAAAGATTTCAGTAAGGTCGCTGTTAAAATCAGAGAGTAACGTAAACTGTCCCAAAGCTAAAAGCAGAACCCAAGCCTCCTCAAAATAAAAAACGCTTAATGAAGTAGAATATGAAGTAGATCTGTATTTTAGTTACAGGTGTATAAAATAATTAAAGTGTACTAATTTAAGAATTTTAATCACAAATCAACGTCTGACATTAAGGAAAATCAGAGTGGAATTTTTGAGACTGTATCAACAAATATTCACAACGGGGTTTTTATGCCAGGAGTTGTTATTTTATAATCTGCTTGGTTTAAATAATTAAAACTCAGGTCTTCTTAACGATTGCGGAGGGGGTATGTGAGCTAAGCATAAAAGTTTCAAAAAGGTCTGGAAACCAAAGCCCTTTAATGTTCACTGTTTTCCAAATGTCACAGATAGTAGAAAATCTTTTATGAACTCACAAGATGAGTTCAAATTCACCAAATCCTTTCTTTCATGAATAATTCCCTTGTTGCTTTCCAGAGACCTTGAATTACAAACCATGGTTGTCCACCCAGGGAAGTACATGTTATGCAAACAATGAAGAATAGCAAGAAAGAAAACTTTGTATGCTGTTGTTGTTCTTTCCAGAAACATAAAAATCCCCAGCTATTCATCAGTTACCTTAGAGATGAACTAACCACTAAACCATCAGGGAAATTAATTATCCCCTTGTAGGAATAAAGTGCTGGGGGAAAATGTACTACAATATTTCCAGTGGTGAGACAAATCTACCTGCTACATTAAAGGAAAAATAAACTGTTTCCTAGGTATTACAGTGCTTGTATAAAACGGAATATTATCTTTCTACAGTAAGGCCAGAGAAAAACTCCTGGTTTTACACAGATTTTTACTGTGACTTGCTCATACCAACTGTCTATAGTGGGGCGACAGTTCCACACAAACATGGTTTCTTATGCAAACTAAAAGTAGAGTCCCAAAGCACAAGGGAACACCATACTGGTCCAGAGTATATTTACCTGCCCTGATATTGAGAAAAAGTAGATTGAGCATGCAAGTCAGAGAAGAAAAAAAATTAATTGGCAATTTAACTGTGATTAAGAAAGCAAAACACCAACAATGGAGAAACTGAGCCTAGTGGAAATTACTGACATGAATCAAACCATGCTTAGCAAGTACTTCTGTGACTTTAATCAAATGATAGGAAATGAGACTGGTCCAAAGTTATTTCTATACTTTTACTTTTCCTGGAAATAGTTTTGAATTCTTGAAGGTAGGGCACACCTGAGGCATGGAAGGTCAAAATTGAAGATAAGTGTATTTGTGCAGCATTACAATTTTAAAAGAACTATCTTTATCTACATTTTAGTACCATTAGAAGGAAGTAGGTTACATTTAAACTATATTTAAAAAAAACTTTGTATGATTTTTGCTGCTGCTCCTAAGAATTTTTTCCTTCAGTCCTTAGACTTTGTTTTGAATTACTCAGAGAAAACTGATTTAAATTATGAAAAAAGGGATCCATCAGGCTGACCTTTTCCTTAAAAAGCTCAACTTGTTCCCTGAGTTAGGAGAAACATTGAAGAGTGCAATTGCTTGAGCCCTTGACTGCATTTGTAATTTCTTGTGCAAACTTTTAAATGTTTCTAGTCATGAACAGGGCTGCAACTTCAGTATCTCGCAATGGTGCTGCCCACAGACTTAGCAAAAATAGGTGTTTGCTTAGAACAACGTCCCATGAGGGAGCTATCCTGTAGTCCCACTCCTTTAATTTTGTGATGCAAGAAGTTGTATAGACTAGGTAATTTGAAAACAGACAGACATAGGTAGTGGGGAGGTAGAAGGGATGTGCGGCCAAAGGATTCTTTAGGGCCTTGTTTTATTTTTGCAGTAGAAATTACTACTATTCTACTCATCTTTCCCAATAACAGTCTGATTCCCCACATGATATCTGTATCTGTTTTAGGAAGGCCTTCAGGAAAGGGGGCTTGCATTTAGAGATCAGACCAGTTTAGCAAGAGGGATGTAAGGTATACCTTCATTCCCTCAAATTGAAACCTCCCACAGTCTCTCTCTCAGTTTTCAAAGCCCCAGCATTTCTTTCCCCCCTCATCAAGCTTCAAGATCTCATTGAGTTCTCCCAGTCCCTCTCCTAGTATCCCCAAACTATCCGACTTTTCTGAGTCTGCCTAGAGACACTCTCCCATCTTAGCTCCATTCTCCATCTCAGATCACCTACTTTCATAAATTTAATTCTTTCCAATCCATGAACACATAATTTTTTTCTTGACTTCTGGGATAATGGAATTCAAATTTGGTTACTGGGGACAAACTTGAGGTCCAACGTAATTAGAAAATAGCAAATGACACACTGGCAGCAAAATGGACAGTTAACTCACCACGAGTAGGGATGCCCCATGAATGAAACTGGAATTAATGAGACAGGAAGGTGGGACCTCTTTGTCACTATCAGAGAAGTTGAACTTACCAGGGAAGAGTTTGTGAAAGTGAGCTGGAAGGATGTGAGATCTCATATTGTTGCCCAACAAAGCCGATGTTGTAGCAGGTTATATTAGACCTTACTGGTAGTGGAACAGACCACAAATCATTATTTTAAATGTGTTAGCTGCTTCTGAATATAGGACAATTTGCACCTCAATAAAATAAACCAAAGCCATGATGAGCTTAACGAGCTCTTAATATTCTATTATTATTTCTATTATTAATGACTCTGATACCACTAAGGGTAGTGAATACACAAACTCTTCTTAATACACCTACCTAAGCTTTATAAACATCAGTATCCATATTTTATGTCAGAGGAAACTGAGGCACAAAAGCTGAAACACAGTCAGAGGACTGATACTATGGTCTATCAATTTGTCTACCATGAAATGTTCTATCAAGTTTAGAGTTCTAAATACAAAACACTGGACTAGCTGGCAAGCAAGAGGTCTGCACATGGTTGTGTTCAAATGGCTGAGCCAAGACAGAGTGAATAGGAGCTGACAGTCTGAAAGCTAGTTACTGTCAGCCTTATTCAGCTACCTTTCTCTGAAGTTCTTTAAGTAAACTCTCTTGGATTTTCTTATTTGCCTAATATGGTTTTTTTTTAATATTCTGAGTACAAATGATATGTGTTCTGGAAACTAATCTCTCTTTTGTCTTAGATCACCATGAAAAGTAAAGTACATAGTCTTGAACCTAATGGACGATTTTGCCTATCCAATAGGAACATGAAACAGACCAAATTCTTTGCTGTTTTAGTTTTTCAGAGAAAAAAAAAAAAGTAATAAAAAGAGAATCTAGTATTCCAAATAAAATACTGTAAAATAAACTGCAATCTCTGAGTGATTGAAAAACATTGCTTACAATAAAGAACGCAGAAAACATCCTGAATTGACCATCTATAATTGCTCCCAATTGCTGGAGGAAATAGAAATAAAATGAGAAAACATCATGATTTTATATTAATTGCAACTCCAAAATGGTCTTACCACAATCAAAATAAGACCAGTGTGATGGAATTTACAGATAGGCAATATTGAAAACATATTTGGAGCCTCATTTGATGTCAAAAATCAGATTTCAGATCAATAGTGTAATAAAGTGGTACAAAGTAGTTGGTGAAAGCTCTCTTGGTTCCAACACAAGAATTCATCATGATAAACATATCCCTCATTTCCACATCTGTCATCCATTTTTAAAACCAATAAATCATTTAAATATGGATTTAACTGTTCCTACAAGTTTTTACAGTGTTATGCACTGCACTGAAGGAGAACTTTAACAATAATTCACTTTTCTGAATTCAGAACTATAAAAATTGAGTTAAAAGGTTAAGTTACGCTCACATAATTACTGTGTCCAAACACAACTTAGTTAAACAACTGAGCTTTTTCTGGCTTTCATGTCTATCTTCCCTGGGCTTGAATTCACCCAATAGACCCCTATTTTGCACAGGAATGATTGAATAGTTCAGATTAAAACCTGCCCAAGTAGGCAAAATGATGGAATCCAAGAACAGTATGTAGATATCTGTGATCTGGATTGGACTGCCACTCAAATGCTCAGGGCAAGGCTGAGACTTGTTCCATCGTAAGCACAGCTTGAGCCCTGCAAGGCATGGAAGGAATGTCAGCTGCAAGGCCCTTAATGAGAGCTAAAAAATGCCCAGTGAAATGGTCTTAAAGACGTGTCCAAACCCCCCATGTGAAAACACCTACAACTCTTGGACTGATCTGCTGATTTTTCGCTTTTTGTGATGGAGGGGTTGGGGGACAAAGAAAGATTTTGGAGGAAAGCAAAAAGAGGGAGGCGGGGGAGTAATGTTAAAAGGCTCATATAATTTTCATCCTTGATCACACTGAAGGAAAGCCTGGCAAAGTCTTAAGGATTACAAGTCCCAGCAAACATAATCAGATTCTGATTTCATTATTAAGCTTTACACAACCTTGATAAGAGAGATGATTAGAGTCTCAGTGATAAACTCACTTTATGGATGTTTATTTCAGAATTTTAGTTCCTTTACTCTAGTAAACATTAACCTTTTGCTTCAATATATCTAAGAGAAGTTTCTAAGAAATTCCCAAAAGCTCATTCAGAATTATGCTAAAATCTAAAAATATTGTGACAGTGATTATAAAAGTGCTTATATAAAGGCTTTAATGTACATACATAATAATTTGGCAATGCACTAGCTGTAATTCATTTATTTTTAATTTTGCAATGATTGCAGTTTTAACTCTTTAATGTGCTATTCTTACATTGGAATCATGAAGTCAGTCTAACACTGCAGACAGTATTCATTACTGTAAGAGCTAGTGGAAAAAATCCTACAATCTCTTTAGTTGTTACAGTAATGATGTTGATTTCCTGTTCACTACAAGGGTAATTAATGAATAATTTGGCTGAACTGCACATACCAGGCAGCTAAGGTAATACTTTATGTACACATTTCACTAGAGCATAACACATAATACAGGACTTGTTTTCTTATTTCTTATTTTTAAAATCAATTAGGTCACTAGACAACTAAAATATCAAGCTGTAACTATTAGCACTTTGCTGAAGCTGTGTGTAATTTCATTAATTCTGCTAGTGCTGTCCATATGAGATAGTAAAAATTTCATTATTGTCACTAAATACACTTCATGCATAACAAATGAACAATCAATTAAACATGATTTTTTAGATTATTTTTTGTCTCATTTGTCCCTAAACTTTATTAATGTTCTACATTAATGACATTTACTCTTCCCTTCAGATTTTAAGTAATTATTGGTCTTCTAATACAATTCACCTTTTCCTAGCTTAGAACAAGCTCCCAAAAAAAAACCAATTACCAGTTATTCCTATGGTAGTCTTCATCACTTCAAGGTTTGTGATGTGCTCAGAGATTTAGACATGGTAGAATCTAGATTTTGTTTTGTTTCTTGTGTCTGGTTGCACAGATACTGAAAGCATCTATTCAAAATGCTAACGCCAGCTATAGTTGAAACAAACCATTAAAAAGGAGACAAGTAAAAATTTTGACTGACTCTGGCTGAGAACTAATATGAGTCACTTTGGGTCTTTCTTTTCAGGTGACCTCCTGCCTGATTTTTCTCTTGTGTAGAGCATTTCCATTTCCGTTGTGCAGCAGTAAGGGTCCTCCTTACCCACACTCAGCTCTTACCATGGCAGTGCATCTCCAGCCATAAAGGAGAACTCCAGGAAGGATATACTTTTCTTGCACAGCTGCAGATTGCTTGATATGGTTAAAAGATCTTTCACACTTCAGCCTTCTACAGTGCAATACCAGAGACAGTAAAACACTGAGACTGGCTAATCTGGAAATTAAGATTCTCCTCTTCAACAGACTAATAGGTAATGTTGTATCATTCACATATTTATAAGGAGACTGAAAAAGGTGGAATGTAATACAGAGATAGGAGATTCCTGTTCAGCCTTCTAAAACTCTTAGAGTTGTTTTTTTTATAAGTACACTATTAATGAGCAAAGCTGCCAATTATTTTCAGTATCTGGCACCATATGGAATTACAACAAACTCTCCAAAAGCATTCACCCACGGGATCTAATCAACCATCTTCTCAGAAAGCAGAAAAAGCAAGGATGTACTAAGGGAAGGAAGACCCACTTACCATGGACTTATAAACTACTAATGCTTAGTTAGAAACATTTATAATTTACTTAAAAATACATCTGCTGGTGTGCAGAACAAATCAAATAGGTGTAATTCTGATGAGCCTGAACAGAGAGTCTACCAGCAAAATTCACTCAAAATATTGAAATAATAGCTAAGGCTACATAATTTTTGAGTTCAGTCATGCATATACATTTGCAGTACTACCAATATAAAATATGTGCATCTAGAAGAGAGACAAAGATATAACCAAATCTTAGTAACTTTTTAGTTTGTCCAATGTGCACTCTGGTTCAAGTTCCCCAGGCTGTAAAACTGGCCTTCATGAACTACTTGCCAATAATGCCCCACTTCTCATATTTTTTAGGATGGGTCAAATACAAAATGTGTCTTGAATGAAAAAAAAGTATGATATGAGAGCAGGCTCTTCATTTTACACCCCAGTTAAAAAGCACAGGGAAAACGGCATATAAGGTTCTTCAGCATCATAAAGTTGCTTTTTAAGGAGTTGATGATGAGATTGCTCTGCGTATACATATATTCTGTCATTGTGCCAAAACTAGCAGCTCATTTCCATTTTCAACTCTTCTGAACTGTAAATGCACACATTTGCAAGAAAATCTAAGGGGTCTGTGAACTATCCATCCAAAATCAAGCAACCCCACTTCACATAAAATTATTCCATTTACTTGCAATAGAATGCACACCTTGCTCAGCTGTGGAGAAACTTCCTCTTTCCTCTCCTTATTTCCCTTTATAAAATCTTGCTCTTCAACCATCTGGGAGGAAGGTTTTGCCCAGGGTGAATGGAGCAATTGTCACACAGCAAGGTAGGTATTTGAGACAACATTTGGCAGAATTGCCCTGCTCCTTGCTGCAACCCAGCCAAGATAACTGTGCTAGGGAGCAAGGATTCTTCATGCAGAAATACTTTTTTCTAGGTGGAGGTATGAGGGATGCAATGTTGCAAGAGACATTCAAAGGTCTGAAGGTATGTAGAGTTGGTAGAGGAGGTGCTTCTGGAAATTTAGCCTACCTGCTTCAGTCTGCCACTTGCTCAGGTTCATTGTTATTCCATAAAATAGTAGGCAGAATACCTTTACATTCCCATTCATCAAAATTATTATTATATTATTGTACCAGCTATATTATAAAATCTATGAAGAGGGGTCATCTTAAGCCTTCAGACCAAATATTTCCTGAGGGGTTTTGAGTCCCATGACTGCGATTGTCTAAAGGGATGTGAATAATGCAACAGTTGTTTCACTTTTTAGTACTTGTTTTTAATCAAGGGGACCTAATTTTAGTTCAGAATTTTCTTTCACAAATTAACTAGGGTTCCCTGTGAGGTGCTGCTAAGCACAGTTTCTACCACCACTGTCACCACCACTACTTTCTGGAAAGCTCTTTGAGTCACTGTCTAAGGAAAAAAAAAGACAACATGTTTTCATCCTATTCAAGTAATTCTAGTCTAATTAAAGATAACATGAAACACTTTCTTGCAGCAGGAATTTATTTCAGGAAATGAGGATGGGATAGTTCGTTTACTATATTTTACTTTTCTGCTGAAGTGATGATGGGAAGAAAATGCTATTTGAACACATTTCACATCTAGAGGGAGAAGAGATGAAAAGTTCATTATGTTTACCAAATGAAATGGTAAAAGTGGCATACTGCAACAGGAAAAGCCTGACAACTGACAGCCCTGAACTATGTTGTCTGTTCTGCTCTAGTTAAAACATGCAGCTGGTGGATGGGACCAGGGAAAAGGAACACAGATCACATAGGTGATATAAAGGGTAACAATTCCTCATGACAAGAAAACGAAGAGTACTAAGGAAATTTTGTTCATATCTGGGAATAGTGGAAATGGAGGTGTGGAACATTTAATCAGAAAACTTGAAGTAGTTAAAGATGTAAGCTATTCCCTACATATTCAAAATTCCCACTAACATTGATAGGAACTTGGCATGAGAAGTGATACAAGTTAAGACATAAATTTACATGATTAGGGTAAACACAAGAGTGTGGGAAAGCTTTTGTTGTTCCTTGCAAGGCAAAGCAGCCAGTGAGTCACAGTTCCCATATTTACAGTGAGCCTCGATATCGTTAAGAATCAACTAACTCTGAAAGAAGTGTTTGGGCACTGTTGCATTTCACCTGTCTCAGGCCACCACCAATTTGTCCCAGTGAGGAAGGACACCACACCTATATCTGTTCCAATTTTTTTTTAATATGTGGTGAAATGAGTGCAATATTCAGTGGGTAATATAACTTCTCATGAGTCCTTTTTATTATATACTATTTTGCACTGTGTGTATACAAATTTAAAGTTATGGCCTCTAATATGCTATTTTAATCAATTGATAATCACTTTTATAAAATGTGCGGTTAGTAAAGTTTTAGCTGCATATATTATAACAGCTCTAAAAACCAGTATAAAACACAGTACCTTTATTTCTTTCAGCTGTAACAATTTTGGATGAAATAAAACATCACATATTGGTATAAAGTATTCTTACTTTTTTCCATGGAGATTCTAACCCCAAAAGTACTTGAGGGCTATTACTTTTGTTGTATTCCTCCAAAAATTAAATGTAAGGTGTTCCGAACAGATTAAATGCAAATAATATATATCTATCTATGTATATTGTGTGATATTTAATTGCCTACTACAGGGAATCAAAATAGTTTTTTTCCAAGGGGAGAATTCCTATGCCTTCCATATTCATACTGTGCCATTTGCTATAAGAAGCATTGTAGGATCCACAGACTATAGGAGCAATAATTCCTTTGTACCCCTAGTCTTACTTTTACACCCTTTGGCAATGAATTTTTTATATTATGTTTTAAACCTTACATTTACTAATGGGAGGATAAACTTAACTATGTATTTGTGATTAGTTCCTTTTTTTTCTATTCCCTTACTGCTGCAGGGACTTTGTTTTGTTTATGACTCTGATACTTAGTTAAATTATTCTTGTAGTATGACTCCCTAGCTTTACAACTCCAGTTGACTTAGTCTCATCAGTAATTTTTCGCACAGTTCACCTATTTGATCAGTCCAGTTGAAAATATCTGGACTGATATTTTCATATATCATATATATATATTTCAAATATCAGGGTTGGAGCCAACTTGCTAAGTTATCTACCAAACCTTTTCCAAAAGATTATGCTAATTGTTTTTAAACACGGAAAACTGGTGTGAAAGTGTTGTCATATAATTTATTAATTAGTGGTAATCTGCTAATTTATTAAATTTTCTAAAGGACAAACCAACCCTCCCCCAATTCTTCAAAGGTAATTTTGTGCAGAGAGAGACTGAAGTTTTAAATGCAAAGAGTATATCTGAATAACAGTTACTGAATCTTATTATGTATATATCTAAGATAAGAAGAAATTGCTTTTTTATGAGCAAGACAAAGGGCTAATAAAAAAGGTGTAAGCAAACACTTTCTGAAAGATTCTGGTTGTAGACTTGTAGGCTGGAGCCAACAGGGTAGAACAGCTTGAAGTGACAATATTCTGCATGAACCTCTGTCGGAGTCCCACAAGTTAGGTTGCAAAACACAGCAAAAACAGCTGGGCCAGCAGCATGTCACCTGTGAGAGCTAAAGCCTCTGAGCTGACTGCTTCTCCCAGGGACTTTGTGCCTTTTAGCTAGTGCTAAAAAAAACAGTGAAGGCCAAAAATGGGCTGGTAGCTGTGCTCATTAATGTTCCTTGACACTTTCCATTATAAAATGCTGATTTTAGTACTTTTCAATTTGCCAATTGGTAGACATTTGGGCTTAAATATTCCTTAGTGTCTGCTCTGAGGTTGTTAAAATATGTGTTAGAATGCCTTTTTTGCCAAAACAATCCAGTAATTTCTCAGAATGAGGGAAAAGATATTTTGTTTCACTCATGATAGAAAATCAGAAAGGAGAGGGCAGGGTGGAAGATGGTAAGGAAAGAAGCTATTTAAATAGTTAATATAATTTAAAGCTGCAGACTGATATTTGGCAGCTGGGGATAACAATGTGGGATGAAAACTGAAATTTGGCTTTCATTGCCACTGTAAATTATAAGGCTTGGAAAAAAAATATTCAGGCTCAGCAAAGATTTCTTGTCTTAAGCAAAGAACATTGGTTAGGCAAGGAGTTGAGGCGTTCAGCTTACGGCTATGTAACATTTTTCTTACATATGAAGCTCTGTGATATTTTAAAGCCAGAGGCACAGGAAGATAAAGTGAACAGGGTCTGCTGAGTTCAATAGTATTAACACCTACTTCAGCCATGAAGTGGCAAAGGAGGAGATGCAGGGAATAGCTGCAGTGAGAAACAATGTCAAAGGGATCAGGCACTGGGAGACTGGGATTCTATCACGTAAAAGGAGGATAAAAGGTAGGATTTTTATTGGGGAATGTGTCAGGAATTTAAGGAATAAAGATTGTACTTGATGTGATGTAGAAAATGGGGCTTAGGTGAAAACCTAAATCTTTTCAAGATGATAAGGTCAGCAAGTCTTTGACGAATTAGCAGGGCAACCTGGGACAACAAAATTATACTGTCTGTCTCATTGGAACTTAGAAAGGACCCCAGCATTCCTGAACTGCTCCATTAATCTATTAGCTGGAGTTATTGATAGCCTGTAAATGGTTCAGTATTTCCATTCATAGATATCAGTATTCTTAAAAAAATGTGTGTGACACTTTCCTGGTGGCATATTGCAATTGGTTATGATAGAAACCCAAATTTGGTAATACTTAATTAAAAGTTGCTTGAGCAATCTTAATTGTGCAATCCCTATGAGCATACACTAAGAAAAAAATTATTACGTAATAACGTGCTGTTTTTCTTTCAGAAAGCACACCTCTTGGGGGACCAAAACAAGACTGTACAGTGCAGATGCTTGCTGTGGCCTGGATCCTCCCATTTACAGCAGAAATTGGAGCAAGAGTGGTTGAAGAAAAGATGGGAGGGGCAAGGGAGGGAATGGAAAGATTGGCTTAATTAGTTCAGTCAAGGCCACCATGGAGAACAGAGTAACCCTCTACTAACCTTTTATAGGTGGCCACAAGCTGTGTGTTCATGAGTTTCCCATTGCCTGACTTTAGACTGTGGTCTGCTCTGCAGAAGTACTTTCGAACTCATCCAGTGGCAGCTGAAGATAATCGTGGAAGATATTTGAATATAGCAGGAGCCGTACAATGACAGTTTTTGTAAAAAAAATAGGCCTTACTTGTCTTAAAAAAGCACAGCTGAAACTTCAACCTCAAAGAAAACTCCCAGTCCACCAGTTCTTTTCCTATTTGTGCTGTGGACAGACAGGTTATTGGAGTAACTTAATTTGTAACTGTGAAAAACTCAGAAGCCAATTTTATAGCCTGTAGAATTTCTATACTCTGACAACCCAGAGAACATCTAGCAAAGTGACTAAGATATATCCAGTTTTCTTCCTTTATCTTCCTAGAAGAGGAAATATCTGAGGTGTTTTATCTTAAATTTTTAGGCATGACTGAATGTTAATGTATGGGGTTATTTTCTTTAGAGAAGAAAAATTTGAATAGCAGAAAGGGGGGAGCTAGAGGTTTCTTCAGGTTGTATACAGTCTTACGCAAAGCTTAGGACAACTCTGCCCCAGTTTAAAGAAGTTTCTGTTCTCTACAGAAAATGGACTCAATTTGAAGCAACAATATTTCACATTTTGTCCATATCTTCACCTAGAACTTTGTGGTCTATTTTATCAGTATGTTGGTGTGCATCAAGTCCTGATATTCCTTCTCCTCTTTCTTCGCTGGGTAGATTGCCATAGATCCTACCCAGTCATGTTTCTTTCACATCTAAAATTCAGCAATACAGGGGGAAGGAGATTTAGCTTGATGCTGAAAAGGCATCAGACTTAGCTTAACAGTCTACACTCCTGAGGAGATACACTGCAAGGGTGACATATATTTGAAAATCCCAAATGCTGCAGACTTTGGGGCCATGTAAAACACAATAATACAGTTCACCTGGAACAGATAGAAGATGATTATTCCAGAACAGGGAAAATACTCAACCAAGTAATCTTGAGCTATATTCTGAAGGACTCGAAAAAAAAAAAAAAAAAAAGAGGAAATTGAGACGAATTAAGAGACATAAAAAGAAGCTGGTGCTAGAAGGAAAGTTTAGACAAATACCTAATTTGGAAAATATTCTGCTGTTGGATTGGTTGGTTTTTATGTTGGTATAAATTTTCTTTGGTTATTGCCAACTCAAGTGATATCAGAATCATGAGAATAAAAATCATTGAGAATTTTGGAGCAACTCAGTATAACATCCATCACTTATTATGATAAAGTAGAGTTATAAATGGCATAAATTAAAAAAAAAAAAACCCTGACAAATCATTTGCCAATTAATCAATTGAGTTAATTAATTGTGTTCCCTAGAAAAGAAAGCAGTTTTAAAACAGTTAAATTTAAATCTTTTACAAATAAATTAATGGATATCTCTACAAAAAAAGTGAAATATATAAATTCCAGGATAAGAAATGCAGACATGAGGAAGTTAAGATAGTGATGTAACCACTATCACCCTGGATAGAAAAAGGGTAATGGAAATGCAGAGAAAAAGAAAACAGAAGACTCACATAAGCTCTCTAGAGAAGGCAGTTTTGTCGCATAGAAGAGTGAGAGCAATGCCACAACCTTGCATTAATGTGATAGCTTTAAGTGTGATAGCCTTAAAGAATGTGAAAGCCTTAAAGATGTAAGCAGGAAATGCATATGAATTGTCATGCTGATCTTTTAAAAAGATGGGAAACATTACATGTATTGGAGGGGAAAGGGTAAAAAAATGAATGGGGTCCACTATTGAATCACAAGCTCATGTTTGCATATAGAAAGACCTCTGGAAATACTACCAGAAACGCTATTGCTAGAGTAATTTGAACTTCCCAGATATATACTGCAAAACAAATGCTAAGATGAAATTAAGGTTTGTATTGTCTTGGACCCAGTAACCAAGAAATTTATATACCAGAAAGAAACATATTTTGTTATTGCAGACTTTGGTAACTAACAAGCACATTGCATAAAAACATAGCTGTAGAATATAACCTTGGGAAGAAAAATCATGAGATAATTCACTTTAAATTAAATAGAAGGAAAACAACAAACTAGTCTTTAAAGCTTCTGATTCAGAGTGAAGACTTCAATAAAATAATTTTCTCTTAAGTCAAGCTAAGCAGAATGGGAAATTTTTTCATTCACAGTTCACTATAGAAGAAACCTGAATACTTAAAACATGTCAATCAGCCAAAACCCCCAAATGACAAAGTTGTAGAAACCATAAGGAACAAAGTAAAATGAAAGATGAATGAATGTATAAATAAATAAAAAATGACTGGAAATAATCAAAGAAGAATGGAAAGTCTAAAGAAATTGAAATTGGAGCTGATTAGAAAATTATCATTCAAAGCTTAGTAGTTTTAGGATAAGGAAGAATTTTCTAAAGTCAAAGCAAGGTAGTTTTTGTGGGTTTTTTTTAATTTAACATAATGATACCTCTATAAATAAAGGGTAATTTAAATGAAGTGCAAACTGTGTCTAGGGAAGAGGGGACAAGGATTAAGAAAGCTGAAGTTCAATATTCAGTGAAATTACAGGGGTGATATGGGACACAAATGGCCATTTGAGATGGGGAAAAACACACTTACTACTTCATGGATAAAAACTGAGAGGGATTGCTGCTGTCCCAGAATCACAAGAATACTGGCACAGTGTTGCAGCTCCTCTAGCAGAGGAGCAAAATCCATCAAGGTCCAAACAGAGAAAAAATACGAAATGTTATGCATATTTAAGATACTAAAATAGGGTTATCCTTACAACTGTGGCTCTGCCTGGGCTGTGTTCTACAGCAATAAAGAATGAAGGCACAGAGGTACAGGGAAAATGTTATAAAATGCAGCCTCAGTTTGACAAAGACAAATCATGCCAGACTAATCTGATAGCCTTCATTGGGGACATAATTGCTTTTCTAGACAAGGGAAATATTTCTCATCTAGATATAATCTGCTTGGAAGCTGGGAAAACATTTGATGCTTAATAGGAAGTTATTAGTTAAACTGGAGAAGATGATTATTAGGATGGGAACTGAGAAGTGGATAAACAGGAAGCTGACAGATCACTGACAACAGTGTAGCATAGAGCAGCTACTGTGAAATGCGTGATCGGTCCTTAGACTGATATTAGTGTTTTCAGCTGTGATCTTGGCTTAAAAATGAACAAAAAATGCTGATGAATTCCTCTAAAGGCATAAGTCTGAGAAGCTTCACAAGTCCTGAAGAAGAAATGGTCTCACAGGAGGGTTAGAAATAGCTTGTTGTATTTCCAGAGGAATTTCAGAAAGAGATTCAGAGATCTAAACAATTATCTGTGCTGAAATGTACAGGGGTTTTGGTGTTGTATCTCCATTAATATGTACATTTTACACCAGTCACACCCATTAACACTGAAAAAGATTGAACCTATAGAAACTAATTAGAGAGTAGCAGAAGTGGAATTCTGATTACAGAAAATGTCATAAAATAGTTCAATAGACACATTAGCAATTGCATTTCATTCCAATCCAGTTCAATTATGTGCTGTCTGCTTTTTGTACTGCTTTTAATGTAAGACATTTTCTGCCTTGTTTTGGGCTTTTTGTACTATAAGAAATAGCTTCCCTTTCCCATTTTCTTTTTTAATCTATATTTGAATTGACACCATTTCTTACACCAAGAAGACAGGCCAGTAGCTGACTCAAAAGCAGAAAAAAATGCATGACCTATAAGAAACATAATATGATGCTAATAAGAAAATCAATAGCTAGTCAAACACTTGGAATCTGATTTTATCACCATCCATTTGGCAGTATGCAAAGTCTCCCACTAGGAGTGAAGCAGGAGGCTGCTGTTTGCTTGAAACTGAAACGTAATTACACCTGAAGAAGCCTCACAGTTCCAGGAGACAGCTGACTAGTTTCAACTGACCACCTATTTATGCACACCCTTTAATTTTACCCCAAATATAATTTTTAAATGGTTTCTATTTAATATTACTTGAGATGCATTTAAATAATGGATCTACTTGCATCTGACCACTTTATATGTTTTCCTGTTGCTAGAAATATTCTTTTTACACTTCTGCTGACTGTGTGAAGATTTCATAGCAACAATACTGTCATTATAAAGTCATAATTCATAATAAGTCATTTTGGGAAATAATGTTATGATTCATGACTAATTTAAATGAAATCAAGCTAACTATTCAATGACATATCAAGTGCACATAAACATTTTATCTAAACAGGTGTTACATTTATTTTGATCCATCTCATAATTCAGAAACCCTACGAATGACAATATTGTCCTTTTGTTTCCAAATTTTAAAATTTTGTATATCTAGCTTCCAAAGACTTTTAATATTTCTGATCCCTTAAAAATACATATCGTTAGCAGTCATCTTTTTTTTTTTTTTGCTATAAACGTATGATTGAAACAACTGGTCAGATTAAAATCAGAGGCTAGCTTGAATGTGTTACAATGAAATCACATGCTACTCTAGCAAGTGACGTTTAGAACAAATCAACATAGATCACAAAGTTGATCAGTTGTTAAATAGTGTGTATAAGCAACTGTAGCTGAAGTAACTCACCTGATATACATATATTTTTAATGTAGAGCAGCATCCACAGGAAATGCTAGAGCATTTCTATGGTTTTTCAGTCACAGTTCAAGCAACTTCTTCAGACTAAGGGCTACTGGCTGAATGTTTTTGGGATGCTTAAACATTATGTAGATAGATGTAGATAAAGATGCAGATATAGATATAAACAAGGATATCACAGACTCCTTGCTGCAGAAAGAGAAATGATAACTTATCAGGTAACCTATGGAGTCAATTGTTTGTTCAGTATAGGGCTCTAGTTCACATTCCAAAAAAATTCCAGGTATTTAAGAAAATTTCTTAAAAATATAAACCAAAAATAGTTAAGTTTATAAAAAAGCCATTGTATAAATCAGTTTTGCTCAATTCTGTGATTTTTTTTTTTATATTCATCTCTCTTTTTAAATTAGAGGATACGTTTCTGCAGGAAGATGGCCCTTATCAGGCAATAAAATCTGAAAAACATTCATTTTATATGGAAGATAAGACACATGTTTATAGATTCATGGAGCTGTAATGTAACTGTCATAAACAGGTCACTCATTTATATACACTGTAGTAGTGACTTCCAAAGCACCCTAGTAAATCTAGATGCCCAGTTAATTTTAATGAGTATTAGGCTTCCAGATCCCTTAGGCAGCTTTCAAAATGTCAGCCTATAATTACAAACAGCTTGGATGAAAGCCCATTGAATTTAATGGAAAGTCTCCCATTGATTTCAATGAGCTTTTGGATCATTGACTTTAGTCTTTGCACAAATATTTCTAAAGGCTTTGGATAGTAAATACCACATACTTTAGAAACACTACAGTTCATATAACATCTTCACTTTTCAGTACATTGAACTGCTTGCAAAGCAAAAAAAAAAAAAGGCTATGAGAAGCTGTAAAACTGCAGAACTATTATAAAATTTGGTGGGAAATGTAATATTAAAAATAAAGAAAAACAATTCCACTTCTAAGCTGGGCCAATGACCCAAAACAGAGACTTTTGCAAGGGATGGCTGACTTTGAGGATTGTAAATGTTGGTAAGGAATGTTTTTTAAGGTTCTGAAATTTTAAGACTAGTTCCTTTCAACATTTTCTAAGTAACGAATATTTTCTTTGGTTTCTTCTACTTGGAACTTTATTCTAATTGTAGAAACACGGGTTATTAAAAAGGAATTTTTTGAAATTATTGAAAGAAAAATGACCAGAAAGTGTAAAGTTTAACTTTAGCACTTTAGCATGAGAGAGGAATAATTTCCTTACATAGCGCTCATCAAAAGTTTATTGGTCTCCATCACTAAGCTATATTTTAACTGCTTACACATCTACCTTTCCATACTTAGATATTTAGGAGACATTTTGCTACAGACACACTAAAAGCCCTAGGCATGAATTGTTGGCAAAGTCACAAACAATACAAACAAAGGTGATTATACTGTGGAGGTCCTAGGGAGACCAATCCAAGCAGGTGGCTCAGCCCCAGGAACACAAAATGAGACCATGACACCTGGTTTATCACCATGCTATAATAAAATGCTGGTAGACAAATGCAGAGTCCCAAACAGAGGGTTCATGTGCAGGAGCAGAGAGGATATTACCTACTTAGGGGAAAGAAAAAGGAGCCAAAAAAAGCAGGACATAGAGTGAAAGCACCACAAATAATAGTTAAATAAAACTAATATAGAAATAAGCTACATGAGAAGAGTCATAAATTTCATATGGTCACAGTGAAAAATCACTCATTTGGAAATTAGCTTATATTAGGGAGCACATTATGTAGTAGTGGGAGGGAAGTAAGGAGAGACAACCGTCTGTGTCTCTTCCCTTGACACAGGCCATTCTGAGAGCAGATAATTTAAATAATGTAACCAGCAAATGTAAACACTGTTTCTAAAGCTCAGCCTTTTTATTAGCTTTGTCTTATAATTAGCTCATGCAAACATGTACACACACATACACACTAACACACACACACACACGCACATACACACAAACAGATGAAATTGCATTAAACCAGAATTATTGCAATGACACAAGTTAAGCTGCCAAACCTCAGGGGTTTAACCAGTGTCTGTCATTTAACATAGCTGTAAGAGACCCTGTAGCTATAGTTCTACCCTACACAAAATGAAATGCAGATCTATTAAGAAACTGAAAGTCTGGACTAGAATCACATTGAGAAGAGATGGTAGAAGTCAGACAGAAAAAAAGGAAAAGGAAAAGGAAAAAAGGAAAAGGAAAAGGAGGAGAGGAGAGGAGGAGAAGTGCATTTTAATAAGATTTAAAGTTGATCTTAAAGTGTCCGAAAACAAATGTGACCTTGACTGCTAAGAATGACCGAGATTAAGTGAAGCCTAAATATCAGTGTACTTATAAATCAGAGGACAACTCTTCCCGTAACAGGTTTTTTTCACAAATTATGAAACTGTTTGAAAAAATCAGATAAGGTATTTACTTCAACTTGTGCCTCACACTGTATCCCTTCTTTGTTTGTTTTATAAATTAAACATCTTAATTGGAATACCAAAATAAATGTCCTAAATTCTGTGAAATCAGGGCTCAAAAGCTGGTAAAGGTAAACTTCAAGGTTTTGACAGTCTTCTTCAGGTTTTGGCTTGTTACCATTCTTGAGAAACAGACCATAAAGAAAGAAAATTATATTATTTAGATTTTTTATTGTTCAAACTAATCTAATTTTGTTTCATGAGTGTTCTAGGTTACAATTTAGATGTATTCTATTACCATCAACTGTGGGCCATTAGCTGTTATCTCCTGCTATGACCCACCCCTGATAACAGACAATGGGCCAAAGAAACCACTGCATGACTCATGGACTTATCTCATCCTATTGTGAGATGCTCCGCCCAGGAGGGAGGAGCCAAGAATTCCCACCTGGATATAACCTGGCCTTGGAACTACCTAAGGGAGCTCTGTCTACCGGATTCCTGGAGGGCAAGAGCTACCACTGGACCTTCAGCTGGAGACCAGACCTTCCATAGGATCACCGCTTCAACTGAACTGCTTCATCTGGACTGCTACCACCACCCTAACAGGGTGTCAGGTTGTATCTGACTTTGTCAGTGATTTTCTTTTCTCTTTCGCTTGTATTATTTCACTTATTTTTAATTTTTTTTTCCTATTAAATTTTAACCCTGACTTGGGATCTCCCTCTGGTTTGTTTCCAAACCAATACAATGAGATAAAAAAAAATATTCCTTTAAGAAACTGAAGAAATCACCATTTTAAAAGAGCTGCTTCAAACCAAAAATGTGTTTTTAAGAAGTGATGGATGCATAATAAAGTCCCTTTCTCAAACCAAACCAAATGAAAAAAAACATTTACATCTGTCATATAAGGAAAGCATAAACCAAGCAAAACAAGAAATGCTGCAACCCTCACTAGTAATAAATTTTAACAGTTCAGAGTAGTGGTCATCTTTTCTGCTTGGTAGTCAGAAAATTATAAAAGGATTTTTTTTTTATGACTACTTGAAATTACCTCAGTACAAACAGTGCCTATTAATAATGAATTCAAAGCTAATCTTGAGCTAAAGGACGATTTGATGGAGGATAGCGGTAGGAAGACTTCATGGTCACTCAGTAAAACACAATCTCATTGCAATCTTGGCGTGGCCGTAAGGAACAGCGTTAGTATTTTAATCTGGATGGGGCTTGTGCTTTTCATGTGATTCTCCCCACATATGGCAATTTGCTGGGCGTCGTGGAGCATTCCAGGAGTGCAGGAGCAGATAGAGCTGAACAAAAACTTCTCCCCAGGGTGTGCACAATGAATTTGAACTGCAAGGGGGCCTTTAGTCCTGGTGACCAGGAAGACAGCCAGTGCAAAATCCAGAAAATCATAGGCAACTGGATGAGTGGTTCTCCACACTAGAACTTTCAGTCTCTAGACTAGCTCCTGCTATGTCACCCCACTTGCTAGTGTAGGCATGGCCTTGGAAATCCATCCATACAACTCTTAATCTGATTGGCAACTAATGTATGTTGATGCAGTGTGTTCTGTATGAACAACAATGAAATACCTTTCTTTCTTGGACAGAGGTGCTGGAGTTGGCTTTCAGTTTAGTGTTTTCACAATGTTCATAATGGCTTTGCATCAAGAGCAATAGAATGGTAAGAAATCATCTACTCTTACATTATAGCATTTTACTGTTCACTTAAATGAGAGATTAATTCTGAACACTTTGTTCAAATATAAATTAATTGAATTTTGAATATTTCTCTTATTTAATAATCTAAGCACTGGTTCTGTTATTTGCCCATTATAGGGGAAACACCAAACTCAGATCTGTTTTGTAGTATCTTCACTTCTACTATTCAGTCAAGATTATTTTCCCAAAATACAGCAGATTTCTACTTAATAAAAAAATTGTTGAGGATAACAAGTATAAAATCACCATGAAAGATATGAAAATCTTCCATCTATTCACAATAAATCACAGGGAGAGAAGTGAAGGCAGTTTATTTGAGATAATTTTTCTTCCAAGATAGAAAGCCGTATGTTCACATAATTACCTCTTTGCAGTAAACTGTCAATTTTGACATATTTTTGTTAACAAAATCAGACCAGTATAAAATCAGGAGTTCCAAACATCATAAAATAGTATTGTTCTATTTCTGTTGAAAGGCTGTTTCAAAATTTATAACAGATATTAATAATAAAATAAAATACGCAAATCAGTGATGAAATTTTAATTTACATAAAAATGTAACATATGGTTACTTAAAAGATATTTTCCCCCAAATAATTCATTAGTAGAAATTGTTCTATTTTAATGCCAGACCAGAGTGAACATAAATAATAGAGTTTTCTACAATACAGAAATACCAGATTCCTTCAGGCATATATTTTAATTGCTCTCCATTTAAGAATGCATTGTTTTAAAATACTTACATGAGAATTTTTTTGGTGTGCCTCATAATTATTTAAAGTTTACATACCAGCGTATTAGTTCTAGTTGCAAAAGAGCAGCTGCTGATCATGGCTTCTAATAAGTTCCTTTGTTCTAAATTTTTTCTGTTCAATTTTTTCATGGGCCAGAGTTTTAGCTCGTGCATAGTGACTTTTTGCCAGAATTTTCTTGTCACTAAATTCCTTTCTACCCGCTGACTCTTCCCAGTTTAATGATTATTGTTTTCATGAAGCAAAAGTGATTACGCTGGACATGCTCTCCTGCAAGAAACAGACATAGGCAGTGGGCTGACAGTCTATAGAGATGATACAATGTAAACAAGTGATTCAACATCATGTCTTTCCTGGCTCTGGACAATAATATGTAAAATCATATAGAATCACAATGTCCCACATATTATTTTTAATCTACCAATCTTATAGAACGTTAGTTAAATTGATATTGTCATGCAAATCAAGTTACTCAGTTTATGCAGCTTTTTCTTTTCACTCTCATTTATGGAGAGTTGTGCACTCATTTGGTCCTCCACTTGATCCTTATTTCACATGCCATTCTCAAATGTGATTTTATTTTGGCTATTGTCTGCTGACTTGTCCTGACTTTTTAAAGGATAACCTAGGATTTATTTGTGTAAAGACACACAGAATATTTTCAAATTTGCATCATGAGTAATTTCAATTAGCGATATCTTTTCTCAGTTCCATATCCTAAGTTCAAGAACTGGTT
This sequence comes from Monarcha castaneiventris obscurior, assembly GCA_026261815.1. Lineage (NCBI taxonomy): Eukaryota > Metazoa > Chordata > Aves > Passeriformes > Monarchidae > Monarcha > Monarcha castaneiventris. Next base: position 29,471,954 of record JAMPIT010000433.1, read on the forward strand.
CCATGTTGTATCTACAATGGTTCCTCACTGTGCAGGCTCCAGTTACTCTAAAAGCTTCTCAGAAAAAAAAAAGTTTAAATTCCTACTCCCTTGCAAGGATTTTTTTTCTTTTTAATATTAGGGACAGGAAGAAAACCCCATGGCAGTGTCCTCAGTAAGATTTAAACTCAGTTATTCATGTTCCTGTTTGTTATCCCTCTGAGCTGCTCTTTACTATCGTCAGAGGCATTTTGATCCTGACATCTTTATCACATACTATTGCTTTTGGTATTTGTTGTATATTATCTATCCAGAGTCCAGCACTCTGGATGTATCGCAAATTGTGTGCAGTGGTTCATAAAATCTAGCTGTGAATTTGTTAAATTATGTCATATTTAAGAAGAGCAGTCAGAGCTCTTGATATGCATTTCAAAATTTTCTGGAGTTTGCTTCACGTTTTTCAAAAAATATTTTCTTGTTTTGTCAGTCTACATCCATTATGACCTAATTTCCTTACTCAAATGACAGTGGTTTTAATTTTTTAGAATGTAGCTTATTTGCTCTTCTTCTCCAATTAGACTAAGTGTGTCTGGAAAGTCTATTCCTGGTATAAAATGAAATGTAAATACCATGCTGAGATTTTAAATAACAGGTAAATCTTCTTTTTCATCATATTTGCAGGTAGCATATTTTAATTGATAAATTATTAGAATGCCTGCCTCTGCATTTTCTAGCTAGAGTTATACCTTAAAACTTTAGGGTGTCATTTTATTTTTTTAGACTTTAAAAGATGAATTTTTATCTTTCTGAAGCAAATTCTACATGCAGAGATTAATGTCCTTATGTGAATTATAAGGCATTACAATTCCTTATTCATAAAATTCATACTCTATCCCCCAAGATACCTAGACCATATATATTACCTTGTCTTACTAATGTCCAACCAACTAGAGTTAACTATTTTTTCTTTCTTATGAGCCCCCCCAACTTCCTAGGTTTTCATAATTCATTGTCTTTATCTGTCTACTAACAAATCATAAATGGGGATATAGTTACGTGTAAATTAGAGAAGGGGAAAAGACCTCAATGTCTTTAACTGTTTACTTTTACTGTTCACTTTTACTGTTCAGGGTCAGAAAGAAAAAACATTTTTAATATAAGTCAAACAATTATGAGTAACAAGGGAAAGAAAATTCTTTCTTCCTTGCTGCCATCTCACTGGTGGAAATTTTATGTCTTCTCATTAAGTTAAAATTCTCTTACAAGAGAATTCAGGCAGAACAGTGGCATATAAAAAAAAAAAATGCCATAGTACAACAACTGAATGTAGCACCAAAACATCACCATGCTGTGACTGAACAAGTCACTGAACTATTCTTCAAATCAAACAATTTATATAGAACTATTACTCTGGTTTTCTATATTAAATAAGCCTACATCATTTCTTTGATGACAAATATATTCATACAGTGTTGTCATTATTTTTGGGAATACTGCCTTCTATAAATGTTTCCAGCAACAAATAGGGCTAATTTTCCACTAACTTGGTAAAAAAATAACTACGTTGTTTTAATAACGAAGTTCCCAGTTCAAAAGCCTTGAAAAACAGTGACAATCAAGCTCCAAGGCATGACATCTGCTGAAATATAGATTCCACACCACTGAGCTACAAAGAGAGATAAAGGGGAGAAGTCATCCTAACAACACTGTATGGTGACTGATGTCAAAAAATATAAGCAACTTTTCAGTGCTCTGTATAGGCTTAGTTTAGGTTTTAGTCCTATTATGTCAGCCATGTCCTATAGGGAGAATAATGAAATTTTACAATGTAATTTACAATTCTTCGTATGCCATGTGATCTAAATGCTAGCAAGGATTTACAGATCCCATTCCACATAAGAAAACCTGGGAAATCTCACCATTTCATCCAGCCCACATTCAGAAGGAAGTGATAACCTGGGAATATGGGGAGACGCCATGGATGTCATTGCACTCCCACCTTCCAGTCATGCAACGTGGTGTGACATATTTCTTAGATTTAAGTAAATCCAAATGACCTGGGACATCTTCAGCTCTGGAGTAATGAGGAGAAGAGGAAGCTAGGTATGACTGATTTTTCCTCTGAGGTATCTGATATCTTGCTAGTTACAATTGAGTTCTGTCCTGAAGCCTGCATAAATGCGTCTTCTGAGCATATACCATTTAATAAAGTCAACTAATCTTTCCATGGCAATTTAAGAACCTCTAGCAGTGCGGTGACTCCTTCAGACAGAGCTTTGGAGACAATCTCACCTCAAAGAGGTAGAAAAGGCAGGTTTTAAATTAAGATATAAGCTTTTGCATTGAAGTTGTTTTGAGATTGTATTGAGACCAGTCTGGCAATTCTTTCAAGCCTTACTACTGTTAGTGGCCAAACTTGGTGGGATAGTTCTGGGTCAGATGAAGTTTCAGAGACACTGTCCATCAAATCCTTTAGGTTTAATAATGAAACATTAAGTGTCCTACACTTGACTGGAGCAAAACCAAGTCTCTACACAAAATACTGAGGGATGGAGGGGAGCTATATTCAGTTCAGCAGTGGAAAGAGACTCTTTTCACTCCATAGGCCAATGGAGAGCCCAGCACATGTGAGAGCTAGATTCCTTAGTCTGCTTCAGGCAGATGTGAAGGATTAGACTGTGAGATCTTCAAGACAATTGGCTAAGATGTGCAGCACCATCTGAGACCACCTATGTGCACGACACAAGAGAAATATATATCCATTGCCAATTTTAAGGATTCTTCTGTAGCTGCCAGTGAAGTGCATCACATTCTGAAAATTTATATTGTGAGGGTAAAACCGTTTTCAAAACTTGTTTTTAGCCTTTTTCATTGAATGGCATCACTGATCAAAATGCAAAACAATAAAGCACTGCTTTTAGTTGATGGGCTATATTAAGATTGGTACTAAATTTCTCATCATTCTCAGCTGAGTCTCAATTACACTTCCTGTGTAATTTCAAAGTCTGCAGTGTTTCCAGATCCAGATTTTCATCCACAATTTGATTTTACCAGTATTAGCCTGTCTAGGATGAAATACAGTCTAGAAGTATGCTTGGAAAATTGCTTCTAGACCAAATTATTTCAGAGTTCTGATTTCCCCTCTGTAACTAAGACAATTTCTTGGAAAAAGCACTAGGCCCTGACTTAAATAAAGAGGACAGAGTAATATACTACAAAAATATATATCAGGAAGAGAGTTCAGTAAACAGCTTAGTAGTCTAATCAATTTTTCTACTGGGAAATATTAGGAGTAGGATTTCCAGGACAATATAAGTAAGTTAATATTTCAAATTAATTGGGAATCATACCTCATTGCAGTTCTTTTGAAAATCTCAACTATATAAATTAGGAACTATTAGAACCCGCGATAAAATAATATACCATATTTATTGCATTTTCTTCATACTGTCAAATAGACTGTGTCAATAAAGGTTTTAAAAAGCTTTAAAAATGGATAAATTCAACAGTGTTTTCTTAGTTTAAGAAATCAAATATTCAAAAGTCAAGCTGAAGTACAAAACAGTGCGAAAGTGAACTGATAGTTCTTCACCATCTGTCAAAGGTTCAGTCAGGTTGTGCAAGGATCATGCCCATGGTTTGGACACAGAAATAACAGAGTGACTTATGGGTAATGTAAGTACAGAGGGGGTCACTTTCCTAAGTCATGCACTGCTCTACAATGGCAAGCTATTTCTAACATCAGCTGGATCCAAAAATTGTTACTTTCCCAAAGACTGTGCACCTGATAACTCCAGATTCTTGGAATTTCTTTCCAGTTTCTCTGCATCTGGACTTTGGGTGCACTGTATTTACACTAGTCTAAAGTAAAATTAGATCTTACATGGAAGATACTAATGAATCCTCCGGATTACAAGCTCCTTCTCTAAAAAGTCACCTGGGAATTCCTGACAGCAACTTTCCCACATCTTTTAGATACCTTATTATCTGATGTGTCCATTGTCTGATTCATTCCAATTCCCCATTTCCTTTAGTAAGTAGCAATCTGTACACATGAATTTTCTCTGGAAAAGTGCTAATAGTTTAATTAATCTATTTTATGGACAAATTTAAAATACTGCATATTTTAACATCATTAACATTCTTTTTCATGATCACACTTCTCCTACAGAAGGTAGTGCTATGTATTTGATGAGGACTGTGGGAATCCAGAGTGCAGAGAATATTTCTCTGCCTGTTTTGAAGGGTTCTATTCCCCTGGACAACACTGTTTTTGACCTTTGTCCATGGAGAAAATTGCCTACCCTCTGGAAGAATTAGAATCTACACTGGTGTGAACTAGGTGATAAAATATTATGCAAGATTGTCACAGGGTGAAAAATTTAGAGTTTTTAGGTTTGTTAATATAGTAAATAGATAAAAAACTTCAAAATGAAGGATTGTTGTTGTTCTCCAGACCTTCTTCTGTTACTCCATATTCTGCAGTAGAAGTAGTTTGAGGTGATTGGATAAAGAATTCTGCATTTCCTGTCTACGTGACAAAGTGATTTATTGAACATTGGTGGAAAAGTGAAAATATCTTTCATTTTAGGTTTTCATTGGGTGATTTACCTTTAAAAAGACTGTAATCTTGATAATTTGGCTTTCTCTTGCATTCTCTGCTTTGTGCTGTGTCTGGGTCATGTTAGTGACTCTATTTCTCTAAGACTTAATAAACAACCATCTGAAAGCAGAGAATGCTGAAGGTCCCATTCATCTCTTGGACTCCTGCAAAGACTCTAAAAAAATCTCCCCCATCCGGGGAGGTATAATTAAGGCATGGAAGGTGTCAGGGACCATCATGTCTTTTTAGAACAAACTACCCTTAGCTGGGAGAAAAAATCCTGAACTGCATAAGGTTGTCTGAACAGGGCTGGGATAAAATGCAAATAGTCTAATATGCAGTTTGTGCTCAAAGAGGCTGAGTGATAAGAAATTATTGAGAAATTAATTAAGGGTTAACTATAAAACTGCTTCTCATACTGTCACTCAAAATAAATCTGGTATCATCTACAAATCAAATTCCAGTAGACAGACTAATCTATTGATTTCAAAGAAAGTAGGATAAGTCCTAGGAATTTGGACAATCCAAATATATATAACAGAAATTTAATAAATAATATAAGCGTCAATGTCTCCTGTTTTGATTGCAGCTATATGCCAGGCCCAGTGTTAAAGACAGAAAAAGACCCTCAGAAAAACCCATAACCCAGCTGATAATTGTTCCCAACATGTTGGAATTCCAGAGTCAGCCTAAACACATGATGGCACAGTAAATCCTGAGCATGTAGATTTTAAGAAGATCTCTTATTTGGCACTAACTCAGAGATAATTTTAGATAAAAGGCCAGCTCTGCTCTCAATTATGCACCTGTTAAACAGAGAAGTCTCACAGCCCTGAGGTAGTCTTACAGCATGAGCCAACTAATATCAAAATCCTTGGATTTATTTTTGGGAGATTTTTAAAAACTAAGAGAAATCTGTTTTCACAATAATGTAGCAGATATTATGTGGAATGAAGTTAATTTCCAGTTCCCTCAATAAGAAATTATCAGTTAGGAACATACCTATTGATATATCTAAGCTCCAGTTCAGTACAAAAACATGACTTCATCTTTATTTTCCATTTAACTTTGATGGGAATAATCCCATGAACAAAACATGTGCCCAAGTGTTTTCCTGGGATTCAGTTTGGGCCAAAAGCAATTCAAAGCAACTGGAGCTTTTTTACGAGGTAAAATAGATTTTGAACCAAGACCCATTTATGGCAACAAACATCGTGTTGATCAAGTGGAAGGTAAAGTAGCACATACAAAAGTCATTTGAAAGTCAAATCTCCAAGTCAGCTGGTCACCCTCATTTTGAACTGGGTAACTGCATTTTAGGAAAAGTTTCATCACTGAGAATGTCATCTAGTGCTGGAACAATGTCTCCAGAGGAAGTGGTCATGGCCCCAAGCCTGTCAGTGTTTCAGAGCACAAGAAGACAGGTAGAAAATAAGAGAAGGCTTGTAGCATGGAGTCAGAATTCTCTGAGACAAACTAATTTATTGCTTGCTAAGGTTAATGCAACCATTCTTTATTCTTTGTTTTGGATACTGATGAAGTAGCTTAGGCCTGAAATATCTGACAATAAAGGGAAAGAAGATAGAGAGTAACTGCTTGACCAGATGGAATACCATTTCATCATTTCTTACTCAGAGGATCAGTCAGAAACAAAAGAAAGTAATGTCTCTGGACAAACAGAACCCTGTGTGCTCACAGCATGGTACTTACTGTTATATAAAATAGGATGGGGTCACTTTTTTTAAAAACCTTGTTTATTTCTGTTTCAGAGTTAGGGATAAACTAGACCATTTTTTGAGCTAAATTTACTAAACAGAGGAAAAATTTCCATACAAATCTTCAAAGTTCTCAGTCCTGATATGTAGTTGTAGTCTGCATTTTGTGAATGAATCATTTTGTTATCTTTGTTATAAGGTCCAATAGCCTGTTATCTACTGGATCAAATATCATTGGCATTTATTGTAGACTACTTCCTCAACCTGGCGAACATGACTTTGTTATTCTCACAAACATACTATTGTGTGGCACCTGCTGAATTGCTGCAGAGACTAGAGGTACTGCCCTGTTTCCATCTTTCCCACAAACACTCATTTTTGCAAAATGGACTTCAGACTCCAGAAAATGCAGCCTATGGGGACTTTTCAGATGTTTATGAATGTATTCTATTCCTTTTGTCAGAAACAGTGAGTGACTTAAAACTGTCTTGAAGTAAAAATCATACAGGAACAGATGGGCACCATTCTTATTGTTTTCTTACTTACAAAGAAGTGTGGGAAAGCACTTAGGAAGCAATGAAAACTACTATGTTAATAGGGATTTGAATAATGGTTATGATATAGGTTTTCATATTTGCATGAGCTAAAATTCACACATTGACAATTTAAATTGAAAATACAAGCCTTTTCCAGGATGTGTATGGCTCATGGAGAATAAACACAAACACACAGCAATCTGTAATGGGTATGATTTACACTGGCAGCTTCTCACAGAAAATATCATCTGTCCACTGGGACTTTTGCCATTTTATTGCTCAAACTATTCTCATATCATATAACTTCTGCAAAAAGAAATAAGATTTTCTCTGGGGGACAGATATGCTAAGATGTTCACTTATTTTATTTTATTTTATTGACAGTGTATGTGTACATTTTGTCAATAAGAAACTTTAAGGCCTTTTTTTTTTAAGATGATGTTAAACTAGGAAGCATGTGTCATCTGCTGACAGCTTTTGCTTTTTCCTTCACACTGATTATTTACACCTAAGCCATTTTTTACCTGAATGAACACCTCTTCTAGAAATTTTTGTGTCCTGATTTTTTTGCTAACATAATCCTTGAATTTTTCATGCTGCATAAGTATAACAACAAAATAGTGGAAACCACAACTAATTTTTGAGAGAGTAGTGAATTTTAATATACAGACTGCTTTTAATAGAGAGCTATAGAATTTACAAGATTTGTGAAGGTTTTTTAATATATGATTGGGTAAAGATGACTTGATATTACAGGCTCTTGTGATTTCAATTTCATAACCAAATAATACTAGAAGCTGAAATGTAATACATCTGCTTGGATATACTGCATTAATTACAAGGCACACATTCTTTGGTTGTTACATATATAATGAAATCATACACCTAAAGGTAGTTCTAAGCCAATTTTATCCTTGGACAGTTGTATATTTTTAATATCTGTGAATCTTAAAATCTTTCCTTCCTTTTAGTTCATCTATGGGTTCGTAGTGTAATGCTACCATGATGTGCAATATTATAATGCAGTAACCCTCCTGCCTGTGAAGGACATTATTGACCTCAGTGGTTCTACTTGCTTAGGAACTTACCTACTGGGACCTCATTATGAAGCTAGAACCATAAACTTCCTGAATAGATGTCACTCACTGATTATTAACTAGTCATTAACAAGCAAATGACATTAATAGATGTGATTAACTAGTTCCATTAACAGCCTGAATGATTCCATGAGGCACATTCTACTATGACATTCTTGTGTAATTATGATAACCTATGGGACCTATAAATTAGAATTATTTTATAGTTATCCATTGAGGAATAATGGTGCTAATCAAAGTGATGGTCATTATCAGACCCATAAAAAATTACCCAAGACCATCACTGGTAAAGAATTCTACTCCTTGCCCAGAAAACTTGTCCCTATACATAACAAAATTCACTAGTGAATAGAAGGATATCAAACTGTTAATGCTATCAGAAAAATTAATATGGAGAAGGTATGTCAATAGTCTAGAATGACAGGGCTTCGAAGACCTAACCAATATTAGCTAATAAAGGCATGGGGTAAACTTAACTTACAAATCTGGGCCAGAATTTTTTCTCAGTTACATTACAATCTAGAATAAAACTAGAAAACATTGTCATTATTTCTTTAAAGATTTGATACAATTAAACAATACTTTGTGACATGAGTTTTTAAAGGATTATGGTTGCCTGTGATTTTTGTTGTTTTCTTGTTGCATCAGTGAAATGGCACCTTTTTATAGTTTCATTTTTATCTATGATGCACTCCTGGGTGTAAGAGAGCCAAGAGACCCTTGGTAATGAAATGGGAAGCGTTCAAATAACAAATTCCTTGTAGGCAGAAACTAAAGTGCAGTTTGAATAACAAAAAGTGTAACCAGAAATCAAAACATTTCTTAATTGTTTATTTATTATACAAATGTTAATTGCCTTGCTCCTTACATGGGCTGTACAATAGGACAGGTTAATTAGGCTGAGAAATGGCTAGCTCTAAAGGTGCAAGCTCAGAATAATTAAAACTCCTGCATCATGTTAACACAACTCTCCTGTCATTTGGGCTCCACGGATACTGCTTTGCATTTTCTTTTCTTTTTCTTTCTGTTAAATAGTATGTGATTGCTACCATAAATGAAGAAATCCAAGGACAGAGCTTTGGCTCACTACCGATATCATGTGAGACAGATTTTCATGTGGATTTGACTGCATTGAGGGGAATGAAAGGACTACATCAGTCTGAATGACTTACTGTGATCCTTTCAAAGCCTTATTTGCATCTGCCAGTACTAAACCAAACAGCAGGAGCCCTTAATACTGCCAGGAAATAAAGTGGCCTCTAATTGCTTATATGTTGATTGCAAGCTTTTCAGAAAAAAATCCATCACATAAAATGTCTCCTAGGTGCTGAACAGTGCAATGGTCACATGCCTTCTTTAAAGAAGGTCAGCCAAAGAGAAAGATGAGGGTTTACTAGGGGGAGGCTAGGCAGGAAAGGAATAATTTCAGAAGTGGAATCTAGTTCTCACTGATCCTTACTCATACCAAGGCTTCTCAGAACACCAGCAGCACAAAAATGTGTGAAGCAGGTGTAAATTACAGTTATAACTATAGTATGGCAATCCAGTGGTGTCAAAGCAGCATAAAAGAGCTTTGTTGGAGGCAAGGGTTTGATGACTGCTGTTCTTGTAGCTGTACCTGAGTAACCCTGAGATTACCTGTAGCAAAATATAGCTCAGGGAGGCTAACACTGGCCATTTACCAGGCAGCACTTTGCTAACACTTTGTAATAACTCACCTCCTACTGACTCTGGCAAGTTTGTTCAAAACCAATAGAAGCTGCATTGCATAAGCTCTAGTCAATGTTTTTCTCAAAAGTAGATTGCTCTTATTGTGCATCAGGACCAGGCCTGTTAAGTGACAAAAGATATTTGATCTGAAGAGGTATAAAGAAGAAAATTGAAGAGAACATTAGTTTGAGATCAAAAAATAAAAAGGAATAAAAAGAACGACCTTAAAGAAGTAAAATACATACACAGTAATATCACATATGCAAAGCTATGAACTATGCATTTGCTGATTTGTTTTCTTGATTGTATGCAGAATAGTAACTTCCTTGGGTGTTCACTTGTGTTACTGGGCTTACAAATGAAGTTATTGTTTAAGTATTTTTATTTGCATCTTTTGATCAAAGTAGGTTTCAGGTAGATGTAGAGAGCTCTCTCTGGACCTTGTTCTTCTCTGTATAAGTCATTTTGTGATCATTCAAATCTTATAATTATTTTATGCAAATAATTTCAAGAACACAATCAAAGAGTAACTGCCAGACATCCTCTCAGCTTCCAACTCAGTAAAAATGGTGGACAAGGTACACATCTTCATCACTTTACATAAGCTGGTATTTTTCTTCTGCATTCATGTACAATTTTGCTGAATCACCATCTTCGGTGAGGTGCTCATTACTAAGACCATTTCAGACCTCCCATACCATCACCAACAAGATTAGAGAAGACCTTTTTCTCATTATTTTTCTTGATTCCATGAAGCAGAGTTGTCTTCACATGAAAATCAAAATATGGGAGAAAGAATGGTTTGTCTGCTTTTTTTCCCAGCACAGCCTTGCGATCAGGACAGTGTTTTTACTTTTGGAAACACTAACACTCTTTAGAGTTGAATCCTAAAAATAGACTCGAGTAACACTGGCAAACCTAAGTTTGAAATATTGATATTGAAGTTCTGGAACTTGCAGGTGGCTCCTCTTCTACTCAAGTTTCAAAGCCTTTTGGAAGAAAAACATTTTTTCCCACACATACTTGTGGTCACTGGGAGGTTTCAGTAGAAAGGCAGGTATTTTTTTGTACATTTTCAATGTAACATCCAATTCCTTTCTGTTTATACTAGTCAATTAGGCAAAGACTAGACAGACTTCTTAGGCAAAGACTATTCATTGAACATGGCAGCAGGCACACATTTCTGTCTCCATTGTTAGAAGGTGTGAGCTACTCATTTCTTCAGAAGCTCCAGAGAGTCTGTTAAAGATATAGCATAGATGGTGACTTCAAATCATATTGCACACACAGATATTCCAGAAGGGCAGATTTTCTTGTGCACATAGATCTAATTCCAGGGGAAGAGAATTGCTTCCATATGAAAAGGCTGAAAAACTCATCTGCAGTTGTGAAGAAGATATCATCCTGATAAAAACTTACTCTGACAGTTTTTTTATATTAATACTCTTTTTGCATTTTTAATCATTCTGTAGTCAAGTAGAACACTTCTTTAGTTCTTGTTTACATTTTTTCCTGGATTCCTGTAACTAAGCTCTTCACTGCTCAGCCACTTTCAACCCATGTTTCCCAGCACAGAGACCGTAACCTAGAGCAGGGAATGTTTCTCTTTCCAATCATGGGTATAAGAAAGAAAAAAAAGTGATGCTTTGAAGAAAATATCCTCAAGAACAGAATTTAAATGAATGATAAAGCATTTTGTCACTTTTGAAATAATGGTGAGCGTTTTTCCTGTTTATTTCACACCAGTACCTATTTTTGAAATAAACCGTGAAGTGAGTTAGTTAATACATGTCTGTAAAACGCTGAATTTAGAAATATCAAATTAGAACTGTAACAGACCATTTCAAATTGATATAAATCTTGACTTTTAGACCTCATTACTAGACCTCCTTTTTTTCGTGTACTCTCACAGAAACAAGATAATACTGCAGAGCTTAGAGAAATTAATAGCAAGAACTTGATATCAAGAAGGTACAACTCCTTCAGCAGGCATACTCTCTTACTAGGAAAATCCGTTTCTGAAGCAGTTGCTTAAAGGTACCTGTCTGAGATTTCACTGGGATTTCCTACTTGTCTTGCCTTAATGCAGTCAGCTATGGAAATGAATTGCACATTTGCTTCAAGAAACTTAATATTTTGTTCCAGTCTATCTAAGTGTATCTGCATGGAAAGCCCCTGGCTTCTGCTGTTACATCACTGTTCCATGTTTTTTTTTGTATTGTGCAGCAGACAGAAGAAGAGCCGAAATAAATTTTGTGATTTCTCAGCACTGGTTACATTTAATTAACACTTCACTGTGTGAACTACAGTGCATCCACACACACGCATGCAGCCGTCTCATTATTTCCATTATCTAGCATTAATTTAGGCTTCACAACATAGCATACAAACATTACAATGTTAATTTTTAAATGAAACCCAAAGGCAAGATTAATTTTAAACAGCATTAATTTACTTGGTGAAAGACTTCAGTGGCTTGTCTTGTGCAAGGATGTTGATATTAAATTTGCTATTTAATAAAGACTAATGAACAAATGAAGGGAAGTTTGTCAATGAGGATTTGTCAGTTTTGCTTCCTTTCCTCACAAGTTAATGACATTTGCTTCACAGACCATCCCTAATGAAGCAAAGGAGATCTGGCATTGCACAAGTTGCTGCTGCTGTCTTAGTTCAGCCGTATTAGTCAATCATACAAGTGTAGCACATTAGAGAGATGAGCAAGACTTACTGAACTAAAATACAAAGTTGGCAATTTGTTAAATAAAATTAAACTAAATTATTTCTATGTGATTTTTTTTCTTTTCTTTTTTCTTTCTTTTTTTTTTTTTTTTTTGAAGAGCCACACTTCAGGAAGGGTTCTGCATTACAGAGACAGAATGAAAACCACCAATGGGAAAAACATGGAAGCAAAGCTATCCATATCAGCTGAATGTGAAAGACCATAAAAGGTGCCAATGCCCTCATGTTCCAGTCATAATAGCCCCCAAAATATATATTTTAAGTTAAAATCACAGTCATGAAAAAATCCCTTTGGTTTTTCAGTTTAGGCCTTTGACAAGATCAATGATACAAAGACTATACTGAGGTAAGTTTTAGGTGGACCTAAAAACCCCCTCCAACCATATTTATGTCCTATATCCAAAAGGAAAAAGAAGGTGTTTGCTTACTTGCTCTCACTTTGTATTCCTCCAAATCAACCATCAGTGGGGAAAACAATGGATAACTCTTCCCTTGTGAACTTAATCCTAGACAGCTGAGATCTTGTAGGTATTTATTCATTGAGTAGATTCAGTTTTAGCCATAATTTCATGAAGAATAATTGTGAGTCTCTGATAGTCTCAAATACATTGTAAAACCATATCCTTAATGTCCCTCAGGACAGACTGTAAACTATCTTTGTCACTGATTTGATAGATCTCCAATTAAGCTAATATTCTGCCTGTATGTACTATACATACATTGATTTATGTTCCTTTCCTCTGGGTAGGTAAGATAAGAAGACGTCACAGCAAGCCTTTGAATTGAGAATGTTTTGGAAGTAAGTTGTATTATTTCAGCTATTGTGTCAGGAGGGCCTGCTAAGCACGACATCTAGTGCTAGACCCATTGTTGTGGTTAAAACCCACCATGCACTCACTCACCTTCGGTGGAGTGGGGGGGACAGTTGGAAGAATAAAAGTGGGAAAACTTGTAGGTTGAGACAAAGACAGTTTAAGAGGTAAAGCAAAAGATGTGCAAGCAAAGCAAAAGAAGGGAATTCATTCATCCCTTCCCATGGGCAGGCAGTTGTTCAGCCAGCTCCAGAAGAACTGGATAGGGTCCTATCCCACAGAATGGTGTCTTGGGAAGACAAACACCATCACTCTGAATGTTCCTGTCTTCCCCTTCCTCCTTTGTCCCCAGCTTTTTATGCTGAGTATGATGCCATGTGGCATGGAATATCCCTTTGATCAGTGGCGGTCAGCTGTTCCAGCTGTGTTCCCTTTCAATTCCTTGTGCACCCTCAGTCTCCTGGCAGGTGGGGTGAGGAACAGAGAAGTCCTTGGCTCTGTGCAAGTGCTGCTCAGCAATAATGAAAACATCCCTGTATTATCAGCGTTGTTTTCAGGTGCCCCATGGCCTCTACCTTTATTCAAATAAAGTTACGGGACTCCTCTGTCTCCTTTTTGGACATAAACCTCTGACATCATGGATTAATTTTCATGAAAAGTACAAATAAAAACTACAACCCCATACCATCTACTGTGAAGTAAATTAACTCTACCCAAGCCAAATCCAGCACACATAAAAACAGATGGGAAGATATTGCAAACACTGCAAGTGGCTTTACAGGGTCATATTTTGGCCCTTAAAAAGCAATTTTCCCACAGACAAAACTGAAGTTTCATCAGTGACTGTGGAAACAGTTCACATATATGGATGCCTGGAATGTTGCTGATTGCTAACATAATAGTTAGCAACTGGTTTCCACACTGGTTCCAAAAACTGAGGGGATATTGCAATTTTTCCAGCAAGCTTTACTATAAGCTGACTTCTTGTTTTTCTTCAAATTAACATTGTTACTCTAATCATTTAAATTAGTCTTGTAAGGCATCTTGTAATAATTTATTTAAAAAGACAATCCCTAGTTAAACTCAAAAGCCCTGTAAAGAAATTACAATATCACAGTTTCCTTCTCTAAGGGCGTTTATGACCATATTATAAAACCAGAGTAAACTAAATCTCTCATTTGAAATGATAGAAATGTTGATGCTTGTTCTGCAAACCATAATTATATTACACACAGTCAACTCAATACAGCCATTAGGTGATATGCTCTCTTTAGATCCTTACAGAGTGATGTTCAAGTAATTAAGAAGAAAATAGACCAATTTGCTCTTGTTTAGACTGTTCTCATGCTACTGGAACCCCATATATTTTGTGAATGTGAGATAGGCAGGGCACATGAGCCTGAGATAAAGGCTGTGTGCTGGAAGTCTGGAAAGAGAAACACTTTAAGCTGTTGGTGGCCTAGATAATAACCAGACAGGTCTTATACACTATACTACTATGGAGGTAAAATGTCACAGGACTTTTGTACAACCTCTGAATAATAGGACATTAAGGTATGCAGATACCTTGCATAAAGAAAAAGAAATAAAGATGAATAGATGAAAGGAAGTTTAAAAATAGGAAATCAGACTTTTTTCCCCTTTCTGTATGAAAGGAAAGCTCCCTGATGCTGAGGTTATTCATTACACCAGGACAGAGGCAATTTATTCAGCTCAGGTGGTGTCAGCAGTTTCATTAAATCCACTTCTAAGAGGTCCAAAACCTGACTACAATAATTTTTTCAGGCCTGAAACATTTCCTTAAAGGTCTCTCCCTGTGCACCAAAAAAATATCATAGACTAATGTGTAACTATTTCTCTCATTTTCTAGTTAAAAGAGATAAATTTTAATGATAGCACTTTGCAACATCTAGAAAGTTTCCTTCACTCTTTCTTTAAAATTTTTTTCTGCTGGTACAATTTTTTTCCTTACTGGGTTTCCCAGTGGCTTTATTTTTTCAAGCAAATAAAACTTAGATACAAAAAGCTGCAGTTGAACAATTCTCTATCTTGCTTTCCTCTGTCCCTCCTTTACCACACAATTTTAGCCTCTTGTAAGCAGGTATCTTACAATGACTTTTTACCTCTATGATGTGTGTGGTCACTCAGCATCTGCTTCTATCAATTCATAAGCATCTGAGTTAATTTTTTGGTAATAGCCTGCAGTTCCCTGAGGTTAATAATCCAGGATTATGTTTGCAAAACTCAGTCTACCATGCCACTGTATCTAAAAGATAGTAGAGTCTGGTAGTAGAGGTTGAAATTTTATCCCACATATTAACATTTCACATTTTAAGACTTTTTTTTTCTTTGACTATCTTTGCAGACTTAGAGTAATTAAGAATTCTGCACATATAGAAAAATTCTCATATTTTACTCCTAAACTTATAATGCACTTTTCTTCATTCTACAGCTTTTTTCTAAAATCTTCCCCAGACAATATTGTAGTTTACATTTGTCACATGTGTTTAAAGAAACATTACACACAGTTTTAACATCCTCCCAGGTAACTGTGTGGTCCATGGATAGCAGCAGGTAATTTGATTTTAAACTGAGGGAGATTTATGCATATATTCTATTTTCCATTGCTTTGGTGAAAAGCAGACATAGTACAGTAGGCAATTTCACAGCATGACAGAACACTAAGAAAAAGCATGCATCAGTGTTAAGAGTAGTCTTAAAAACTTCTGTCAGCAGAGCAGCCTAGTGGACTATTGCTTTATCTTGCTATAGTTGTTGTGAAAGCTGAGTCCTATATTAGAGTATTGTCACTTAAATTCTCTGCAGTATATATCCCATTTCTAGTGAGTTCTTCCTCTATTTTGGCTTTACATGCTTGCTTTCTATTTTCATACTTACATCAGCTAATGGAAATTGAGACTATGTGCATTAATGGGACACATATTTGACGATGTTAAAAGTGTGGGTATTGCTTTCTGGAACTTTAAATTAAAATTTTTTCCTCTGCAATTACTTTCAACAGATTATTACTTTAACTTCTCTAGCAGTTAAACAGATTTATACTTAATTAGTTCCCAAGAAACTCAGAAATTAGTGTGGAACTTTTCAGTCAATGAAGTAAAATGGCACAGAAACATGATCTGTTAAAGCAGAGACAATCTAGCTAAAGTTATTTAAATTGTGGAACCACTCAGTATCATTTAATGGTATACTACAGCAGAATACTTTGTGCATTCTTTCATAGAAATGTTAACATTAAAATAAATTTCATCTCTACAGATAGCCTACGTAGAAGTAATTGGTCATTAGCAACTTTTCATAGCATTGGACAGAGCAGAATGGTAGAGAAAAAGCTCAGATTATTTAACACAGGATTTCTACTTGAAATTAGCATGAGATGCCTAATATAATTATTTCCTTCCTCTAAGAGTCACAAAACAGCAGCAAGCTGGACTGTCACACCAGGCATACTGAGAGATACTGAGTGCACTGCAGTATCTTCTGAAAATGCTGACCCCGAAACACTTTTTCAATGAATTGGATCTCCTCTTGTTTCAAACTCCCTGAGGTTCACATACCTCTCAAAAATTAGTTTCTTTGCTTTGTAAACATTTTCTTCTGAAAGGTCATTAAAAAGCAGTCTTTTGCCTCCTTATACAGTTCATAAAAATATTATTCTGTGCCTCAGAAGCAAGCAAAACTTGTGAGTAATTAAGTCCCTCCTCCCTGTTTTTAATTGATGGCATTTTAAAATGAAACTCCAGAGGCACGAACTGTGTCAGTTGCTGATGCATTGAAGGGTTTGGCTGGTGTGCAGATTACCTCCACTACATTAAAATCCTTTAGCACTGCCAAGTATAGCATTAGAAAATTCCAGTGTGGGATCAGATTGGGCTTCCTGACTTCTGTCTGGGAACTGAAGGCCAGGTGCCTTTTTTTGTTTGCTTGTCTTCATAAAAGACAGCTCTTATGGGTTGTTACAAAACCATGGCTGACATATTTCTGTGATTTTTCAGGTGCTTTTAAGCATCTAGCTTGTTAATAGTAGAAAAGTGGTGTAGTTGGCGATGTGAGTACAAATGATTTTGCGCTTTTCACAGAGGTGAAATTCTGCAGATTTCACTGACTTTCACTTCCCTGCTGAACCATGAACCTGTTCTGCAGTCTCCATTCATGGAGGGACTTTCCCTTGGAGTTAGTTGGTTTTAATGACACAAAACACACAACTGAAGAGCTCTCATCTGGTCTGTATATTGAAAATTTGTAAAGCTGTGAATGTCTGGTGATTTTGAAACATTGTCTTCAGTGAACATAATCCAGGATTTAAGCTTACCAGAGAGCACAGAGGAGTCTGACTGCTTCAAGTCTGTATACAGCTACTGCTCTGTGTGCCGATACTGAACTAGATTCTGTGTGTCAGTTATTTCTGTCAGCGAGTCCTAGCAATAGCTGCGTGCTGTGTTCCTTTAGGTTACCTACTTCCTCGTGGAAATTAACTCCCTTATCTCCTTGCTCAGAGGCAGTTCTACTTGCTTTAACACATTCTCATGAAGCCAATGCTTGAACACATTCTCGTGAAGCCAATACCAAATATTTAACTTGTTGGGGTGTTGGCTTGTTTGTTACAAGGCAGAAGAGAGACTAGTGATTGCTGATCATTATGCTTGGAGGAAGGGAATCTGTGAGTGCTGCCAAATTTTTATCAAGTCAGAGCATTTTATCACACTGGAACATTTTATCATCTTATCCATGACAAACTTTCCATTGCCATACAAGGGCAATCCCGATCTACTAAATACATGAGTGACAAATGTCTGCTGACATAGCTTTCAGATTACTCTCTTTCTCCTCCCATGACAGTCATCTCACTGTCTGAGTTCATTATAGTAAAGGACATTTGTTGCTCTGTGAAAGAGTGACATTCATCTTACTAGTTTAAATACTTGTTTTACTGTATGATTTTTAAAACTTTAATAAAAATCCAGCATATGCATAAGATAGAGTGAAAAAAATCTGTGTCATCATCTGTTAACAGAAAAGAAAGGACTTCTGCAATTTATAGTCCAGCATACTCTGACTAATAGTAATTCAGAGAATGGGAAAGATCAATTGAAAGTCACCATCTTTGTTTGTACCTCTTGTAACAGCCTACAGCTGTAAATGATCCCCAGTTTTTGACATTTCTTCAGTTATTTCTCTTTCTCATTTCCATTGTCTCTTTCTAGCCTGCCATCCTGTCAAAACCTTTTACTTAGCAAACTCTAGAGAAAGAGTGCATGAATTTAAAGTGGGCAGCAGCTGGGTTAGGTAGCAGTACATAACAATATTGCAGAAGCAGATTAGAAAATGAAGAATAAATATTATGTGTCTTGGGGTGGGCATGTGTCGAAAATTGCCTTCATTTGTGAATAATACGAATAATACAATCTTATTGGTTTATATAAACTTAAAACTTAGAAACTACTCTTTTTCAACGTGAGGAAGACTGATGTCTACCTTGGGATGATGCAAAGAGGCAAGAGGACAGAAAATGCTGGGAAAACATGACATACATGAACAACAGTATTTTTAGTAGTGTCTTAATTAGTCCAAGGAGACTAAGGGTGTAGCAAACTTTGAATACTTAAAAGACTACTGCTGATCAACCATCTCATCTACCTGTCCATGACTGGGGGAAAAGAACAGCTTTAAACCACGACTTGGGGACAGTCTTTGCCGATCTTTTCAACAGAAAGGTGATGGAAACTCAACTTCATCGTCTGGGAGAATTGCAGAGCCAGTATTACTAAGTATGAAAAAGCCTCAAGAAGATAGGAGTCTGTCAGGAAGCAGAGAAGAGTGGTTGCTCTACAGAGGCAGATCAACCAACTGACCTCTAGCCTTCCTTCTGCTCCACTCTCAGCCAGCACTGTTATTCCTGCATTTTGCATCGGTCATTATAAAAGCATCTTCAAAATCCTGATTAATGTGTAAGGTACTTTAGGGTCTTTGCTAGCTTCTAAGCACATGAGAAAAAGTGCTTGCATTTTTGTGCCTCATGGCTGAGGAGTTCCCAGGTGGCCACTGGTCTGGGGACTCCTCTCAGTGACTTGGTACTTCCTGCTTCTGGCAAAAGCATTCCCTTCTTTCTCCCTCTGTCCTGTCTGGATCTCATCCTTCTCATAGAAATGCTTTTTTTTTTCTGTGTGTCTCAGGAGAACCATTTTTTCAGCTTTAAAATGGGGGTCCTGTTTCCTGGTATCAGTGGTGAGCTAAAACATGTAAGAAATGTCGTCTCCCTTACAGTAGAGTATTTATTAGCCTTATAGTGGTACTAGTGAAAAAATTCAAACTAGTTCACTCTCAATAATCAATGAAGCCTAAGAATAATCAATCCAACCTAAATGAAACTAAATGACTGATAAATCAGAAATACAAGTTGCCTGGATTGGATGACTTTTTCCTCATATTAGTTTTAACGAACACTGGGGTAACAGAGAGATTGCCATACATATGCACCCTGTCATCTCTGTACATATATTTTCCTAAATCTTCCCTGTGTTATTATCAACAGTTTTTTATTTTGAGTCCTGCAACAAATAATGACCATCTTCCTGTCCTAGAGTAGTAATAGTATTGAGAACCAAAAGCCACTGAAATAATGAATTAGATC
Source organism: Monarcha castaneiventris obscurior (assembly GCA_026261815.1). Lineage (NCBI taxonomy): Eukaryota > Metazoa > Chordata > Aves > Passeriformes > Monarchidae > Monarcha > Monarcha castaneiventris. The sequence goes on from JAMPIT010000433.1 coordinate 29,491,797, forward strand.
TTCATAAATCCTTAGCTTGGTTTATATTACATAAATTATTTTAAAACAGTTCATTATCACTATTTGCCTGTTGATTTTGTGATTTTTTTTTTTTGCCATCATTCACGGGATCAATTTGCAAACTTCTTTTTTTATAACATATAAAGTACAATCTTGGTTAACTTGGTCTTTCTAATGAAGGCTGCGATTTATGCCTAATCCAACGTTGTAGCAGCACAGACTTTAAAAGAAATATCCCATAGCTATTACAAAAGTTGGAACATTTGTATCACTTTTTTTTCCCAATAAAAATAGTGTGGCACTGTAGAGAATTCCTCTAAACAGATTCTATGTTGGCTGAAGTTGGTATTTTTTCCACATATTTGAGCCACATGAATCTGATTGTCATTTGTACTTAAGGCTCCTTTTAGATCTCTTGAGAAGAGTGTATAAAGGCCTGTATGTGAACAGAGATTTATTTTATGACAAGTTTAATATTTCTTTTCTCTTTCAGGATGAGATAAAGGGTTTAAAAGGGGAATTCCTTTCCCCAAAAAAGGAAATAAACTATTCTTAGAACTAGTATTATTTTTTAGTTGCACCATTGGCTTGGAGAAAATTTGGAACGGAATTTGTGGGACTTCCCTGCTAGTTTTCCCTTCCAGAAATGGTTTGTCCTGGGTGGCTTTCTGAGATCTTTATTTCTTTTGTTTGTTTTTTTTGTTTCCCAAAAGAAAAAAGCAAATCAAGATTTATCCAAATATAGCTGAGATTATTGTCCTTTTTCCTTAGATTCTCTGCATCTTCTTTGAATAGGGTTTTTGTGGTTCTGTTTTATTTTGTTTTTAAATATGGATTAATTCCTGTTCTTTCTCAAAATTTTATTGTCTGTTATACTATTTTATAAATCATATGTTGTAAGATGGACATCTGAAGCACTATATATACTTTCTTGTTTTTCACTTTTCCATGGGGACTGAAAAAAAAATGCATGCTATATTAATAAGTAAAAGTGACAGATGTGACATTTAGGATGCTTTTTCTAAGTATACATGCTTTCATTTTATGTCTTATTTTAGTTTGATTCTATTTCTGATTTTACAGTAGAATAATTAACATCTCTGGATTAAAATCTTTATAACTGTTAGTTTAAAATTAGTGATAGCATCCAAAATATTTGTAGACATTAGGATGAAAGGATTTATTATTAGTATATATTTTCTTTTAGTTTTGGTTTAGATCAACAGAAGTTATTACATACAGGACTAGAAAATTAGAATTGACTACAGTTTTATCTCTCGTAAATTTAATATTTTGAGTTTCCCAGCATAACCTAAGCACTTCAAACTGTATTTTCCATTCCATTTATAAATGTGTAAGTTCTGCAAAACAATGAAACACATCTCTCTTTTGGCTTTTGCTAAGAAAATTAGAGCCCATGACACTGTGATGACTGTGGAGCTGCTTTGTCAAAGAGAGATGACAAATTGTGTTAATTATAACAAATGTCAGTTGTTGAAGTGATTTATTGCAAGAACAAGGATTGGTTTGTTGTACACTGCAGAGTAAAGGCCATGCAAGACTGTTTCATATGTATGTAGGCACACTCTATTCACAGTCCCAGAAACAGCGAGCTATAGTGGCTTTGTAGACCAATTGATAAAGCAGTACAGGTAACTAATTAAGGTACTGCTAACATAAGTATATTATTTAGGTAAAGTAAGTGGGATTCAGAGTGACATATGACTGTGACCATAAATTTTAAGGAATTTTCAGGTTTTGAATATATATGATTGCTGTGCTTCATTCCAATACAAGAAACTGACATTTAACATGCTGTGTGTGTTTTAAAAGATACATATATATGATGTATAAAAAGGCACTTAAAATCAGTAAGCACATATTTAATTCCTTTATTTTTATTCCTTAAACTGAGATTTTTTTTTCAAATGAAAACAACTTATTTGATGGGTTTGTTAATGCTATCAATAATGTATTTTACTTAGAAAAGATGAACTGGTATTTAAAGTGTGTTTGAAGCTATTATCTTCACTATTGTTTGAGGATAATCTCATTTTCATGAAAACAAAACATGATAAATTTACCTACATACAGAAAAAACTACATGTAGCTCTGTTGTTTTGATTTGGCTTTTTTGTGTGTATTTGGGTTTTGTTGGCTTGTTTTTGGTTTATTTCTGACTTACCATACAGCCTTGCTAGTGAAGAAAAACAGAATTTAAACACTGTCAACTGCTCAAAGGCCTTTCACATTTATACCAATATCAGAGTTCCTAAAACATTTTTTTTGTTATCTTTTCTCTCTTAATCTCTCAGAGGTGCTGTGAAAATGAAATGTTAGCTATGGAAGCAAGTTATTTCTAACAGAAGGCAAGGAAAGTAAATATTGGGAAAAAAAAAGAAAAATAAGGAAGAGAAAATAAAAGGGGAATTAGGAATAAGGATGTAAGCAGAAGCAAATGTGCATTAGTGCCCAAAATTTTTTCTCAGAAAAGATGAAGTATTTTTCATTCATTCTATTCAGAATACCTGCAGAAAGGGAATGACAAATGCCCAGTTACAACCAGATGGATATTAGTGCCCCATGTGATTTAGGGCATGACATCCATAAAAAGAATCTTGTTGTTTCAATTCATTTGAACTTTCAGTACCAATATCACATTATGAACCTCAAGATGTGAGATCTCTTGTGTTATTTTAATTGTCAGCCAAGTGTAATTTACAGCTCCTAGTGCCTAAGTAAGCAGGAGGCAGGACATATGTGATGCCATGCTAACATACATATGTATCCAGATGATTCTCAAGAATTACATGAATTTTCTGCAGGTCCTGCACCAAATAATGAAAGACGGAAATACCAGAGAGCTCTAAAATGGCACTGTAGTCCTCTGTTTTGATACCTGAATGTCTCCCATCATTTCCGTTCCTTCAGGGACATACGTGCCATACTGTCTTCCAGTTGGATTAGTGACAATTTTGATTCAGCAGGTTTTCCATCTCCATCTTTCTTTGATTTCTAGGAACAGTGTTTTACAAGGTGAGTTGAGCCTTCTTTCGAGTGAACAATGTTATAAAATGTTTCTTTTACTCTGAATTCTAGCACCACAGGTTTTTAAATAAGCTCAGAATGTTGGAGAGTATTTACTAAGTGTCAGCCTGTATATGACCTTCACCTGCAGGCTATACTTCTGGCTAAATTTCATCCCTGGAACAGGCAACACAGGACCAGGACTTTTGTGAACTATTGTAGGAGCTCCAAAAGAGAGAAATATGATGAATAAGCAAGGGATTTTATTCACAGACTTCAGTAAAATGAAGGTGATTAATGTCTCTGTTCATACAAATGTAAAGGTACATTTTCAATGGCTTTGGCTGACATTAAACGTGACTTTTCCTCTTTTCCTAATCTTACAAAAATATCTTCAAATATTGTTTTGAGAGAGGAACTTGAGAGAAAAGATCAGAAAAAAAGAAATCTATCTCATCGACTGCCTGGAAGGTAGAAGATTTGTTTTAGTCTTATCAGTTGTGTTGTCTTTTCTTTGTGAATATTGGGGTAGGCAAAGAGAGCAAGCCAGAAGTGTTTGCGTTGCTAGATGGATTACTTACAGTTATTATTCATACTCTGCTGAATATAGTTGAAGCAAAGGAAGTTTTGACCTTAAAAATATTTTTATTAAATATTTACTGAATATTGATGGAAATTAAAATGATCCTTAATTTTGTAGTGCTCAAGATAATACAGGAATATGACCAATTTTTTATTTTTTTCCACAATGCCAGTGTTGACAGATGAAAAATCATTTGCATCTGGTGGGTTAATACAATGCTTATTCTTTAAAAAAACACTGGCCTATGGATGGAACTGCACAATGCTTCTCCAGTAGGAAGAACTGGAAAGCAACCAGCACAGTTGTGCCAACTTTTGCCAGTTCACCGGGTGGTCAGGTATGACTTTGGGGTTGACCACCATCAGGGACTACCAAAGAGACCCCCAGGACAGAATAAGGCATCCATAAAGGGGAGGGAAAAATGGTAAGGATTTCAGGAAAATTATTATCGTATGTATGTTTATTCTGTGAAAATCAATGAACAGGTGTATGAAATATAGTATATAAACAGGAGCTTTTTTGTACTCAGCATGCACATACTTAAGAGGATATATCCCCTTGTGCATCCAGATGAATAAAGAATGGCTGTTTCTTAATATGCCATCAGTGTTAAGGACTTTTCATTTTTACCAATTTTTGGTAACACCAAGAATAGTTAGAATAAAGAAGAACCAAACATTATTGCTCCAACACTCAAATTCCCAGTCCCCTTTTGTTTTACAGAATGGTTTTAAATGGCCATTAACATTTTACAAAACTCACCTTCTGTGCTATTTATTTCTTGTTAGAATGGTGACTCACATAATTAAGATAAACTGTTTCTAGTTAATTGAAACCTGGCATTTTAAGACTGAATTCTAAATGTCTGCAAAGAGCACAAGAACCGTAGTCAGATAAGTGATATAGATTTTGCAAGTGTCTGATTTATATTCCTGGATATGCTTTATTCATATGCACATCTACGCAAAAAGGCTTCAGAAATCCAGCAGAAAGTGAAAAAATCACTTGCTAACTATCAGTGTAGTTGAAAACTAGGGATTAGTGGGACTACACACTAAAGAGGGCTATCAGTTATGCGAACATGCTTCAGGAAAATTCATTTTCATTAGATGATGGTTATTTATTTGACTGTAAGAGGACATAGCTATTGCCCCATACAGAAAAAAGTCACAATAAATGGATGGTGCTCATGTTGAAAAAAGCTCTTACTATCTTTCCTTTGACCATTTGGAGCTTAATGTGGTATTTCAAGCTGAAGAACAATTTTGTGGTCTGCCAGAGAGGTTTATTTTAACTTCAATTTGTCCAAGTAATATCTCATTAGAGCTCTCTTTCACAGAATTAAGATTCACAAACCCTAACCCCTAAAATCAACACTGGCCAGGACAAGGCCTGGAGACAGAAGGTTTTGTTCAGAAAATAATGGTTAATCATTATTTACCTCGCACATATCATTGTGACAATGAAAGGATGTATGCTCTTTCAAATTTTACTGCTATTTTTTTTCAGACTATGAGATGACAGTAGGGAAGGAGGGTGACTTACTCAGGGGTACTATTTTTCTCACCAGGCCAAGTAGAGACAGGAATTAATCAGCAACATGCCTGTTGACTCATTCACTTTCAAAAGCAGGAAAATAAACAATGAATGCTTAGCAACCAAAGTCATGAACAGTGACTCTGACTCATGAAAATATACACCACAGCTGTAGTCCTCACTATTTTCCTCCCACTATTAGTTTCAGTAACCCGTTCCATGTTTTTTGAGGAATAACTTAATGACTCCAACACAGCCATCAAAGATGAGTCTAGAGATATGCTTTATATGGTTATAGTAACCTAGATGACAAATGGTAGGTTTAGTGTTGTTTGTTAAACGCCTTAGAGTGACACTCAGCACCTTTCTATCTGTATTTCTTACTACCTTTTCTCCTAGCTTACCTGGTGAGCTAAAACCATCAAGCCTTCCAATAGTTCAGATTGATAAGGCAAAGAAAGTGCAAGGGAACTTGGATTCAAAAAAATCAGCCCAAGTTTCATTTTCTGAAGCGAAGAGTTAAAGAAAAGCCTTTGCCTGCCTGTGATACAGTTACCTCTCTGGGTCTTTCCCGAGGCACACACAAGCAGCTGAATCCATGATGATATTTAAGTTCTCTTTGAACTTGGCCTCGAGTCTGTAAATGCCATTTCTCTGCTGCAGTGCCTACTTTTACAACCTGTCAGTAATCTGCACCATCCCTAGAGAGTAGTGAGGTTGCCAAATTGACCCTGCAGGCACCAAGCTCCCAAATATGTTGTATGTCTGAGAATATCCCCAGGCTTGCATTCCTCAAGCACAGGCAGCTCTCGGGTGGCATTGCCCAGGGCCACAGGTCCTCCCTTGCCTTCCTCCCTACTACTCCCTGGTAGATGGTAGACAAAGGGTCCAAGGGACACAGGGTCCAAGGGACACAGTTCCCACAGCACAAGGCTTGTACCGTGACTGAAAAACACTACCTGTTGTAGGGGCGGCATTTGCATGGGTTTCATGTTGCAGTGGAGGTGGGAGGAATGTTACTCATGAATGCAGCAATGATCTCAAGAAATGAAATGAAAAATTTGAATTCAGTCTATTTCCTAAGAAAATGATGGGTTTGTTGATACAGTTCATAAAGTAATAGAAGTAATAGGAACATATTCTTTTTGAAGAATAGCAGGATTGATGCTGTGGGTCTGAAGGAGCCACTAAACCCTGATGTTACAAGAGGCCCTTTCTCCCAGTTCCCTTTGTTATAGAGGTTTAAGGAAAGGATATAGCATAATCTACTTCATCCACTTTAAATGAAGCTGAGTTCATGATAGCACTTAGTCTGCTGAACTCAGTACACAGAATATGGGTTTCCTATTTTTTTCTTCTCTGAAGTGTTCCTTTTTCCAAGAATGTACTGTAGGGTCGGTCACTCATTTGGCTAAGGTCAGTTCAGCTCTTTCTCACAGTAGAACAGTTTGATTTCTTTAAAAGCCACAAAGAACTAGCTCTTTTGTAAGTTAGATAAGCATGAATAAAGAAGAAACCACAGAAATCCTTGATTGAATAGAGAAGCATGTACAGTGTTTTAAGTTGTTGCTACAAATAGATATGAGCTCAGTCATTCTGGTAGTTACTGTCCAGTGAGATAACTTTCAAAAAGAACTACACTTCTTTATAAAAGTAGCTTTGTAATCCTTCTGTGAACAAAATATTAAAGGTTGCCTGAATAGTGGCTCCAGTATCTAACGTCCTATTTTAAATAGCAAAGTCAAATAAAGCACCACAAAGACACACAATATATAACGTTTCGTTAAACACATGACAGATAAATAAATAACCCAAAACATATCTGAAGGCTTCTTATACACATAGCTAGGGATTACAATTCAACCATGTATACCATAAGTTATTTATTAAAACATGGGACAAATATATATTTATTTTAGACACCAAGTTACAAAGGAGATAAATATGGACAGAATAAACTTTTATTTTGCCAAGATACAATTCATCATGAACTGAGATCTTCAAAACCCAAATCAAACTCCTCTGAAGAAAAAAAACAATGTCACTAATATCTCATCCTGAATATACTGTAAACATTTCATCTCATAACACAGAAGTGTTCCTTTTTATGATATGTGGCACATTTGGAAAAAAAAAACAAACCCATAAAATCAACTTCCACTTTCCTTTTTTTTCTGGACAAATTAAATATTTCTTCTGTGGTTTTTTCATTTGTTTGATCTTACTTTTTAACATGAGAGTGGAAATTATGGACTCCAAGTGAAATGAAAGCCCATTAAAACAGACTAATCCCCTTTTAAGGATCAGTTCAGGCTTTCTGGAGTGCATTGCAAGAGCAGCAAACTGTGCAGCCTGCTAAAGGTAAGACATTTATTGAGAAAGCTTGGAAAAATGTGACTCTAAACCACATTTTTTTGCATCAGCTGTACATAGTTAGATTCAGTTAGTCAGTAATGAACTATCAGATGACCTCACGCAGGGGTGTAAGGGATTGCATGCTTTCCATTACACCCCTGGGGCTCTTTTCTGTGATGAGTAACTCCCATTTTTTGCAGATGACAAAATAGTTACTCTCCCTTTGGTGTCCAGGGTTTTATTAATAAAAAACATCTACAAAAATGCCAAAGCAAAAGAGCAATTTGCAGGACTAGAACTAGGCATTTTAAATTATTATTTACACAAAGAAAGAGTAAGCCTTTACATTAATAGTTAAAGAAACTGGAGTGCCTGTAGTCAGGCCCAAGTGCAGTTGCAATTTCCCCACTTACAGGACGCAGCCTGAGAGCTCATTCCTTGGGCTCATTTGCTACTAGTAACTCAGAAAGAGCACAGGAAATCTGGAGTCCTCCTTTAGCCCTTGTGTCTTAGTTAACCAAGTGTCTGCAGGTTGAAGAGGTTACTCTTCTCTGTGGAAGTGGCATGAGTGCGTCAGCCCTGAGAGGGCCCAAGGATTCTTGTGACGTGTGAGAAACTCAAGTTTGGTTTGTTGCCACAAGTTTAAACCAACATCAGTCAAATCCTTAGCTTTTAGAATTCTTCTGTCATTTTGCTGTAATCCTGAAATACTCACTGGAGAATTTAGTAAGTGAAATGTTACAAAAATATCATGCCAGTGCTTGAAATATAGTAATGTAATTTTTGTTCTTAAAAAAGGTAACATAATCTTATGGATTCAAAAGTATGTTTTCCCTTAAGTAGACTTTCAAATACAGGAACTCCATAATGATAAATCCATGTTTTAAGTCATTGTGCAGTATAATTAACTTATTGTTTAAAATAAGCACATATTTTTAAGTGATACTTTAAATCTGCATAGCAAATATGAACCAGGGAAAGATATAAACTCCTACTATACTCCCTGGCTCAAAAAAATATTTTCCTGCAAATGTACTAGCAGTAAAATAAGTAGTTGCTTAAATTGGAACATGGAAGTACTAGTTAGTCTGAGGAATGATTGCTGACGAAAAAAAATTCCTCCTCTTAGATAAGATCTAAATTATTTCTGCCTACTATGTTTTAATCTCCTCAAGTTAAGGAGCAAATCAGTAAAAAGCAGAAGAAAAACTATAACCCAAGACTAAAAGGAACAAAACAATTATTAAGACACTTGGTTTCTTGTTTCCTGATGTGTCATAATCTAAATTTTAAAACTTCAGCACTTTTTCTAAATATCAATTTTATCTTCATTCTTTTTTGTTATTCAAATATCAAGTAAATGTGGGTTTTACACAATATTTTACTAGAGTAAAACACACATCAGTGATAGCTCAATCCTAAAATGCTGAAAGTAGATACCCCTAAGCCTGTAGAATGCATGACTTAAAACTCTGTAAGAAGCCATTTTTCAAGTACCTTTCTACCTTAGAAGAGTATAAACTGTCTGATAAATTGTAGTGCATCAAAATACCATTCTTCCTCAGATTACATTTATTTCTGACATTTCTATAATAATTTATTAATAAAAATATGTACTATACATATGTTTATCCTGATGCTGTCTAATTATGAGGATTCTGAGTGCAATTTTCTGTCATTACTATGCTGATCCCTTTTTAGAACATCCATGGGAGCTGAAATTTGTGGTGTTCACAGACCTGAAAATGACACAGGGTTCTCAAATTAGCTACGGTCACTTGGCACATCTTTAGAGGTGACTTGCTATTTTCGGTACTCAGGTGCCTGGCAGGAAATGATGAACAAAAGCAAGCGCTGCCTAAAACATTTATCATTATAAACCGATCCTGAGACAGCCTTTCCAAAGGTATACTTTTATTAGTGTATTAGGGAAATAAAGAATAACCAAAACCAAAATCAGCAGATGCTAAAATAAAAACAGAAACTTGCAAATACATGTTTATTATGTATTATAATATTTTTAAGGTCACTCAGTGAAAAACTGAATAAAAGGCACTTCAAGAAGGTATCCATTCAGAAATATTTGTTTTCTCTTAAAATCAGAGGTGAAATAGTGTTCCACTTCCTCAAAGTCGCTGTTTTGCCTGTTTTTCATAAATAAAACTGATGGCTTATTCCCAAGGAAACCTTTCAGGCATCAGACTAGCAAGGAAGAGCATCCTCTTACACTTCTAGAGTTATGGAAATTTGGGGTGTTCTTGTGGAGTGTTCTCATGTTAGTAGTCATGCCTTCCTTCTCACTAGAATTGCCATCACCAGGAAACTCTATTGGGTGTATTTCAGATGGACAAAGTTCATGTAACATTCATGATATCAACTTCCACCATAGAAGTAACAAGCAGCAGCAGTAGAGAGGAATTAATTCAGATGCTCCACTCTCATTCCTAGTGAAGGATCAACCACAATAAATCTGTCAAAAACATCTCTTGCTGTTTGTGGGATGGTGCCTTAGAGAATAACAAGGAATACATTTCTTTTACATACAGCATAGTCTGAACTTAAAAGCAAACAAAAAGGTGTCTACAGTATACAGATCTATATATATGTATTTAATTTTTTTGTTTTAAATGTGAGTCTGGCATGGGAAACTAAGGGTAATTTCGGCAGGCCCTCAAGTGAAATATTCCACTGCTATCTCTAGATTTTCAACTGTTTTAAAATGTCAGTAACCTACTCTTGTGCTCAATCCACAACAAACATTTTTCTATTTTGGTCCAAGTAAAATTTAATGCCCCAGCTGTACATACAAATACAGTATACATGTATGTATATTAAAATCATTGGTAGATTTTAAAACATACACAAATCCTTGCTTTTGCTGTAACTGGGTGAGTGCTGTATTTTTTCAAAGAAGAAAGTAATTCCTTTGAATACGTGTTAAATGATAATGTCAACATTTTTTCCTCAAAAAAATGCTGTTGTATATTTTTTAAACATTTTTGCCTGAGCTGTCCTCTTCCTGCATACACTTTTAATAGGAAACAAAGAATGTGAAATATAAATTATGTAGTCCACCATTAAATAATTTATTATAAATCTGTTTTTCAACTGAAAACAAAATAATTGCTTCATGATTGTTCTTATGTAATTGCTTTCTTTATTTTTAATATAATATATATAGGATGATAGCAGAAAGAAATTACTGTGACAGTATTTTAGTAGTTCTTATTACTATTTTGGAGTAGATGGAGTCACACAGGTCTTTTGCCTAGTCATAATAAATCCAAAATTTGAAGTAACACACCATAAAACCCCTGATTTTTATGACTTTTTACTTAGTTCATCAGATTTTTACTGCACAAGCAGCAAAAACTAAAAACAATTATCTATGTATTGTGCCCTGAAATTAAGCAATTATTTCCTAGAACAACAAAAAGAACAGCCACATCAACAGATCTTTTTCTCAGTCATATAGTGTTAAATCTAGAAAGAGCTACAAAGATAAACCATATAAATGGCAATTATTACAAATAAGATTTGCTGCTTAGATTTCCTTTCATCAAATTAGTCTTTGACAAGGAGGAAATTATAAAACTTTCTTAGATTGGAATTTTCAAAATTGCAAAAAATAGCACATTTTGTAACTGAAGATGTTTCCAAAGATTCTATATAATATAGGAAGTACCTTGAACTTTTATTCTGTCTGTGAGCAAATAAAGTGAGCAAATTATTATAATTATATATAAGTATAAATTATATATATAAATGTTGTTGATTATAATTATTTTATTTCTTTTGGTTTGGGATTATGCATTTATATCAGAAATTTTAAATTGTATGTCAAACTTGTCCATTTTTCAACCATATTCATTTGAGAATGAGTTAAAGACAAAAATTATTGGTGTTTAACCATCAAAATGCCCTTGGTCTTTTCAGCAATTTTCCTTTTCAAATCACCTTACTCTTTCCTAATTAAATAGATAAAGTGTTTACATATCATTTGGCTTAGAATTTCACAATTTTGGGTGTATTTCAGAGCCACAATTTTGGCTTAGAATTTCAAATTGTAATTTAATAGAAATCATACAACATTGATAATTGCAATGAATTCTACTGAAAGATTATTTCAAATTGTAAAAACAAAGTCAGTGAATGACCCAGGTTTTCACATGGTGTTGGAGGTACCATATCATACAGAAATAAAGGATAAAAAACTTGAGTCCAGGAGAAACTGCTAAAAAGTTCTAATAATCAGCAGTAGAACCAGAAGAAGTGTTGAGATGTCACCTTATCAAAACAACCCAAACAGAGCTGTTACAAGTATCAAAGGTCTTCTGTCTCCTAGATCTGAGAAATGAGTGTTTGAAGATTGGTTATGATGTGTCCAGTGTCCAGAGTGATATTTTGTTCATGTATACATAGATTTCTAAAGATGTTGGTGACTGATGCTGGTTACACATGCTGAAAAAGGAGCACAATTCATACAGCACCAAAATATTACAATACATTCTGGATTGAAACAATCATGATTTACAGAACAATTCTGAGAATATTTAATGTTTAAGAAATCAAAGTCTGTGAATCAGTTATACTGAAATAATTCTTGTTTAAAATGAAACTGAGATTGCTGAAATGTGAGGATTAATTTGCTGCTTGTTTGCTAGTTTCAAAGTTACCATGTAAACCTTAGAAATAATGTGACCAAGTTAACAAAATTCATGTTTGTTATACCTGTGAACACGCTCAGTGTGAGAGACATGGTGTTAGGGACCAGGGTCTAATTGGACACTGCACAATTTACAGCACTTAGCTAACATTTCACTTGGAAACCTCATTATTTTGTTCTGCATATGAAAAATAATTTTTTCTAGTTTCTATTTGTTCATAAAACATCAGACAAGCTCGTGATTTGATATTGATACTTTATTAAATTCTTTTTCTCCTGTATAATTTTTTATGGGAGATGATTGGAGGAGTTGGAAATTGCCAGCCTGAGTTTGGCTTGTACCCAGAACTTACTGTCATTGTGATTTAAAACTGAAGTAAATCCTGCAAACTGACTTAAATCATGTATCCACAAAGTCTTAGCTGTACTCTGTTCATTGTAAAGTAAACAGTTTAGCTTTATACTGAAATTATTTTAAATATAGACTGTTTGCAAAAAGCCTAAGAAGTACTGATAACACATTCACTTTCTTTCTGTGATTCTTCCATGTCTATTTTTGGGAAAAGAATCTTTTAAACATATTTGCCTGAATACTCACTCGTATTTACCTGGTCTGTGCAACTTGCGTGGTTGAACCACCCTGAGCAGGAATGGTGCCCTCAGGCAGTGTCTGTGCACGCTCCTTGTGAGACATGAAACACTTTTCTAGCTCAAAATTCCTATAACTATACACACATTCCTTTTTCTGAAACTCATCACCAGCTGAAGATCCTCTCTTTGGTCTTAGCTAAAATGATAAATTCTCTCCCTTAGACTTAGAAGCCAGAAAATTTCATTTAAATTTAAATCATATTTTAACACAATCTGAAATCGACTAGTGAACTAATGCTTGATTATTTCTATTTTTGGGTGATTTTACATTTCCATTTTTAAAGATGATAAAGGGATAATATTTCGTCTAATTATTTCATCTATTACACAAAGGTTTTGTTGCTATTGATTTTCACCTTCACGTCTCTCTTTTGTGTGTGTGAGTGTATGTGTGTGTGTAAACGAGTTCTTTCTCTCTCTAAAGAATTTGCATGAAATAATATACACATTACCTTCATCTTGCTGCCAGTGTTTGAACTCTAAGGAGTTCTCAAAAGACTGCAAGAGTTAATATATATAGCATCTTCTTAAACTTGCCATTTCTAATGGCAAGAATTAGAAATACTCATGACATAAGATCGTAATCAACATAGCATTAATGTTTACCAAAAAATACCAGTGCTATTGTCAGGTATTGAAACACGTTTGCAAATGATGTTCAAAGAAAAAGTGACACACAAACAAGGCTGGCAAAATGTGTCCACACAGTCAAAACAGGTTAAAAAAAAATGTGTAAGTTGTACACGGACGTTGATAACTATTCCCCCACTCCCCTTGACTATTTATTTGACAAGCCATGTTGATAATACTGTATTATGGCACACTCATGGAAATGATCATACAAATAAGAACATTTTATATAGACATTCCTCTCATCTTTGACACCCAGCTCTTCCAGTCAGGACATGTTGTATCTGTTACTGCTTGTGTGGCATGACGAGTGCACTCAGCACGAAACAGAACTGATATAGATGACATACTGATTAATAGAGTACCAAATTACCCTATTCTGTAAATGCAGTCCCAAATACCATCTGTTACTTGCTTTGGTTGAGCATTATTTTACTCAGAGTGAAAAACTTTATTTTTTTCCAAAGAAACACATAACAATTTGGGGCTTTTTAAAATAGTATTTAACATGGCCTAGATCAAGAATTCATGCCAGTTCCACACAAAATTTTTGTATCTACGTGGATAGTGTTTCTTGGAATGAAGATATAAATTTGTTTTTGAAAAATATTTTAATATTTGCAGAGGTGACTGTAAAGACTGAAAATGTGTTTGCATTCAGTTTTCTCAGAATTTCTTTCACAGAAAAGTTAGACCACTAGTCATAAGTCAGATTTAGAGTGTTTGAACCGTGAATAATATTCAGCTAATATGTGTGGCTATTTCATTTGAATAGTTTTAAAATGTGATCTGTTCTACAACTGCCAGTGCACACTTACCTGGAAAAAAAACCCAAGTTCATTTCCAATCTATGGGTCACCATTCAGGGTAAATGGTCACTGCAAAAAAAGTGATAATATTTTGTGCTAGAACTGAATTAGAACTTATTCTACAGGGCCTACTTTTTTTTTCATATTATATTTATAATGGTTAATTCCAGTTATCTTATTCACTCTGATACAAAATTGGTTATTGTAATGCTTCTAGTACAGTCTCCTGAAAGTTGTAAGTTTGACAATTGGATAGTCTGTTTCTAGAGATTGCATAAAAACACAAGTTTCAGTTATGTCTTGAAAAAAACCTGAACCGTGTTTTTGGTGGCTGAAGATATGTGAGGGAACAAAACCAAACACAGAACTTTAAACAAATGGAAATACATTGTTATGAATTGAATCATTCAGGTTATAAAAGAAGTATTGAACCTGTATTGTCTTCAGAAATTTCAGGATAGTTCAAAAAATCAATATGTTAAATGCTAATTCAGTTAATTTCTATAGTGTGAGCGTCCTGGTTCTGGCCATGACAGGGTTAATTTTTGCAGTAGCCAGGAGGGGGCATAGCTAGGACCCAGAGATTGCTCTATACCACCTCACATCATTGCTGGGGGGTGGGGGGAAAGGGGCTCTTTCATGATGAGAAGGGGTTCCTTCTGGTCAAGTAAGCATGGCACCTGTCCTGAACTGGAGGGAGCAGTTGGGTAATGCCAGTCCCAAGCTGCAGGGAGCTGTGGGTTGACATCGGTTCTGAGCTGGATGAAGCAGTAGGGGTGGCATGGCTGTGGTCGGGTTGAGCTCCATAGTGAGTATTTTTGCATGTGACTCACACTCTTTTTTGTATGATTTTATTATCATATTGTTACTGTTCCTGTTTGTTTTCCTATTTCATTGATGTTTCCAGTAAATTGTTCTTATCTCAGCCCATGGTCTTTACCTTTTGTGCCTCCAATTCTCCCCTCCAGCCAGCCAGAAGGGGGATAGGAAGAGAGGAAGGGGGAGTGCACAAGCAGTACCTGTTTAGGAGAGTCTCAGTGGGAGCACTAAACTGGGGAGTACCATTCCTAAACCACGACTCTGAGCTTATGGCAACACAAACTATTTCTGTCAAGCACTTGTGAACCAGCAGCCCAAATGAAATAATATAGTGATTTTTTTTGCATTTCAAAAATTTACATCTGTGCATATACCTGTTACGCATAATGTCAAGTCAAGTCAAGAATGGATAGTTCATCTGACATTTTTTTAACAAGAACCAGAGGGCACAATTCAGTAACTGTAGCTTTACTAAGTTTTACCACTGTGTACTTAGAGATATAGAGTAATTCTGCGTGTACCACAAACTGCTAAAATTTTGTAACTGAATTTCTAGTTACTGAGACAAGGGTCTCAGTCAGAAGAGAAACAGAGAGATGTTGCTCATGTGGAAAGTAACAACCTTTGCAAGCTGCCTGGTATTGGCTGTACTGGTGTGTCCATTGTTTTTTCAGAAAGAAACCAAGACATATCTTCAGCAAAGGATTCCTTAAAACCCTACATATTTACATGAAAGGTATTGGTTTTGGAGAACTGTTGTTTCTTCACATGCTTCTCCTTCCATCCTTCAAAAAACTTATACAAATGCAACACTGAAAATAATGGTGGAAACAAAACCTGTCTGTAATGCTGGTATACTAGCTCCAGATGATAATGATTTTATTAGCATGACAAGAAAATAAATCTGCTTGTAGGTGGTAAAATTGGCTTAGTTTTCTCTTGCTTATCTGGTAACAAGTCAACCTCACGTATCACTAATAATAAATTTCCACTTTAACTTTTTTGTAAAAATATTCAAAAATATTGAGGAACCTGTAGTTGCCAAAACACAAATTATACATGTTATTGTATTATATATATTAAATAAATAACCTTCTGTAAGATGTTCTATCACTTCAAGAAGTTATGAAGTATTTCTGCTATAAGGAAGATTACACAGCATCCCTAACTCATTCACTAACTCAAGCATATTGAACACTGATAATTACTTAACAGGTTTTCTGTCCTGGGACTTTTTGCTGACAGCCTGGTCCTACTGACTGCTACTGACAGTCCAAGCTGTTGAAGATGCAACTGCTCAATCACTGATCATAAATAGCTGCTGGAAAATCTATTTCTTTCACACCTTTTCAGGTACCAGAGTTACTCAAACTTACTCAGCTATATAAACTAACCTGACACTGGATTCATCACGTTTCTTTACTAGAGGTGGCTGTAGAGAGCAAGTGTAAGAAATGTGGGTGATCCAACAGCAAACAGTTCTGAAGGCGGAGTACTTCAAGTGAAAAAAATTATTTGTTTAGGTTTCAATGAGATATTTTGTGCCCACAGTTAGTTATTCATTATACCAAAGGAAATATGGATTCATTCAAATGGAAAGAAATTAAATGCCTTAAAAACTAACAGGCCAATTTATTTGATAGCTTTGGAGTCACTGGCTCATAGGGAGGTTTCTAGAGAAAGTTCTAGAGAAGTTCCTTTAAACTGATTTTAGGATTAGTTTTTCATAGTATCCATGATCTTTTCATAGTGATATAAGGTGTTGAATGATCAAAAAATATAAAAAACCCAAACCCCCTAGATAATCTAAGAACTCGGATAAAAAAAGAAAGTTATTACTCACATAACAAGATATTTGACTATGAGAACATAGATTAAAATGATCCTGTCATTGTAAGAAATGATAGTTCTAGGTTCCCATAGATAGGGCTTGTGCCATCTACCCATGTGATACCAGTGAATCCTATGTGCTGTTTACATATATGTACACCTTCCCCTCTTCCCATCTCCCCCTCCCTCCCCAGTTTTGATTAGGTGCTCTGGCTGAAAGCTTTTAAAGACACTTTCCTTACAGCTTGAACATCTTTAAACATCTCTCCATTTAAATGGAAAAAACATCTGCTGAAGAGCATCCTATCTCTTGATCTTCAGCTCATTCAATAGTAACATTGCCCTTTTCTCCTCATAGATCACTGCCAGCCTTTTTTCTCAGTCATACACATTTTTTGACCTGTGAGAAAATCTGGTTTGACATATTACCCTGAGAATGACAGCTCTTCAAACTACATTTTATATGGGTATGGGGAAGAGGAGAATACACTGTCCAGTTCTATATCCATGAACATTTTTGCTTCATTCATTGTTTCTTTTATATTTCGATATACTGTTGTAAAAAAGGAGTGCATTCTTCCATGTGAATTATTTTTCTGAGAAGAGTTTTCATTACTTTTATTTGAAGTCTTTTCTTATTTGTCTGCTGGAATTACTTTCATTTTTCAGCAACAGTCTGTGCTTTCTTTGCTTATTGTTAATACGGTACTATTTTTCTAACCTAAATCTGATTAATTTGACCCATCTCTAGGCATTTGGGATGTTTCACATTTTCATAATAACATGGTGCTTTACAAAATAAATAATTCAGTATTTTTTTTTTCCCAAAACCAGTGGCAAGACAGACATTCTTTTTTCAACTACAGAATTAGAAGCATGGATTCTAGTTGGAGGCCAGTCACTGCCTAGCAGTGTGGCCAGGCATCACGGTAACCCAGAGTTCAATCCTGTTCAACATCTTCATTAACGAGCTGGATGACAGAGCAGAACATACTCTCATCAAGTTTGCAGATGACACAAAACTGGGAGGAGGGACATACCAGAGGATCATGCTGCTATCCAGAACATCAACAAGATGAAGACATGGGCTGACAGGAACCACATGAAGTTCAACAAAGGACAGATGTAGAGTCCTGCACCTGGAGACGAACAACCCACTGCACCAGTATACAGAGAGACTGTGCATTCCCTGTTTCCCAAGTGGCTTGGTAAAAAAGGACCTGGCAGTCCTGCCTCCCATGGCTCCCAGTCAGGCATGAGCCAGCTAAGTGCCCTTGTGGCAAACAATATCCCTGTGCAGCATACTGGAGTACTGTGTCCAATTCCAGGCTCCACCATGTAAGAAATATGGGCATACTGGAGAGAGTCCAAAAGAGGCCCATGAACATTTTATGGGGCCTAGAGCATTTTTCCTACCAGGAAAAGCTGCGAGCAGGGATGCTGGGTGCACTGGCTGAAGGGCAGAGCTCAAAGTGTTGTGGTGAGTGGGGATACATCTGGAGGGTGTTCTTCAGTATTGAGTTCTAGGACCAATTCTGCTCAATACTTTTATCAATTATCTGAATGCAAGAGCTGAAAGAAACATTAGCAAGTTTGGTGATGATACCAAACTGGGAAGTGCTGTTGACTCTTGAGGGATAGGAAGCCTTGCAGACTGATGTAGGTAGATTGGAGTTTTGGGCAATGACTAATGGGATGAAAATTAACCAGTCAAACGCTGCATTCTGCATATAGTATGATTTAACTCCATGCACACATTGTAAATTGGAAGAGAAGTGGCTGGAGGGAAGTCTGGCAGAAAGCGGTCTGGAGGTGCTGATTGACAGCAGGCTTAGCATAAGTGATCAATAGGTCTTGGAGCCAAAAGGGCAAACTGCAGCTTGGGGTGCAGTGAACACAGTATAACCAACTGATCAAAAGAGATGATTATTCTGTTTTATTTAATGTTAATACGGCTTCACCTTGAGTACTGCGTGAACTTCTTGACCCCACAATTTAAGAAGGTTGTGATGATTCTTGAATTCATCCAGAGAAGAGCAGAAAAGTTGGTGAAAGGGCTGGAGAACCTGTGCTGTGTGGAATGGCTGAGCATTTTGGGCTTGTCTAGTTCGGAGAAAAGGAGGCTGAGGGACAACTTCATTGCTCTCCACAGCTTCCTGAGGAAAGGATGTGAAAACGGAGATGCTTGTCTCTTCTCCCTGGTATCCGGTGGTAAGAAGTGCATGGGAATGGTTCAAAGTTGCACATGGGGAGGTTTAGACTGGGCATTAGGAAGTATTTCTTATCTGAGGAGGTAGGCAAGCACAGAAACAGGCTTCTTAGAGAGGTAGTC
This sequence comes from Monarcha castaneiventris obscurior, assembly GCA_026261815.1. Lineage (NCBI taxonomy): Eukaryota > Metazoa > Chordata > Aves > Passeriformes > Monarchidae > Monarcha > Monarcha castaneiventris. The sequence continues at coordinate 29,511,035 of JAMPIT010000433.1, forward strand.
GATGCTCCAAGCCTGTCAGTGTTTGAGGCATTTAGACAATGCCCTTGAATGACATGTTTAAGCTTTTGGTCAGACCTGAAGAGGTTAGGTAGTTAGACTAGAGGATCATTGTAGGTGATTGTGTAATTTAAATGAAAAATTCTATTATATCTATTTTATTCTTTAGTTGTTTTGGTCCTTTGGTTTTGGAGTCATGAGTGTGTTCACATGCTTCACACAGTCTCCTGATGCCACAAAGAGCAGACTTTTTTATATGCCCACTTTCTCTGCAAAGCAAGCTACAAGCTTGCTTTCATTTACAGAATTTCCTTTTGAAATTTCACTCCCTTGGTGCCTAGCTCTTTTCTTTGGTACATATTTTGCACCGTACCCTATAAAGTCATAAAACCATCGTTCTGTTGGTGTCACCCCAGGAGAAGGGAGCTCTGTCATATAATTCCACTGATTATAAAGCCTAATTTTATTCCTTGATATCTCATGTATCCAGGCAAAGGTAATTGAAGTGATAGAGGTATTATGCAATGATTGCTCAGACTCTTACAAAACATCAGTACTTTTGTAAAGGTATTTAAATGCTAGTTCCAGTTCCTGGGCTTACACTTTAAAACATGGTTTTTTTCCTAATTTGTCCTTTGGTTGGCTTTATTCTTAGTTTAATTTCTACCTGCCACTCAGTACTGGAAGAAGAAAACTTTTCATTCTGAGGGGTCACATCAACACTCCAGTAATATTAAATAGGTCAGACTAGCACTCAGGTTAAATTGATGTAGCTTAGAAAAACAAGGCAAAATTCTGATTGCCTAGAAGCAGAGAATAAATTAGCCTTTAGAGGTTTAAGTATCCTAACTACAACAAACAGAAGTAGTTTTTGAAGGTTAATACAGCTGACAAAAGTGATTAAGAAAAGTACCTGACCTTATAGAAAAGGGAGCACAGAACCATTTAAGAGCCTTTTATGTTTCAGTGTGTCAAAACCCTATAAAACTACAGCATGTTTTATCATACATCAGTAGTAATTAGGGGAAGGATTATACTCTTACCTTATAGTCATACCAGAGAGTCTTGAAAGAAAACAGAGCTATCTTGGTTACATGTAAGCTGCTAGGCTCATCAGGCGGATGAGGAAATGTAAAGCATCTGCTGAAAATCGTTTTAAAAATAATTGGCATAAAAAATTATCTCCTTGTTGCAGTTCCTGGGAAGAAATCACATGGCACTTTGTAAACACAGGATTTGAATTTCTGATGAGGATGGAATTTTTTTTTTTTTTAATATATGTATATCCAAAAAAGTAAACAGATATTTTTTCATTTCAAAAGAAAGAAATTCTTGCTTCTAGGAAAATCAAACAGAAAAGACAAGAAAATGTATTTTGATAATTATGGTGATACATTGATAGCTGTGATTTTTCTACCTTTTTTTTTTAACCTATAAATACCTGCTGTTATTTTGCAAACTTAGGCGTAATTGCCTCTCATCAGGAAGGTCTAGATAGCTTGATTATATGTTCAGAGTAATTACTTACAGCTTCATCTAAAATATTTGGATTACTTTACATTACTATTATTATTATTATTATTATTATTATTATTATCATCTCAGTTAAGGAAGAGGTTCTGTACCTACCAATTGCAGACTTTGCCAGTTCTCAGGTGTTTCAAGGATGGCTGTGTACTGTATTCAGGTGCAAGAGGAGAGAAATAGACATGATGATAACATTTCTATAAGGATACATTTGTGACCATAAAATTAAGAAATCACTTATGGCTTCTAAGTAACCATCTAACCTGGAGAAGCTGTGAGCTACCCATTGCTTGTGCTCAGACAGAATAAATGATATTCAGATTTTCATGGACTTTTCCTGGAAATTTATATAATTAGAAAAACCTTTTTAGTTCCATTTTTATTAATTTAATTTTTCGAGACAGCTTTCAATTTTTTAAATTAAGCACACTCTAGAACCTTTCATAGGGAAACTATTCTTTGCTATACAAAGCAGATAAGATTGTGTTTGTTGTTTATATAGTTTAATAAAGCAATAAAACTTTAAACAAGTTTTACTTTGGCTTTCCATGGTCTGATTCTTCATTATGATACAGTGGGGTTTTTTTTATTTTATTGTTACAAATAGCTTTAGAAAAGAAATTTGGTTTTCTTCCTCAACATACAAATTGTAGGGTCTAGGCTATTAACAGTATCTGGACCAAACTGAAACTGGGGACACTTAAATAACTGCAATGGTTTTGCTTCTCTCTGATTCCAGATTTTCTCCCTTATTTTCAGCATCATTTGAAATTTAGATCTAAAGTATAGGATGTCAGTGGAAGAAATGCATATTTTGTGCAATGACTTTAGTATTCATTAGGAAATAAGACTTCAGTAATTAGACTTAAATATGAAATCTTTTTGTGTACAAGCATAATACCTTAGTATGGCTCAACTCAGAGTTGGAGGAAATTTTTGGAAGAGAGAGACCCTGTTTCTGCAGCCATGTGTTTTGTGATAATACTGCTACCTCAGTAAAAGTGCTACCTCAATGTAACTCAGACATCTGTTTCTGTGATATCTATAACCCTTGTCTAACATTGAAAGAGACAAATTGCAATTATGTGGTAATCGTAATGTTTCCTTTCCAAATCATCTCTTTCTGACAGTTTTTGCCGTTCTGAAGGACTTTCTGTAAGCAGAATATACACAACTGAGAGTGCAAATATATTTATTGACCAAGAGATACATTAAACCACAAGGACTAGCAAACTCCTCACCTAAGCATTAATATGTTCACCATCCTTGATGAGTGTCTGCAAGCTAGGCAGCCAGTGTCAGGAGAAATTGCCAAGGGCTCTGACCTCCTGTCTCCTGATTCTTTGACCTTATCCTTGGGATTTTTGTAAACTTTCACATCAGTATTTCTTCTTGTGAATCGTTGCATTGCTAATACTGTCTCAGCAATTGTACTTTGTCTGTGCTTTTACTTGTTTTATATCTCTTCTTTTCACAGACTTTCTCACAACTTAACAACTGTTAGTAAGACTGGGTCAAAGTCACAGAGCAATGTGGCACCAAACTAGGGCATAAATTACAGACATCAGAGCCCTAGGGAGGAGGGTTTCAGAAAAATGGGACAACTCTGAACCAGTTTTCTGAAAAGAAACCTATTGCCAACTCTGGGATTGCAGTGCAAATTATGGATAATTACAAATAATATGTTCTCCAACTGTAAAAAAATGAAAATATAGCAACATAATTGTGTACAAAATCGAAAAAATATTTTTAGCATACTCTTAATAGGATAACAGTTTAATTTAGAGGAAAAGATTGAATGTATACTTAATATAGTTTAAGAAGATGGTAAACACAAAGATTTAAAATTAAAATTTTAGAAAACTAAAAATACTATTTTAAATACTCAACTAATTCAGAAAATAAATGCATAACCATCTTGATAGGGAAAAGATCAAAATTTATGGTGTTCCTGTGAGTTTCATTAAGATGTATCAACTCAGCCAATGGTGCATGAAATCACAAAGATTGACATAAACCTCCAAATGGAAGCAAATGGGAAGCCTGATTATTGAAAGAATGAGAAAAGGCAACCTTGGTCAGCAGTCCTGGAACCTTCTGACTGCTGATGTTTTTATGGGTCTTAATGACTGACCTAAAACCCTTAAATCCTACTGAGGAATTTTGTTTAAATAAAAATGAGGCTCTACAACAGCTATCAAATATTTGACCAACTTAATTCCTTAGTCTGGAATGGAAACATATACATTCTTACCTGTACTCTGGACACTACTATATTTCATCCTTGAAAAATACCAACACTATTGCTAAATACTAGTCCAGACAAATTACTTTGTTTGCTTGTCACTTTAACTCCAAACAAGTTGTTTTCCGGAATTAAAAAGGACAAAAAGAAGAAAGATTTTGGCTGTTCCCCCAACTTATGTACAAAAGCAGAGAAAAGCATGGCAGTTCTGGGGGGGTTTTCTTGTACACACTCTCCTGATAGTGTGTTTTGGTTTGGTTTTGGTTTTTTTGTCTGTTTGTTTGGGTTTTTTTAATATTTATTCCTAACCTCATGAAATTTACCCTTAAAAATCTCATTTTGTGTCCTTTGGATCAGATCATTGTCTGTTTGTTTGTTGCCATACTTACAGAGAGAGGTAATACATTTTTAGTTCAATAGGTATATAATGTCATAACTATTTTATATTTACAGCCTAGAAATGAGTAAAACTAGCACAGTTGAACAAAGGTTTATAACAGCCTTCTGGAAAAAGATCTTTGCCTGACTTAATTTCTGAATATAGTGTCATCTGACATATTTCCTGCTCTTTTCCAATATTTCTCTTATTTCTCGCCACAAAACTGTTTAAATAATTATGTTAGACTTACACAGTCCCATTGTATTATAACAAGGATATAAAAGGAATGGAACTTATTTTTTACAGACACCCAAACACAGATTGGATATTCAGATCTCTGTTCCTCTAGGATGTGCTTTCTCCTTTTCTCAATCATACTGAATTGAGAATTATTATGCTAGCAGTACACTACCTAAATATTGCCATCCCACAGAAACTTGCCTGAGAACTATGCTCCACTTGTACTCAAGGTCATGCTATAAGTAGTTCATCTGAAATACCTGGAACATTTCTTTTAAGATGGGATGAGTTTTATCTAAGGTTTACCTGTTTCTATTGCCTATGCAGTGAGATTCACATGTAAAAGGTAAAAATACAAAAGCCAAGGTAAAAAATCTTTACATGAACTAAGATAATACATTTTTATATAAGTCAATATAATGGTATACCTTTCCTTTAAATTCCTTTAATATGTCTCATTTCTCATCCTAGGTCCCTTTTATCTTAATCTTTGTAATAACAATATTATTTTGATATTTACAAATACCTGTACCAGGTATACTGTAAAGTATATTATTTCTTCCCTCTTCCTGGCTTACAAAACTTTTTTTTTAAATTTATATACTCAGTAAGTGCACAGATCGGCAATGATTTATAAATGTTTTACTTAGCACATGTTTAAGTGTAGTTGAACTTAATGCAATTAAAATAATCTTGAATAAAAAAGATTTACTATATGACTATGCTTCCTATTGATACCTGATGTTATATCATCATAATTGTCTGTTAAAAAGAAATCATTTAGGGATTTTAAGCATTTCTATTTCAGCATTAAATCTTCTGGTTTGATTTTCGGCTAATTAGCTCAATTTGTCTAAGCTTGTATAAAAAATATGAAATAGAAAAAAATAAAAAAAATATGTCACACAGACATAAAATGTTGTGACTAAAACAAAAAAGTTAAACATTTTTCATTATACATCTGATTTTCCCAGAGTGTGCAGCATCAGATCTTAAGCTGGTGCCAATACATATCAGGAAATGAGCATATTATGGAGAAAAATAACATAATTCAGAAGTAACTGAGTCTTGTAGAAAATTAAAATCCAACTGCCAGCTCAGAGCACTAGAAGTTTAAAAATAAAATTTTGTGTTCTCATAATTCTGCAAAGTGTGCTATTATTATAGCTCAAGAGGTTGAGATAATGACACCAGTGAAAAACTGGTAACTACGGGTGGGATTGAGCAATCTCTGCTTCCATTTTAAATTTATTCCTGGCTGTTTATATTTACTGCAGCTTTCTGCCTGTGGACACATCATCCTTCTCTGGGTATGGGCAGCTCCAAACTGTCTAAAATCAGATTAATTTATGAAGAAGTCCACAGCCATATAAGAAATTAATGTGTGTGAGATGATGATAAATAGAATTTCGTTGACTAAACTTACTGTTCTGAAAGGCAATGATATAATGAACAACTATCAGAAGCGGCAGGCACATGAAACTGCAAGTTCCTCAAAAAAAGCATTGTTCAAAAAACCCCAAAATATAAAAATCTGTTACGATGGTCATAAGATATATTAGTTTTATTACTTGAACTAGAGGATATAGTAACTAAAAATGCATGTTATAAAAAGCATTTTCAGGACCAGGAAAACCCTATTAGTGTTCCTTGTCGATGTGTCATTGCTTCCTCTCCTATCAACAAGTTCTTTTACACACCTTAGAATTCGCAATTTCACAAATTATCAGCAAGTAGATTTCCACTGATGAGGTGGGAATTGATGGTGCTGCACTCTGGCAATTCCCGTGACAATGTAACTGAGTACCTTTCACAGTGGTAAAGCAGAAAGGTTGTTAGATAAGAGCTGAGGAGCTGACAGCATGCTTTTCATGTTGTCACACAATAGTGAAGTAGCAACTAGAATATTGGCTGACCACTGTTTTGATGCACTTCCACTCCTTTATAATTTTCCTCTTACCATTGTTCTTCTTGTCTATATTATTCCAATGCCACCACAGAGACTATAAATACATGCCAGAATCCCAACTCTGCCTTTAAACTGGTAGACAAATGTACTGTTTCATTGAGATTTTTCCCTGACCAAGAGTCAGAAGGACACTTATCAAAATGATGGACATTTTTTGTTCTATTCTGTGGAAAATTTATAATGTAATAAGCTCTTGTTGGTAAAAAGAATACATTTCATTCCATAGCCTTCTGTGCTGTCCCCATTGTTTCCAGGTTTTGAGCTAAGTTCAGGTATCTGTGAGTAGATTCTAATGCAGAGCAAAGTCATTTGCCATCCACCAGCTGTAGGTTCTGCAGTCTCTTGTCTCTGTCTGCAGACACATAAGAAATCCTTTCCAAGCAAAATACAATTTTCCCAAAAAAATCAACTTCCAAAAAAGTTACAACAACTTTAAACTTAATTTGGTTTTTCCAGGTTACATGCTCTTCAGTGAACCTCTGAAAGGCCATATGAGGATCACTCTTTGCCACATTGCCATTAAGCTACTTACCATATACATCCTGAGGAGTGGCATGTATCAAAGCAGCTATTTTAAGAAACCAACTAATATGTGGACGCCCACATGCATATGCACATGCACATACAACAAATACACTTTTATTTTCTCAAAGGATATCTCAAAATTGTAATGCTATCTTCTTCTTGCGGGTGAAAATCAAAGTTTTATATGATTCTGTTTAGTGTTCATTTATGTGTTTTTGGTTTTACAAGTAAGATTTTGTATTTTGTGTTGGTCATTGAGTGAGGTAGGAAGGCTGTTCTCTAAAACTGAGCCTGACAGTGCATAAATTAAATAACACCTCTGCTTCTCAGCTATTAAATCTTGTATCTAAACATAAATACTTGAACTTCCTCCTGAGTGCAAGTGCCATAGCTACCTACAGACAAGTACACACACATGTACTCCATCTGAGCACCTGGGCACTTAGCAGTTGACTAAACTCCATCACAATTCACAAATCAACTGGAAAAGGACTAAATGACACCTAAAATCACGGTAACTACAATCCAGTAGTCATGCTCAGACCATGAATAAGCTTTGAGCTTTCTTTGAATCACAGCAGTTGCATTGGTTTCATTCAAAAACTTCCTGGGGAAGATCGAATCTGAGGCCCAAACTCATTATTCTTAGTACCAGCAGATTCAAAAGCATAGAAGAATGCAATATGAGCTACAAATTAACTTGGAATGAAGACGTGCTTCACTCAGCTCAGAAATACTCAACCAAAGTTATCTAAGGTGTATGTAATCACATAATCACAAACCATATAGCACTTACCATGGAAAATTTATTTTTGATGGGTTATACTGTAAAGAAGGAAGGCTACTGTGTACTTAGGAAAAGTAGGCAAAAAGATTCTTACACTTCAAAATCTTCTAAAGAGCAAAAGCGAATACATCTCTTACAGACAGATAAGAATTTGTTGTTAGTCCCATTAATGTTTCAACAATTTAATAGTCCAGACTATTTAATGCAGAAAAATCTCATTAACCATACAACTAAAATTTTTATTAAAATAAAAACACTTTGTCACTCCTAGTAGCTCTCCCTGTTCCCTGGTGTGGTAGTCACATCTAAGAAATATCCCTCAGCATCCGAAAGCCACGTTTAGTCCTTCCTTGAGAAGAAGAAGGATGCTAAAGGATATTGTGATGAGCTGACAGTGATTTGCCCTCTCTGCTGGTCTCAAGGATGAGGAAAAATTGTTCAGACATACACCCAACAATAAGCATAAACTCCCATACACAAGCATCTAAATGTTTTACAGAAAACACTGGCTGCTCTTACCATCTGGGAGATGGACAGAAAATATCAAAGTGTTCACTATTTGTGTTATATCATGCATTTTGGGATATTTGAAAATGGAAATATACCTTCAAGAAGGAAAGGGAAGGTGAAGGTTCCACAATTTATACTGGAGCGGGTGCTAGTAAATTGAGAATAGGCTTAACTCTTTATTCAGGCTGTTGTTAGTGCAGAATACCCTCAGAACTCTAATTTCTTGGAAAATAATTTTGAAATTATGTGTTGAAAATGTGTGTCAAAAATATGTGTCAAAAATATGCAAAAAATTTATTTAACCCTACAGGTTCTTGTAAGCCTTGAATCCACGGTGTTGAAGGGAAAAAAATATTGGAGACAACTCTCTCCATTGAGCATAATATATTTGTTGTATTTAAATAGTCCATAAATGCAGTTCTATTATATTGTTTTTCTGTGATAATCTGGAATAGCTCACAAGATATTTTATTTATGCTGAAACAGCCAAAATTTCCCCTTTTTTTATTATATGCTTTGTTTCAATTTGGGACGTGGTGCTACTTCTGATGTTCATAAAGAAGCTCTTCAATTCACAGAGTGATAATTCTCTCTTACATTTTTAGTTGCTACTATAATTTTATGATTATTCTAATTTAGTTTCATTCATTTGCTTTATGTTAAGATAAATTAAAGCTTAATTTCTGATTCTAATTCTACCAAAGTAAAAGCACTAAAGGATACCTCCAGATCTCACTAAAATAAATGTACCTTTTACAGGATAATCCTCCCTGCCCCCTGCCCCCCATTTTTTTAGCTCCTAGTTTAGATCTGGAGTCCTTCCAAAACTGAGTGTCATAGATGCATTATGCTAAATTCAGCTGCAGCACACATTTCATCTTATGTTTCCCTATATCCTAAGCCCTCATTTGAGGAAGAACAAGAAGTTTAATTAAATATGTATTGAGACTTTCCTCTACAATGTCAGCCCAGGATGATGATAAATGTGAGTGGCTTGCCAGCAGTACAGCTACTCCTTTTATCTCTATTTTTCAGCTTCCAAGAGGAAAGTCCCTCAATCTAAAGTTTATAAGCAGAAAATACTACAGTTAAACCACCCTATGACCTTTTATGTACCTTTAAAATTACATGTATATATATATCTGTACATATAATTGTACACATAATTATTGACTTGTATGTGCATATTCAAATATATATATATATAAGACTTAGGGAGATTGCTTCCCTTGAAAATAATAAACACCCTTGAATATACTGAAATGTCTTTCCTGTACCAGGGAAATGCACAACAAGCTATAGTTTCAGCAGAGGAAAATTCTGTACAGTTCAGACACTGAAGAAAGGGGGTTATTGAATGTATAAAGTGAATAAAGAATTTCAAAAGATATATTTGCCATTCTGTGCTTTTACTCTTCTACCTCTATCTTGTTTAGAAGTTTGAAAATTTTTTGGCTTTTTTTTTTGAGAACCTTACCTACAACTAATCCATTAGAAAGTTCAAATTCTGCTATCAAAAAAGGAATGAATCAGTCCTTAGAAAGGATGAACTATTCATTTTCTGCTCTTATGACTGAAAGGAATCTAGATTCCCGCTATAAATTGTTTATTTTTTAGATAATACAAGAAAGAATTAAATGAAGATCTATTTCAAGTGGGTCATTCCATGTAATCACGGCTGGGAAAAACCTGGAAATTTTTATTAATCCCCATTTAAATATTAAACAGGGTGCAGGAGTGTTTTCAAACAAAAATGTTTATTCTTCTGTAAAGTTGTATTATTAATGTTACATGTATTATTTAACATCACTTTTACGCACAAAGAAAAAAGATTAAATATGAATGTTTATTTTCTTTACTTGGTAAGTACACACATCCTAAAAACACCAGAGAAAACTATCATTTAAATATCATAATATCTATTCCTTTGTTTTAAAATCCTACGTATTATATAGTTAATAGTGTTATAAAAAAACCAGTGTTCCTATCAGTGTAATGGTATATTATAGCTGTATGTTGGCAATTTTATAAGAATACACTGATGATATAAAACCATGGAAGTCCTAAAACTATATACACACACATTCTTTCTCAGCCCACCACAAATTTTTAATTCTAGTTTGTGAACAAGGAATGTATGCCTCAATATTTTAACTCCTTTTCTGGTGATTGAAATTGCAATTCAGGCATATTGAGGAAAAGCAAGAATTAAAAAATATGAATACCTGAGAAAAAGGAAAGCTATTAGAACTACAGTCTGAGCCTGTAATTGATAATATCATAAGTTATCTGTGAGATGTGAGAAAAGTTTACCTTGCTCTGGTTTACCTCGCTCTGGTTTACCTCAGGGTTTGACCACTCAAGGTGCCAATATTTATGACTAAGGTTGTTCTGAACTACAGTCAAGCCTAGTTCAAAAGTAATTATGACTCAATAGCACAAACTGCAAGAGCCTTGGACACAAGGTAAGGAAGCTTGTGTCAAAGTGCATGAAAAACAAGCTGTATTATTACTTCAACTTCACAAAAACTACCATAAGACTTGTACTGAAAGAAGAATTTTGGGTTAGCTAAGCTCCCTCAGTTGCTACACAACAACCCAAACCTGAGCCCCTGGAATGCAGCAAACTCTTCTGTACAACAGGCCAGGGGCCTATGGTCCCTGCAGCAGGGAGTCATTCACTACTATCAGATGTTGCTTTCTCCTGCTGCTCTTTTGTGGTCCATGGTTCAGATGCACTGCGTGAAAGCACATGAAAGCTTCTCCTCAACTTGAGGGCAGTGAACCTATTCGGTAGCTGCAAAAGTTCAGGTGTAGCAGGAGCCTTCTCCCTGCTACCAGGAGGCACATGCTTCCAGCCTTCACCTGCCTTTCTCTTCCTCCTTCAAGTTTCCTCTTGCCATTCATCTCGAGACAGGTTTCATACCTGAGCTCATGGAAGGAACTGTGTGGCACCAACTACACAAATTTTACCATGCAGAGGTCTCCTCAGATATTTTGCACACCAGTGGCTATGTTGCTGTCCCTTACTGACCAATGAGAATCACTGTGCAAGGCTAACTGATTTTAGGTACTAGGCCAGAAGACCATATTGTTCTAACTACTTTCTCAGCTGTGTAATTTAAATGTCATTGAGGGTAAAAAAACCAAGAGGCCTGTTTTTAAGCTCACAAGGTTCCTAGGTAGCTCCATTTGCATGTAGGAACAACTAAAATAATACCTAAAGCTACAGATCACAAAATTTGAAAAGTAAACAACTAATGAAATTAAAAATTCTCCTAAAATTTCTGAATCAGTTAAGTCTCCACTACTAGTCTATAGAAAAAACAAGGTATCAAGTATCTTAAGTAATAGATTTTCAGACTAACTGTTTAACAAAAATACACTAAAATATTTATTGGCAAGTACTTCTTGTACTTATGTATTTGAACAGAAACAAGTACAAAACTAATGGCTGCAGTGTATCCCTCCAGCTGAAATGAACTGATGTCTTCCCACTACATGAAATACTTTCCAAACAGTTCCCTACTTTCCATGGTTAAAAAATCGCTGTATTTATACCAAGCGGAATATGAACGAAGAAACAAAGAAAAAATTCCAGCATCAATGTGTTTATTATTTCAGCTCCCTTGACATCTTCTTTGCTGATCTTCCAGGCTGCGGTGTCTTTTTCCATTCTAAATATGCAGACAAATCCTCATGGGCACACTTGTGTTCAAGTTTCAGAAAAAATAAGGATCACACATCTTGATGCTCTATATATGGAAATATTTCTTGTCACACAAAATGGATCTTTTCACTGTCTGACTGTCAACCCCTTCCTGATCAAACCAGACAACACCAGCTTCTGCTGCTTTTCCAGACTCTTGGCAGCCTCTCCTGACATCTGCACATCTTGCATTTACAAGTACACGGATTCCAGAGCTGTCAGTGGATGGAAATAATTTTGAAATCCAGAGTGAATACAAATGGATTCCCTGTAAAAGGCTTTTATTTCTGTGTCAAGTCATAGAGTTGCTAGAACAGAAGCTTCCATTTTACACTTCCCCATTTCCAACAACATCACAGAAGACTGGAAATGTTCCAACAGCAAATGGATGTAAGATATTTTAAAGTTTTTTGTGTATCAAATAAGCAAGAGAAAAAAACCCAATTTTTTTCCTTTGGATTTTTTGCTACATACAAATAAATATAAAGGAGGGATCTCTTGTAATGCTCTTTCTTCTTTATCAAAGAAAAATTTCAAATGAAATAAGATGGTTTCTGGTTTGTTTATAACACAGTATCATATAGGAGTTCTTTGAGTAGCTGCAGATTACAGTATACAGTATTGGCAAGGAATGTAATCCATACTTTCCCTATTATATCTCTCTTAAAAAATAAAAAGTTATAGCATTAAAAACCATTATTAGCTTGTTTTGGAACTCATTAGCCTGAACTACTTGTTTATTTTGGATGCTGCAAAACTGTGATCTCACTTTTGTGACGTGAGATTGACATCTTGACAATTGAGCAGAACTTCATAACTTTTCCACCACAAATGAGCTTTTTAAATGAAACCAGATTCCCCTTAGAACAGATTTATTTGGGGTAAAATTTAACAACTTCCAAATTTTTGCACAGAAAAACAAACAAAATTGCCAGAATTTTAACTGCTACTTTAAAAAAATATTACGACAACCAAATAAACCAAAAGAGCTAGAAAGAGATAAACAATTTCTAGTTTCGTCAGCACTAGGAAACACATATTATTGCTGTCCTTCAGTGCTTAAAGAGGGCATATAAGAAAGGTGGGAACAGACATTTTAGCAGGGATTTTTGTGATAGGACAAGGGGTAGTGATTTCAGACTGAGAGAGGGTTGATTTAGATTAGATATAGGGAAGAAAGCTTTTATAATAAGGGTAGTGAAACACTGAAACCATTGCTCAGAGAGGTGGTAGGTAGATACACCATCCCTGGAAACATTCGGGTTTAGGTTAGACAGGGCTCTGAGCAACCTGGTCTAGTTGAAGATGTCATACTCAGTGAAGGGGGGTTGGAGTATATGGAAAAGTCCCCTTCTACCCCAAACCATTCTATGACTCCGAGATTCTGCCTTTATTTTTTTTTTCTCAGCAGCTGGACAAAAAACATTGTCAGAGAGGAAAAAGCCATTGGTGCTGGATCCTTTTGGATGCAGCCCTACTAACAGCTGAATGCAGGATTGGGGTCCTCTAAAGCTGTGCTTGGCCAAAAGCAGCCATGCAGGGAGTCAGATGCAATGGGGCCCTTTAAATGATCAGCAAGCAGTCTGGTAGTACATTGGCCCTGACCTCAGTGACAAAACTTGAGCACTTTGTTCAGCTGTGAGGCAGCCAGGAATGAAATGCCAAACTGTTATATACCTTGAGTATGCAAATCCCTTAGAACATTATCATAGAGATAGATATGTCAGCAGAGAGCTTTTCTAGATTATGCATTTTGCTGCAGGAAGAACAAGTGCATTCATTAATGAGAAGGCATTACAGGACTGTGAGGGAAAAAACAATGTCAACACAACTCAACTGGCTTTTGCTTAAAGCCTTGAGAGTGGCAAGTGTCAGCCAAAGTCTCACCCCAGTCTGAACGACTGAATGTTGTCTGCGTGAAAAAAGGCTGCTTGACCTACTTTCATCCTCTGGATGACAAATAGAGGTTTCTGTCTGCTGACAGCTGTTGCACTTCCAAAATAGCAGTAATCAAGTGACTTTTTTCCCTTCTAAAAATAGCTGTGCCAAATCTGTCTTGGATGATGAAGGCTGAATTAGAATTTATCCTGAGGAAATTACAAGTTATCCATTGACCACTGATTAGGAAAAGGTGCAAGTTACTTAGCCAACATGTGGCGTAAGGTGAGAATGAGAAATAAGAACAACAAATATGTTCTCTAGGACATCCATGTCTATGATTACAATCTATATTTCTAAGACTTTATAGAAACTGCGTATTGAGCATTTTATGACATTTTCTTGTTTTAGTTAGAATGCAGTAATGACTGGCAGTGTGCACTGGGAGCATCCTGTGCACAGGGCAGGTAGCCTCCAAAAAGTGTTCAGTTGTAAAATACTTCCTTTATGATTTGGCCACCATAGCTATTATTAATTGACTTAATTGCCCTTTACATACCGTATATTTATTTCTTTCCTTCATGATAAATAGGTTTTTTTTCTTTAAAGCAAAATGTCATGGTACACTGGTGATGGCATAACACAACACACAGTTTATATTCTTAAAACCAGAATATCATTTAAATGTCTTTTCCTGCATGATCCATTCAAGCATCAATAAAAAGTATGAAAGTTTCAAGATTCTTATTTAAGGGTCTCTGACGTGTCACAATGTTCGTTGATGGAGATGATACTACTCAAAACTCCGGGTGTCTCTGGGAAGTTCAATGGGGTGGGATAAGCTGACATAGAGATTGACTGCAGATGAATTTCTATGAGCACTGAAAGTAAAACTTGCAATGTCAGATTTAATTTCAACTCCCAGTGCAAAACAGAAAAAGTTCATCTGGAAATCATATTTTCATTTACATTGTTTAATATACAGTATTGTTTAATAATTACAGCAATAGTATTGCAAAGATGAGCTCGTAACATTTTAACGAAAAAGACAGTTTATTCCCTTAAATACCTTTCTGTCTACAGAACACAGTTGTAGTGTGAAACAAAATCAAAACACAGAAGAGAAGAGAAGCTAGAAAAAAATAAATAAGAAGAAAAAAATCAAAATAATAACAGCTTTGTTTTATTCAGGACATAATAACTTATCACATGTACAGCTTTGGACAAAAAACAATTTCCACTGGTTAAAAAGAAAAAAGAAACAAACCCAAATCTAGCAACAGAAATTAAACTGCAAAATGCCATAGATATGGCAATGACTTTCAACCTACTTTTTCTGACTCTGCGTCCTTGTAGCTGAGGACTCCTGGTACTGCAGGGGAGGTGTAGGGTTATTATTAGGTTCACCATTTATTGAGGCTAAGCACCAAATTTTTTTTGGTGGCTAAGAAAGAAAAGTGTATAAAGGTAAATGCACTGGGCAGTACATACTCTACTTTATTACTTTTATTAACACTGCAAAATGAGCATGTGACATGGGAATGGCTTAAGGAAAAATGAACTGTTACACAACTGCAGATGTCTATACACTGATAGACATCCAAGAATAGTTTTGTTGAATTTAATCATCATTAGAGATAAAAATAATAAGTATATAATTAATTCAACCCAATCTCTGGATTTGAGTCTATTCTTTTACTTCGTTCATTGCCACGGCAATTCCTAAACATCACAAGCCAAGCAGATGAGGCAGAAGGCTGGCTTAGCTGAATAGGGATCTTGTCTTGGAAGTAAGATGAAAATGTCTGTGCCCAGTGGAAGCAAGTTCAGGTGACATGGGAAAAATATAGAGATGCTGCTTGCCACTGTAGGGAGAAAATCCATGCAGCCAAATTTCAACTGGAGTTGAGGTTGGCCAGAAATGCAGGAGATAATAAAGAGCTTTTTCAAATATATTGATGTCAAAGGACAGTGTAAAAATAACATTAGCCTGTTGCAGGATGAGGATGGTCACTTCAGAAATAGGGTGATGCCTTTGCTGGTCTTAAAAATCAAGAGGCGAACACGGTTAGAAGGGGAAAAAGGGTTTTACCTTGGTATTTATTGTAAGGATCCTTAGGTGCACCACGAACAGGTCGAATACACCTCTGTGCACCCCACCATCACCACCGCAAAGTCTCTCTCTCTTCTAGATCTGGTCTTACATTCTAAGTCTTACTAATTAGCATATCAAATATTCCCCAATGAGAGACTCAAATGAGCCCCCCCTCCTAAGGAACCTTCTCCTGGATGGTTCTATCTTCGTTTACAAAATGTGTTCTGGAGAGGACCTTGGGGTTTGGGCACCCTGGCACCCTAACTACAAGGCCTCTAAAATGTTTAGTCTCTTAGCTTAACAAACAAGTCCAAGAATGTAGGCAAAAAGCACCAAGAATACAGAAGTTGCAAAAAGGTATAACAGGGGTATAAAAGAAAAGGCAAAATTCATCATGGCATCAGGGATAGGGACGAGGCAGAGGTGTTTAATGCATTCTTTGCCTCTGTCTTCAACACAGATGACTGATCAAGGGAGTTTAACTGTCCTGAGCTGGACGATCAGGGCTGTAGGGACTCCTGGTCAACCCTGAAATTGTGAAGGATTTGCTGCTCCAGCTGATTCCCAGCAAGACTATGGGGCCTGAGGCAAGAATCCTCAAAGTGCTGGCTGATGTCATTGCAAAACCTCTCTCAATGATTTTTGAATGGCCTTGGGAATCCATAGAGGTCCCAGCTGACTGGAAGCTGGCAAAGGTTTTCCCAATTTTCAAGAACGGCAAGAAGGAGAAACACGGAAACTACAGTCCTGTCAGGCTTACTTTAGTGCCCAGTTAAATAACAGAAAAGATTATTCTGGGAAATACTGAAAAACACCTGAAGGACAGCACAGTCATCAATCACAGCCAGCATGGCCTCATGAGGGAAAAGTGTGGCTTATCAAACCTGATTTCCTTTTATGACAAGTAACCCACCAGTTGATCGAGGGAAGGCAGTTGATGTAATATTTTTGGACTTCAGCAAAGCTTTTGATATGATTGCACAGAGTGTTCTTCTGGAACAAAATATCCAGCATAGGGCTGGATAACTGTGCTAGGTGGTGGGTAAGCAACTGGCCCACAGGTCAGACACAGGACACAGGATTGGTGTCCAGCCACTAATCAGGTCCTGCAAGGCTTCATCCTTTGCCCAGTTATCTTCAGTATCTTCATTAATGACTTGGACACAAGACTCAAAGAAATACTACGTTTGGTGACAACACTAAATTGGGAGCAGCTCTAAACTTTCTCAAGGGCAGAGAAGCCCTTCAGAGACACCTTGATAGATTAGAGAGATGGGCGGTCACTAGCTGTACAAAGTTTAACATAGGCAAGTGCCAGATTCTGGGACAGGGCAGCCCTGGTTGTGTGTATAGACTGGGGAATGAGAGGCTGAAGAGCAGAGCTGCAGAAAGGGTCTGGGGTCCTGGTCAGTGGCAAGTTGAACATGAGTCAGTAGTAGGAAGCCAGGAGGGCCAGCTGTGTCCTGGGGGGCATCAGGCACAACATCACCAGCCGGGCAAGGGATGGGGTCATCCCACTCTGCTCTGCACTGGGGCAGCCTCACCTCAAATGCTGGGGGCAGTTTTGGGGGCCATAATATAAGAAGGATATAAAGCTATTAGAGTTTCCAAAGGAGGGCCATGAGGATGGTGGAGGCCTTTAAGGGGAAGCTGTATGCAAAGTGACTGAGGTCACTTGGCCTGTTCAGCCTGCAGAAGAGGAGACTGAGGGGAGACCGTATTGCAGGGTTCAACATCCTCCTGAGGGAAAGCAGAGGGGCAGGTGCAGATGTCTTCACTCTGGTGACCAGTGACAGGACTCGAGGAAGCGGCATGAAGTTGAGTTGGGGGATGTTGGATATCTGGAAAGTTTTTTCACCTGGAGGGTGGTTGAGCACTGGGTCCCCAGAGAAGTGGTCACAGCACCAAACCTGACAGAGTTCAAAAGAAACTTTTGGTCAACACTCTAGGTCACATGGTGTGACTCTTGCGAGTGTCCTGGGAGCAGGGCCAGGAGTTGGACTCAATGGTCCTGATGGCTCCCTTCCAGCTCAGCATATTCTATGATTTTATGATTCTATGATTCTATGATACATAGAGAAAGGCTATGCTTACTCTAGAAATTCAATATTTTATCTAGATGTTAGTCACAACCTTTTTGTATGGTGTCCCCCAACTTTAGAAGTGCAGCACGGATAATCAGAGAAGCATATCTGAGCTATCTGCAGCAATTACAAAAGATACGGTAAAGGCTGTGTCTATTCCTACAGCTCTTTGTGTGAGACTGTTTTCTGATTGACAACAAAGACTCCCTTCCATGTACAACTTAAGGGATTGTTGTTTATAAAAATAAAACTTTAATTGTAGACTGTCCTAATTCAGAAGAAAACAAGAGATGTTCAGATGGAAATGTTGAGCTCAGATTCCTCAGTCTTAGGTTGCTGAACCAAGTAGGTCACCAGTTTTTACCCTGGGGCATAGACTTTCTTTCCTGCTAGACTTTGCTCCACAAAAAAAATCCATTATAAAACTATACTATAGTTCCTCCTTGCCAAAGGATTTGGCACATTATATCACAATTAAAAAAATGCAATAAACCCATGAGGCAATGAAAATGCTGTAGAATCTTCTATAAACTAAGCTAACAAGCAATAAAACAAATCAAGTTTAAGTGTAAGAAAGGGGTTTTGCTGCCAATAGAGGAAGAATTTTATTGAAAAGTATATATAGTCATCTGCACATTCATACTGTTGAAAGAGTGAATGTTCTTTAAAGGCCAGTACTGCTGTTTAATTCGGTGTTTGAGATCAGCACATATGCTAGAAGGATTTTTGAACTGCAGGTGACCAATACAGCTGCCCTTAGGCAACAAAAATATCCCCAGATAAGTGCAAAGATTTGGTTAGAAGCTGAACTGATTCTTTTCCTTAACACACCAGGAAACTGCTGTAGAAGAGAAAAGAGATAAGGATACATAAACAAATACTTTAGAAGTCCCATTTTAAAAAGAAAGCAGGCACACAAAAAAGGCACACTTCTACAATCCTTTAAGCCTGAAAAAATCCTCCCATTTAGAACATTTGTACTAAAGCTAATACTTCTGCTTCTTCACCTTTCTCTTTGCTATAGGAAACAGGGAGATAAATGTTGGCTCCCTTTTGTGGTGCTAGCATTACATGCTAGGGGTGAACTAGAGCCAGTGTCTGGATTTAGAAATGCTTGTCAACAGCTTGAGGGTGGCACTGGGCCGGGCTGAGCTGGCACAGCCTCTGAATTTGAATCTGCTCCCTGACACATTTCCAGTTCTCCAACCTCAAGCTGACTGCTGGCACCAACAACCTGAGAATAGGCTACTGTGCACAAAGAGATGGAGAGGCACATAACACTTATTTTTTGTTATTGGTTCATACTGCCCTTTCAGCCTAGATAAAGATTTATATAACTGTTTCAGAATAGAGTAGAAATAGTATGACATTTTCTCCTCAGCTCTTTCTCTTGAACTTCTATATTAAAGGCTAATGGTTACTGAAAGATACACAAGCAATACCTAAGATTCACATAAGGTTCACTATTAATGTATTCTATCAATTTATTTAGAGGAAATCTTTAAAAATATTGCCATTAATAAGACTGAATAAGACCTGAAACACTTAATATTAAATGAAAAGAAGGGAAACAAACACTTGAATTGGAAAGCATCTGTTTGATTCAGATTATTTTATTGTATTGTCCTAATATCATAGCTATACAATTTATGCTCCTTTTATGCTTTTTGAGCTGAGGGGACTTTGAAATGGCTTTGTTTACCCCAGCTTAATTGGGTAGATGTCCATTTCTTTAATGAGGGCACAGTACTGTTTCTGCTGTCAGTTCTTTATGTCTAGAATACCCCTGTGCAGCTCACTTTGCCTTCAGAGACACAAAACTTCATTGTAAGTCAACAACTGTCTACACTGGAATATGAAATGCTCTTACTTTTAGGAGCTGAAAACTTCTGCAAGTAAACTACTAACCACCACCTAATAACAAAGGGTATCAATTTTGCTTTTTCTTTCCCACTTCTATTGACAAGGAATATATGCTGAGAATACATGCTTTGCCAGAAATGCCATAAAAACTCCTACTGGGACAAGGGTCTGAGCAAGGCCCTGCTCTCCTCGCTGTCAGCGAGCCCATAATTGGATGAAAACTAAGCTTTGAGTAAACAACCTCCAAATAGGCAGAGATAGCTCTGAGATGCTTTGAATTTTATTCCAGATTATGAAGGAGAAGTTCTTCTATGTATCCATCACTGTTCTGTCAAGCAAAACCAGCCTCACTCCCAACAGCATGACACTGTACTGTTATTTTTTGTGACTCTGCACGTGTGTTTGGCAAAGTATTCACAGGCATAGCTATGTATATATTACCTTACAATCAATCATATTTCTAAAATATTCATGACCATGTACAGCTATGAGCTTGAGATGAGCTCACCTTACTATGCTGGCAGATGTCAATACCTAAAGAATTACATGGTCATGATGGTAATCTTGTATTTTCAGTCACAGTGCTGCTTGTTACATCCTGTGTTGTGTGTGGCAGTCAGCCTACTTTCTCAAGTAGGCTTACAATCATGATGAGGAAAAGAGTAGAGTGTTGAATCTAGAGTGGTCTTGATGAAAAGGACTAATTACTTTTTCCTTTTTTTAAAATTCTGTGTCTTCAGTAGTTTGGTATGTAATCTTAAAAAAAAAGATTGGGAGGAATATTGAAAGATAGCCTTGGTTCTGTGTCTTTGGGAACTCAAGGACTTTTTTCTGATATGATTAAGGAGTGGACTAGCAAATTACCCCCAGGTACAGGACTGTGGATGTTAACTCATGCCAGCTACTGTCATTTCTGCGTATGTATTCCCATCTATATATAAATATAAAATGCTCCCAGGTGACAGACCAAGTAATAACAGAGAATTAAGAATATCCTTATTTATCATACAGGCTGAGTGCAAGAAGGTGGCACCAAAACTTGTCTCATTCATCTCCTTATGCCCCTTTGATGCATTTTTGAGATCTGTGAGTGCCTTCGATCTGTTTGTGGAAAGCAAAACACAGACGTCTAAAGGCTTTCTGAGTTTGAAATTTGACTGATAAATCAGGGCCCTGGATCTGTTTTGAGCAGACATTAATTGTTTCTGATTTTGTTTTTTATTTAAGTTTTAAGAAATTACACTAACTGCACTCTCAGCTGTTGAAGACCTCTGTCATAGTTTAACCACAGCTAAAAAAAAAGTACCACATGGCTGCTCCCTCCCCAGATCTTCCTACCCCCCAAAATGTGGAAAGAGCAGGAGAATAAAAAAAAGGTCAAATCCATGGGTTCAGATAAAAACAGTTTAATAATTGAAATAAAGTAAAATACTACTACTAATAATAATAAAAATAATAGTAACAAAAAAGAAGATAACAAAAAAAAGAGACACAAAACTCAAGTTAAAAATAAGTAATGCACAATACAATTTCTCACCATTTGCTCAGAAACTACCCTGCTCCCATTTATACAACGAGCATGGTGTTCTATGGTACGGAATATTTCTTTGGCCAGTTTGGGTCACCTGCCCTGGTCATCCTCCCCCCAGCTTCTTGTGCACTTCCTGGCTGGCAGAGCATGAGACACTGAAAAGTCCTTTACTTAGGGCAAGCACTACTCAGCTACAAGTAAAACATCAGCATGTTATTAAAAATAGCCTCATAATAAATCCAAAACACAGAACTATACCAGCTACTAGGAGGAAAATCAACTCTATCTCAGGCAAAATCAGGACAATCACAACCGAAATCATATCACCAGCACCATTTGGCAATTCACTAGGTGTATTCAAGGCTGTTTGGTTGGCTTTGTTAAGTGTACAAAGTTCATTAATAATGGTTTTGATACAAGTCTGAAGACTTTTCCCAAAAGAACACTATAAAATTCAGCCAAATATAAAATGTTTCAGCCAGAAATTTAGGAAGTCTTCATAACTTCCTGAATGGGACTATAAGAGAGCATGTTTCTGGACTGTAAATTGTTTTTATCACTTGTGTTTTTTTCTGCTTGTAGTGTGCATGTTTTAATTTTACCTCACCGTTTGGAAGAAGGTTGTCAAAGTTAGAAGTGAATCAGACGTGAAAAACTCTGAGATAGAACTTTGAAATATACCATTTCCATTGAACAGCAAAGATAATAAAACAACTTTTCTTATTCATGGACTTGCATTTCAAACCATTTGGCAGATTTAAATGATTATATCTAAGCAGTTGTAGAGCAAATGCATCAGATTTTCTACCTTCCCTTTTCTTGATTCCATTCTAAGGATTTTGCACTTATTTTAAATAGAAATGTCATGTCGACTGGGTTATGAGAAGATAATACCATAGCCTTAATACATGGGTTAGAGCAATTTTAATTTAACCTGACACATTTAGCATTACTGAGTGTCAAAACTGGCTGAAAAATAGAGTATTCTGAAAGCATCTTCCCCTCCTCTCCTCCCCCGCTGTCACCCCAAAAAAGGCTAAAACCTATTTGATTTTGGACAATTTTTTGTTTATGCTACAGACTTTCTGCAAAAAGACACAGCTTCTGGTTTACAGAGAATCACCCATGAGAGAATCTGGTTTACAGAGAATCACACATCATCTTGAGCTGAGATATATTGCGTTTCGGAGACTATCATGGGAGTAAACACTATATATTTAAAGTGTCCTCTGTTCAGCACTAGTTTAAGTGGATCTTTATCATCATCTAGTACAGCTATTCTTACCTTGTTGAGAGTGACAGACAGAATGAGGAATAGGAGATGTACACAAAGAAAAGAAAAAAAGTGTTCAGAAAAATAAAACCTATAGAAACTACCATGAAGAGAATGGAGAAGGGAAAGTAACAGGGGAAGTGCATTAGTGAGTCAGATACTGAGGGAAAAATCTTAAGCATGAATAGATGCATTCATTGTACTCTTGAAGGAAGCATAGGTAAAGATAAAGGAGTTAGATTTAGTAGTAAGAATATTGGAAGATGAAGAGATTGCAGGACATTGGGGAAAGGAAGGACAAGTCAGAGAAGCTTGGTCAGCGCCAGAAAGGGAGATCAGAAGAATGCATGTTATGAAACTGCTCACATCAAAGCACCTAAGATCTAAGTCTCAGGAGACCTATAAAGACTTATGTTGGAATGCTGGAATGAAGACATTAATAACTAGGACTTTAAACTGTATTCTTTCTCTATTCTGATATTTTGAGCAACCTTTCATGCTAAAAAGGGAATTATAGACTTTGCTTTCGGATAGAGGCCATCATGATTTGCTGATCCACACTTTTAGGGAAATGAATGAATTTCTAACATAGGACCAATAAAATCTGTTGCTTTTGCAATTTCTTTTCTAACCCAGTGGGATTAATAAAATACAACCTCTTTTTCTCTTCCAAAGTATTACAACTAAGGTAAATGGAATAAATTTTCTTTTTTACAGTATTCCAATTTCTTTCAGGAACTATCAAAATTAAGAAATGACAGCCCAAAACACAGTGATTAAACAACATCTTGTTTTTCTAAGCAGTCTCTGCTGAGATGGATGATGGTAATACGTGGAACATTCTAGTACAAGATCTCAGATCTAGAAATAGAACCTTATTGTACATACTGCATTTTGGTCATATTATCTAGAATACTTGAACACGTTCAGCAACACTTTTTATGACTTTATTTTCTTGAAGGTGTTGCATGGGAGTATTTGGTGTCTGATACAAGCATGGTCTTTATTAATAATTCTCTTAAGCTCTTCTTAGTCCTTTGTCATTTGGATTTTCTTCTTTTTATTTTTTTCAGTAGTAGTTGTTGTTGTTATTGTTATTAGTTGGTTTAGGTTTGATTTTTCTTAGTTTTTGTTTGTTTGTTTATTTCACTTAGGCCAATAGGATCTCTGTTGAAGAGTTCTGGCATTATTCAGCTGGCATTTTTCCCTGAGATTTAAACTCTCTTAAGCTTCAAGTTGGTGAGAGAAAAGTCTGCCTGGATTTTGCATACAGGAGTATTTAATTGTGCTAGAAACATCTTTGACATTTATACATTCTGTATAGTAATATCTTCAATCCTTAACTGATCATGAAAAGTAAGTCCTTATTCAAGTTCGCTTTCATTTTTCCATGGGCTTTGATGCTTCCAAATCTCTATTAATTGCAGAGTGCACTTTTAGATTTCTAAGAAATTGTCTGCAAATGATAATATCAAATTTACATGGTTTTCCTTTAGCTATATGTTAAGCTTTTTTTTGTTTTTTTCCTAGTGGGTCATCTCTATATTCTTGTTTATTTAGTAGACTAGTATGAAAATAGAAATTTAATTATTTTTCCACATAAGGGTGCTCTTCTCTCTTTTTTCTGGTTTGCTCTAAATCTGCTCGAGCTGTTTTAGAGAATATGCTCCCAAGGGATTTTCCAAAAATCGCTATTTCAATATGCAAAATCAGTACCAAAAGTCCCTAAAAGTATCTTGTGATCTTTTGAAATAATCTCTCTGTAGGTAGCTGACTGAAATGCAGGTCAATCAGTCTCAGCTTCCTAACCAGATATGCAAAATATAGAACCAGCTATCTGTTTATCTTTTGGTCATGAAGGATCTTGCTATAGCAGTCCTGGTCTAAAGACATATTATATATTCCAGTGTCTGTAATTGCTTGAGTTTTACATATTTTGCACATTACTACATGTAATGCTATATGTATGGTATATTTTACTACCACGTATAACTGCAGAAGCTACAAGGGTCACGTACCACACCTACTCTGGCATCCTTAGTATCTTCATTTTACCAAGGCACATTGGTCTCCCGAACAATGCCTTAGCTTTTCAGAGAATTCCCTTGACTCCTGTCTGACATGCTTACACATTTTTTGTCACAGTGAAAGATCTTCTGGGCCTTTTGCAGCACTCCTGTATAGAGGACAGTCAACATGTTTGAAAAGCTTGAAAATCCCATATAATATAAATTGTTTGGTTAATTGTCCCAATTCACTTTTTGTCATTGTATAGCCTTGCATACTGAACTAGATGCTACACTTAAACATATTTACCAGATGTGTCATTTGCCAAGAAAATCCAGGACAAAAAACCATGAGGTCTCTGTTTATATTCTAAAGCTTTGAGACTTGAAAAAATGATTAACTTCACACAAGAAAGGAAAGCAATTGGGACAATATCTTGACAGAACAGAAAACTTCATGGAGATAGAATAAAATGATCATGCCTCTTTCGTATCCCATTGGTTTAGAGAGAACAGAAGCACAGAATGTTAGACTTGGAGTGAACTCTTGACATTTTGGTGAATACTCACACCTTTTCTTTGCTTCAGTACAAGGCAGGCAGCATTTTCCATCATTTATCTCTGGAAGCTAAACTACATCTCTTTGCTTTTCAGGGTCAGTAATGCACTTGAAGTGAATGTCCCAATGCCATGGTTTCACCCCAGGCAGCAGCCAAGCCCCATGCAGCTTCTTAATCAGTCCTTCACCAGCAGGACTAGGGAGAGAATAGGAATGGTAAAAGATGGAAAACCCATGGGTTGAGATAAAGACAGTTTAATAGGGAAGGCAAAAGTCACACAAGCAAAGCAGAACAAGGAATGAACTCACTGCTTCACTGTTCAGCCATCCCTAGGAGAGGGGGGCCCCATCATGTGACTTGGGAATACAAACACCATCACTCCAAACATCCCCTCCTTCCTCCTTCTTTCCCCTACTTTACATACTGAGCATGATGCCACACGGAATATCCCTTTGGTCAGTTGAGGTCACCTGTCCTGGCTGTCTCCTCCCAGTCTCCCATGCACCCCCAGCCTCCTCTCCAGTGTCCAGTACAAAAAGCAAAAAAGGCCTTGGCTCTAGGTCCTATATTATCAACCTTGTGTTCAGCACAAATCTAAAACATAGCCCCATTCTAGTAACTGTGAAGAAAATTGACTCCAGCCAAAATCAGACATCCAGTCACATCTTCTGCTCTTTGGCTCTGTGGTGCGCTCTTGAAACAGTCTTGAAAGAGACAGACTGGATTTCTTACAGATGACATAAAACTAAAAGATGGAGTTCAAGAGCACAAATTACATTCTTTACCTGGTCTTTTAGACCATGAAACCAAACCAAGACTAATCTGAAATAAATTGCCCTCAAAACTTGGACAATATAGACATCAGGAAAAACGGTTTCATTATGTAAATTCACTCTGGTAGCTTCACACTACTTCATGAACTAGGCAAAACCTCAGTCTTGAGTATTCATGTGGGAATAAAAAAGGCTTTGCCCTTGCTCAGAACTAAATGAGGCAAACATATCCTTTTTCCTCACTTAGTTTTTGTTTCTGCACACACTGAATAAACAAAAATATGTCTTAATCAAGAAGGTATACAGGGTCAAAAATTTCAAATTAGAAGGCTTAGCAGAAACAAAAGAAATACACTCTTTTAGAAAACATCTCTATGATAAATACTGACAATTCCCAACAAATCTCAGATTTCATTTACAGGCAGGGAACATTTAGAGTTGGAATGCCACTCTAAAAAAAAGAAATAACTCAAAGTTCAGATACTAAATCAGCCTGCTGTATGAGTAGGACCACGATCATCACTCACACAAAACTTCTTTATAATTTTGGTAAATATATCTGATTCTTTTTACTTTATATGATTCCCCTTTTGTTGTTCAGATTTATTTTAAACCTCTGATTTAAGATTTAATTTTAGTCATTTTGCAGTTTTGCCTCTTAATATGCCTGGATTTGACTGTTACCTACTGTACGATCACGTAAGCAGGGATTCAGATGCTCAAATGTCTTACTATACCTTAAAAAGAACATTGAAGCAGGTATCCTTCATGGTTTCTGAAAACAGCATCCAGCCCATATCCTGCCCTGATTTTTACAACAGTATCTTCAGTCCCTGAGGAATAATCAGGTCCCTTCAGAATGGATAATATTCAATAGAAGAAAGTTTGAAGCCAAAAAAAGGAAAATTAATAAGGTGAAAAAAGGATAAAACAAATAAGCAAGAACCTTGCAGCAGAATCACATTTTTCTCATGAGACCCATGTCTTTCAGTATGTCTGCTGTAATGCTTTAAAAAATTCAGTCTGTTATATCTCAAGTTGCCCAAATTAGTCCTTGAGAAAGGATAAAATTCATCTTGAAGCTAAATACCATGTACAGGACATTATCAGACACTGAAAATACTAATTGCATGTGGAAGCCTCAATAAAATAGTCTAAGAAAATATTATATAAATACAGACCATTGCTGTATTAATGTAGTATTTATTTTTCTCTGAAAATTAGAAAAACTGCATCAGTCACAGATAATTTGCAATACATCTTTTCTTTCTGGAAGATACAGAAAGCCACCAAGAGTGTAGCCCCAATGATTAACTGGAATAATTAAAATTTAAAAGAAAAATGTTTATTTATACAAGTATGTTCAAGATCTGACTACGTCTTGAAATGTAAATTAAAAATAACCCCAAATATATATGCATGTTCAGAATGGGGCTGAATGTCACAGGTCTATGGATATACAAGGAGTCTCAGAGAAGGAGGTTGTGGAGGCCAAAAGTGTTTTTGGATCCATACTTCACCATCAGCCTAAGGACATACTGAGCACATAATTTTAGGACATTGATTTCATAGGACCAAATTGATATAAAGCATAGAAACTCATTTCAGGCCTTCATTTTCCACTTCGAAGTCACCTTCTCTCCCTAAAGTTTTTAAACTTTTTAAAAATTTTGCAGAAGCTGAGAATAAGGAAGCTAGATATGTGTAGCTTAGAAAAGTCTGCACTCATTTTATCAGGTCTGTGTTCCTATACTGCAAACATGCCTAACAGAATTAGACTCTGAGCACCCAAGCAGTTCAAAATAATACTCCTGAGCAACGTGAACTACCTCTTTCATATAAATGAGATGCTAAACTCCAAGAACGTGCTCCCAGCAGATTCTATATGACAGAAGAGGTTGGTTAGCTATTTCCAAATGTAAAGGTCCATATGCATTGTCCTCTGTGTGTCAAGGATATTTTCCAGATTCATAAAACTTGAAGTGAAAACAGCAAATATTTTGTGTAGCGCAACTATTTTTGTTTATGGAAGAATTGGATATTTTTTATTCCCTACTTTGGAAGTTAGCCTTTACTTATAAACCAACAGGGAACCCTGCTAAAAAGTCTGGGAGTAAGAAACACACTTAGGTAAGACTTTTTCTTATATTAGCCCACCATTGAAGTTAAATCCTGATCATACACTTCTGGTAAGGATAAAACAGCTGAAGTTGAGAGGTGTAAGATACCCTTTCTGGACAGTACTGTATGATAATGTGGTTAAGACCTCCTCACCTTAACACATTCATAAAACAGATCCATAGTGTGCCAAGCAGGTCATGTCTTACTAAATGATACCTGAAAGAAGCAGCATGCACAGAAATTAGCTTTCAACACTAGGATGACAGAAGTGCTGTTCTCACACATACTGTTTAATTAGATATCATACACTCACCAAAGTATTTTCACTCTCTTAGGTCTGATGTATTAATCAATCCTTAAGGCTAGATGAATTCAAATGGGTATGATATAACATTCCCTCTCTGGCCTATACTGATACTCCCCCATGATTGGGAGAGCTCTGTTCGTTTTGCAGGAAGCTGCTGCAATTATTTTCTTAATTTATTGCCTTGACCATTTTATTAGTGTGTGAACATCTCTCCACTGGCTCCTGCTCTTTTATCACTTTGAGCATAAAACTACTCAATTTCAGTCTCAGTGATTCTCATAGCTGTCTTAACTATTTCCTCTCATTCAGCTTGTAAAGCCTGACTTGTTTCTGACTGAGATTTCAACTACTCTCAAGCGTTTCACAGATTTTCAAAGAGATTTTTTGCTTTGTTATGCTGATCCCCATGGAGATGCAGTACATAAACATGCTAAAACCTTATCTCCTTCCCTTTTCTCAAGTCCCTTCTTAAAATCACAACATATTTAATAAATTTGACAGCTGTGCACCTTCTGCTAATCATGTAAACAATATTCTTAAATTATTTCCCTCATTCTTGATAGTCTGCCCTCATAAAATCTTGTGTTCAAACCACACACTCGTTCAGGCAGGAACTGTCATATTTTCCTGTGTTTTTACATTTTGGGCCGTCTTGAACTCATAAAAATAATAGTAAATGCTGAAGAATTAACAAAAAAACCTTTGCTATTGCAGAGTTAGGCTGTAAGAGGGGGTGGCGAAAGGGGATGTAAGACAAGGAAAATTTCTTGGAATTATTTCTCTTTCTAAAATGTTATAAATACTCTGTCATTTTAGAGGTCAACCCTATCAGCAGTACTGACACTAAAAAGTCCCAAACAAAAGATATTAAAATATAGAGAATCTTATAGGAGCTAAAATTCAAACTCAGTTAAAATAACCACTTCCAGGAATTTAATGTCAATGTCATTTGAGTCAAGTCTTACCTTCTAAATTAGAAGAAAGATAATAAGATCTAAAATACTTTTAAAGTAATGAGGCATTTAAAGTAATCAAGCAATCATTCTGTAATGATGGGGGTTTGCTCAAAAAACCAGACCCTCACAGACTACAAGTACTTGAAAGGAAGAGCAGGAGCAGAGATCCTAATTTAGGAAGCATTGTGAATTACAACAATTATGTAAATTGTATTTTTAATTGTATTTTTGGTGCATATACATACATGCATGTTAATTTAGATTACAAACATTTCGAGACTTGCAGGTGTAAGAACACATTGTATAACTAAAATAGTTTAAAATAATCTAACTTGTATCTTTTCAACCAGCTGAGGAAGGATACCAAACATATTTGTCTCATCTAGACCATTTTTCTCCTCCTCTTCTTTCCACCTGGTTCTACATCCTTTCAGACTGCATCCTTGCTTGTATGTATTACATCTAGCTGCAAAGTACTGGTGTATCTTATTTTATTATTGTTGCAACTAAGGTTGGTCAGATGTTGAATAGTTGCGTCTCTATGCTAAAGTAGCAAGGTAAAGTTTCTATTCTTTATTTTTGTCTGGGTTTTTTTTAATTTTTCCTGTGATTGAAAAGTAAAAACAAACAAATATAGAAACAATATGAGGAATTACTTTTATAGAATGATTTATTTGTAGAACATTCCTTGTTCTTGCAAGAAATTATCAAGGTAAGTAATGGCAGTTGTTCAGAGATTCCATTAAATATTACATTTCTAGTCTGTTTCTTTGTTAAAGTACAGACATAGACACAGATTCCTTTGATTTGAGAAAGTGTGGAGTTTTTTGATTCAGCAACTGAGCAAATTCAGAAGCAAGTCAGAAAGTGGATGACTGAATCCTCTAAGATCCTTACCATTCTAGCTGTAACCTCCTTACAGTTAAGTATAACACATTTCAGTTTAAATAGATATCTAATGTCTCCACATTTACTTCTGTGTTTAGGTGTTTTTCACTTACTGATGTGCTTCAGCACTCCTTGGATGCTTGTCATAAGCTGAGCCCAAATGAAGCCCATGCACTGGAAAACCCCTTCAGGGGCAGAGAGTTCAGCCCCACAAGCACACCTGAAATGCCAGCTGAAAATCAGTACCTCATTGCAGCAAACTTATTTTTGAGTTATTTTCATGGAGGCAGAGTTAAGTCAGTTTCATGAGTGATTTTTGAAGATTTATTTCAAGGATAGCTGGCTTACAGTCTACCATTTTCCACTTATTGACATTCTAATAGGAAAAGTAGAAAAAATAAAATTGCTAGGTGACAGCAGCATACTTACTAGAGCTCTGGAAAAACTGGCAACACCTTGCACAAAGTTTCTATTTCCTCTTTTACTTGTAAGCGGTGTTTGCACTTCAAGAAAGACAAAAGGTGAAAATGACATACAATTGCATGCACATTTTCTAATGAAATTTTGTTTCAGAGGAATAAAATGGAGAATTGTTTACATTTCTAGGAGGGGAGGAAGGGATGCCAAAAAGCCGGCTATGTGTGTTACCACCAGAAGCAACGAGTTGGTGAAAAGCAACCTGGTGCAAGGGGCAAGTGATCAGCCTACATATTTGCTTGCTTAAGAGCCCATTCAATGGAGAGAGAGTAAGATAAATTCTTTGGAGTTATCTAACTAAGAAACTTGCAATGTCAGAGAACTGCATGGTTTCTCCTGAGATAAATTGTCCTGAAACTTAAAAGGACTCCTTTGGAAAACTATCATTACCACATCGCCTGAAGAAAGCAAGCATTTATACTGCCTAGTTAAAATCATAAAGAATGCTTTCAAACATTATTCTTGAAAAATAATGAGTATGGTAATCTGTGGGTCAGTCTAATTTTTATTGTGAAAAGGTGGAAGGATTATTACCAATTAGATTGGTTCATAACTTAGATATTAATTTGTAAAATAGGTCAGGACACTGTCTTAAGAAAAGATCAGCAGCCTCAATATTAAGCAATTGCTGTGATTAATTAAAAAAAAATATACTAATCTTATCAAAATCAGAGGAAAGTCCATATAGCTTTTTATTCAGTCTGACAGTTTAATGTTTTCCAAAAGGAAAAAGGATAAAATATGAAATGAAATGAAAATGAAGCATTCTTTGTGTAGCATTAGTCCTTTGCTTTGATGGAAATTTCTTTATTTACCTGCAAATGTAACAATTATCAAACTCAAAAAAGCAGAATAGAAGTAGTTACATATTGCATTTAAGCAAGAACACAGAGAGCTAGACAGGAGCAATTTACAGAAAAGAACACTGTTTGCCTTTTTTATTGCTTGCAAGATGCCAGGAGACTTTCAAAGTAATAGTATTTATTAAAAAAAAAAAAAAAAGAAAGAGAGAATGAGAGAGAGAGAGAGAGAGGGAGAAAATAGAAAAAAAAAAGTATTGCCTCAGAAAAGGCCCAATTTTAAATGTCTTCACCTTTTCATCTTGATACATCTTTGGTCTGCTTTAATAGTGCAAAAGTTGTATTTATTTATTTGTTTATGAGACCTGGGGTGTTTTTTCTGCTTCTGACAGCTGCATGGGAAGGTTTTTATCTTCCTTTTTTTAAAAATTCTTAGTTTTTACATCCAGAGAAGACACTCTTTGTCTTGTCGACATTTGATATTGTTTCTAATGGAAATTTCTGAAATGCTTAAATATTTTTTTCCATGGTTCAGTGTTATCTTTTTTACTTCTTTGACCAAAATCTCATTTCTCTTTCAAATGCTCACTGTTGTTATGAAGAGGTGTAAACAGGGTTTCTACTATTGGACAGACTGAAAAGATAAATACACAGAAAAAAATTTCCAGTCAAGTCATCTTTGTTAGAAAAAGCTTTAATTCCATGTTTTGAAATTTCCAGTATATTCATTATTTTTATTTGCAAGCTGTGTGTTTTGGAGAAACTGGAGTTTCAAAAGATTGCAAAATCCATTTCTTCGGTTGACAGCAAATATTGAAATTTCTTACCTGAAAAAAGATAAAACTTTTTGAGATTTACCTTACCTTTAACACAAGAGTACCTTACGTTTACCGAAAACAGAGGCTAGATGAATGTTGGCAATATGTTCCAGCAAGGAAACAGCAGCAGTAATTTGTGTTCCATTCAGGATGATAAAGCCTCATTCAAGCAGCGATCAGGTATTTGGCTCAGATTTCTAAAACTCTTTTGAGCGTTTCCCATCTCCAATACCTAGATTGGCTGGATATCCAAATCCAGCGAGTTTCATACCACCTTGCAGTGGAGAAATGCAGGGCTGCAGCTTCTCAGGTCTTCCTACGACACTGTCCACCTCCCAAGTCCACAACTCTTGTCCTTATATCGCGTCCTTTCTATTCCCAGCCCTTTACCCTGGTGTGTGCGGGATCCCAAGTGCAGGGGCACGGAAGACTCCTATTTTCCCCAAAGCAAGCACAGCTCTGATCCGCACAGCCCGTTTTGCCTTGTGGCAGCAGGCAGCTGCAGCAGACAAGGCTGGGAGCCAGGAGCGGCGGCCCCACCCTGCATCCTTTGATGTCCCCGCCGTCTCCGGGGCCAGGCGCAGCTCGCACTCCGGCGGTGCGCACCGGGAACGGGCCTCGCTGCCCGGCCCAGCCTCCCCGCTGGAAGAGCCTGGATGAGCCTGCTCCATGGGCTGCTGCTTTGAACTCCCATCGCCTTGCTGCCTCCCACATCTGGAGCCTGAGGTGAAGGAAGATGAAAGCGTGCTGGGGAATGCAGAGGCTTGTGAGGCACGCTGGGAATGCTCCCAGCCTGTGAGCAGGGCTCCCGACTTGGCCATTCCCCAACTTGGGCTATTACATCTCGTGGTTGGAGCAGCTACTCCTGTGTGTGCAAGCTACCAGGGGCGCACTTTATGTGTGCTGGACTGTTTGTACATAAACCAGGGCGTGTTAGTAGGTGCTTGCATCTATAATTACAAACAGTGGCTCTGATAATATTCAGACACCATGCCTGTATCAATCTTAACACTTTTCAGAGATACTGATGATGACCAAGCGCCCTAAGAGTCCAAAGTATTTAACATTTACAAACCTTGCTTGATAATTTATCCACTGTGTGCTCCCATTGACTTTCATGAGTTTTAAATCAAGTCTTTAAAACACTGAAAGGAAGAAAAAAGGAGAAAAAATTCCAACAAATACTGCTTTCCAATTCTGCTAGGCTTTGTAGTAAATCTATTTAAAGAAAGGGCGAGTCAATATGAAATGCACCTGGCCTGTTACTCTGAAACTGAGCAGTTTCCAGCTCAGGCACCCCTGTTAGCATGAGCATTAGTCTCATGGTGCTCTGCAAAACTAAGGCACTTGCCAGACTAGCTTTTCTAAATAAGGATGTTTTTCTGAATGGAAAATTTCAGGGCCACATTTTACATTGGTAGCAAAGCATATATTGTAAAGTGTATTTTTTTCTGACCTGTAAATTTTATTGTGTTTATGGTTTGTGACATCACAACATTCACTGAATGTTTGTGTAAGAGGAGGCAGAGAA
Organism: Monarcha castaneiventris obscurior; assembly: GCA_026261815.1. NCBI lineage: Eukaryota > Metazoa > Chordata > Aves > Passeriformes > Monarchidae > Monarcha > Monarcha castaneiventris. The sequence continues at coordinate 29,544,884 of JAMPIT010000433.1, forward strand.
AACTACCTTTGCAAAAATATAATCGTGTAAATCTTGGTCTCCCTGGTCTTATTAGAATAACAAACAAGGATACATAATTAATTGTAATTTTGCTGGAAGTGACATTATCACCACATTCATAAATACCCACAAGGCAAAGACTGTCCCAGGGGAGATAACTTTCTTTCAATGGTGTGATAAAATGTTCTCATCACAGACAGTATTTATTGCCTATGTCTCTTGAGAGATGATTAAAACAGGAGAAGAGCAAATAAGCAGGCACAAAGCATCCCCACTATACTAATTTCATAGGCTTGTTTCTACTTGTTTAAAATGCAGTGTATTAATATGGGATCTGAGAATGATCATTTTTCCTCCGTCTGCTTTCTTACTGGGTTTTTATCATTGTTTTGGAGAAAAATGACTAGAGAAATATCTGAAACCTTAATATTTTTTAAAAACTCCTACACTAAGCTACAATCCCTGCTGCAGTAAGCTGCACAAAATCACTTATCACTTAGCTTCCTTTAGCTAGCTTTCATGCCCCATTGTGAGCACAAACAGAAATGCATTTCATTACATTTCCTTTTCTTACAAGGTAACCCAGCAGAAATGAAAATAAATTAATTACATTAAAATTATACATTATTTACTTTGCTTAAATAAAGAATGAGCTAAGGTGAAGTAATGTTTTGGGGTTTTTTAGATGAACAAAATGCCCTTTTTGATAGATTGCTAGTCTTTGAGAAAGGCAGGTAACATTTCCTGCAATACTGGCTGCAGCTCACAATCCCCTTTTCCAAAAGCTAGGGAAACTTACAGTTTAAAAAAATTTTCAAAGTTATGCTCTCAGCTAGGATGAAACATTGTGGATAGATTCACTTCAGCTGAGTTGGTGAAAACCACTCATTGTCAACTTTTTCTTTGTTTTTTGCAGTTGCTCTCTCAGTGTAGATTTGATTCATACCAATAAAAAATAAATCTGCAAAGCAGAAATCTTCTCTGCTATCATGGTATCAATATTTCTCTCTTTTTGTTCAGAGATAACTTAAAATCCTAAAACTAGTTTCAGTTTCTTGCTTATTTTTAAAAGGCCTTTCTTGTTGCTTTTCTTTCTATGTAGACAACTTTTTGCATTAATTATGCAGCAATTTTTCAGTATCTCTTCTTATGACGTTGTTTAAATCTTCCATGAGTATCATCAGATACTTGCTTTAGAAAATATGATGCACAGTTGTATAGAAGGGTCAAAATGCCACTGACCATGAATATCTGACAGTACATTCAAGATTCATTAAGGTTCAGTTTCAGCATGAATTAAATGCATCCCTAAATCAAATAAAGTTTAAGCTGTACTATTCCTTATACTATTAGTTTAGAAACTAATATTTAGTCATATGATGCCAAAAGTTTTAAATTTTGCCTTTAATTTACTGAAGCTGGAACTTCTTGTTTTGCTCTACCATCCAGTATCATTTACATTGAATTTTTGCCTAAGGTTTTAGCTAATTTCTGTCTACAAGGAAAACCATTTTAATAGTAGTGAATTATATGAACTAGAAAATGAAATCTTAAAAGAAAAAATTTATTTTCCCATAAATTTCTGTAACAGAGGAAAACACTTTTAAGAATCAAAAACATTCAGGTTTGCTTCCTATTAAAGTTCTCCAAGGTTCATGTGGGTGTCTTATTAGATCTAGACAATGATTTTGGGCTGCATATATGATATATCAGAACCCTTTCTTCTTCACAAGTATCAACCATTGATGATGAGATGAAAAGACATTCAGACAAAGACAACAAATGTGTTCTTCAGAACTGCAAGATGTGTTTGCTTGTTTGACAATTTTGCTTGAAGATCTTGCATTTAATAATACATATTTCAGCACCATAACAGACATAATGTGATTGTCGGTATGTATTGCCTGGTTCTTCTCAAGGTTTGAAATGAATAAAGAAACATCTCCGTATAAATAAACCAGTTAAATGGAATTTATTTTTTATAGTAATTGCCTTTGTTCCTGCAGTCTTCAAAACACATGGCAAAAAACCATTTTCCCCTGGTTTCACACAAGACCGACACCTTGCTGGTTTTCCACATCATGACTGTGTTCCAGTACACATTACATGGCATGATTAGAAATATTATGACTCATGATACTATTGAATTTGAACAATACATTGAAACTTTTTTTTTAATTTAAACCTTTGAAGAACTCACCAACAAGCAAAGTAGCGGTGGTGCAATTACTGCTGCCATATAAAAAAGAATTTAATTTTCTGTAATTTGTGAAATATGAATGGTTCTGTAAATACTCAATGCTAGCTTACCTCCAAAATGAGCTAACATCTGCTCAGTTTTAGGTGAATAAAGTACTAGAGATGATTTATGTTGTTTTTCTTCAATGTTAGTTTTCTTTTTTTCTCACCCTAAATAATGGGAATCTTTCATTTAAAGTCTTTCTTTTCTCTTAACTTCAGCAACACTTTCCCTACTCACTCCTCTAATTATTTGATAGGAAAAATATTACAAGTCTCTGCAACTGATTCTAATTATTTCATTAGTATTTTATTTTAAACTATGACAGACATTAATATGTGTAGTGGGTTTGGTTCAGTAACTGGGCAGAAACACCAATTACTTTAGTGGTTTTAAGGGTTAACTTGGTCAGTAGCCCCCCCGATTGTCCTTTCTGTGAGATAAACATTAGGAAGAAAGCAAAGCAGGCACGAAACTTGAAGAAAATAGAGAAATTTACTAACACCCAGATGTAAAAACAACAGAACAAACTTTCAGAGCCTCCCCCACTTTTCCCCTCCCCCAATCAGTATCACAGTTCTAGGGAAGAGGGGAAAAAATAGGTTTCCCTCCTGCTCCATGCGGTTTTAAAAACTGCCACCCTTTACAGGTTACATCTCTTTTCCATGAGCCCTTTTACATCCCTCGCGACTGCTAAAAAACACAGGCTTTCACATGGGGCTATTTGCTAATTTAAGAATGAATCATTTTCTTTTTGGGCTTGAACATAAGGCCTCCTTTGCCACCAGGTTTTGATCCTGACATCGGCACTCTTCATCCTTTTTACAAACCACTTTGGAAAAAGAAAATGCCCATCCCCCCACACACTTTAACATGGATAAAAGAGACACACAGTTTGCAATATTACAGTTCATACCACAATGAGGCAAGGGATTTTTTGAGCTTCCCGCCCGAGTTCACACAGCACTGCCCTTGTGGCTCCGTCCCACGTGACCTCACCTTCTCCTTCTCTCTGGCTCTGAAGCCGCCATGTTGTAGGGTGTTACCGGGCTCCATGGTGGAGAGAGCCCTTCCCGCTCCCTCTGCGCTGCCGGGTGCACAATGTGGAGAAGGGGTGTCTTCCTCTGTTCGCCGTGAAGTCTGCTGGCTGCACTGGAGGCTCCACGTTGGACGACCTCAGCCCTGTGGCTGGCAGCTACCTTGCGGCTCAGGGAATAATCCCCCTCCCAACAATCTAGAGTCCGTGCTGCAGCAGAAATCCCCCCTTCTCACTGGGAAAAGGGGGCAGAAGGCGGAGGGGCAGGGGCAGGAGGTGCCTGTCCCCAGCCCTTCCATGGGCCGAGCGGCTGGGGTGGGAGGGAGCCACCCCTCCCTCTCTCCCGTTCCTGCCCTGAGTCGGAACGGGAACTGCCCAAAAATCCCCCCTTCTCACCAGGAGAAGGGGGCAGGAGGCTGAGAGGGGGGCAGAGGCGCCCATCCCCAGCCCCACGGGCCACGCGGCTGGATGCCACCCCCCCCACCTTCACATCCCTGCACTGCCCCTGGAACGGGAGCTCACTGGGTTTAAATATGTAAACTTTAGAGAAGCGTGATTGGTCTAAAAGGCTGTCGGTCGATCTATGCTCAACCCACGACAACATGATAGCAGTGCAACTTTATAATGAAATCACTCATCCAAGTGGCTTGACGTGAGAATTAATCTACCAGATGTTGCTAAAAAAAAAGAAATTTTATTTATTAGAAGAAACAATTACCATTTCTCTTCAAATTTCAAAAGTCCCATATTCAAAATATGTGATTTTAATAGGCTGTTTTGGTTCAGTGTCCCTAAATGGCAAAGATATGTAGAACAAAGTTAAATTATAATAAAAGTCAATAGGTAAAATAATTACCTACTGTCTGTGACTGGGAGATGGCAAATCTATAAACGTAACAGGACTCAAATCAAATCAAGAAAGTGATAAAGGTTTTTTAACTTAGGAGAGAGAAGTCCTACTTATGAAGAAAAAGAATTGCCATCAATGAAAAAAACACATGAAAATCACAATCCTTATTATTAGAACTATTAGAAATGTACCTAGACTATGACATTTAATTCTTATTTAAGCTTGGGTTTAAGCTCAGGTTTCTAACCTAATATTCAAGCTTCAAGGATCTTGGATTCTAGGTATCTCATCGTACAGCACAAGAGTCATCATCAAAAGTATGTAGTTACAGTCATGCAAAGGTGGAAGTTGTTCCAGCTTCTGCTGCGACCATATCAAACAAGGCAAGAAAATATTGCAGAATCACAGAATCATTGAATGGGTGAGGTTGGAAGACACCACAGTGGGTCATCTGGTCCAACCTCCCTGCTCAGTTAGGGTCATCCTAGAGCACATGGCACAGGATTGTGTCCAGATGGTTCTTGATTATCTCCGGTGGGAGAGACTCCACAACATCTCTGGGGAACTTATTCCAGTGTTTGGATACCCACACAGTAAAGAAGCTCTTCCTCATACAGGTGGTACTTCCTGTGCATCAGTTTCTGCCTGTTGCCTCTTGCCAGGTGCTTAGCATCACTGAGAAAAGCCTGGCTCCATCCTCTTGACACCTTCCTTTCAGATCCTTATTATAACTGTTCATGAAGTTACCCCTCAGTCATCTCTTCTCAACGCTGAACAGGCCCTGCTCCTTCAGCCTTCCCTCATAAGGACAATTATTTTTGCTACCCCCTCCACTCCAGGAGCTCCCTGTCTCTCTTGTACTGAGAAGCCCAGAAGCTGGACACTTCACTCCAGATGTGGCCTCATCAGGGCTGAGCAGAGGGGCAGGATCACCTCCCTTGACCTGCTGGCATGCTCTTCCTAATGCATCCCAGGACGCCATTGGCCTTCTTGGCTTGCTGTCCACCAGGACCACCAGGTTCTTCTCTGCAGAGCTGCTTCCCAGCAGGCTGGCCCCCAGTCTGTGCTGGTGCATGGGGTTATTCCTCCCCAGCTGCAGGATCCTGTTTTTGCCTTTGTTGAATTTCAGATGATTTTTCTCTGCCTGACCCTCCAGCCTGTTGAGGTCCTTCTGAAGGGGTATTGGCTGCTCCTCCCAGCTCTGTGTCATCAGTGAACATGCTGAGGAGGCATCTGCCTTTTCATCCAAGTCATTGAGGAACAATGGACCCAGTATTGAGCCTTGGGGGACACCTTTAGTGACAGGCCTCCACCTAGACCCTGTGTTGCTGATTGTGACCCTTTGGGATCTGCCATTCAGCCAGTTCCCAATCCACCTCACTACCCACTCATCCAGTCCACACTTCCTGACTTTGTCAAATGTTGTGAGAGAGAGTGTCGAAAGCCTTGATGAAGTCAAGATAGACAATATCCACTCTTCTCCACTCATCCATCCAGGTAGTTTTTTAATTATAGAAGGCCAACATGTAGGTCATGCATGATTTACCTTTAGTGTACCCATGCTGCCTAGTCCTGATCATCTTCTTGTCATCCATGTGGATAAAGATGGCCTCCAGAATGAGATGCTCTATCATCTTTTCAAGGATTGAAGTGAGAATGACCGGCTGGTAGTTCCCTGGGTCCTCCTTGCCTTCAGGGTGACATTTTCTATCTTCCAGTCCTCGGGCACTGCCCTGTCTTCATGACCTTCCAAAGAAGATTGTGAATCACCTTGTATGGTGTCCCCCAGCTCACTTGGCACTCTTGGATGAATTGTGTCAGGGCCCCTGGACTTGTGGATGTCAAGTCTCTCAAGGTGTTCTCTAACCCAATCCTCCTTGACCAAGGGAAAGTCTTTCTTCCAACATTCTTTTACCCTGGTATCTTGGGTCCAAGATTCATGAGGACTGTTCTTGGCCGTGAAGAAGCTCTTTGAACAAATCCTGAAGAAACCTTTCCAAACAAGGCCGCTTCTTTTCTGTCTTCCCTTCTTTCACTTTTCAATCCTCTCTCTCAGATTCACATTCCTAACCACTGCTTTGCTCTAAAGTGAATGCTAGACACTGTCATTTTTGAGTTACAGGACATCAACACAACACATTAAAAACTTTGCTCCTTCCTGTAGTATTACAGAATTGCTGCACAAACAGAAGGTTTAGAGCTTTCATATCTCCCCTTCTGTAAACACTGTTCTTAATTTAATTTTCAAGTATTTTTAAGGTTTTCAGGTGCGGTTTCTACCCTGCTAAACTGGCCTTAACTTTACAAAGAAGAAGTCTCAAAATTTTTTAGTACCTTGCAATTTCTCTTTGAAGTATTTTTCCTATGTAAGTATGCTAAAAATACAATACTTGATTGTGAGAATTTTTATGCTGTGTTCCAGTCTGGAGTGAAAATTACAGCTGGGTTATAAATCCTGGAGACCAGAAGTTTATAACGGATATGCTTCTAAGTCTGCCCACTGAACTGCTGCTTGAATGATTTTCTACATAGCGTAAAGGCCACTTGAAAGTTTTCTATTTCCCCCCCCTAAAGACAAATAGATCTATTTCAGAAGGTGGAAGTTTTGAATAAAACCATAATTGTTCTTATAGGATACTATCATGAAACTAAATTCAGTTTATTCAGCTATTAATTTTCTCCTAAAAATCATATTGTCCTTCTGAGCATTACATTTTGCCTATTGAAACCGACAACAGGCAAAGCAAAGGCTTTGCATAATGGGACAGAGCACCATGAATAATCAAGAGTATCTATGCATTTCCTTAGATTTAAACATAGTGTGATATCTGAGTGTTTCTTCTACAACTAGTCTGATAAAGCCATCTTAAAAACCAGGTGGTTTTCTTTTCTTTTTATTTGGTTGAGCACAGAGACAAGCAGCTTCATATCAGAACTTATTACGTATTTTGCCCTTTTTCTTAGGGAAAGAATCATGCATAAAGAGCTGGGGAATCTATGCTAGCAAAAGTAATGACACTTCACTAATGACAAATTTAATTCATTTCAAGAATATTCATCAAATTCCTGTTGGTTTAGGTGTTTAAGTTTTCTTTAGTAAATAAAATACTTGTTAAGGGCATAGGCCTGTATATTTCTGCTAATCTAAGAACCTGTTTAATGCCTAAAATTCAGAGCTGATTCCTGACTACAGGTTTTATCAATTTTAATCTTCTGGAGAATTTATGTGCTACATAAATGAGCATTTAAGATAATAAATCAAAGTAGAATACCTGGGAATGTATTTTTCCCAACCACTTATTAAAATCTGCTTTATGGAATATATAGGAAATGCAATTTCTGTAGAAGCAGATTGAAATTGTAATAAGTAATTCTAGTCTTTCCTGTTCATCCACAGATTAATCCTCACCTTTTTACATATGATTGCTACAAATATTTTAGATTTTATACAGCAGATACACATTTAACCAATCCCTTTGATCAGTGTGAGAGACTAGGAGAGATTTTCATCATCAGTCATACATCTAAAGGTATAATAATCATACAGCTTGCTTGTAAATACAAACCAGCACAATCTATTTGGGTATTAATTTACTATTTGATTTTTTTTTCAGTTTAGATGACAAAAAGCTTTCTCTACACATCTCTTGTCACCCAATATATTTAGAAGTTTGCAAATCAGACTTGTAAAATTCATTCATGCTGAATGAATATACTGTAATCCTCCAGGAAATGTGCAAGCAGTGATGAAAACACATGACATTTTCAGAAGAGCTCACCATTTGTCTGCTGTTACTGTTGAAATAGCATATATAAATTGTACTAATAAACTTTTTAATGCTGATTTGATAGAAGTAATGTACATAGAAGAGACGTAGATCACTGTTGCTAGAGACTTAATTTCTTGGGTTATTAACAAGTGTGAAAGTCATTTCACCATGATACATAATACATCCTATTATATGAGGATGATGTAAATAATAGCATGTGACAGATAGATGAGCCATGCTAATAATCTAAAATTTTAGTAATTATATAGCCTGGGTTTTTTTGCTGTTGTGTGATGTAAAATTTTACTTGTTTTCCAGTTGACATAGATTCTCTTAATTTCATTGTAACTTGATTTCAGAATAGACCTGCAGTTTTTTCACATTCTATACTTCTATTTCTCATTGAATGTGTTGAAAACTAAAATATTCTAAAACATTACTGTGCTAAGAGTTTTTGAAGGGAATGTTTCGATTAATCCATATACATTAAATATGGGAAAGAAAAAGTTACCTGATTGTTCAGCTACAAACACCTATTGATATGGGTTTCCTTCTGGTTGCCTTTGTTACATGAAAAAATCATAATATTTGCGACTTAAATTTTTCACATTTGCAACTTCCATGAAGTCATTCTAGCAGGAAAAAACAGTAGAAATTCTAAAATATCTAATAGAAAGCAGCTCTTTAGAATTTGTAATCGTCACCATCACTTTTACAAATTTAATCCAAGAAATAGGAGATTGGATTTTTGTTTGCTTGTTTGTTTAAAACTGCTAAGCTGAAGAGCCTTCTCCAAAATTCTCAAGTTTGTCATCAAGACAAAATAATAGTTCAACATGACAGGTAGACAAATTAAACAGACTTTCATTAAATCTTTCCTAATTCATTGCCAAAGGAGTACATTAGAAGCCATCATTCTTACTCTCATATCTTCCCTGCATATACGTCTGAGCATCAAACTCCATTAAGAGAAACAGTGACAGAGTACTTGATTTTAAGCATAACTTGTTATGCCACTTGACAAACATGGCAAGAAGAGCAAAGAATTTAAGAAATTTGAATTTAAATATAGAACTTAATGTTGTGCTTATATTTGATCCAGATATTAGAAACACTTATTATATAGCTTGTTGACATGCATGTACTATCTACCCTGTATACTTCACTTAAATTACAATTCACAAGAACACAAAAGGCAATATATCATTTTCTCAGACTTTAACAAATGCTGGAATAAAAGGCAATATTATCAGACTATGACATAAGAAATTTACTTTTTCTAATTGACTGCTGATTGAATTTCAACATCCTGAAACCAGCTACCTGTGCAAAGCAAACCGGGAAAGCTGTTAGAGTGTTTGAGTACTATGTTCAGCATAATGATTGCCAGTAAGGTTTTCCACCATTTCTGTCCACCATTCATCATCATTTATTGGATTTAAGTGAAATCTAGCCCCTCCCTTAAAAAACCAAAAACAGTTAAAAAATTCACATCAAACAAAAAAACCACAAACTCCAACCCAAATCAAAAAGAAAATCAACACAACAAACCACAAACAATCAAAAAACAAAACCAGAAAACACTGATACATAGTTGTAGTTCTGAGGGACTGAAATCACAGTTCAATTTGTAGTGGTGAGACAGGTGTCAGCTTTGAAAAAAAATTACATAAAATCTTTTGGCCTTTCAGTCTCAAGACTGAAAAAGGGAACATCAGTTTAGTGTAAAGACTATGCTCAAGTAAAGCACATAACTTAAACAAAAGCTTAAACAAAAAGGGTTTTTACTAACAAGTAGCACTTTACAACCTATTTTTTTAATTAAATTGATGTACATATTTGTTGACTTTGTTGATTAGGGAGAGAAAAGTGTGACAACATTTTGGCTATGTGGTTCTTTGTCAATGCTGTTGAAAAAATTATATTTTACATTGGATATTTATGAAAATGTCAACAGTCTCAGAATCCTCATAGTTGTATAAATATAGCTAAAATACCCTACTTCATTTTGTAGTCAATATTCCAGTCATCTAGAAAGAGCAAGCAGCACTTTTACTGAGGTGATTATCATAGATGAAGTATTAAGGTAACAGATACAACTAAATTACTTTTTCTATGAAAATAGCTTACTGATTTCCACAAATAATGCATACAGTCAAACAAGATAAGCTAAGAAGCTCAACAATTTATCAGCACAAGTGAACTTCTGAGAAAACTATTTATATGTCTGTAAACAGCAACACATATAATTCCGGGGTTTTTTTTGTAGAACATATAATTTTGGTTCTTATATTTTTATTCAACTATTATGAGTGAAACTTGGCCATTCTGTGATTCCGCAAGGGAAAACTGTCATTTTTGCATTGTGTGGCAAGATGTGGCAAGCTAGCTTGAGATGGTTCAGGGTGATATTTGGTTGAGTGATGGTTTGAACATAAGAAAATGTGGGAAATAGAAAAATAAAAAAGGAATCCAAAGAGAAGAAATAGTTTCTGCATATCTTCAAAGACCAAAATAATTCACTGCTGCAGAGAGATATTACGGAGTTGATTTATTCTGAGTAAATACCAATTTTACAGAAATATACAAGAATACAATGCTATCGTATTTGATATTTCTGTATGCAAGGCAATAAAGGTTTTTAAATGTTTTAAAAGTGTTTTTAAAATAATTAAAAATCATTAAGTTACTATTTTTAAAAAAGTGAAAACTACTATTCAGCCTCTCATGCTTTTGTTTGCCTGATACAGTGCAGAAAGCCAGAGAAATAAGTGCAAACATCGTATGACTGAAAATGAGATGAATATAAGATGGCATTAATATTCCCTTATGTTTTCCATTGTTTTTCAAAATAATTCTGAACACATAAGAATGATACATGCACCCCAAGAAACACAAGGAAAGTATTTTTTGTTTGGAGAGGAAGAAAGAACATTGCCATGACCTGATCATATGAAGTAAGAGATGTGTGTCAGTTTATTGAATACAGCATATCTAAGCTGAAGTGTTTCATAATTTCAAGAAAGTGATTACGGGATGGTTTCTGCTGCTCCTTCAATTACTATCTCTTCTAACTTTCTTTCATGATGTCCTGACAAGGAGTCCTGGGGCAGTTTTCTTAGAACCATTATTTCTGATTACTTCTTTTGCCAGAGGGGTAGGAAGAAAGAAAGTGTGAAAAAAGAAATTTGAAATAGGGAGAATACAGAAACAATGTTTGGAAAGTGTTTGCTGTATGTCTCAATTGCTGAGAACTATTTATTTCTACTAGTATATTTATTGCTATTATTCATCTGATAATATCTTTGTTACTTTAGATTTATCCATCACTTTTGGTGGACAGAAGTCCTTATAGGTTATGTAACTCTAAGCTGTGGAAGCACTTCCAAAATGCCAGCTCCACGTTCATACCTTGACTGCACATGGTGTCCATACCCCTTTTCTCCTGTCTTCTGAACTAACAGGTGTGCTCACACTTTCACACACATTGCTGTCTATCCCGTCACCTTTTTTTTCAATGTGTAAATCTTGAGGTTATAAGTGTTTTCTTTGATCTTCTTCCTCCAGACACACAGATAGTTGTGATTGTACCCTAATTTATCAAGATTTCTTAATTAATAGGAATAAATCAAATGTCAGTATAATTTCTAAGACTGTAGATGTTTACATTATGCAATAGTGTTCTTAAATGAAAAAAAAAACAACAAAACACAACATTCTGTATTTGTATATTATACTTCTTGATGTAGAATTTGTTACCACATTTCATCTAATGTGTCTATATATCCAGCTGACATGCCAGGCTGAGTTAGTATAATATGTATCAAAACAAGATGGCATGCTAGGCACAAAATGAAAAAAAGACATACCAGCTACATCCCTTATATAACACAAAGTGAGTAGCAAACCATGAAAGTGCAGAATGAGGAATCTTAATAATTAATAATAAGCTTAGTAGTTCAAAGTTTAGTATTTAAAAGCAGAAATAGAAAATATTATTTTTGAATGTTCCTGTTTATGTTATACTTTTCACATGCTTGTATTATTTAAGTATAAATCACTGAATAACTCTACAAAATCATATATTGAACTTTTTTCAGAACTTCCATCTTTCCTACAGAACCCAAGAGTAGCATGTACTGGGTATTTTAAAATCCATTGAACACAATAATTGATCTTTAATTTTCAGGAGAAAAAAAAAGGAATAAATGGAAATCCTACTTCTAAGTTATTCCTGAGAGACATGCAGTACAAAACAGGCAGATTTGCCCAGTGAGGCACTTGCGATGCACTTGAAGGCAAGACAATCATTTACTCATATTAGCCTAAATGTCTGGCTGGCAAAGACCATGGAAATGAGAAAACCTCTGTGAAAATAAAAATAAAAATCCACTCACACCTTGAGTGGAATTTCTCAGCTGCATGACTGCAGTAATGCTGCATAACTCTGTTCTGCAGTAGAAAATGAAAACAACTTCTCAGGCCGAAACTCCAAGACAATTTTTTTTTTGTTTTGTTATTACTGTGTGGCCCTGGAAAACCATTAAGGCCTAAACTACAAAGGAGGATTGGATCATCTGTTTCCTAGGTCTGATTTAAAAACCGAAGTGCCTAGAATAGCAATGCACTAGTTTGACAGACTCCATACAGCCAGACAGACTTTTTAGATGGACATTATTCATCCAGTAAGAAAATGCAAAAGATGGTGAAATTTCTTATCCTCTGCCTCAATATTACAAATGTTTTCATACATTACTAAGAACTGCAGGTCATGATCTTATCATACAAGTAAATGTCTCTACCTGCTTTAAGGAAAATTCTGTCATTTGGTTCTCACTTTTTCCCAGCAAAATTTTAAGCAAAAAAAATGCATTTATAGAAAAGTAGCTTGATCTTTTCTTTTAGGGTGGCAGTGTTCTTAAAATTATGCAACAAGTCATTCAGTGCAGATCCCTGCTTGGAAAGTGAAACCTTATGTTTAGTTCCTTCTTCTGCTTCAGGACAGCTCAGCCTATTGACTTTTACTTGTGTACCGCCATAATTGCTTGTAGGTATTTTGAGTTGTACTGGCCTCATGACTCTCCCTTTTGAAATTCCACAATCCAAAATCCAACCGACAAAACAGACAAGCAAGAACTTCTTCCAAGAGGGAAAGAAAGGAGAGTAACATCAAAGTGCAGTGATTAGAGTTCTCATCAGAATGGGAAGGGTGAAGCATCTATCTATGCTTTTTCACTACACAACAGACTAGACTGAAAGCTCCCCCTTCTCCATTATTTTGAATTCCAGCTGGGTACCGGTCTGCTTTTCCTTGATGTCCCCTCTGAGGCTTCTGTAGCCTGCTCAGTAGCAGGTTTAATGTATAAAAATCAGGCACATATGAAGTTTTTACTATGGCCTAAGCGCCCAGTGCTGTTTTAAAGCCTGAAATTTTAATCTTATAGGCCTCAGTCTTGCTTAACTACTGCCAAAGAACCTAACTCATTTTAGAGGAGCGAGATCTTCATCTACCGCATGCCTGAGGCTGGCACCCTTCCCCCTGTCTTCACTACAGTTCTGTGCTTGGAAGCCATGATACAGGTGATTACATGAATATCTGCATTCAACAGAAGACTTCTTAGAATACAGGTATTTTGTTCAGAATGTGGTCTGTGTTTTTACCTCCTCTAGCTGTCTAATGCTGTAGGAGACATCACCTTTGAACAGCACCTTGGCTTCTTTGACTGAAAAATGTCTTTTTGATCCATCAAAATGGAGCAGGATTTGTACCTAAATCGCTGAATTTTATATACTGGAGAAAGCAGCTGGGGAGGGGGCAGGGCAGAGACCTTAAAAATCTTGTGGTCCTCATATTAATTCTTAGTTTTTTCTTAAGTAAGGAGGTTAAGCTCAATGTTCTTAGCTGAAGAACACCTTTTTGGTTTAGCATTTAATAGCATAATTTAAAATGTGCATATGCTGAACATTATTTGATAGCAAAAATGACATTCCCAGACAGTGCAATGAAGTATAAAGGATAAGGCTCAGTAATAGTTTGTGTCTGTCCTGTGAGAAGCAGATAAAATATCCTTTTCTTGCAAGTGTTCTCATCTTTTCCTCCTTCCAAGCCCTGCAGCTATAAAACTGCAGTCTGATTTAATAGCTTTTCTTGCAACTTAAAATAAGTGGTTTAAGTATTTAATATGTCTTAGAACTGCTATTTTGTTTCTGTTGTTTAGTAAAGTTCTTCACACTGTCAGAAAAACCAAACAGGCAATGAAGAAAAACAATACAGTTATATTCTTTAGACGACAAAAAACCCAAAAAACCAAAATAAAAACAAAACAAAAAACCAAGAAACCACCCAAACCCTTACCTCAAATCCATCAACGTAGAGAAATATAATGTCCCAAAGCTGACAAAGACTGAATTTATTAATTCCTCTGGTGTAAAATAACTAAGCAGAAATTCTTGAATAACTAGGAAATAATTTTTTCCCCAAAAACATCTCTCCATTGTCCTTTATTAACACCATTTTCATGCACAGCATCCTATTTAACATGCAGAGTAAAATGTTCACCATTTCTGCCAGAGAAGCAGAAAAATACTTCCCATTAGAATGAATAACAATTGCTGACGATGTTGCCAGGGTCTGAGTATTCTGTAGAGTATTTCCTTGGTCCTCAGAAACACTGTCCATAAAGAAAATGTGTGGATCACATCTCACTAGTTTGCTCACCTGAAATAGTAGTTACATGTGTACAAAGTTGATTTGCAATATTTCTTTTCAATCTTATTAATTTATAGATAAATTTCACAAATGAGAGACTGCTTATAAAACATTCTAATCATAGAGCATAAATAACTGCAGTTCTTGAAGCTAGCTCTTTTTTTAAAGTCAGTATTTATTTAAACTTTTATATATTAGTCTTTCTCAGCTTCTATTTTGGATAAAATATTTTGGAAACAAGAGGGGTCATGGAACTGCTATTAAGAAACGGAGACTAAAGAATTTTGATTTGCATAGGATGCTTCATTCACAGTTCAGTGACACTCTAGGACCCAATTTCCTCAGGTTAGTTGGTATAACAGATAAATATATAATGTATGAACATAACAATGTAATATATGTAAAAAAAAATCCAAACAAAACAAAACCAAAACCACTGAAAAGTAGAAACAAATGAAAATAAAACACAGAAGTATCTGCATGTGGATTTATAGCTAATTAGCTTCTCCAAGAACACTTGACTTTGTAACTGATGATGAAAAGCAATGTATATGTTAATATTTTAAATATTTCAGAACTTTATAAAAAGTTGTAACAATAAATGAAGAAGTTGCAAATATTGAAAAGAGAAAAGGATTGAGAAGAATACATCTTTTTCAAAAGATGACTTTTAGAATTAAATTGGGATTTGCAATTTTGTACTTTACTGCATTTGACCTCCTAATGACATATATGGTAGTTCTTATGACATTAGTACACACAAAAAAATCATGTATACTCATATACAGTTTGAACATGTATGTCAGAGGACTAGATTCAATCAGCAGGAAGGGATAGTGTAGTGACTCAGGAATATAAATCCAGATAATTGCATTTTCTTTGTTATACTGCTTTTTAATTTGTCTGTTTAAATTGTTGCAGGGATTATCTGGGCATGGAATTCTTATGACATGACACTGGAACTCAGTCTTCTGTAGCCAATATTCTTTAATCACAGAATATGTTGCCTTTTAGTTCTTGCACCAAGAGAAAACCTAATATATGAAATCATATTAGTATATCAGAATTTTAACATTTTGCCTTCATGAGAGCAAAATTCTAAACTTAAATTTATGAAAGAACTTGATCTTATGAGTTTTAAGGGAAGAAAAGCAGAAAGGAAATTAAAAGAGTTGTATTATATTTCTTAAAATATAGACTTTTAATTAAGTCTTTAGTGCTGGGGTTTTTTTATTATTTTTATCTAATATTACATTGATTTAATTTTTATTTTATTTAGCTGATTAATGCTAAATTTCTTCAGTGCAGCTGTGTGAGATTATTTTAATAATTTCAGATACAGGTAAATTTGTATAGTCAAGATTTACCTGACCTTAAGTAAAACACAACTGGCCATTGGATAGAATACATTGATGTGTAACATTAATGATAATGATAAAGAGTTACTTAGACTAAAAATGTCAGGAGACTTTCCTGAAACAAATCCAATCAGAAATAAAACAACTTTTGGAAAAATGTTTGCCTTAAAATAAAGATTTGAAGAAGCACTGGAAGTCCTTTCTAATTTTTTTCTTCTTTTTCTTTGAAAAAGAAGAAAAGAAAAACAAAGAAAAGAAGAAAGCCTTATTTTGAAACAAACTTTTTGATCCTGTCAACCTTATTAAAATTTGTTGCACAGGCAAAGACCTGTTTCTGTTCTCTATGACAGTATTCCCAATCTGTGACAAAATTACCCAACCCCCATTTATTCCTCTGAGAAGCCTGCATTGTTCACTAAAGGCATATTTAATTAAGCATAATTTGCAATCCTTTGATCACTTTCATGGTTCTTCTTTGAGTTAGAAAATTATTTCGATACCCTTCTTAGCTGCAGAAATCTGAACACCAAGATCCAGCAATAAAAAGCACTGCCAAATGCATACCATCTGCTATATGATATTATCATTTGAATTCACCCAGCAATTAATTCATCAGTATATTATGCACAAGACTTCACATCTCCCTTTAAAAGGATTCGTGCTTCTTGTATCCCAAAATATTCTAATTATTCTTTATTAGAGGTTATGTGTTTCCTTATTTTATACTTTCTCTTTTTGTCATCTGTAGATACGTTCAGTAATGATTTTGTGTTTTTATTTTCTTTGTCTTCTGACCACTTTTTGATGGAAATGTTGAATAGCACACAGTGAAGATCTGATCTCAGTGAAATACTAGAAGCACCAAATTTCATTTGGTGAAAACTTCCTGTTTATGTTTCTCCTGTTTTCAGCTGGATTTCAGAGGTAGTTTTCTTCTTACTAGCTGGTGCAGGGCTGTGTTTTGAATTCAGTATAGAATGATGTTGATAACACACTGGTGTTTGGTTGTTGCTAAGCAGTGCTTGCCCCAAGTCAAGGACTTTTCAGTGTCCCAGGCTCTGCTGGTGAGGAAGTGCACAAGAAGCTGTGAGGGAGCATGGCCAGAACAGCTGGCCTGAAGTGACCAAAGGAACATTCAATGTCACATTCCATACCACAGAATGGCATACCCAGTGCATAAACAGAGGACAGTTGGCCAGGAGCCTCTGGTGGCTGCTCAAGGATGAGCTGGACATTGATCAGCAATGGGTAAGCAACTGTATTTTGCATCACTTGTTTCTCTTGGGTTTTATTCCCCCCCCTTTCTGATTTTTGTTACTGTTATCATTAGTAGTAGCAATATATTATCATTTTTTTAAATTATTAATCTGTTCTTATCGTTATCTCAATATTTACTTTTTTTTTAAATTCCGATTCTCATCCCCACAGGGGTGGGGCAGGGTGTGAGCAAGCAGCTATGTGGTACTTCGTTGCCAGCTGGAGTTAAACCATGACAAATATTCTCAGATTGAATTTATAATTTTGATTTTTTTTAATACATACTTAATTAAAATATCATGTGATATGAAGCTGCATGAAAATCCAAGTGCATTAAAACACTATTATCTTTATCAACAAAACCTCTAACTTCAAGTTGATTTTAACAAGTTCCATTTTCCTCAAAGTAATGCCAATTGGCTTTGATTCTGTGGCCTCAAGCCTGTTCTCACCAATTTCTCACGTCGCTTAGAATGGGTATCACATGAGCAGATGTGTAGTCTATGATAATGCTCCCTTCCCAGAATGCCTCCAGAAACCAGAGCTATCTCATCACTACAATATGGCTAGGATCAAAAAGGTGAGAATTTTCTATGTATTACCCTCTCCCACATTTACATTTATAAAACAAATGTAAAAAAAATAAACTAAAACTCTTCTTACAGTAAGCTAAAGATGGATATTCTAAACTGCATACTTTTCTCAATGGGGAAAAGCTGATGGGATGAAGAGTATGCAACAGATCCCTGTAATTTTGCTGAATCAGCTGTGTAATGAATGGAGCTGAGATTATACACTGCTACTACAAGACTACAAGAATCATGTAATTTTTAGTACTGTCAAACATTAACTTTACGTCTGTTCTATAGTCTTCCAAGATTAACCGAGACTCAGCACTCCTGATCTATAAAATTCCTTCCTTAGCTAAGTTCATTATCTGATTCCATTTAAAGCATCCAAAATTTCCATGGTTTTTGGATTTAATCTCTTTACAAAGTTAAGTTTTAAGTCACTTAAGCTACATTTATTTGCCCCTCAGTTGACTTATTTTTCAGAATCTGAAATACCATTTTAGGTGGAATGCTTTTGTAATTTTAAAAACATGCTAAAATATTTCTTAAATCTCCTCCCTGCATTTTTTCAGATTAAATTCTTTTGCCCACATAATACAACTGCAAACCTGCCCCTTAAAAATACTATGCATTTCTGATTGAGACATTTTTGAAACTACATCCTCGCTCAGTTTTTTGGAGTTCATTTACTCATTATTGAAGTTGTATAATAGAGACAGTGAACACATGGATGTAGTGACACTACATAATTTGTACCTTGATAAAGTACTTCCCCAACAGTTCAATGTACAGTTGTGCACAGTAAAAATATAAACTGTAATAGCAAAGTTTAACTATAATTATTACTACTGAGTTTTGTGTATGAAACCACAGATATTCACGAGCAGACGTTTGTTTTCCAAAGAGCTGTGTCAAGAAAACTGCAACACAACTCAAAACAAAAGTGCCACTTGCAGAGAGGGCATACAAAGACAAGATTTTGGTCTGCTGGATGCCCTAAAAATACTTCACTGTACAAAGAAAAAAAATTAAGGAATTTCTTTTAACAGAAATATATCCTCATTGTGAGAAAAAAAATCAAGAAAGTGACAAGTAGAGAGGTGCCTGCTCAAACTGAGAAGATTATCTTTTTATTCAGTCATTTGTTTTCAAATATGTGCCTATTTCCTCCTCCTCTTCATCCAAGTTCCAGATTGATTAGGATAAAGACAGAATTTTCTCTCAAAACCCAGAACATAAGACAGTTATTTCAAAGTACTTCGACCTATATCCTTTATTTTTTCTGTGGTGAGAAGGGTAACAGTTTGGAGGTTTTCTTCCTTCCCCTGGTTACATTGCCAGACTGGTATTTACAGTAATAAATTTGCATCAGGCAGCAATTTGGATGCCAAGTCACTGCCCACTCCAGGCCTTTTAGGTTAATGTGGACCGTGACTTCCAGTGAGTGAAAAATTATTGCAAAGTCTTTGCATGGCACTGGTAAAGAGAGTGAGAGGGGGTAATATTTTCACAGCATGACATATAAAGTTAAGCTTTCTCACTCTGCTGGTGGGAAGAACCACTACCTTCGTTAAGAGTATTCTTGTTAGGAATTGCTCACTGATCTTATATTTTACATTTATACATTTAACAACTTTGGATATAGAGAGGTATTACTGAGGAACTACTCTTTGGCTAAGGAACTAAGGCCAGCAGTAGTGGGAGTGTTAATTTTCACTTCAATAGCTCAGAAACACAAGGGGCCGGCATGCCCTTGTGTCTTTTGAGACTTATGCTAGTTCTGTGACATGGCACTTTTATAAAAATCCTTTCGTATTTTTTTTCGTATTTGATTATATCATAACAAAAGATTCTCACACCTATTATGTAAAGCATATGCACTACCTTTGGAGTTATTTGTTTCAGTGTGCCAACCCAATATGCTCACAAATCACTGTAATGACTGATTACTAATCCTGTACCTGCTGTGGGTAAAATCAAGGGGAGAAAAGGGCAATACTCTGGCCCTAGTGTCAATAATATCCCATGAGTATTACGTATATTGCTGCTTCACCAAGCGCCAAATTAATGCCAAACTCTCTTGTCTACTATACAATTTCTTAAGCAGACAGACTGTGGATAGGACTGGCTATAAATAGAGCATTAACTAAACACAGGCATGGAATATTTCTTTGACTGTGCATGAAGATAAGCAAATCTGTGTGTCCCTATGTTGAACGTGGTATTTGTATGTTTCTTACAGTTGTACCAGGAAAATAATTACAGTACTTGCCTCTTGTTTACTCAGTGAGGAGAAGCAACTGTGTCCTGTCTCACACATGATTTTGTTGCTTCATTAACTAAAGCACAGTTTAAAAAAGAGGTCTAACTTTCAGCTATTTAACAGAAGGCCTGTAAAAAATAACTGGTCCATCTGAGAGCTGTCAGTTATTTGAACCAGGAAATAGAAATAAGAAAATGCTTTCAGATTTCAAAGAATAGAACTCGCTATCATATATTAGCCCATGTGTAAATCTGGGATAAGTGAAGCAGGAATGTTTATATCCACACAAACATATTAATATGAGTAAGATTGATTAAAAGTTAATAATGTTTTAAAGAAAACAGAATTGATAGTTGACTTTAGAGTATGTATATAAAGCCCATATACATTGCAAATCCACACAGATTTTCATTAAGCATGTTAGCTTAGGTTCCAAAACCATCATATGTGTATCATCCTAAAAGTTTGAAAGACTGATATAGCTTACAGCTTTTCTGTAAAACAAAGTAGATCACTCTGAGTTCCATATTGCTAGATTTCTTCTGCTGCTTAAGCTTTCATTTTTTGCAGTACATTATTCCAACACTGCAAATTGCAATGTAGTAATTTTACTAATCACTGAAAATGTGGCCAAACTTATCCCTTTGTATTCAAAAGATAGAGTTTCCATAAATACACCCAAAATATTACTTTCTACTGCTTCTATTATTGCAAAGGCAATGCTTGCACAAAGTAAGCCAGAATTTTTCATGGTTTATTCATCACTCTGGGAACTAAGTTTTGTTGTCAAAATTCATACAGCTGGTTGTTATTTCAGAAGACTAGTGGTTTGCCCTAATGTTTAGCTTCCAGATTTTATCTCCAGTGGCTCAGAGTTACAGAAAATAAATTTATAAAATTATATATGTGTTTTACTTATGAGTTAACAAATTTCAGCTATTTTAAACATATTGAATTGCTCTGTTGTGGGTATCTCAACTTTCAATGAAATGACTTAAATAATGCTTGTATAAAATGTCTTTTATTTATTTGCATTTGTTTATGAATAGTCCAATATTTGTACAGTAAATTGTTTCATCACTCAGCATTATTCAGCATAACCACTTGCAAGGTTTTTTGCTGGTAGTGCATGCTTGTTTTAACTCCCCTCCCTACATAGGCTTTGTTAGTTGTATATAATTTTGACAGATTTGTTCAAAGGAAACCAAATAGCAATCGATGTGTTCAAGTCCAGTCTAGAGTCCAATAGAGTCAAGGCACAAAACAATTTGCAGTGTTTCCACTGTATAAGGTAATTTTCCCTTGAGAAATGTGCATTAATAAAGTAGCAGTAGCTTTGACTTTATTAAGTCACACTATTCAAGCCAATTTTGACATTACTTCCTCACGTTGCTGTTTATTTTTTTTTATTTTATCCCTTGGTGAAAGAAATTAATCCTTTAAAGTCACATGAACTTCAGACAGGTGACTAAGTTTTCTGAATATGTGTTGTATAGAGGATACCTCTTCTGCAGTGCCTGCAGATATCTCCTAAGAATTGTTAACCTCCCAAATCAGGGGCTGCCAGGACATATACACTGGAATAGAACAGTATTTAGGACAAGAGTAACTTTTGCAGCCTATACTGTGTTCAGTACTGACATGATTTTGCTGTTAGCAGAGACCTGCCCTGGGGAGTTTTAAATAGTTCAGATAAGTCTACAAGAACTGAAGATACACCGGCAGCTGTGGTGTAGTTTATTCTCCCAAAAAGAAAGGATAGTGGTGCCTTTCAAAATTGTTTCATTATTTTATGTGAATACAGTATGAAACAGGTTCAGTTAAGTACCTTCTATATTCAAGTGATCAAAAGGAACTTTCCCCTATTTGCACAGAGAGAAATCAGAGAAAAGGTAGATTTCTGTGAGGAAGACTTTTACGAAATTATGAAGAGATCATTAACACATAAAGTGAGACTGTGTGTCCAGTGTAGAGCTTGAATGAAATTATGAGTAGGATTTATAAACCACTGAAATAGGGGTTCATCACAGAAGTGCTGACACAGCAGTAGCAAGGGTTAACAGAGTGTGATTTTCATGAGGCAAAACTCCTGGAGGTGCCCTATGAAGTTAAAGAACAATATTAGCAACATATTCCTTGGTGTATCTAAATCCCTCCACTTCTAAAATCATCCCCTATATATGTCTTCTGTACAAAGTGGAAAACACCTATTTTTTGTGATACTTTTGCATGTGTCAGGAGAGTATCTTCAGCTGCTGACTTAATCCTACACTCATTAGCAAAATTCATCAAAGGAGTTTTTGTGGTCTTTGTCTGGCTAATAATATTTTTTGAGAACTCAGGCTATGCTTCTATCTGTTCTATAGTTTAGCACCATGGTCTGAAATCAAAGAAATTGAAATTATGGAGATAGAGAGATTTTAAAGGTCAGCACTCCACAAAATTTCATGTCTGAAACAAAGTCATGTACCTTGCAAAAATGACAGATTTGCTTCAAAGTATATGTCACCTTTTAAACTTTCATCATAATGAAATTATTTTTACTCTTTGGTATAAATTTTTAGAATTTTAACCACTCTGTTTCTTCCTTTGCAATTATAAGGAAAACAATCCTTTGTTATATATTTGTACCCAACAACAGGCCTTTGAGAGCTCAGTATTGGTGTGGTATGACACAGAACATGGGAGATCAAACATCATCATCGAAGGTCTTTTTTTAATTACAGCAAGGATAATGAAGTGAGCTGTATCTGACCGACGCCTTGGAACCCATTACTGTGCTGTACAGCAGCTCATGCTTGCACGGCTGAGGCGCAAAATCTTCAGACACTGACGAAGACCTTTAAAAGGCTCTGAAGACCATGTTCTAGTTGCCTATTGGGATACTAAATACCATCTTATTTCCATGATAACATTTCAATATAATCAAGAAATTTCAAACAGTATAGACAGTGCAGCACCTAAAATAAGTTGTTCAAGAGGTGATTTACATTGTCTCAGGTAAAAAGCTGCTCAAGACAGCCTAGTTAAATGAACAGGCTTTTAAATGTGTGACCATTGGAAAAGGGTCCAGTTTTATTAGTGCAGTTAAACTCTCTCTGAAATGAGTGAAAATCCAAGCTTCACTTTATGTGCCAAGATACATATGTAAGCATTCATTAATGGAACAAAAGGATCGTTATAAACTATACCTAAAATTTTATGAGTACTGAGGAAAAAAATATATTTATTCTTGCACATGATTTCAAAAAAAGTGGTTTGGGGAATATGAATGACTTGCATATGGTCATTGAAAAGGCCAAAAGAGGGTGAGATATTCCAATGCAGAGCCTAAATTCTGCTTCATTTTCCTCACTCATTGGTAATGTAATCCAAAAGCAAGGAAGAAGTAAAAAATACTGCTTGGAAACATTGAGACAGCAAGAATGTCCTACATGGAGACTTATAGTGAACAATCCACATTTTTGTAACCCATAATAGCAATCCAAGACTTTGTTTAAAATGCGTTATATTTCAGTATCTATCAATAAAAAAGGAAATTAACATGGAAAATGTCACTTTCATGCTTATCTGACTTATATGTCACAGTACTCTGTAACTACTTGAATTGCAGAGCTAGTCTAAACTTCCCTTTGAAATTACTGGCCTAAAATTGCTTTGCAAAAATCTGGGGTTTATCAAAATGCAAAATTTGAGTTAGGTGTCTTCAAAAATTGTAATTTCAGAAATGATGAATTTTACAGTGCTTAAAATCCAGTATTTAAATTTTACTTTCTAACTTTCTACAATGACCCTCACTCTAATCTGCTTGACATCTATAATTTTGCTTTAAAAAGAGCTACAATGTCTACAATCTGTCTGCATTAAAACTTGAAATAGTCATGGTTATATTTTATGCTTCCTTCATGAAATAAAGAGAGAAATTTAAAAACATCTTTATGAAGTCTCTTAGGTCAGACTTCTAGAGTATCTCTTTAATTTATAAATATTATCTATTTGTATACATAAAACCTGGCCACTGTTCATTGATATGAATATAAAAATAAGAAAATATGTCCACAACTCCTCAACTGCCCCTTACGGGTTTGTTTTTTAGCCCAAAGGGATGAACATGCTCACAAAGATTTCCAGACCCGGGGAAAAATATTCTGTGGAAATATTGTTTGAATACAGTGCTTTCTGAGTGCTTTTCATCCACAGTATAAGAAACAAAAAACTAGAAAAAATAGGAGATTTCAAATATTTGCATTCCTAACTTGATAGCATTACACAGCAAAAGGTAGAGAAAATCTTAGAAACAAGGAATCATGTCAGATGGAAAATACTTTTAAGATGACAAAGTCCAACCATACGTTAGCGTATATAATATGAGTCAGCAGTGCCCTGGCAGCCAGGAGGACCAGCTGTGTCCTGGGGGGCATCAGGCACAGCATCGCCAGCCGGGTAAGGGAGGGGATTATTCCACTCTGCTCTGCACTGGGGCGGCCTCACCTCGAGTGCTGGGGCAGTTTTGGGCAACACAATATAACCAAAACATTAAACTATTAGAGAGTGTCCATAGGAGGGCAATGAGGATGGGGAAGGGCCTTGAGGGGAAGACGTGAGGAGTGGCTGAGGTCACTTGGTCAGTTCAGCCTAGTGGAGACTGAGGGGAGACCCCATTGCAGTCTGCAATTTCCTCATGAGGGGAAGAGGAAGGGTAGACTTTGATCTCTTCTCTGTGGTGACCAGTGGCAGGACAAAGGGAAAGGCTTAAAGTTGTGTCAGGGGAGGTTTAGGTTGAATTTAGGAAAAGGTTCTTCACCCAGAGGGTGGCTGGGCACTGGAGCAGGCTCCCCAGGGGAGTGGTCACAGCACCAAGCCTGACAGAGTTCAAGAAGTATTTGAACAACACTCTCGGGCACATGGTGCGACTCATGGGGATGGTGCTGTGCAGGCCCAGGCTTTGGATTCAGTTGTCCTTGTAAGCCCCTTCCAACTCAGCATATCCTATGATTCTGTGGTTCTGCGAACCATTAACTCAGCACTGTAAAGCCCACCATGAAACCATATGCCCAGGTGCCACACCCACATGTCTTTTAAATCCTTCTAAACTGGTGACTCACCCACTTCCCTGGGCAGCCTGTTCCAATGCTTGACGACCCTTCCCATGGAGAAATTTTTCCATATCCAACTTAAATCCCGCCTGGTATAACCTGAGGCCATTTTCATTTGTCCTATCACTAGTTGCATAGGAGAAAATGTCAACCCCCACCTCACCACAACCTCCTTTCAGGTAGTTGTAAAATCCCCTGAGCTGCCTCTTCTCCAAGCTAAACCACACAGGTTTTGACAGGTGTTCCTCACAGGACAATTCACCAGGATCATTGTCCTTCTCTGGACATGTGCCAGTGCCTCAGTGTCTTTCTTGTAGTGAGGGGCCCAGAACTGGATTTGCATGTGCACACACAATGTGCAAAGGTGTTACAAAATATTCAGTGTAATAACATTGTTTAAAAAAGAGAAGAATCATCCAGTTATTAATAATCCAAATGCCTCCCAGCAGATTAAATATATTTGCCACCTAAAATGTCTCTTGAATAAATAGCATATGATTTCATTTGCATTAAGTCTTTCTAACAATAATGCTTCTCTGACCCTCTTACTGTATTGCTATTAAAATCTAAGTGGCTAATAAAATCCAGTTTATGCTTTCTATATACCTTCGTTTCTGCTGTTCTTTACTCAGCCTCTGTGCCAGATGATTATAAGATTAATGTGCATTCTTCATAACCATAGACAATTATAAAACTGTTAAAACAAAGTGGTTGATATAAACTCCTGAAATCATTGCCTCAAATAGTAAAATTCTTTACAGACATGGGAAGGACTCATATTTGAAATCTCTTACCATTGCTGGGAATGGTTTTAGAGTACAGAAGGAGGTTAACTACCAAACTCAATTTTAAATATATTGATTTTAAAAGATCTATTGATTAAAATAAATATATTTATTTTGAATATATCCTGTAGGTGATATATTCTCTTCTATCTACTCTGAGCCTTGTGTAAAGGGAGCTGATAGTATTGGTTGACTCCTTGGTAAGAAAGGTCTGTATAACATCCATTGAAATCACAGCTGATTATAATTATGGCAGTCTCAGTAGGGAAGCCAAAGATGGAGTTATCATGACAAGATGATTTTTAGCAGAGTTTGATTTCTTTAGAAGACCTCACAAAAAAGGCTTGAAGGCTTTTGAAATGATGCATTTGTATGAGCTAAACTTTAAATTTGTGATCTGCCTGTCATGAGGAGTGGCACATAGCTGTGCCACCTGAGGAGCAGAGAATGACTCAGAGCATCGCTGTTTTCTCCTCCCCCATGGGAGATACAAATTACTTTGAACTTTCTCTTGTGTAGCAGTAACTTGTCTTGCATGTCTGTCCAGATGCTCTAGGAACCCTCAGAGGAGAAAAAGTCTGCCTGCTTCCAACTCAATTCCTAGCTGCTTACTTTGAGGCTTCAGTACAGGCCTTTGTGAATGAAGTCAGGCAGCTTATGAAGATAGGCTTATTAATGTCACTCCTTTCACAAACGCTGAAGGACTAAGTCTGAAATGCTTCCTCTTGCTGAGTAGCACTTCATTTCAGGAATAATTCTGGACTCATTATAAACAGGAAAATTCATGTCTGCTGTTGTTGTCATTTCTCCCTCTGTTCTGTGAGTTTTGTGTATTTTGTCCACTTGTCTTGCAAACTGCTGAAATTCTCTTGTATTGTATTACTTTCCTGATGTGTAACTAGTTTTAGTTCATGACCAATTTAACTTTGAGGATCAAGAAATATGTAACTATCTTTTCAAATTCTGTCCTTCTTTGGTTCATTATAGAGGTAGCAAATGGAATTTGTGTTCTGCAAACCTCTATATCTAGTAAATAGCATATCTTCCTTGACTTTGACAGTGTTCTGTGTTGAATTGGTTAACAGAGTTAAAATGTTAAATTGCTATACCTAAACAGAAAAAAACCAAAAAAAACCCCAAAAAACTACAAAAAATAAAGCAAACAAAAAAAAAAGCTGTTATTTCTGGCCAAAAATATATCGGAGCTGAGAATATTCATGAATAGGTATGAAGAATTGTAGTAAAAACCTCTAGGAAAACCTATTACATGTGGCTGTAATCAAGGATTTATTCTCATGGCTTTTGGGAATAAGAACAAAAAAAGAATTTCCATTTGCTAAAATGATAGAATCAGATTTTCTGAACAAAAGAGAAAGGAAAGGAGCTTAACTGAATGATGAAGCAATCCCCTGCAAACTGTTTATATTGTACCCCAGGTGTTAAAGCAAGTTCTGAAAAGACAGAGGCAACAGCAGGTTTAATATCAGATGTGTCACCTGTTCTCATACTGCAATAACAGAATAAGCCACAGGCCTTACCTGTCCCATTTATGCTATATGGTGTGCAGGAAAGATATCCTAAACTTAGTTCTTGCTCCTGTTTGCTGATGACATCATAAAGGTCACTGCATACCTATGTGACTTTGGGCTGATGGAGGAAATCTAACTTTAAAGAATTAAACACATGAGTTATGTTACCTATTCAAGTCATACTTTTCAGGGATAATTTTTCATGTCTTTTTTTCACTATAATATCTGACTTGAATAATGAAGCTGGAGATCCTTAAAGCAGAAAAGAAAAGGACAATGCCTTTACCAATTTGAAAATTCTGAATATACAAATGGTGGTCTGGCATCTACAAAGTTTGTTTGAAGTAACAAAGTCTTTTATCATGTTGCCAGAACTGGAAACAGTAGAGAATGGGATTATGTAGGGCTGAGGTGTCAAGGAGGACACAAAAGCTATCCACATCATAAAACATCAAAGAGTCATTTAGAGAGATGCATCCATCACTATTCATTTTCCAAATATGAGAAAGTGTAAGAAAATGTCAGTGTAAGATAATGTTGGTCTTAAAGACTATTACATAGTTTGCAAGCTGGAAAAGATACCTACAATAGATGGTGTATATCTGTTGAGGAGTGAGATTGGCCCAAGGGATGAATCACAGTGTACAAAAATACGTAACTGAACAGAGGTGTTGATAACACCTGCCCTATAAGGCTCAGGAAGAACCACTGATGCAGTACTTACCAACATGTGAACCAGACATGTACTTTGCGAGATCAGTCCTTCTTTTTTACCCTTATTTTGTTTCCTCTTTTATTATGTTCTTCTAAATGTGTTCCTGATTATTGCCACCAGCTAGCTTGTGTCATTTCCTATTTTACCACATGGCCTAGAGATTCGTGGTTTCGCACAGGAAAAAGCCTGTTTTAACCTTCCCTCCTTTGTGCTGGTGCTACAGGACAGTGGACAAATGGTAATAGTGGAATTCGCCAAGGACACACCAAACTGCACCTTCCCTGAGAGAGGTAAGGAGATATACAATATTTAGCAGTAAGTGAACTTTCCAATGTAGTCTTATGTATGTGCTGGGGCCCTGAGCTCTCCCTTCGTAACCAAATCCCAGCGTTCAGAGGCTTTTCTTTTTATAATAACAGTCAGTTTACATTCTGTAATTGGTTCCCGGTTTCTAATCATTTAAAACATAATTTCTTTTCTCAAGTTACTGTAATACATTCAAGCTAGGAGTTTGAAAGCCCACTTTCTTAGGAGAAAAGTAGAGTGTTCCATTTTTGCAGCGCAATAAAGAAGAACAAATGCCCTTTGCAAGTCCATAAAGCATTTTGAACTCGCTACTATTATTCATGTACTACTTCCTTTTATATTTTTAGTCTTCAAACAATTTTTAAGAGAGCTGCATATGTGTATATATTCAAGCAGCACACGTAAGCCTCAGGATAGACATCAAATTATCTACGTAACTCTTTAGATGTGTTTCAGAGAAACATGACTTTGTATTTTTCTGTCTACAATCACAGAATATATGTGACTCACAGCATCTAGACTTTTGTGAAATACCAACAAAACAGCCTAGTACATGAGAGAAAGAACATAAACAAATTGTGTTTTGCTTCTAAATAACAGCCTGACTCAACCAATATTGAGGGTAAATTGCTGGTATTTTTATTAACACGTATTTTAATCCTGTCTCAGCTGCCATTAGTCAGCCCTTATGAATTGTTTTTTATACACTGCAACTCTTTCAGCAATTATTTTAGCCATGAGTCTCCTGCTGCACTCTCATTCAGGAGTGGAACCTTGCAGATGCATCTCCAAGGACTGTGCAGGAAAAAAACCTTTTGTTCTGGTGTTTGACCATATATCCACACAAATCTTACCCATTTGATAAGGTGGACGCAAAAGAAGATAGATTTCTTTTGTTGTTGTGGAGTTGAAAAAGAATTCTTTGTAAGCACTTTTTTTTATTATAGGAGTAATTACAAACCTGTTAAGTAAGCCATGTAAGTAATTTGACTCCTTAGATTCCATTTTTGCTACTATAAAATAGGACTTAAATACTGTCCTGAAAACCAAAGGAATCATGCAGAGCTTTGGGATTTTCTTGTGAAGGGGCTATGTAAAAGCTGACTCATTTTCTGCAATTATTCTCATAGGAGAAAACCCGTTACTGGGATGTAAGTAGAAAGCAATCATAAAAGGGACACAAACATGGAGAAGAACATTTTATTTCAAAACTCAGCTAACACTTGCAGACAGACAGTTTGTTATTCACTATATCAAAGCTCTTGGTTTACAATGTATTCTATACAAATTTATTAATATCAGTGGAATGCATTTATGCCAGACTGGCCCTTGTGTAAAAATTCATTTTCCTTGGATTGCAAAGTTTTTCCACAGTAGTCAGCATTTGATTAACTGGAAATACTTTTTTTTGCTCGTGTGAAAGGGTTCTTTTCCTATTCTTTATTATGTTTAGTTTAATTCTAGTTTCTCCTACTAAGTTTATTGTCATACAGGAAGTGCTCTGTTTTCACATATGTATTTTATATCCATTAAAGCTGTCTATAGTCATTATGAACTGCCCTTATAAAACACTGACAATGTCTTCACAGGATGTGATTATATTCTCTTCCTAATCTTCCGTAACACAGATCTGCCTGGCTCTTTCTTCAGCAAGACTAATTGAGCTGCATGAATCAATTCAGTACATAACTAGGACAGAATTAAGTATTGACTAAGTCTGTGGTTCTGTTAGAGATTTGTATACTAATTTGAACAGGAAAAAAAATACCATTAAGTATAAATATTTATAAAATATATGTATTTAATGAAGAAAAATATGTAGTGTGTAAAGGGATTTTCCTATCTCTTTTTAAATTATTTAAGCATATATATATATGTATTCATAAAATAAGGCAATTTCCCTTTAAATCATGTGCTAGTCACCTGACCCCATTCTATTTTGGAACCATTTTCACTAAGGAAAATAATGTGTACAAGAAATTAGTATTTTGTCCTAAAAAGAGCACTTCATTTCCCATTATTAAATATGCAGGTTTTGATAATGAAAAATATATTTTATTTATTCAAAGCAGAAGTGAGTTTAAGACTTATTTTTGTACTCTGAGATTATTACTTCAATTCAGTATGCTTGGAAAATTTTACCTTTTCAGATGCAAAACCTGCAATTCATTTATGCCTTAGATGAGAAATCTTACTTCCAAATGGAATACAGTTTGTTTCCACAAAACATGATGTAACTTCTTACGTGATGAATAGACTTTCAGCATTCAAACTGATTACTCAATTTAGCAGAAAACTATAAGTTTAATGAGACATTGAATTAAAATGCTCTGGGGAAAAAAAAAATCTGATTTTCTTCTACCTTATGACAAATGTTCTCCAAACACAACATAAGCAACAATATCTTCAGATCTGCAGTGCTGATGTGCTGATGAACTTAGCTGTACTTTGAACATGGTTAGGAATTTTGCATTTGTTGCCCATATGGAACAATGTCACTGGTGGTAATTTAGTTCTTGGTCTGGGAAATGGGGCAATAACAAAAATGTGTGTGCCTCTTTTTTTTCTTCCATCAAGCACAGATCTAAAAGACTCTCAGACTCTCAGAACTGTCTCCTAACTGGGTATAGAGTAGCTGACAATAAACACAATACTCTTTCTGGAGATTATGTTGTTTAATTCCCTGATCCTTATCATTCTTCATTTCCTATAGGTCAAACTTTTTTTCTGCTGGAGAAAAAAAATGCTGTTCATATTGTACATAATTTTTTTAAGAGAAATTGTGGCCTTTTTATATGTACTACCCAGTAAACAGACAAAATAACATACTCACAAAAGCCAAGAAGAGAACAGAGGGAAAGGGCTGAATTCATAGCAAATATTTTTTGCAATTACTAATTTGCCCTATGTCCCCTTTTCTTCACCTGTTATGTTCCTGCAATCATGTGGAGCTCTGGAGGTATCAGTGTGATTAAACCCAGACAGAACTCCTTCTCAAGGGGAGTTGTGACCTTCTCTCTTTTTGTACTTCACAGCCTGGCAGCAATGGTGGTGCTTAACAGAAATCTAAGATTATTTGCCTGCCTCACATACTGGGAATGTCAGTCACCTTTTCCTGCCCAAGAACAAATACATCTTTCTCTCTTTTGCTTTTTGGTTTGATTGGTTTTTATTTTTTTCTTCCCCTGGCTATGGCCTCCTCAGAAGCCACTGACTAGTTAAGTTGCTCCTCATTCTTGTCTCAATGTATTTTCTGCTATAATGTTATTTTAACATCTCACTTGCAGCATCATTTATCCTCCTGTTGTTTTATAACTGCTTCTGAGATACAGCTCTTCCCAACTTTCATCTGCATAGCACAGGCCATGTGTCAGCTGTGCCAGCCTCATCAGAAGTACCTGATTATCCTCTCAGTGAGCTCAAGGTTAAGTATCTTGACCCCAGAGTTTGAAATTCTGAATTGCAGCATATCTCATTCACCTCTAAGTCAAAGATAAGAGCTTGAACCCCCTTGTGGAAGATGAAGATGGAAGATTGTTGTTTAAACTCAGAAAGATACACATTTTTCTTATCTTATTCAGATCAATTTGATTTCTAGCTGCTGCAATTTCTGTCGGCTTTCGTAGCAGATTGTCTCTCTGTTCAGCTCTCACCCAGCAACATTTCTGACTCAAGTGCTGTGAAAAGCAAATAGATTTCATCACACAGACCAGAAGAAAACAGTGATAGCAAATCGGAGATGCATAATATGTGATGGATCTGACTTTCAATTTAAGAGAATTTTTACAAAAGCCACTTTATAAGATTCAGCCAGCTCTAAATTAATTCCTTTATAAAAATATTAAAAAACCCAAACAAAAATATGAAAACATCTTCATTATAACAGGGAATAGAAAGGGGAATTAAAAACCCCAATTTATAGGAAATGTATCTTTAATCTTTCTCTTTATTACAAACATTTTTGGTGCAATTATCTGTGCAAAAATTCAGCCATATTAGAAGGGCATTTTGTGAACATCTGTGGTTTAGTGTGATTTTACAGCTTAAAAAAACCCCATAAAACAACCATATACACTGATGTATAAACAATCAATATTCATCTTGAAAACTAGTTATTAGTGTCTGTTTGTGTTTGTAACAGTTGCAAGGCAAAGTATCAGGATGAAAGTGTAATTTGTCCATGTTTTTGCCCTGAGTGCCAACATCTATGTAAATACAAAAGCAAAACTGTTTTGCTTTAAAATTCAGTTATTTATTTAAGGCTTAACATTTTATAAATATTGAATTTTCTTTTATTATTTTCCCAACACGCTTTCAAAAAATTCTATATAAATTTTAAGATTCCATGATTTCCCAAAGTAGTTGATAGTTCAGACGATTAAAAGCAGTTTTCAAAAATAAGGATAATAATATTCTTTTTATGTTATCCTTCACCATGTAAAATCCATTCAATGAGTCTATGAATATCACAAGATATTTTCCATTACTATGTCCTGTGCATGATTTTCTGATTTTTTATACTTTCCATATGAATCTAATTATGAAGAATATTCAGATGATTAAAAAAAATCTAAAATTGTCCTCACCAAAGATTAATTTCAGTGTGACCTGCTTGGACATCATAGGAGACACATTCAAAATAGCCTTTTTGATTATTTGCAGCATCAACTTTTAAAAGTGCTTCCAGCCAAAAAGAGGAGTGAAACCCTAAAAAAGTCCAGTTTTCCTCTATTTCATTACTTTTCTTTCATATCTTCACTTTCTTAAAATATCACCATTATTAAAACTTTTATCTTAGCTGTTCTTAAAAGTATTAAAACCAGACATTTGAAAATATAAATATTTTAACTTCATCCTTCAGTCTTTAAACCAACTCATTTTCCATCCTTTTGTTTTAATTTGGCAACTTTTCCAGGGTTGGTGTTGTATTTAGTAGTGGAATGGATGTTGCTACACTGCAGTGGAGGGTTCCTTGATGGTATGAGGTCATCAAGTCAAGGATTGCAGCAATACTTTTAGTGCTGCAAAAAAGGAGGCAGTGACACTTTCAACAAAGAGCTGACAGTCTTAGGACTTGTTTAGGCAAAACCAAACTCCAGCTCATACTGGATGTCTTTCAAGCTTCTCTCAAGTTCTCTTTAATGGTCCTTAATATTAAGCATTCTATATTATGTACTGTATGTAACAATCTTTCAAAACCAGATTTTACAGAACAAAAATATACACCAATAAACTACTGTATTAAGCTGTGTAGAAAAACATGGTTTCCTTTAAGAAATCAGGATTGGTTTTCAAAGGAAGGTCCACATTTGCTTTCCATCATCCTTCAGGTCATACTGAAAAGGTCACAATGTAGCCAAGTCTTTGGCTTCTTCTCAGCCATTTCCAAGGATAAATAATAACTGATGTCAAAATGCTCAGTTGGCTACCACATGATGTCTTTCTTCTTGAGAACCTTCCAAACAGCTTCTCTGAGCTGTTTCAGAGCAGCAATTATCACCTCTCCTGGTGATTTTATGAAGGTACAAATGTCAAAGTTTCACCTGAGAGAAAACATCCATGCAATAAAAGTAGCATAACATGCTACACCCTTTAAGAACAGAACACTGCAGCTGTTTCACACAGATTTTCTTTGCATTAAGTAAGGCACAAATATATGTGATAGATAAGGCCTATTTGTGATAGATGTTACATCCATAGATTAGTCAAGTAGGTTCTTGTGATGACAAGATATAATAGAATGTATATTGTATATGTGTACCTATATTATATACTGATCATAGAATCTGCTACTTAATCTGCATTCATATTATTAAAAGTATACTTATGAATAATTATAAATACATATATATCTATATGTATTAATATCCCAAGGTATACATGTAATTTATGAAAAAATAATATGAACCAGATTGACTGACAATGCCTTCTCTCTTCTTATCAGATATCACAATTCTCGTCTGAAAATTCAGGTCTCAGGTTCACTTTCCTTGACTAATTTTTGGCAGTCTAAGGGTTATTTTTCAGACAGTAATAGTAAAAGTTGGAATTTGGAATACAATGATCAGTAGAGAAAGAGACGACATATATAGTTAGAGATGTAACACAATCTTCAACAGTATAACATCTTAATTTTTTGTGCTTTTCTCTTCCAGTTTTTCTACATCTTGGTTACATCTACCTTGTGTTCAAAATTTATAAATAGAACCTGTGGAAAATACTCCTATATCCATGGTAACCCAAAAATAGACAAGGAATAAAATTACTGCAGACAATTAAATAAGGAAACACGAATGTAAGTTACTTCAGCTTTTCTGTAATGTTACAAAAATAAAAATGAACTTCTTTTAGACATCAGAATTTTTAACTAGAAATTTATATTTTACGTTGAATTTACTCTCGATAATTTGTGACTTTTTTTCTTGTTTTATATTTTATTTTTCCTTCTTTTGTTCAGAATAAGAAAACTAGATTAATAGCTCCAGGACTCTGGAGTTTTGGAAACCCCCTATATTTTCAGTAATGAAACTTGCAAGTTCATTGCTCCAGGCCCTAGGCAAAGGACTCTGTTCCAATGGTCTTTCTTTTTCTTCATGCAGAGTTTAACAGGTCTGAAGAACTATTTCTTCAACTAATATAAGCTTTGTTTAACTTTCTTGAGCATATGTGAAACTATCGACATGGAATGTTTATAAGCCCCAGGCCTGTAAGGATTAGGCAAATAAGATTTTTTTGCTTTCTGCCCTGCTTCAAAAGCAGCTAAGGGTTATGCATTCCAGTTTCACAAAGCACCTCATTCAGACCTAGTTTTAGGTGCTTAAGTCCAAGAGAGAGGGAAAATTTCCCGAGTACCTATCTTCAGAGTTTTCTGTTGCCTGTTTAGCCTGAGGTGTTGTAAATCTCATGCCCAGATCTGTTGATGGAGTGTACCCGTCTCCTAGAGATATCTTGTTTATCAATTACAGTTCTGAAAATAGGTACTATGTTGTAGTTGTCAAATTTCTGTCTTGAGCACTTCACTCATGATCCCCATCAAAACTAAATGCAATATTGCTATTAAAGTAGACGCACGTATAAGAAGCAGGACAAAGTTACAGTTTTGCTTAACTTAGGTCTGTGTCATTCTTTATGCACCTTTTCCAGAACTCAGATTACTTGGAATCCAGTTTTGAAACAGAACCTCATCTGGAAGCAATTGGCATTGCTGTTGATGTTAACTTCAAATGAATTTAGGGAAAGTGATTCAATTTTGATACCACGTGACCCAAAATCTCAATAGAATCCATAAAACATGAGAAATACTTAACATGTCCTAAATATCCAGGAAAAAATGTTACAATTTATTTAGACTCTCATAATTCACCAGTTGTTTAGCTTTTTCTGTGATCTTAATAAAATATTTTTATTACTAAATGGAAAAATTACGTGCAAAACATTCACTTACATGTTTTCTAGCAGCAAGCAAAATGAAACTATAATTCAAACACTTTATATGTAGCTGCTTCTAGTACTACTGACTAGTAGATGTGAGATGACCATTTTGATGTACCTTTTTGAAAATGTTTGTAAATTCTGATTAAAAAAATAGTTTTAATTATGTAGGTTCAAAGTCATCAGCATAAAGTTAAGCATAAGTCAAAAGCACAGACTTCTGAAGAATGCATTCTCAGGAAAAATGTTTCTATAGTTCCATCAACCCTTTAAAAACATAAATGTAATGGCCAGAAGAGTCACATTGCATTTTTTTTTCCCTGAGGACTGTGAAAACTCCATTTTTAGATTATTTATTAATTTTAATTATTTTCCATTTCCCAAAATGTCATCTAACAT
The DNA here is from genome assembly GCA_026261815.1 of Monarcha castaneiventris obscurior. Classification (NCBI taxonomy): domain Eukaryota; kingdom Metazoa; phylum Chordata; class Aves; order Passeriformes; family Monarchidae; genus Monarcha; species Monarcha castaneiventris. The sequence continues at coordinate 29,581,199 of JAMPIT010000433.1, forward strand.
TTTATCAGCAAACCAATTGTTTCCACTAAAAACCCGAAATTGTTATTATTTAAACTATACCCATCCAATAGCAAAAAAAGTAGTTGTGAAACACACGATATGTTCTACTAAAACTAGGAATTACAAAAAATTCATGAGTTTTTAAATAATGTTGTTTGGTACAACCTACAATACCTTCTCACATCTAAGTTTCACAGTATTCTAGCTCAGAAGAAAAGCTTCTGTTAAATTTGCCTCGTAGTCATTTCCACTTCAACTTAACTTTTGTTTTTTTGCAATGTTCACATTCTTATTGGGAAGGAAAACAAGGTGTAGGAAAACAAAGCTACCATCAAATTTCATACAGTACAGCTTTTTGGCTGATTGCTCCTGGCCTCCTGAATGCAAATCAGAAAAGTACAAATTTATAATATAAAGGTAAATATGAACAGCAGAAGAACCTCTTTGACAATGACCAAAGGAGTCTTTTTCGATGTTAGAAATGAGAAGATAATGAACCAACAAAACTATTTTTCAGTCTTTTACAAATTAACTTATGGGGTTTCTTCTACAAAAAGAAGTAAAACAAAAATCTGTGGAAATTCTTGAAAACTCTTTCCTGAGGATTTTGAATGAACGACATAGACTCACAAAAGGATTTTCCAAACACTGCACTCTCTCATAAAGGAGGCCTCTGTGAGTAGTATATTTCTTGGCCAAGTCCATGTTCTTCTCTTCCCTGACACATCCTCTTATGAGAATATTGCATGAAAAAATCCCTGAATGCCGAAACAGAGGGGAAATTCATACTATTTAAACAATTGGTGTAGCTAGAGAAGATTGGAGAAGCTAGTGAGACTCAAGGCCGATGGAAGAGCCCAAGAGAAAAAGAAGGAGTCTAAGAATTTTTGGGTTATCATAGATCTCCATCAAAAAAAACTGTCTTGTAAGGAAAGGTCCCTTGTATTATAAGTGGGACTGATATGTCGCAAATTTACCAAATAGTTAGACTTCATAAGAATTTAATCACCCTCTTTCACGTGTCCTATTACCTTCTCCAGTAAGCAAACAACAGACTTATAGATCTTGCATTCACATCCATTGTTGCATGCAATCTTAACAGATTTGTGTCTGTGTATTTAATAGTTACCTTACAACACTTGATCACAGGGCTTTCAACTATGCATTTGCTGTTTCTTATGAATCCCACCTCAGCAGCCACTACAGCTTTTGAAACTAATACAGTGAAAGTTTTCTGCTTTGAGATATATATGTTTAATTACTGACTTTACTCTTTGCAGCTGCTTCCACCTGATATATCCTGTGCCACCAGGAGTATCCAAAAGTGGTGTAATCATAACTTACAGAGATAGATTCTGAATTGTCATGCAACATTCAAACAGAATCCAAAATCATTAAGCTAATAGAGCAAGAATATGATATTTATACAATCCTGACATTTCTCTCAATGCAGAGCTCTTGATCACTGACGAATCTTTGTTTCACCAGGAAAAATAAATAACAATGTAGAGATTTAATTTTAGAAACAAGAAGAAAAGTACAAGATTTATTATAGTTTTTGTCTGAAGGTTCTGCGTTGCCCCAGCACTTTTCATACTGCCATTTCCAATGTATTGTTCTGACAGAAAAGGTCACAAAGTTTTATTCTGCAAAGTAAAGAATAGAATAGAAAAAGAGAAATATAATTGTTTTGGTTGAAAAGTTCAGCAAGGTCTACACATGTTGGACAGTTGGACACTGATTTTATTTTACTACAGGGTCACAGATTTCAATGACATCAAAATTGATTCAGTACTGCAGCTGCTTCAATTTCCTATGCCTTGCATGGGAAGAAAAGTATCTTCCTAAAAAGACAGTATATTTTCAATAATCTTTCAAATCATTTGTCTGTAGCAACTGCTTAGAAGGCTGACATTGAAATCCATTTGCTTATCAAAATGTTTTCTTCTCCACAGTGTGTAAAGTTTCATGCTGGTTATTGTAAACTTGCCATTGATTTCCCAAACAGTTGCAGAGAGATGGGGTAAAAGGAAGGTCACATTTTGAAGAAATATGGATAGCTGAAAGGTCTAATAAGTAAAATAGATGACAGATAGTATTTTTGTAAATTGCAAGCTTTTCGTTTTCAAGGCATGTTGAACAGTATTCATTTCACTTCATCACAGTCAGCAGTGATAGAAAAAATGCCTTTAATTCAAAGTAAAGGAGTAATACAAGAATTTTCAATCTTGGAAAGATGACCTTTCATTTCAACAATTGCTGCACAAGCCTTTTTTTCCCCTTGAACAATAGTGCTTTCAATGTTTTTTTAAAAAAAAGAGAAAGATAATATGATGCTTATTTCAGAGTGCTAAGGAGAATACCTGTTTTCCTTATATGATTTTATTTTCGTTCCAAATAGATGAAAATAATATCCAGATATGGAATTTCAGCACGAGTAGACCTTGGAGATGAGAGCTAGGTAACTATGTTCTCCAAACATCCTCAGCAAAATAAAAAATTTAGTATCTTGAAATAATCATACAGTTGAAGTTTTCAGAGTTGAATCAAAGAGGTAAAGCTGCAATTCTAGAACAAATGACTTGTTCTAGAGAAGTAAAGTTACGTGTAACTTCAAGTGAAATTATCAATTGGGTTAATAAATTTTATTTTTGAGCAGTGCAACACTCCTCACTGAAGCTTCGTGTCTTTGGTGTCTGAATTGCATTGTAGTATTCTTTCCTTTTTTGATTAATTTACATAGAAGAATGCTTGCTGTTCCTGCAGAAAAATAGGCATTACAAACTGTTAATACGTGCAGTTGAAATTACAGCTAATTCATTAAGGGCTTTCACACCTATTTCCATGGGATTCAGTTATGCATACACTCCTGCAGAAAATATTTTTGTAATGTAAAGGTATAACATTACCTATTGTTAGATCAATTAAACCTTTTTTTTCTTTTATTGATAGGAAGAAAAGATGCAAAATCGTCATACAAACGTAAGACTACCTTCTGTTTTTCATTAAGACTGTGTCCTGGAAGAAAGGAAAGAACTAAAGAATAGAAAGAAATTAATCTTCTTACATAAGAGGAAAGAAAGAAAAAGGAATGAAAAGATTCTGTCAAAATATGTCAGAAAGAGGTTTTGGTTTTTTTCCCATAAATCAGGACCTGTAGTTCTAAATAAATTAAGGTATACATAATATTTGATATGTATAATACGAAATTTTCTCATCTTTACAATATTTTTGACTTTCTGTTGCATAAAGAAAGATAAACCAAACTTTTATTTTAGAACATATTTTCAAAACACAGCAAATAAAAGGGAGTGGATACATAGACAATAAATTCAAGTAACTAATAATCCTAATTCACCAAGAAAACTAGGAAAATGTATTTACTTAATAAAGTTTATACTATTTCATACTCATTTTAAAGAGTAAAATCTAACAAAGAAAAAGATAATTTATCTGTACTTGTGTTAAAACAATATATATTAGAACATTTTCTTTTCCCATGAATACAACCAAGACCATTTAATTAATACAGAAATTTGTTTTGATGAGGAAATTTCACTAGAAATAATTATATGAATTTACTGTTTTATCTCCAAAATTTAAAAATGCAATATTAACAAAGAAAATTACTTCCTGTGGTTAGGCTGCATGTCAGATAAGACACCAATGAAAAGACTAAAAATATATTTTCATAAGGAGTGTTCTAGATTTCATGCCTGGGCAAGCCAAAATTGAAGAGATGATTTGTGAGAAAATTCAGTGATACACCTGAGAAAGAATGGTAAAACCAGGCCTTTCATACCTCAGATCAAATACTTGAAAAATTACCTCAGGCTGTTTTGTCAACAAGATATGGATGTGACTGAGCATCTCATGAGGAAATAAATTTTGTGCCAGAGTTGGAAAAACAGAGAGCAAATCCTGGTGGTGTTGTCTTGACATGGCCGCACAGCCTTCCTGACTGCACACCTCACCAGGCTCCACCATCTATTGCCTTGATGCCCCTTGCAAGTATTGAAAAGACATATCCCTCCCTAATGAATGTTTCTACTGAGTGTCAGAGAAAACAGTAAAGACTAGCCAGCTTCAAAACACTTTTCTCCTCACTATAACCCCTTTCCCTTTACTTGTCCAGTGCACTGCTTGTGCTGGCTCTCTTAGGAGAAGCAGTCCAAGAGAAGAAACACATACCAAAGGGAAGTGGTAGTCAGTAGCAGAGCCATTGTTTTCCTCCTGACAGAAAAGAGTTTGCCTGTCTTCATCACCCTAAACTAATGTCTTTTGTCACTTAAGTAACCACCAAAAGCACAGCAGAATGCAGGGGCTGCTGACATGAAACCTGGATGATTCTTCTTTTCCCTGCAGATTCAGCTATGACTTCAAGTCTCTCATCAATGTGACACCCTACAGAACTATTTTGCTTGTGTCTGAAGTCAGTTCTGTTATTTGAACACAAACATGTAAGGAATATCTAACATTGATCATGCCAGAATAACCAAGCTGTTCTTTACCTTTAAAGTAGAGAGATTGTAACAGATGTTTAATGTGGTGCACGTCTATTAAAAATACAATAAATATACAGGACTGTGAAGAAATATTGATAACATAGTGGCTTAGTGAACTGGATTAACCTGGAGGGCTCAAATCCAGGTGCCAATCACTTTAATTAACAGTTCAGGGAAGGCTGCTCATGAAGTTACTCAATGGCAGCCCATTTTCTGAGGCTTTTTGCCATAAAGAACTGAACTCCCAATCTGGAGATTGTAAAGTGGCTGGTTATAACACTGGGAGTTGGTTAGGCTATAAAACTGAAGTCATGCTTACTAAGTAATTTGAATCACAAAGAAAGTCCCCTCCAAACAACTGGTACAAGGGTTTACCCACAACATTTTCTTTTCAAAGGTTCTTGTTTCTCACAATGCTTGAGAGAATTTGTGCCCCTTGCTGTTTGCACTTCTATATCCAGTACTCAGGATGTTATAATTCTACCAGTTGTGCAATTCTCCAAAATGATAGAACTGTCTTGATGATACCATACAGCTGTAAAGTGCTGTGACTGTTTGTCAGCATGACATTTTCTCCATATCCGCACTGAGCAAATTAATTGGGAACGAAAAATAGCTTCAGAGTGGATTGAAGTTTTTTGACTAAAAATACTGATTTGGTCACGAAACAAGATACCAGATAAATCTGCAAATTCAATTACACTGAGAATACAGCTACTCCATACTCAGTAACAGCTATAATGTATTCAAGTAGACTACGTAAATGGTGAAACACTAAAAAAATTCCTATATGTGGTGGCAGATTTGTTATACAATTGAACTGAAGGCCTTTACAAAAGATGTTGCATTTTACCCCTCTTCCTTTACCCATATGGTGTTTTTAATTTTCTTCACCAACTAACGTAAATTTATCTCTGTTTTTTTAAATTATTCTAAAATTAGTTCAAATACTAAAAAATACATAAAAATATTAAAAGTTAAAGGACCAATATATATTATTTTACTCATAGCATTTTTTTATGTTATTACTATTAGAATCATAGAATCATTTGGGTTGAAAATAACATTAGGATCATCAAGTCCAACTATTAACCTAATGTTTACACGGCACTGCCAAGTTCACCACTGAACCATACCTTAGGTGTCACTCCTGTAGATCTTTTAAACGCCACCGGGGTTGTTGACTTAACATCTTCCCTGGGCAGCCTGTTCCAATACTTGACAACCTTTTCCATGAAGAAATTTTTCCTAACATACAATCCAAATCTCCTCTGGCACAACTTGAGGATTTTTCCTTTTGTCTTCGTTCTTGTTGCCTAGGAGAAGAGACTCAGTCCCACCTCACTACCTCTTTCTAGGTAGATGCAGAGTTATAAAGTCTCCCTTGAGCCTTCTGCCCTCCAGGCTAAACACTCCCCATTCCCTCAACCACTCCTTATAGGACTTGTGCTCGTGCCCCTTCAACAGCTTGCACCATTGCCCTTCCCTGGACCAACTCCAGCACCTTAGTGTCCTTCTTGAGGGGACCAAAAGTATTGGAGGTGCAGCCTCATCAGTGCCAAGTACAGGGGGCAAATAATTTCTCTAGTCCTTCTGTCCACACCACTTTTTGCACAGCCCAGGTTGCCATTGGGCTTCTTGGACATGTGGACAAGCACCTGGTTCATGCTTAGCCAGCTGTCAACCCGCACTCCCAGGCCCTTTCCCACTGGGCAGCTTCCCAGCCCCTCTGCCTCCAGCCTGTGGTGCTGCAGGGGCTGTTGTGGCAGAAGTGTAGGACCTAACATTTAGTGCTGTTGAAACTCATGCCAGAGTTTCAGACTAAGGCCATTGTCTCTGCCCATCTATCTGTTCAGATCCCACTGCGGAGCCTTCTTGTTCTCCAGCAGATCAATACTCCCACCTGACTTGGTCTCTTTGAATTTACTGAGGACACACTCAGTCCCCTCATCCAGATCTTCAATAAAGATATTGAACAGGACTGGGCTAAATTACTGAGCCCTGGAGAACACCACTAGTAACCAGACACCAATTGGATTTGGCATCATTCACCACCATTCACTGGATGTGGCCATCCAGCCAGTTCTGTCTAAGCCATGGGCTGCCAGCTTCTCCAGGAGAATGCCATGGGAGACAGTATCAAAGGCTTTGCTGAAGTCAATATCCACAACCTTTTGATCATCCAGTGATCTGCCTAGATCGCCTTGTCATAAAATGGCATCAACGTGGTCAAACAGGACTTGACTTTCTTAAACTCATGCAGGCTGGGCCTGATGCCTTGATTGTCCTAGGTATGTATATATACATGTATATGTGTATATGTATAAGGACTACATATGTATACTCACACACATCTGTATACATATAGCTTTTTAATTGTAGTTTAGTAAAACCCTGCATAAAGTGCAGATGACTAGAAGTACCAAAAAATATTCACAGGGAACTTACATAACAATATTGAGCTAATTTTTTTTTAAACCATTTTTTATTTGAAAAACTTCACATCTGAAAGTCTCCGATCTCCAGAGATATGGTAGAAAGCAAATGAGAAAGAGAAAATAGTGTATCAATCCAACAAGCCACCTAGTCCTCCAGATAACTGTGCATAAAATCACAAATAAAAAGAGACTATATATTTCTTTCCTATTGTCAATATAAATCAGATTTTTAAAGTTGATTGGACACAGTTATTTTTATCTTCTCCATCTTTCCATTTCTACATACAGTGCTCTTATCTTGAAAAAGCAAGGTTGAATGGAACGATGGGAATAACTCTCCTAATCAAATTTAATTTAAGACAACTGTGGCAAGGAGTTTTCTGATATGTCTTGAAATGAAACAGTTTGGTTATTAAAGGTAGCGTAACAATACATAAAATGTCTCAAATTGCACTGCACTCTGAAATCTCTTGATCAGACTATTAGAAAAAACAGGTCAAAGTGATATAAGGATGTTCTTGAAACTTTAGTACTAAATTTCCTGATTTCTTTTTTCAAGCATACAATTCCTGTGTATGCACTTAATGACTTGGCAGTGGGAGGAGGTTCCCCAATAGAGGAAACCTCTGACAGAGCTGAGAGAGCCACCACGATCTCATAGAGACCCCAGGCACAGGACCAACAGTAGCCAAACCCGTCATGCATAAAAGAACCCCTTGGGGAGCACTGGAGGTCAGGAACACAGCACACGGGGTGTGGCGATCAGCCAGGGCCCTGTGCAGCACTTTGTGTGGTAATTCACACAGGAAGGGAGCTGGAGCCCTGCCAGCCCAACCAGGTTGTGGTGGGGCACCCAATCAGCAGCAAACCATGGCCTCTCTAAGCTCTGCACCCACCACGGCTGACACAGTGCCCAGACAGAGCTCCACTGGGGACATGCTACCACCCTGGTGCCAGCTGCAGACTGTGCCCTGCTCTTAGGTCAGCACAGGACTGCAGCAGTGAGCAACCCCTGGGGAAAGAGAGCCCAGGTGCAGGAACTCCTCTGCTCAGTGACGGAGCTCTGGGAGGCAGTGGGGAGCTTGAGGAATATCAGCTAGTGCAAGAGAGATATAGACAACTGGAATCACAGCCTGTCTCCCTTGGGACAGGGTCAACAGCTGGCTCAAGTGCATGATATTGAGGGTTCTATATCCTCTCTCCGGCTGGCTAAACACAGTGACTTTAAGGACAGGTGGCAGTAGTGACGAGTTCCTGCTGCTCAGCCAGCACATCTCCTCTGTGACTACCCCACATTTCCAGATGTGCTTGCATATGAAGTATGAGGTCCTGCAAGTGGAATCAAACAATAACGAAGATGATGGTACCCAACAAACCCAGGTAATGCTGCAGACTTGGGGCAGAGGGCCTGAACACAAGCCAGCAGTGTGTCCAGGTGGTCAAGATGGTCGATGGCATCCTGGCTTGTGTCAGGAATAGTGTGGCTAGCAGGACCAGGGAATCAATTCTCCCCCTGTCGTCGGCTCTGGTGAGGCCATGCCTTGAGTTCTGTGTCCAGATCTGAGCCACAATTCAGTTAGGACACTGAGGTGCAGGAGCGAGTCCAGAGAAAGGCAACAAAGCTGTTGAAGGGTCTAGAGACTAAGTTTTGTGAGGAGCAGCTGAAAGGTATGGGATTGTTTAGCCTAGAGAGGAGGAGGCTTGGGGGAGACCTTATCAACCTCTACAACCACCTTAACGGAGCTTGTAGCCAGGTGGGGATCAGCCTCTTCTCCCAGGCAACCAGTGAAAAGACAAGAGGACAGAGCCTCAAGATGCATCAGGGGAGGTTCAGGCTGGACATAAGGAGGAATGTCTTCACAGAAAGGGTTGTGAAGTGTTGGAACAGGCTGCCTGGAGAGGTGGTGAAGTCACCATCCCTGGAGGTGTTTAAGAAAAGCTATATATATATCTATATCTATATACACATATATATATTTGTATATATGTTTGCCTAGCAATTTTAATTATATATGAGGGTTAAAATACACTATTATAAATTACATTTTCACTTCACTGGCAAACACTGGCAAAAGAAATATCAGAGCCATTCTACATCTGGATCTAACATATGCAGTATCTGCTTCATTAATATCTAGTCTCTCTCAGCATTCATCAATAGTATTTGGATCTTTTTATAATCTTTATGTTTCCTACTGGAACATTTCATGACCAGTACCATGAATTATTTTGTTTCTAAATTCCTAATTCAGTCTACAATGAAAACATATTATTCACACACATTTATTAAGAAATTTAAGAAAATGTGCATAAAATTTTAATGTAAGTTAAAATAAGCAAATATAAGATAAGGTCATGGAATACTTTTAGTTTTCAAATTGGCATACATATGGAACACAGACCTGAAAAGCCAACTAAAGTTAATGAGAATCCATATGTTTGAGTCAAAGACCTTGGCTCAGACTGAATATGACAGAGTCTATTGCTTACTTCCAGCTGCTTGACTATAGTGGCCAACAGCTAACTTTAGCTAGATGCTTTGAATGCATTTCTGTTATTATTTTTCCATGTGAGAAATATTACCTTTTGTTCTAGGAATACCAGGCAGTCATAAATAAGGGACAGATGACCGCTACAATGAAAAAATAAAATTAATAATCTGTGCAAAGGAGGAAGTGATTTATCTTTGTGATCTGAATGAAAATATTATGATAAAATAATTATGATAAAATCTGTTTAGTATACTGAAATATGGCTTAAAGTAAGCAAACAAGCTGTTTACAATGAAATTATACAGAATAAATTTTGTGCTTTGCTGCTTTGAAAACTCAGACTAATTTTTCTTAATGAAACTCAATAGCCATTTTGAAGAGTGTTCATAAGGTTTCTAATTTTTGCTGGGCTCTGAAGCACAAATACGTAGTAATTCATTAGATAATCTAGTGCATCTGGCTGTGTATATACTCTCAGGCTGAGCAAAATGGACTCTAATCTTATGTTGTTAGAGTCCTTTCCATGCTGATGTTATCACAATTTTACTGTGGAAATTCACTCATGCTTCCTACACAGCACACGTATGCCTGGAGTAACTCTCCTAAGTGCATATACCTTTGAGAACAACAATTGCTAAACCTTTCTTCTTACATTTGTTTTTATAAAGAGCCTTAATGAATCTGATATTTGCAGTGACTGAGGAGCTCATCTCCATTTTTCCAAGAAGAGCACATCTATATGGTGGAGTCAAATAATCACTACTGCAGAATAATTAGGGTGAGCATTTTAAAACCTGAAATTTTTCTGTATTGAAAAACAGTGTTACAGTGTTGCTGATGCTGTCATGACTGAAGAAGTCAGGAGAGGTCAAATTGCCAAGAGAGGACCAACTTTTGTTAAAAAATGACTACTTTTAGAACACCTTAAAAGGGACTTTTGTGAGGGGAGCAGGACCACAGGTGGTTTTTCCTGTGTGTTTTTGTGTTGGGTTGGTTTTATTATTTTCTGCATTTTGTCATTTATTCCAATCAATTATTACCACTCCCTCCAATCCTTGCACTTATGAACTTATGTTGACCACACACATGGGCATGCTTACCTCCAACTGGCAATATCTTTGTGCATGTCAGATGAATCGAAGCGGATTAAAGCACTGGATAAAAATGGCATTGGAAATGGAATGGGAGTAGTCAGGAAACTGCTGAAAAGGAAACAAGGTCTCCAACAGTATCTACGTTGTTTGGTTGTTTTTAAGTAAGCAAGTCATAACATCTACCGGTTCTAGTCACAGAGAATGACTGCAAGCATAGACTCAACCAAGGGATTCAAAATTCAAAAGGATTCACTTATTTTCTTGGTTTGTAAGCCACCTGGCTATTTTGCTATGTTACACTACTGGCCACAAATACAGTCGTAATTTCAACAGAGAAGGCTGGAGTAAGGAGTTTTAAGGTAGAAATTTATAAACTGGTGTTAATAAATAGAGAATCTACTCTACATAATGTTGTGATTTTCATGTTACAAACAGAAATTGTTTGCATTTAAATACTGAACCAGGAAAAACTTATTGCCTTAAATACCCAAGTAAGCTTTTTTCTCATACTGCTCATTTAAAGTTTCTTCAAAACTTTCTGCTCTGTTTAGCTTTCCGCTACAAAATTAAAGAAATTAAAGCCTGCTCATCTTTATAGTTAGGGAAAATTACTTTGCTAATCTCTGCCAAAAGACACAGGTGTGATTGAAAAGTCTTTGCCTCCCTAACAGAAAAACTGCTGTAAAATTATTTTAAAAATGCAACACCTGGAATGCTGAACAAAGCAAAAACTAAGCGACACAACAAACCAACAAACCAACCAAAAAAAAACATCCACCCCAAAACCAACCAAACAAAAAATATCGCCAACTCATTTGCTAGCTATTCAATCATCACAAGTCCCTAAACATGACCTCAAGATGGTGCAGCTTCTATCTGAGTAGTCTTCTTAAATAAAATAGCTTTATTTTTTAAGGCAAACTGAGTTCTATCACTTCTGGAGCTCTATTACAGACAGGAAACATAGGGATTTTTCTTTAAAATTTAGGTTAGACATTAGAAAAAAATTCTTCCTTGAAAGAGTGATTGCACGCTGGAATAGTCTGGCCAGGGAGGTGGTGGGGTCACCATGCCTGGAAATGCTTAAAAAAAGACTGGATATGGCACTCAGGGCCATGGTTTAGTTCATGAGGAGGTGTTAGGTCACAGGTTGGACAAGATGATCTTAATGGTCTTTTCCAAGCTAGCTCATTCTGTGATTCTGTAATCAGTGTGATCTGGAGCACAGGCAATTGCTTTTCTTCTAATTAAAAGAATATTGTTATTGCATATCACTGAAGTGTAATGATGCAATTCTTTGGGTACTTCATTTTTTAGTTTCCACAGCTTCATATTAGGTATATTAGATCATTATAAGAGTGTAATACCAGCTCCAGGTGTCATCAGATTGTACATAAATGGATATATTAACTGCCACTACTGGAATTCCTACCTTAAAACTCTGCAATTCTTTTGTTGCAGATTTTTATCTGAAAAATGTACTCCTTGTTGCTTAAAATGACAGTGAATTGTTAACTTTTGTTATTCAGAGGTAAATCAGAATAACTTTGCTACATAGAACTTTTATATCAGACCAGATTCAATAGATGGTCCATTCAATAGGGCTGTTTTATTATTTCCACTATATAAATAAAGTCAAACACATGCACAAATATCCTTTATCAAAGGACATTTGTGCATATTTATTCCCTGACACTTATGTCACTTGATACAAGTGCAGATGAGGAAAATTAACTGAGGAAAATAAACCGGTTGGTTTAGCATTTCTTCCTCCCTTCCGAAGAATGGAATAACTATTAATATTATTTGGTAAAGAATCACCATTAAAAGAAAATGTCTTCTATTCTAAAGGAGACATATGAATATATGGTAATTTTACATCCATATGGAGTTTGAACTTCATATCTTGGCAGTTGCCTGCATGGAATTTCTACTGATGATTTTCTTCTGCTTGAAATTGTTCTTTCTCTAAAAATTTCTTTTACTTCTTTTGGAAAGAATTAAATTACTGAAGAAAATAAATTATTTGGAAACAACAACACCATATAAAAAATCCAAAAGAGAAATATAAAAATCATACAAACAGTGAAAATAAGAAAAATTTTAAAGAAAAATTAAAAGCAGCTTTTAACAGTACAGTTCAAACCAGTGAGGAATTTTTTTTGATTACAAATTTCAAATAGAAAGAATATTTCCTCAGTTCAACTTTGTTGGTATTGATGCTCTGAAAAGCCTCTTAGAAAAAACAAAAACTCTTGCTAAATTTTCTGACTATGTACTTGCAAAGGGCTAAATACAAATTTTGTTTTCATATGTCTATTTTAAATATTTCACTCAATACTGAAACACAACTGTAATTTATTTATTAATATTCAATTAATCTACTATTTTGCATTGAAAAGGATTGGCAAATGCTTATTTTTGTCAACTGATTTAAAGAAAAACCTCCTACTGGAAGACATTTAGTCCTATGTTGAATTTTTGCCTCTGAAACAGAGAGTGCAGTACTGAATGAGTTGGCTTTCTCTATTCCATCCCTCCAAAGTGGAAAATCAAGCTATTTTCTGCTTTTTGGGGTTTTGTTTGTTGGTTTTTGTTGTTTGTTTTTTTTTTGGTTGGTAGGGTTTTTTTGTTGGTGGTGGGTTTTTGGTGATTTTTTTTTGTTGTAGGGGTTTTTTTTTTTTCCCTTTAAGGAGTGTTTGTGTGTCAGTTGTCTGTGTTTGTTTTCCCCTGTAATTTGTACTGCTTTTCAAGGGTGGCCACTTCTTTCATACATTTGTAGTACACTGTGAAGAATACTAAAGCTATACTGTAAAAAGCTGACAGATCTCTTTTCTTTGTATCTGCCCCAATCATGGCTTAATTGCAGTAATGTGAGGAAGGTCAGGCTGCTGTCCCTTCTAGAGAGTATTTCCAATGAAAAATGGAAAGCAGGGAAAAAAACAGACACTGCCTGCTTTAAAAGTTTCCCTTTTATAGCCTTTGAGGACTGAGACCTCAGAGTACTCTGCGTGGTACTCTCACACAAAATTTTAAACACAGCTGTCTGGGTTTCTCTTGTTGCTGCAGCTGCTAACAGTTACATTAAAGGAGAGGATGTGAAGGTACATAGAGGACATTTCAGCTGTTATGTTTTGAATGCACTGGGCTTTTCACTAATAGGAATATTCAAAGTACGCATTGGATCCACACCAAATTTGCTTGGTCTTTTGTTTGAATGGTATGCTAATGTTAAGATGAACATTGGTGACTTACATTTCTTTTTTCTCTTCCTTTAGCAGACTTAAGTGGTAATCTTAATACTTGCTGCTGGATGGGCAATGCAGTGGGGTACAAGCAATCCCACAGATTTCTGGAATGCATCGGGGAAATTATTTGGCACAGAGACTGGACAGACCAACCAGAAGAGAGACTGCTGCTACACATAAATAGGGAAGACCTAATCAAGGATGAGACAGTCATTGTCGACCTCAATCTGACTGACTGACATTGAAGCAGTACTATTTAACATCCTGAGCGAAGTGAGAAAACACACGACTGCAATCAAGTGACTAAGTTCCAAAATAATGTATTTTGGCTCATTCAGGAAAATTATAGGCAATATGAAGGAAGCAAGGCTAAGACTAAGAAAATTTATGCCTCCTGGCCCTTGATCTGGCAAGGTCTGCTCTCAGAAGTCCCAGCTCTCTGCACCTAGTAACAGGTTCTGGGGAAGCACTGCCAATAGCAGAGGTGAGTTGAGTTAGATATTGCTTAAGCGAAGTGTACATAAACAAGTGTGAGCTGTTGGAAATCCTTAGAGAATCCTGAAGGAGGCCGGTAATGTTGAGAGGTTGCTCATTAATGTCTTTAAAGTGTTATGCAAAAAATGAATGAAAAAAATGAAAATATTAGGTATGCGCATCTTCAAAAAAAAGAAAGGAGGAATATTTAGGTAACTACAAACTGATAGGCCTAATGTCAGTACTCAGGAAAATTGTGAAGCAAATCCTCTTTAAATGTTTTGGAAACCAGAAGAGAAAGGTCATTGAGAATGGTCATCTTTGCCTTACTAAAGGTAAATGGCTCTTGACCACACTCACTGCCATCTATGAAGAAATTAAAAGCTCTGCAGGCAAGAGATGAGCAAAGGATGTTGTTAATATTGACCTCAGTAAACATTTCAGAATGAATCCCTTGTCTGATGAGTAACATGGATCAGCTGAACGTTATACTCTTCAGCATTCAATGCTGTGGACCATTTCCATCAGCAGTCTGGATGTGAGATGATCTACTCCTACCTTACCAGGGACATGTCAGAGGGACCTCCAGCTGAAGCAATTGGCTGAAAGGAACTTCAGACATTTCCAAAAAGTCAAATGCAAAACCTTGCAGGTGGGATAAAACAACCCAATGCAATGGGGCAAGCTGCAGACTGACTCAAGTGGGGCAACTCTGCTGAAAAAAGCAAGAGGCTGCTTAGGTGGCTTCAAGATGTCCCCTCCAGCCTAACTTATTCTGATGCCATGATGATTTTTTTGCCTTTTCTTTTATACTTCTTTAGAACTTCTGTATTCTTAGGGCTTTTTGCCTACATTCTTGGACTTTGTCAAGCTAGGAGACTAAACATTTTAGAAGCTTCATAGTAGGGATAAAAATGCCCCCAGACACCAGAGTCCTCTCCAGAACACATTTTGTAAACTAAGATAGAACCACCCAGGGTAAGGTTCCTTGGGGAGGGCAGCTCATTTGAGCCTCTCATTGGGGAATTTTTGATAGACATGCTAATAAGTAAGACCTATAATGTTATACCAGACCTTTTGGGGGCATTGCAGTGGACATTGAGGTGCATTCGACCTGGACATGGTGCACCTAAGGATCCTTAAAATAAATACCAATTTAAAATCCCTTTTCCCTTCTAACTGTGTTTGACTCTTGATTTTAAGACCAGGAAAAGGCATCAATTCCATGTGTCTATGCCCAGGTTAGCATGGGATGGCAGCCAATTTCATCTTGTACAACCTCAGAGAATTAGAATTTGTAGAGGGGAAAGAACGATTAAGATGCAGTGCCTTCTCTCTTTTTCTCCATTTCTTGGTAAAAGTCAGAAGGACTCTCTGTACACTTATTTTCATTTACTCTTTTTGCCTACAGAAAGATAAAGTTAAAAGGATGATTTCAAATAGACATACAAAAAGCCAAGGCTTTAATTTCCTTTCTGTTGAAAGAAGCAGATCCCTATGAAGGTTTAAGAAGTGGTTCAGATATGAATACTTTTTTTCCTGGAAGTTGTGATATAAACAAAATTCAAATGAGTTTTCTTCTCTACCCTCATTGAAGTTTCATTTTTCAATTGGCTTCAATGATAATTAAATTTAAAAATGTGGAATTGAAGCCTAAAAATAGTAAAAAACCCCACCAAAACCAAGGAAGTAACAAAAGAAAGAACTGGGCAAAAGACTTGGGTGAAATGTCAGTAGTTTAACCAACAGAGAAGTTTTACATTAGTAATTGCTTTTTGAGTATAATACAGCTGAACATATAAGGTTTAGCTTAGTTTAAAGGACAAAGCTCTGTGCTATAGGTAGTATCACAACAAGACAGCTCAAATTCTTAGAGGGAAGAATGAAGGTAATTTACTGCTGTTTCTGCATATTTGTATTGCATGGGTATAAACTGACAGAAAGTCATCCATTTTGGATGTTGGGGAACTGGAAAATACTAGGGATAGTTTTATTGTTAAGTATCTACTGATTTAAAAAATTGCACTGAAAATTACTTCTAAAAAAATCTCAAATTGAATTTTTAAGTGTTTCAAAACATAAGATGTTGAAGTGCTGAGAGAATTTCTCCTGTATTTTACATTATCTCATACAAGAGGGGCTTATTTATTACCTGCTTTGTCTTTAAATGAGAAAATTCTTATAAAAAGGTAAATAGATAATCTATTAGTTAAGCACAGTCCTATCAGAACAAAGGGAATCAAATAACATTATTTTTTTATTCATACATGATAGTTAAGGGTCTTTGACTGATAAAATAGTATCCAATCAAATAGTAAAAGTGTTGTTTTGCAATGAGCTCTTACATATTTTCACAATTCACGGTCTGAAAGCCTCTTGGCTCTGCCTTTGTAAACTGGACTGTATGAAGGAGTGGAAAACAGATTCTAAAGAAAAGATATGCACCCAAAAAATAGATGTGCACTGAGTATTATCTGGATTGAGCTCAGAGGTTTTACATGCTGGAACTTTGGGAATGTGCTGGCATAGTGCCCCCACTACCAAACTCCTTAACGTGCAGAGACCATATGGGATTTTGACAGAAGCAGCATGACATCAGTTCAATTTCCTTTTTCTTCTAAACCTCAAAGTATTCATACACACAGAATACTGTTTACCTGTCCAACTGAAAGTTAATTCTTTTAATACATGGAAAGATAGTTAAATGATTAGTGGTACATGAGTCTGTACAAAATATGGCTTGATGTGAATTTTGTACATTGAAGAAATTATAAAGAATTAGGATGTTACAGGGTCAGAGGTAACTGTCTGCAATTACTTTGGATAACTTTATAGTTACAAATTAGGAAACAAGGAAACATTCTCAACAAGAGTGGGAGAATTTTGCGTTCTATTATACATTTTGGAAACAAACATCTTAGTTTTAAAACAAGCCTAATAGTGTATAATTTCTGTTTTGTATTTTTAGAATGCTTTGAAGGTTTGACACGCCTTATGAATTATCATGTGGGCCTGTAACAGCTGTAATTTTGACAGTTATCCTTTTCATCAAAAGGCTTTTCTCTTAAAAAATACTCCTACAATAAAGGTAGAAATAGACTGTGATGTACAAAGTAAACATATATATGTTTCTCCTTGATAATTTTTAAAACAAATTTCGCCAGTCCTTCTGACAAAATATGGCCATCTTTTTGATACAATTGATATTGTCTGTCTTCTCACAACATGATCTTTTAACTATTTTATTTTACCCTTAACTTAAAAACATAAATTAAAAAAAAAAACAAAACCGAAACTTAGCCCTTATCATACACAATGTTGGTCATAATTTCTTTCATTCACTCTCAGTGACTGCCCTAACATAAAACAATTTAAAGTTCAAAACAGAAAAAACATCATCATTTATAACCACATTGTAATTCCTTATGATAGAAGAAATTTCCCAGTGATTAGCATAGGAAAACACAGTGAATTCCCATAGGAAGTAAGGGTCATCAGAGATATCTGGCTCCAAGGGCAATGTACAACCTAATTTTCTTTAATGTAAAAATTACCAGATTGCTACAAAAGATAAGTAATAAAACATTGGGAAAAAAACCCCAAACCAAAAACCAAAAATGACTGATCTCCTATGACAAAGTTATTCACTTAGTGGATATGAGAAAGGCAGTGGATGTCATCTACCTAGACTTTAGTAAAGCCATTGACACAGTTTTCTACAACATTCTCCTAGAGAAACTGACTTTCCATGATGTGGAATGGTGTAAAATCACTGGGTAAAAAACTACATGGATGGCCAGCCCCAGAGTGTGGGTGAATGGAGTTACATCCAGCTGTCAGCCGGTCACAAGTGGGGTTCCCAAGGGCTCAGTGTTGGGGTCCATCCTGTTCAACACCTTTATCAATGATCACGGGTCCAATGCACCCTCAGTAATTTCACAGATGACACTATGTTGGGTAGGAGTGTTGATTTGCAGGAGGGTAGGAAGGCTCTGCACAGGGATCTGGATAGGCTGGATCTGTGGGCCAAGGTCAACTGCATGAGGTTCAACAAGGCAAAACGCTGGGTCCTGTGCTTCAATCACAATAATCCCCTGCAGTGCTACAGGTTGAGGGATAGTGACTGGAAAGCAGGTTAGAGGAAAAGGACCTAGGAGTGCTGGCCAATACAGCTGAACATGAGCCAGGAGTGTGCCCAGGTGGCCAAGAAGGCCAATGGCATCCTGGCCTGTATCAATAATAGTGTGGCCAGCAGGACCAGGGCAGTGATCATCACAGATGAGGCTGCGCCTCGAGTACTCTGTTCAGCCTTGGGTTCTACACGAAAGATATTGAGGCACTGGAGCCCAGAGAAGGGCAACAAGGCTGGTGAAGGGTCTGGAGAGGTCTTATGAGGAGAGGCTGAGGGAGCTGGGGTTGTTTATCCTGGAGAAGGGGAGGCACAGAGGGAAGCTTATCACTCTCTACAGAGCCTGAAAAGAGGTTGTAGCCAGATGGGGTGCAGCCTCTTCCCTCAATTAACCAGTGACAGGACAAGAGGAAATGGCCCCAAGTTGCACCAAGGGAGGTTTAGTTTAGATATTAAGAAAAAAATGCTTCCCAAAAAGGATGATCAAACATTAAAACAGAGTGCCCAGAGAAGCAGTGGAGTCACCATCCCTGGAACTATTCAAAAAATGTGTGAACATTATTCTTCAAATAATTTAAAGTGGGCTTTGTATTTTCAAATTTACAAATTCAGCAAGTTCCTTAATTTTATATTTTAGGACTGTAAACTGATATATAGTGTTATAAAAGTAAAAGCATGTAAAGATGGAAACATGGATTTAATAAATCTTATTTTACTGATCCCATTCACTTATGTACACACCAGGATATTCATGTAGAAAATTTCCATTTCTTTTGATAAGTTTTTAGTGAAAAATGTTGGGCTTTTTTTTTTTCTTAGAAGTTTTAATCAATTAATGTTTACAAGTCGTAATTCTAGACACTTTTCCTATATTATATTGAAATATTTTGAGGTTTCTTAGAAGTGCCTAAATGGTGACAAAAAACCCAAAAAACAAGATGAAATTTTCATGCACACATGCATTTTAAAGCATGCATCTGCCAGTTAATTCAGTGGCAGTCGTCAGTATGAGAAAGGGACAGAAAAAAAGGAGAAATTTTGGTGAACTGGATAAAATAACCAATCACTACCTCTTGAAGGACAAAAAAAATTAATGGTCTAGTTAAAATTCACTATGTGATTTGATAATAAGTATTTTTTTCCATTAAAAGACATTAGCATTAATATTTCTATCCATAGACAATGTAAATAAAAGCATTTGGGTGTGTGACAGCTGTGCCTGCTAGATAAGGGAAGCATTGTGAAACAGTGGAGAAGTAATTTTCCTGGGACTTATTTATATTCATCACTGCTATAAAAATGAAGGGGGAGGGGGGGAAATCAATCCCAGCATTTGGACGGAAAAGCTAAATAATTATTTTGTGAACATTGTGAATTGGTGTGGTGACACCTTTATTCTGGTTCATTTCCCACATTTTTAAGATACTAATCAACACAGTGAAGAACTTTCAAGTGGCTCTGAAATGTATTTCTTTCTTAGATTTCAAGTGTTGCAGGACAGCTGAGCAGATGCTAAAAGCTCTTCTGTGTCTTCTGTGTCTGATGACACACAGAGGCCAAAAAGTTTTTGTGACATATAGCTTGATTGAATTTCACAAACATCTAATAATCTCCTGCCTGTCAAAAAAAGTCGTTAGTTCCCTTCAAGAAATAAAAGTCTTGTATCAATGGATATATTATGATGCACTGCCTCACACTTCTGAAACCTCCTCTAGGTTGCAGGTAGCTCTGCAAACAATACTGCATATATCACAGATTAAAATATCAAATTGTTAATTCACTGGATGTTATTTCACCAAATCTCTTCCACTTACCAAATCCTAGAGAGCCCTGTTATAAAAGAGAAAGTTCTTCATTTCAATAGCAAAACAGTGATGAAATATAAAATAACATGATCTTCTGAAAGAGCGCAAGCTTGATTTCTTAGGAATACCTTGTGCTGAATTCCTTGTCTGAGAAACTGATAAACAATTTGTTTTTAAAGGTACAAAATAATTACTCTCTAAATTTTGCAAATAAGTTGGCTATAAGTTATCATTATCTCCATGGTACAGTCCAGTGATCTTTACAAGAGTATTTTATACCCTCATAAATCCAAGTATACATTTTGGGCTAGGAAAAATAGTGTGCTCTAAAAACAGCAGATGGTCAAAAATTCTCTATGGAGAAAAGTGAGTTCTAGTGCTATCAATGAAAATGAACTCTACCAGATGACCAAGCAATGTGGTCTACATTGTCGCCTCTCTTGTCACCTCTGAAAAATCCAACTTAAAATATAATTCCTCCTATGAAGCCAGGCTCAGAGACCTGGGGTTGTTCAGCCCGTACAAGAGAAGGCTCTGGGGAGGCCTCATAGCAGCCTGCCAGGACCTAAAGGAGGCCTACAGGAATGCTGGAGCGGACCTTTCCTAAGGGCATGTAGTGACAGGATAAGCGATAATGCCTTTAAATTGAAAGAGGGCAAGTTTAGGTTAGATATACAGAAGAAATTCTTTACTATGAAGGTGGTGAGACACTGGAACAGGTTGCCCAGAGAAGTTTGTGAATGTTCTGTCCTTGGACACATTCAAGGTCCGGCTGGATGGGTCTTCAAGCAGCCTGGTCAAGTAGAAGGTGTGGCTGACCATGCCAAGAAGTTGGAACTGGATGGTCTTCAAGGTCCCTTCCAACCCAAACCATTCCATGATTCTATGGTTACTCTCAGGGAAGCAATTCATTGTTCTTTCCACTGACAAAAGACAAGGGGCTATCTGAGGCTCTCAATATAAAGGCAGAAAAAGAAAATATTAAAAGAAAGTAAAATATAAGTAGATTCAGCAAAAAATTGTTTTATGTGACTTTAAATAACACTGTAGGGAAGACACTACTCAAATATATTATCTTCTTCATTCCCAAATAGTGCTGATAATTTTAGAATCATTTCCTTGAGGACAAAAGCTCTCCTTAAATCATTATATTAACAGACAATTATTTGCAAAGGTTTACATATAATATAATTAGCAACTATGGATAACCACATATTTTAAATCACATGCCAAGTGCACATTTTATGATTACCACATGGTCTATACCATAATCCAAATATTCCTTCCCAACTCTCTGTTCTTCCCTTTTTTATGCTCTTTCCCACTGGCTGGTGTTCAGCAGACCTTCTTCTTGCTTGGTCTTAGCAGGTCACTCTGTCATGTAGTCCCTGTGCTTGTCCTTCATCTGTAATCCTATGCCTGGCACTTTTTAATTAATAATGCCAAAATAAACCCCTATCAGACTAGTGCTCTCAGAGTGACTATCCAGTTTCTCACCTGCGCTTATGGTGCAACAAGTCCAATGGCTCATCTAATCTACAATATTCATGGTAGCCTTCAGCCTGGGAGGGCAGGCTCTGAAGAGCTTTTCTCCCAGTCTTTCAAATGCTCTACTGTGTGCATCTGTACACACATGTCTGCTTGCACACACACAAAGGAAAAACACAAGTTCTGTATTAGGACTGTATTGCAACAAACAATTCTCCTAAACAACAAATACTGAATTCTTTCCACCCCCACAAGCTTCTACTAGTGGTAAGGCTAAGAGTGGCATTAAACAGACAAGTAACAAGCGAGTGTACACATAGTTTCCTGTCATTGATGGCTGACTTTGAATGTGGCATGAGCTGACAGATACATGCACAGAGCAAAACAAGATGTACCACATAGTTTTGGTTCACCAAAGTTCAGTGTTTTTTCTTTTTTTTCCTCTGTTGCTGAGAAAAGCTATTTTGAGATGTGAAAGAAAAGGCATATGTTTATGGGTGTTTTGTTTCAAAAACGTGACATGCCCTAAGAATGTCTGTCAATTCTATCATGGTTTTATCCCACATGCTGGTGATTGGTGGCTGTAGCTGAAGCAAATTGCCAGTCATGGTTGCTAAAATTGATACTCTGAGGACATACAGAGACAGTGGAAAAGTCAATGTGTACATTTTGGTGAGAATTTCTCCAACAGTAGTCTTATTAACATTTTCTTCAGTTTATTTAAAGTCTGGGTTTGATGTCATTGTGTCATTCCCCTCTACTCCCTCCCACCTCCCTCTCCCCAGCCACTCCCTCCCCCAGCCACTAAAGGTAGTTGCTCCTAAACATGTTTGTAAAGCCATTTTTTGAAAAAAATGTATCTGCAAGCAGACAGCTGCAGCGCTAGAAGTAATGTAGATGTTTTCAGCATTTCACTGAGGGTAGAATAATCTTAGAGAAAATTCTTTAGGTGACATTAGAGTCATTCCACACTTACACAAATCTGAAATAATTTTGCAGGCCAGCCCTGCATGGTGTGCCTGTGATAAGCCCGGTAAGAACTAGGCAGCAAACTGATAGGTCAATAGATGGATTCTGAAACTCTTTTACTGTTATATGGATGCTTCTTAGTTTCTCCAGAAGGCAGAGCGTTCAGACATGACATAACAGTACTGTCTAATCAGTGTCTCCATATGGTGCAGAAATTTAAGAGAAAAAATAATGTTGATAGGAAAAGTAATTTGAAATGTGTATATATATGTATAAATGAGTATATATAAGTACATATGCAATGGAAAAAAAGAGGTGTCTGGAAATTCTGGGAAAGATCTATGTGCAGCATCTGAGCAGATAGAAGTTTTTCACTTGAATTGGCAGCAAAATGAATGTCATCATGATATAGAGTAAAGAAGCAATATTTTCTCAAAGTTTCTTTTTCAGCTGCATCTGGAACATCTTATCAGGTTAGGATACATGGACAAGAATAATAGTCAAGTTGCTTGGAATTCAAAAATAGTAAGAATCAAAAAAAAGTAGATAAATAAATTTAAAATAGCTAATCTTTTACATGGCAAACCTGGAGGGATGTGCTGTGCTTGTAACCCCTTGTGTGAAGATGAATCCTCCTTCAAGAGAAGTTTGATTAACAAAAATTCTCACTTTTACCTCCCTGATAATCATCCTTTTTAAAAGAAACTTTTTACTTGTGGATTACTGGATACATTGAAATCACATATGGTTCAGGCCATGTCTCAGGTGGCAGCTCTGGGGGTTGTGAGGCAGGCAATGTGAGGAGAAGAGTGTGGAGTAAGATGTGTGCTTTTCCATTTTTTTGACTTCCATCTCACAGATTCTTTGGGAGATGTGAAAGGATGCTTAATGCAAATTAAAACAAAATGATTCCTAAATAAAGTTTTTTAAATACTTCCAGATTCATAGCATGTCAAAAATAATAGCATTATTTTGGTTTTCTTTGTTTTTACAGTTTCAGGAAGGACAATGAGAACACATAATCGATAAGTAAATGTCAGATAAATCCAAGAATGCACCACTATTTGTTTAAGGCTAACACTAGACTAAAGACTATATCAAGGCATACAACAAGAGAAATCTGTTCAGAAGAACTGTCTTTCTATTATTCATGTTCAAAATGAACTGAAATAAATCACACAATCTACTTCAATATATATTTTTGGTTAATGTTTTAACAATACAAAAAATTGGTAGAAAATTATTAAGCGTTTGTCGAAGCCTTTTTCTTTTCAAATTAAAAGTCTAAACACAAGACAATATATAGATAAAAATTACTGATAGATAAAAATTATAAGTATCAGTTACCTTTGAGCATCAAGCTAATTCAAATAAAGCTAACAGCTAATGGCAGCTAACTTTCCAGAAATTAAAGTCTCATGTTGTTGCCATTAATTAAAAGTTGGCAAGATAAAACTACATGAAGGGACTCTTTAGGCATAATGAACTGGGATTGTTGCATCACATAAACAGCTTTTAAAATAAGTTGGTGTTATGCCTGCTCATCAGAGTGTAATTAAATCATATGATATTAAGAAGAAACTGGAGAACGTTTAGTTTAATATAAACTGGACAGACCAGACTGAGATGTACTGCCTGTTAAAAATTACAGTATATGCCAGTCACCGTATTTTAGGACACTAGACCATAGCTGGGAGAGCATTTTGTTGAATGGGGAACTTCAGAGTATCTATAAATTCATTATAGCTGAAAACAGCATTTAAGCACACTATGGTCTCAGGTCATTCTTACCCAAAGCACCACCAAAACCAAATTTTCATTGTGCTGTATCACAGGTGAGCTATTCAGCCACAGTTAACAAAGGCATGGTTGCCACAGCCTAGTAAGAGCTGTATGTCTAAGATAATTACAAACTCCTGGCCAGAAATAAAATATTACTGCACTAGGCTATAAGGATAAATATGCTAGGGCAATCCTTTATAATTCTGCTATTTATGTGCATTTACATACATTCCTATATTCATATTTATGTGCAATACTTAGGTTCACCTCTGCTTACAGTGATACACTTTTCCTCAAATACAAAAGTCTCATAACAACCAGTATATTAACCAAAATGAAGGGGATCAAATGTAAGTTGGTTTTTTGCACACAGTTATGGTGTGTTTAACTACAACTCCCAGCTATGCTAAACCATGACAACAGTGAAAAACAATGGATAGTAATCAGTATTTGTTTTCCCTGATATTGCACTAAAGAAAACAAATATAAAACAGTGGAAGGGATTTTGTTGTGTGCTTGGAAGTGTGAAGCATTGTACACATGATGACCACTTGAGTGGTGGTAAGTAAAACAGAATTTTACCTTCACCTTCCACATTTCACTGTTATCCATGTTAAATTTATATTAGGGGGGAGTTGAGCTTTGTGGGGAAAATAATTCTCTGTATCTTACTGTTAAAAAAATTCGAAAACTCAGTCATCAATGCATAAATTTAGAGAAAAGTGAAATCTCTAACTTTTGTTTCACATAAGGAGCTCTCTCTAAGCTGTAGCTGAATTCAGATTGCTTATTATCTTGCCACATTAAAAAGCTAAGTAATAATATGTTCTTTTGTGTAACCATCTGACGAGCTTACTTTCATGACTTATTCCAATAAACTAGCATAATCTCCTTGAAGAAACAGAAAGTCACATGTAAATCTCATTGTACTGCTGTAAAAGGCATACATTTCCCTACCTCCACCCACTGTTCATTCGGGAGATTCAGCTCTCAGTGAAGTGCAGGGTTATCTTTCTGTTGACTTCTGTTGACTTCCTGTGTGCAAAAAAGCTCATAAAACCTCTGGCCTGGCTTATAATTGCATTTCAACTGTTATTTTGATTTTCAATCGTGCTTTGACATACTTTTATCTTGGCAGAGATTTGTCTAACTTCCTGTCTGCTACTCAAGCTTGGTTTGGGAATTATATTAAAAGTATAACCTTTGAAAAATGGGTTGAATTAACAAGTGCTGCAAGTATTTAATAAATGTTCTCTTAGTACCATAAAGCATTGGGGTTTTTTCAAGCTGTCTACCAGAGAGACAGTTATTACTATGAATAATAGATTGAGTTTTGAGATAATTTATATTAGAAAATAAATCCTGTATCTGTAAGTCCTTTTCTTGCAGAGTATGTGAAAACCAAATTAACTTGGTAGCATTATGTACCTGAAAATAGCAGCTGCTCAAAGAATATTTGTTAAATTATTTACTTGACATATTCTGTATTTTTTTCTGTGGAAAAAAGCCAGTATTTTTTATCTCTGTCTACATTCGAAAAACACTAAAATTTCTGTCCTGGTTCTGGACAGAACAGGGTTATTCTTTGCCATAGCCAGGAGGGGACATAGCCAGGGCCCTGAGGTTATTCTATACCACTGCATATCATTGCCAGGGATGGATGCAGGAAAAGGAAGTATTTTCTGGGGAAAAGGGAGTCCTCCCAGTTGAGAAAAGATGGCAGAGGGAGCAGTCCGATATTGTTTATTGCTGGGAGCTTTTCATGTAAATAGTTTTTTCTTCTATACCTTTTATTATTTAAATTGTTTCTGTTCTAGTTCTTTTTCTTATCTCGTTGTTTATAGTAAATTGTTCTTTCAACCCATGGTCTTTGCCTTTTGTGCCTCCAATTGGAGAGGGGAGGAGACATGGCACCTGGTTTTAGCAAGAGTACTAAAACTGGAGAATACCATTCCTAAACCACGACAGTTTCCTCGGTATTAGAGACCATTATGTCTATTTAAACATCTGGAGCAGTGAACATAAATATGTTATTTGTGCCACAGAACAAGATTAAAGCTGATTACAGATACTCAGATAGATAAGTAAAGCCTAAATGTTTAGTTAAAGAACATTTCACTTGACACAAAGCGAGACCACAATAGCTAGTGGGGTGAAGACAGCAATTTGTGTTCACACTGCATGCATTTCTCCCTGCTTAAAAAGAAATGACCACAACCTCAGCACCTTTTGCCTTCAGTGAGACCATTACCATACATCTCATCTGAGGTCTTACCCTTTAAATTTCTTCGGTTATATGGCTCTTTTGGTCATGGAAATCAGTATTAATCCTTTTTGAAGTGAAAGTCGTTTATGGAGAATCTTAAGAAACTTCCCTTAAGGAAAGACTTTTCTTTAAGAAATCTGTTTCTTAAAATAATCTTCTCAGACAAAGGGAATGATGAGAAATAGTTGATGAGCCTTTTTAGACAGTGGATGTAAAATCTTCGTATGCAATCTATATGAGTAATATAAAATCACCTGAACACATTATATCACTTGTGACAAGCTACGGTTCGTTACAAACGCATTTCATGACTGAAGAGATATGGTGGGAAATAATAGGATACTCCAAAAGTATAAAAGAAAGAAAACAAAAATAATCTCCTTTGTAGTTTTAAGTACCCAGACATAGCAAATAAAGGTAATTGTTGAAGAGATGATAAAAAACAGAGGATAACATTGAGAAGACAAGAAAACCAGAAAATAGTACAGGAAACTGAAGGCTGAGGACAACAAAATACTTCACAGGAGATAATTCTGCTTAATATACTCCAAATGGAGTATATCCATGCATTCATTTTTCAGTGCCTCAGTATGGAAGGCTTCAACAACGTGGCAGTTGTTCACGAGGATGACCAAGTAAGGTTCCTTTCTAATGTACATTTTGACATATTCTAATTCAAAACCAGTTTATGTGACTTCAGACACTTTCTAGTCATTAGAAGCAAGCTAGACATTACATAAAGTCAAAGAACTGCAGAAGTTTTATGGAACAGGGTTCTACTTGAGTATATAAAAATAAGTTTGAAAGACTATATAACAACCTCCAGAAGACTGTATTAGAGATCTCATCAACTGACTTCTGAAAATAGTGCTGAGCAGTAGGGAACAAAATTTTACCACAAGAGAAAAAAAGAAGATGCAAAGTTGTGCCTATATTTACACTATAATTTTGAAATCAGCAGCATTACAGAATAAGTAGCATAAAATTTACTATCTTAAAGGTCTTTTCCAACCCAAATGATTTAATGATTTAAATATAAATATTTGTAAGTATGTATAGATGTATGCATACTCCTGAGTTTCTTTTTTTTAGTTTCTATCTGAAGGTTCAAAATAGATGGTATAACCTGAATCAAAAGTTTTTCCCTTTAGGTAATGTCAAAAAAAGTGTTTCAATATAATTATATGTATGGTTAATTTATACTTCTAAATGGCAGGATGACAGTAAAATATTTTTCTAAAAAGGTAGGTCTGTTGTGATTGCACTTTTAATGTCTCATGAAAGGTGAAAAAATGTATATATTTTAACTCCATGATCTTTAGGGCAACATTATGTCTTTTGGTACATTGCAACCTTCTTCACAAAGGAGGCCCTCCAGAATTTAGGGATTAACAAATAATAGAAGGCTTTTGAATGCTAAGAACCCATTTTTTGACATACAAAAGCAAATACTAAAAGCATTGCATAACATGCTTGTATAATTTGGGATTTCATACTAGGTCAGAGCAGCAAGTTTAAATGGAGGGGTTTTTTTCAGTAAGTGCAATGGGTAGCTAGTTTATCCTCAAAGAAGCAAGAAATCCTTTTTGCAGTCTACAGCTTCCTCATGAGGGGAAGCAGAGGAGAAGGCACAGCTCTCTTTTCTCTGTTGACTAAAGATACAACCTCAGGGAACAGCATTAAGGTTTGTCAAGGGAGGTTTAGGTTAAATTTAGGAAAAGGTTCTTCACCCAGAGGGTGGTTGGGCACTGGAACAGGCTTCCCAAGGAAGTGATCACAGCACCAGACTGACAGAGCTGAAGGAGTGTTTGGACAACTTTCTCAGGCACATGGTATGTCTCTTGGGAATAGTGCTGTACAGGGACAGGAGTTGGACTTGTTGATGCTTATGAGTCCTTTCCAGCTCAGGACATCCTGTTGTTTTATGGCTCACAATAAATGAAGGTGAGATTTTAAAACAAAATTATTTGGATTGATTGTTTTTCTATTTTGTTTTGGTTTGTTTTGGGTTTGTTTTTTTTTTTTTTCACTTAGTAGTGTTACTTCCAGGATTTCTAGTAGCAAGGACTTTTTGGTTTTGGTTGCACATTTTTTTCTTCTTTTGATAAAATTAATGCAAGTAGTAAATTTTTGAATTGTTAATATCATCCTCTATCAAAAATGGTTTTTTAACATTTTTTTATGCCTGTTTGAATTCCATTGTGGAAAATCAAACTTGTATTTTTGCTGAAGCACAAGTGACATTAACAAACAAGGGAACTCCTCAGTACAAAGGCCTGTAAGAATTTATATATCATTTCCTACCTTCCTTATTGCATCTCAGAATGATCTCCCATTATAAATAGCACAGTAGCTTTGCAAAGTCCTTGTGTGCAGCTCTTAGTCATGGTGCTTGGAAGATGTCAATTTAAAAACATTGTAAAAAAATGCTTAAAGGAAAATTGCATGAAATCTGTAACAAAGCTTTATTACTATTAATAAACTCTCCTATCTGCAGTACATACAGTTAAAACTACTTGGAACAAATTACCAGCAGGTAATTAAGCTAGAAAAACAATAGGGATATGGCATGAAATGAAAACAAAATGCTAAGAAATTCAAATTCACATTTAACACTTCATCATTCCATTCTTACAGAATGCATAATATCTGTAAATGGAGGCTAAATCTGTACACCTTTTGACCTATCTGCTGACAAACTGTCCCAAAATAATATTACCTGCAATTAATCTAAATTCTTCAACAGAGCTGTAATAATCTGTATTTCTGTTTGCTGTAACTGTATGCTACAGAAAGTTATTTTTTTAAGCATATTATTTACCAGAGAAATAGAAATGTCAGTTTTAAAACCACTCACAAATCCTGCATAATCACACAAAAAAAACTGAAGAGAACACTGGGGATGAAATCAAGTCAAAGGTGGCAAAAGAAGAGGTCTTACAAATACTGCAAGATCATTTAGATAAATCCATATTCAAGCATACAGGGGTTCTTCTGGAAAAATACATCTATAAATAAAACTACTGATTATACCAGCAAAAATCCTATCCAAAACCAGATGTTCAGAGTCACTTCTAAATGAAAAAATATCTTCTTCTGAAGGAACTTTGGAGGATTAATTTTTATGCAAGCAGGAGGAATTACACTTCTTGGATTAGATTCCTAAAGTATTTCCTCCTTTGAATCTGTAGAGATTTGAGGAAAAAATAGTAAAAGGTAGACTTGGATTGATACTTGTATCTCTATTCCAGAAGTGTAAAGAATTAGGATTCCAAGGTGCAGCATGTGGTTCCATCAGTGGAAACAGCACATATCTCACTGAAATGTCAGCATGGTGTCTGGAACCAGGAGACTTGGACAGACTTTATATCTCTTTTTGAGATTTCACCAAAGCAAGTTGCCTCCTCTGGGGCATGCCTGAGCTAGTTAGGTAATTCCCTCCCTGTCCACTGAACTCCCCTGTGCTGGCAAGTCAATATTTATGCACGTACAGAATAGTCCTAACCAAGTGCAAGGGAGACTAGAAAAATAGGAACATAAGTCCCCTGTGAGGTTGGGCATGCTTCAAAGATATTTAACACACACTGACAAGTTCAGAAGTGTAGAACAATTAATTCAAACTTACTTTCTGCATACAGAACCCAGAATGTCTCACCCCGTTCCGAGAACATCCGCCTGGATGGATACAGACAATTGCTTGTTCAAAAGTCATATGTAAGTAACTCTGATTTGTTTAACCCCACTGGTGCAATATGCTTTACATGCTAAAACATGAGGGAGAACTTATTCCTTTCTTTATGGTTGTTTAGTTGTCAAAAAAGAAATTCTCAGCTTTTGTAATTGATGATTTAGATATTTGGGGAGGAAAAGAATTACTAATATAATATTTTATTTCCATGGCACTGTCCATATTGCAACCAAAGTAGGATGAAATTTTAAGAGGTCTCTTACTACTTTTACCAGTTTTGTTTGCTTGCTTATTTTCAAACGTTCACTTATATTCCTCTTTGTAGGAATCTATTTAAACTATTCCAGTGGTTTTGCATTTCAGACACTGATGTTAGAGCACACTAATATCCTTTTATGAGAAGATACAAAAAAGTAGGGGTTAAAATATTTTGGAGTAAGAAATTTACATTTGTTGTCTTCTTTTTTGAACAGATTAAACTCATCTCCTAAAGAACACAGTTAACAGCTCAGCAGCATACGGAAGGGACAACTACAGAGACTGCTTACATATTTTACATTGAGGAATAATTTGTTAAAAGAATTCTAAGGACATGATTCAAGACTGCTCCTACCCTGTTAAGCAGCTTATGCTTATCTGTTCAATGCAGTCTTGTCAGATGTCTGTGAACCTGCTCTTCCCTGCATGGAGAGACTGTGCATTCTGGCACACTGCTGATCTCAACGTAACAGAAGTTTTTCAAAGAATATGTTTCTGCTGCTTTCAGAGCATAGTTCTGGTCACAGTCCTAAGAAGATTCCATGTAGATGGACATATATTTTCAAACCTGTGTAACACTGATTAGGCTTTTCTATGTAACATCAGCATTCACTGTATCTTAATACCTTCCCTGCACAATTTGTTATATTTTTCTTTCTTGTATTTATCTGTTTAGGACACCTTTCTCTTAATATTCATGAATAGCATGGTAGACAATCCTACATCTCAATTCCTATTTTGAAGTGTAATATTCATTTCAATCACCCTTTTTAGATTCAGTCCATGAACAAAAACAGCAAACAGCACAAAATAAAGCACAGAAATCCACTGTGAAAAATTATGAAAAAGTGTCAGGAAATGTGAAAGTTAATCTCAGTTTAGCTCATAGAGTGAGTATTCTCTAGTAAATTGGAATACTATTTAATTAGTGACAGGGTCTCTGGCTACTAATCAGAAATTAATTGAGTAAGCTAATTGATTAAGATTTTTTCAACCACATTGTTAAATAGCTTGTAAAATGCCACAGAATATACCTCAAATATTGCAACTGACATCAAATCACGTACTCAGATGAGCTGTTAAATGAAATTATTAGAATCCTGTAAGAAAGAGCGCATCTCTGTAAGAAAGAGTGCACCTTGTTCAGAGGAATATTTTCCATTTTGAAAGGAGATGGAAAGGAGACATGAACTAAGACAAATTCATATTATTTTCAGCAGATTGAATCTTATCAGAAAATATCTATCATCATTTCTCATCACTATTCAGCTAACAGGTTATCATGGATTGTCATCAGCAGATGAATGAAGTTGCAGAACACACTAAGAATAAATGTATCATTCTTCAGTACTTACCTGAGAAACACACCCATGTTCTGTAGCAAGAAGACACCAGACGACTCTGTTTCCCATAGTTTACCAGCCCCTACAAAACTTGAGAACAGGTCAAGCCCCCACATTTATTACCCTCCTAAATATACTATAAGAATTTCTGAAGTACTGCAGGAGCCAGCAGTAAACATCAGGGGAGCTTAAGACTGCCAGGCTATCACAGAAAACCAGCCAGCCCGACTCTAAAATCAGTCTCCCTGGAAAAAATCCAGTAGAAGACAATGGAGTTATGTTGGAAATTTAGTGCTATAATTGTGATCTGAATCTCTCCTACAGAATTTAAGGGTGTCTGTTTAAATGAGGTTTCAGGCCCTTCTGACTCTTAGCTTCAAATGAAAAATTGTTTTACTACAAAAAGTTCTAGTATATATTTCAGAATCTGATAGATATTTGAAACTTTGACACACAACTGCATTTATTCAATGACAGAATATTTTTTCCAGGGTACTTTAATTAGTTGTAGACATGCACAATCTGAACTTGACCATCTGATATAATGACACTATTAAAAAACCCCCATTGTTGGAACATTATTTAATATTAGTCTGCCAGAACAAATTTCTGTCCTGGAAAATTTTCCATCAATAAATTAAAGGTTAACATTAATTAAAAGTCATATTTTGTGAAATAAAATAGTTGAATGTGCACAGAAATGGAAAACTGGAAGGTGAAATTCAAAGTAACTTTTTCAACTATATTTATTTCTTTCCTTGGTAATATCCAATAGAACTAATTCTATTTAAGTACATTCTATTCTGCAAAATTTCTACTCCTTTTAAACAAAGCCATACATGAGTTGAACACAGATCTATTTGTCACATGCATAAAAGAGAAAATGTCTATACTATTTGCTGAAATGTGTCATTATGCAGTTACTGAAGCATAACAGTGAACATCTTGAGGTTCATCTACTTCTGTCCTAAAAGCAAGTTGAAAATTAAGTCAGCATAGTATGACAACGTTATCTATAAATTTGAAATTAATTAGATAACCATGAACAAATTCTAGCAGTTTGAATCAGTTCAATATACAAATGCGTAAAATAAGCTTATTAATTCAGTGAATTATGGCAAACCTGTTATTTTCATTCTTGCACTACATGAAATTCAAAGTTGCAATTAGCAGTCATCACAGGAGATTTTTTACTTCAGGACCTCAAAATCTTCAGCAATTTGAGATCAAAATAACACTCGGGCACTGCAATAGTTACAGTAAGGATCAACATATAGTAGTTCAACATATAAGAAGAGAGCGAAATTATCTTTGGAAAACATTTGGCATAATTTGGCTGGTACTTCTGAGCACTAACAAAAGCTACAATAAAACTTAATTTGAACTGAATTGAGAGACAAAACATGAAAAGATAGTAATGTAGAATGTACTTGGATTTATGCCTGTGGGTTCTTTCAAAATTATGCCAACTTTCATGGATACCCAAGTTTAAGAAAAGCCTATTGCAAATGTGCTCTAAAATCAGAGGCTCTAGGGTCTCAGGAATCAATAATGTGGCCCATTCAGTCATGTAAATGCCTAATGTTTCTGTTTCTAATTTATTTGTATTTTTGCTCTCAAAAAAAATTTGTTTGAAGCTCTTCTCTGTACAAATGTTTGAATGTATTCCCCTTTCTATGCAGTGCTTGTAACATGTGCCTCTGAATTATATTTCTGAATTGCCTTTTCAGCTTTATGTATTCTTAGATACAAAGATCCCATTCTATGGCCATTGTTCTTCTGTGAAGAGGGAAAGCTTGAACATCTATTCTGGTGTCAGAATATGAGAGAGTAACTAATGGTTCTGATGTTAAAATAAAAGAAACAAATCTCATTTAGATTGTTTCCTTCCTTTCGTCCATCATTATTTTAGTCTGTTTTTCAGCTTTAAATTTTATTCTGTGTGCAATGAATACAAATCCAAAATTTTCAACAAGTTCACTTTCAAAACTTAGCTGTAGTTCTATATTTCATGTTTTCAGATGTGGTCAATATAGTCCCAGCAGGTAGAAGTAACACCATTCCCATTTAAACTTTCCCGTTGAAGCACTGGTGTGAGTTAGAAACTAAAACATCCACTTCTGAAAGACATGTTATGGGGTTTCTGCTGAGTGATAACAAGGCAAAGTCTGGCCTGTCCATTATGGACACTTTCTTCTTCCAGTAAGAAATTGTCAGACAGACCACATGTACTAATTAGGAGTAAGAAACTTGGGCAGCAAGAGTAAGTTCAAAACAGACTGTTGTTATTTGTGATGGGAAAAGGTAGTCAGGCCTATTTTCCTCCAAAATCCTAACAAGGCTCAAATTTTTTGATTTTTCTTGCCTGGAGACAAGAGTAACATAGGAAATAAATCTTAAGTATTAATGTAGTTAAACTATCCTTAAGCTGTCCTGCAAACCATCTGCAAAATAAACCTTCCTCTCAATTACATATGTCTAAGAAATGTCTTAAAAGCTCCTCTACCCAAGTGTATGTACACTGAACAAACAGATGGAGAACACTGCTAGGACATAAAATACACCATACACTGTAAAAAGACCATCCCCTGAGAGCCTGCCAACCTAACTAATTTTCTATGTATTCTACCCCGTCCCTTCCTTCCATCCAACATTCCAGAGAAAACACAAGACTTTTCTGCCTTTGCATCCTTCAGGTTGTCAAAGCTATTATAAACATCATCAAAACCCTGGCCTTGTTAAGCACAAGTAAAGCAGCATATTAGACTTACACTAGCTTGCTCAAAAAGTGAAGTAATTCAGTAAATACATCCATTTTTAATCACTCTCTATCTAACACTACTAAAGGTTTTCAGAATTAATAACTGGGAGGAGGGGTTTATGGCTGTTTCCTTGACCTGCTCATTACCCTTTTTTTCTTTCATGTAACACAGTTAGGAAACAAGAAACCTACACTAACAATCGTTTAACCAGGGAAGTTTATCTAGTATCTCTTCTCTAGTCTTGCTAGTAATAAATTAAATTAAGATATTTTAGTCTGCTCTTCTCAGAGACTTTTGCCTTTACATTTCACTAAGATCTTCTGTTTCCCTCATATAATGCCCTATTTAGTCCCAACTCTTCAAACTCTGCTGATCTTAAATGCCATTTGGTAGAAGCAGTGTTTTTTTTAATCTGTATTTGATTTCTGCTTAACTCGAAGTCATGAAGTGTTTAACTGTAATATTTCCATATTAGTCAGGTAGCTGAATTTTAAGAGAGAAAAAAAAATTCAAATATTTAAGAAGCAATTAGCCTATTGTTCTTATTGCTGTATTTATACATTATTACCTTTTTAATAATTCTCTTCAGAATATTTTATTTCAACCCCCATTCCTATTTCAGAAAGCTGCGATACTAACATAGTTTTTCTGCTGTTTATTGATCCAGATCTGAGCTGTTTGAGCCCACCTGATTTTTCTGTTTGTCTTTAATTGATTGAAAGAGAAATAACATTTTTGTTGAGCATTTGATGGTCAGCAAGATCCTTTTTTGGATGGTAATCTTGTTTGGTAATATTTGAATGGTCTGAAATACTAACTTCATGTTCACTGAAGTCAGACAACGAGTCAGTCATAGATTCTGAGTTAAAATGAAGAATACTTCAGGTGACTAACTACCCCACAAGTTTCTATCACTTCCTGTAGAAAAGAGAAAATAAATCTTGGAATTCATCTGAAAGAAAAGCAAACTATGAAATGCTGTTACCAATCTAGGATAGCTGCAAAGTTAATTCTATTACCTTGGGACAAATCAACCATTCACAGATATAAATGTGAAGTTACCCAATCATATTCAAGTACTTGTTTTACTGGTATGTTAAATGGGCAGACTCTTAAAAGTTTTCATTTCTATTGTTTCATGCTCTAAGCAGTAAATGCTCCATGAGATAATTTAGTGTTTCTTAAAAAGAGCTAATTTCCTTACTGTACTATTGATGTTGCTGTAACTTTGTGTACATTGCCACACCAGGAGTTTAAATGCGTTGTATGCCCTTGTTACAAGTCATTTAACATTTTTTTAAACTTTCTGTTGCCCTCTGCTTTAGTGAAATAAAAGTTAGAAAAACACTAAAGTAAACTAAAACTTTCCATCTGTTTGACTTTTTCACACTGCACCAGAGTTCTTTTGGACAATTGTTATCCTGAAAACTACCCAAGTCAGGCAGACACATGATGGAGAATATGTTGTATTCTAATTACCACAGAAATGTTTGCAATTTAAATATAAGCAATGGGTTATTATGATGATCATGTCAAATGTAGTGGTGTCCAAAAATAAAATCCATATTTGGAGTCAGTTTGTCTGGTACAAATATGATTTTAACTTTCTAACAGTGATGGCTTCCATATGATGCTGGAGATGATCAAAATAAGAGGGATGGGAAATAATTGGCTGGAGCAGAGGTTTTCCTTTCTTCTTGATAGAAAATGTTTTAGCAGATGCCTCTTAGAAGGAACTATTCCAGCACTCTGGAAATGAAGCACATGAAGTTCACTATTTTAACTGCCAGAAATAAACATTATAAAAGTAAAAGGCTTTATTTTGACTGGTATTAGGGGACCGATCTTAAAACCCTCACTGCAAGTTACTTTCCTTAAAGTTAGAATTATATATAGAAGAATAAGTCATACTATTTTAGCTATTACTTGACAGTGTAGAAATTTGGGGGTTGCCCTACTCTTGGGCTGAATAATTTCTAGAGGGAGAAAAACTCAGAAACTCCTCTTTGTGAAATGGAACTTCCTTCAATGGAACATGGGAAACACATTTAACTTGACAGTTTCCTTGGCATAATGCCATAGCTATTACCAGTGAGCCAGGAGAAGACTGTGGCCAGTGGAAAATGGAAAAGATTTTTCTCATCAAGTTGAACAGGAGTCTTGACAATAAAGCCAAAATAATAGTGCATTTGGCTTCTGGGTACCTAGAAAGTGGATGTTCTCCCACTTCTTAGGTGTACTTGTGTAAGGAGTAATGCATAGCTCTAACTAAACAATAATTTTTATGGCAATTTATGGTATAACATCACTAAACTGACTAATTTAACTCACTTGTGTCAAAGATGGAAAAGTATTTTCGGACAGTAGATGACTTTTTTTCAGATCTTGTTACTTCCTGCCATATCACAGATTAAACAAGATTAATTATGTTGCCAGTTTGTATCCTAGAGCATAACTGGAAGAAGAAACAATGGTTATTATTTCAGCTAAAAGTTGATTTAACATGAGCTATTTTGATTAAAAATAGGAATTATTAAGAATATACTTTTGTCCTCCAGTAGAATAAATGCTTCTAATAATCTCATGAGTATTCTTTAAATTAATGCTCTCAGGTAAGTAACCTATGTTGAATAATGCTGAAAAGAGGTGCATTTCATAGTAGATAACTATATTTTATTGAAGATTAAAGATAACTTACATAGCCAGCTTTCCTAACTGCCTTAACAAAAGATCTAATGCTTCTTAGTATTTTCAACAGACCATTCCCAGTGAAATCAAACCCAGATTGTTTCATACTAAGCACTTCAGGTTCAATTAATCTGGTATTTTTAAAGTAAACTTTGTTTTGTTAAAAAAAACAAAAAACAAGTTGTTGATACTAATTGAAACATAAATAATGCATAAAGAAAACTGTACTGTTCCACATTTTTGCCTGACAGTGAGACTTGAACACAAGCCATATAAAATATTCCAACTAGTTTTTCAATATAATCCCCTAGGGAGCTGTGACAAAAGATCTAAGATCATCAGTTCAAATAATCACAGCATTAAAGGTGGTAAAACTGATGGTGTTGCAAGGTGAGCAGCAGACTAGCTCCTCCAATTCATATTTCTTTCGAAGACATCCTAGACATCTAACTATTTTATGTGCTCCTTGAACATCAGTCCATATTTGAGACTTTCCAGTTGAGAGTATTTAGTGGGTGACCACAGAGAAAGAAGAGGCTGACTCATGTGAATGGTGTGTAAAGGCAGCCCATCCAGACTTGAGCATGACCCTCAGGCTACTTCTGCTTTACAGTATAATGTTAAAGAATATCCATCTGAGCATCCTTTCAGTTCTACTCCAGAAAATGTAGGCTTGTAAGTGGGATGGTGAGTCCGTAAAAGCAAAATACTCCCAGACAGAAA
The DNA here is from genome assembly GCA_026261815.1 of Monarcha castaneiventris obscurior. Classification (NCBI taxonomy): domain Eukaryota; kingdom Metazoa; phylum Chordata; class Aves; order Passeriformes; family Monarchidae; genus Monarcha; species Monarcha castaneiventris. The sequence goes on from JAMPIT010000433.1 coordinate 29,619,351, forward strand.
CAAACTTCAGTTTTTACAGAGAAGTACTGGCACTCCAAATGTGTGTTTAAATATTCAGCACCTTAGCTATTTAGCTGTTAAGCAACAGCGAAATCATTGTTTACTCCAATGTAAATTAACTGATTAGATATGTTAAATATTAAAATCAATACTCTAATTATGAACTTGGGACAGGCGCAGATGCTGTTAGTGGTGTTCTCTAGCAAATTGTTTTCCTGACATGCTATATACAAGTTCTATTCCAGCTGCCTAAAGGAATAATCAGTTGTAACTACAGGATTGCCTCATAAGAGCATTGAAATTATCATAAATGCTAAGGATTTTTTTTTCCTTCCTGTCCTTGGAAACAATTTTAATGTTTTTGCCTCTACTTGTGCAGAATTTTACCTAGAATATCAACTACTTCCTATGAATTATATCTTTTCTAACATAACAAACAGTTGACTTTCCATGTGTAAATCTTGACTTTCTCTTAACTGAAACTTAACCAAACTATGATTTTCATGTTATTGACTTTGATAAAACGTCAATAAAATGAAAAAACCTCTTCCCATAAAAATTATTTTTTTCTGTGAATACAAGGAAAGACAGCTACATCATCTTAAATACAACACACAGAAATGTCACTGTAAACCTGCAATGTCATGAGTGACTAAGGCACTAATAGTGCAGAGCTGAGCATTTTATATAGAGCAGAGCAGATTATATACATGTGGATGATTGACATTCCCCTTGACTGATTTTTGAAAATTGAACAGCTTTAAGAAAAGTGAAAGGTCTCTTGATATATTTTTGTGGCTATTCCACATAAAATTAGTATAAGGCAAAATAGGGAATCATTTCAGGGGATGGGAAAAAGACTGGAAGGAAAAGAACATGAGAATTCATTACTAACTCTAAATACACAAATCTCACAAGAAGTTTTCTGCTAGCCCCAGGAGGCTAAAAAGATATTCAGAAGTGTACATTGCCTTTTCTCTTTCCTCCTAGCCTGACCTGGTATAGCTTTTCCTAGAATGACTTATGCTATCATCTTCACACTTCCCTTAAAGTACAAAAAAGTTGAGACAAAAATCAGTCTAAGCTATGTTCAGCTGCATGTAAAAAGATTAGAAACTCGGGCTGTTCTGCTGAACATAAATATGTGTGCAAAATGTAGCAATATAGTATATACAGTATACGTAGTAGTGATTGACTTTTAAAGGCCAAGAATAGAACTAATGACATAATCTTAAAATGCTGTACAGCTATACAATTAACTCTTAGCTTCGTTTAGTTACTACTTTATATATGTCATAAAATAAATTTAAAAAACCAAGCTCACTAATATTTATGCTTTATTTAGCAACCCCACAGTTCTTAAGAAAATAGTAAGTGCTTCATAGTTAGGGATATATTAGAACTCTGACTACAGTGCTTATAATCATATAAAAGCATCCTAAAAAAAATTAAAAATGAGCAAAGATACATTAGGTCATTCCTCATTCTAGCAAGATGTAGCAAAAACAAAAGTACCAATTAGAAGTTAACTGTCTTAAAGCATCTTTAACAGAATATTGAATTATATTCAGAGATATAGTCACTAATTATACACAGGAAATATGTCTGAGGTTTTTCTAAATGGTTACTTCATTGGAAGATAAAATGCAGTAAGTTACTACATTTTAATTAATAGAAAACCTTGATATTAGGTGAGGAAATAAAAGGCATTAAGTTAACACAGTTGAATTCCTAGAAGAGGTAAGGTAATACTCCAGAAACCAAATCACAATTTTAACTCCTGCAGTGATGGGGTCTGGAACAGGCATTGGACTGGGGAATATGGTTCTATGTCTTATAAGGGGGCTTGGCTTCGCTGGAATTGCTGAATTCCACTAATACTCTGTGTGTTGAAGTTAAAATAAAAATTAAAAGAAAGAAAAAAATAGTAAAAAATACCCAAACCCACTCCTGCTTCTAATGCTGTGTTATTTGCAATGGACTTAAAAGTCAATAGCATCACACCTGAAGAAATTTCTAATCAAGGGATAGCAAAACCTCGCCGTTCTCTCAGCTGTAAATAAGAACAATTCCATGGGAAAAAGACCATTGAAGACATATCTAAGAAAGCTGATGTTGAGGCAGAGGTCTCAAAATGGTTTACTGGTCGTAAAGATGGTGGGGGTTTTGGAATTTCTTAGCATGCAGAGCTGAGCTTATCATGGCACTGGCAATAGCTGCAAGAGTTTTTGAGTAGAGCAAGCCATTTGTACTGGACTGATTGTGGCAATACTGAGCAGGATGTGAAGCTTGCACACTTCAGCTGAAGCTCCTGTAACAGAATCACCTGAAGAGAGCAAGACACTAATTTGGTTCATTTCGCAGCATTAAATTTAATAATTTCTGCAAATATGCCTTTTTCTATTACTAATGATATTCACTTTCTTTCTCCCTATACAGTCACCTGTTTACAGTACAAAAAGAAGCTTGCCAAGGCAGGGGAAGTATGTATGTAGACTTTTTTTTATAAACATGTGGTTTTGTTCACTTCAGAGAAAATTCAGTAAAAATTACATCACATTATTTAGCGGCAGCATGTAGAAACTTGCAAATACAGCAAGAGTACTGAAAGACCACAGAGTAATGTATGTTGCTAAGAAATTTCATCAATCTTTTTGAAAGAGTTCAGTAACAAAGAACAGAAACTATTTTAAGCACGAAGAAAATAGAAATAATACTAAAATAATTTCCCAAATGTTTTGCATGCTTTGCTGATTATAGCTATTGCATAGATTCAATAAAATGGCTATTTGATTTGTTTTAATTCCAAAGAAGTGAAACCTGGTGTAACTAGAGCATAAGAATTAGTAAACACAACAGATTTCATTACAATTTGACTGTTAACCAGTCACAAAGTTTTTCTTTTTCTTACAAGAAACAATATTTAAATCATTGCAGTGAGCACAACAGAGAGTATAAAAATTCTTTCTCTTCATCAGTCTATTTATTATCATTAAAAAAAAAGGGACAAGGAAAACTGAAGAAGGTCTCCATCAGTTCTACAAAAAAAGGATCCAAAAAATTATGGAAAGGAGGACATGAGAATTACATTAGAAAACCTATTATAGTTAAAATAAAGCTGTAAATTTAAGTGTCGATTTATGCAACTTTTCAGTTTGTCCTGACTGTAACCAACGCTTCTTCTGTCATTCCCCATCAGCTTTATAGGTGGATGGAAAACAAAGAAGGCATTTTTTTACAAGTTGCTAATTATAAATTTAGTTAGAAATTCGTGTTTAAAAACTTTGCTTGAAATGTTGAAAAATTGGGAGATTTTGGTCATCATGAACTCCTAACAGCTGAGGATGACAGCACACTTCACTGTACAGCTCTGTGTACATAACACATGTGAAGCCACTCAAAGTGCTACATTGACCATGAATCACTTCATTGTTGCTGTTACAGATTTTAAATACTCAAAAAGTCCCTCGTCTTCCTTCATCTTGGCCCCTCAGAGAGACCTATTTTTGAATAAGACTTCAGGCAGGAGTGACTGGAGAACTGTGCTGAGGTAACTATACTTCTCTGGCACATTTGAAGTGCACATGCATTAAAATATAACCTTTTCACAACCTGTTTCTTTGCCTAGGTTTTGAGGTATCATATATCATCTTCTGATCTTGTGAAAAGCACAGAACTGTTAGGACACTTTTATTTTACCAAATGGTGAGCTGAAAGATGGTAAAAGGATTATGAATCCCCTGTCAACCCACCCTACACTGTGGGTAATTAATCTGGGAGATGTGGTGCAGAAAGGTAATTTTTCCAGTGAAAAGTATGCAAGAATCTGAAGTTTCATAAGTATTTTCAAATTTTCATAAGTGGATAGCAGCTGAAAACTCATGCTTTTGTCCTGAAAAGGAACCAGTTTCTAAGCACACAAATATATTCTGCCCAAATACCTTTGATCCCTATATATCACTGTTCACAAATAAACTGCTATTTGTTCAGGTCTACCATGTAAAAGCTTATGACTTCATAAAAGTCAAATATGATGCCCCTCAATGAACTTTCCCAAGGAAAGCAATAGTGTGATAAACAGATATCTTTTTTTGCAGGTAAACACAACTTAAAAAATGGAATCTAAACATGTTTAGAATATTTTCATAATTTAAGGATTTCTTCCCCCAGTGTCTTTAACACTGAGATAGTTGCAAAGTCAGAGGGTGATGATGCACAGCAACTAGTCCTGTTTTTCTAGTTTTCTTCTTTTGAACACATTTTCCATGACAATGGTAAGCCTACACTTCAGAGGTACATTTTTTAAGGTCTGGAGAGGTCATTTAATTCCTCTGTGACTGTCTGCTCATTCAGTGACCATACTGTTATTCTTCAACACTGATTATAGTCACAGAAATCTTGTTACAATCTTAAGGCATTAAGACAAAAACCCCAACACTTTAAAGCCCAGCAAATTTTGCTGCTGTTCTCAGAAGTTTGTAATGTCATTGTGAGCTACAGAAACCCACTATTGACAAAGTGAGAGACAATCTCACTCACACAGCCTTGATACAGGTAATTATTCTGCTGTCTTTTCATAGGATATTGACACAGAAACTCATCACAACTGCTATTCTGTGCAGAATAATATAAGACAAATAAAATCAATGTTATGTAACAAGCAAAGATAAGAAATGTCACAAACATAACCCTTCACAAATGATTATGTATTCAGCTCAAGGGATACACAGTAAGCTGTAAAACCTGAAACAGATTTCATAATTTTGAAAAGATTAATATAGGGGTGATTACCGAAATGGGGAAACACAGTGAAGGCAAGGAAGTAGTGCAAAAGTACATACTATTGTTCTTAAAGGGTAAATTAAAAAGTGTGTTTACAATTTAAGCTAATCAATAAATTACTTAACTTTGAAAAGCAACAGTAGAATCGATGTGCAAACAACAAAATAAACACAAGTAGTTCATTAAGGGAATAAGTCAAGGATTATCTGTAGTATGAAAAATTGCATTAGGCAAATTTTAAACAGAAACTGAGTATTGAAAAGCCAGACTTTCAGGTAACTTGCCACATTAACAAGCCTGTGTAAGCTCCAAAAAAAATATACCTGGGGTTTGTTACTGTCAGTCTAAACTAGAGAGTAGGAAACTAGGAAAGAAGCTGGCAACCATTTCCGACTGAGAGAATTACGAAATTATAAAATTATAAAAATGTGTCTGACCCTGAATTCAAGTGATTAAAATTCTAAGACACTGGTGCTAAACTGCTTGGCTTGAAGTAAATAAATTAACTTCTAGAGAGGAGTGAAACTTGGATCAATTGTTCTAATTTACATCAATTAAGTACTGTTTGGGCCAGAAAGTGTTATTTTACAAAGCAGTGGTGTGTCACTGCTCTAGAAACAAAGGTCTTGAATGACTATTGCAACTCAAATTCCAGCTAGTTTCTTGAGTGCCTGAACAATTCTAAACCATAGTGATAATTTAAGAGGACATGTATTAGAGAAGAAAAGTTCTGAAAGATGGCAGTGGCCTGTAAAATGCCAGTCATTTTTCAGAAGCAAGTTTTGTTACAAAGAGTTTTCACCCTCTTTCCCTCTCCATCATTTCTGGCAGGATCAGTAACAGGAGAAACTCAAACTTGGGGTCTTGTTGCCACACGTCTGCTTGTTCCTGAAGCATCCACCTTTCTTGCAATAAGAGCAGTAGTAAATAAGAAAACAAACTGTCATATTCTTCCTCAAATGTGAAGTATGGTTGACTTGTATGCTAGTTTTATGCAGTCTGAGCCCGTAGCCCTATATATTTTTATGAAAAAGACAAAACACTGCAAATACCACAATTTTATATGACTCACAACTCTATATTAAGTGTATTAACAATGTATCTGTGAATATATGTATGTGAGTGAAATGTCCAGGCAATGACAGAAGGATGGACACCAGAGTCTTCAAACTGAACACATTTTAACAGCTACTACCAAGCAAAGTCTGTCTTCTGCAACTCCAGTATAATCAATTTCTGAGTGGAGATACATTCCTGAAGAATGTGATGATTCAGTATCCTGCTTTTTTAACAATTTTTTTTGTGGTCCAGTAGTGTTTGATGAGAAGAGTTAATACTAATACAAATAAATACATATTTGCATCTCAAATAACTGAAGAAAATCTTAAGAGAAAATGCCCCGGTGAGTAAAGGGGTGTGATGAGTACCTTCCAGGGGATAGCTACATCCAGTAAAATGGCAAATGGAGATAAAGTTGTGGTAAATATGCCTGCGTATTACCCATTGCTGCTGCTCCTACTACTGCACAGAAAGAGTGAATTGGTTCTGTGGAGGGGAAAGGAGGGGAAAAAGTCAATACAAGAGGGAAATGCACAAGGAAAAAAAGGATTCCTATGTAATCAATCACATACCTGACATTACCCATAGCTTTTCTGCAATGGAGTAAACTGAAGCTTTGTCATAGAACTCAATGCCAGCAACATCAGTCTTCAAAATGTAGTAAATTCCTTCAGAAGTGTCATCAAGAAAGGTCAGGAACATGCTGATGTTATAGGAAAGCCTGGATTATTTGGTTCTGTGCTTGAACATATGTGAATAGAGGCAGCTACAGCAAAGACATTCTATAATTAGGTTTCATGCTGGTTTGAAAGTTGCTTGTTATAGATCTTTTAATAGTAGCTAATGCCACAGTTTGAAGATGTTCATTTGGATTTTCTGCTACTTTAATGAAAAAACTATTATTTTCAAGTTATGTGGGTTTTGTCATGTCATCATTTTTGTGCCAGGTGACTGGAATACCTCTTCTGACTCAATTTTTTGTAATGCTGAGACTTTTCTTAAAGATTTTTATTTGCAAGACAAATATCTTTGTACTGCCTGTGTTGAAAATTTCTATCCAAATCTGTGGCAATTCTAATAGTTAGGAATTTGTCCCTATCACCTTTTAACAGGTGGTAAGGAACTTCAGACTAGCAAAGACAAGTAGATATCTGGATTGTTCCCTCACACAGCTTGGATGGATAGTTTTGTAAAAAAGTGAACTAACAAATTAGTATGCTATTGAAGCTAGGCATCAAAAAGACTAACCTAGGATTTTTGCTTAACAAAAACCATTGAGACAATGGAGTCTGCCTGAAATACAAATCTGTTTCTTAAGGTCTAGACAAAGAGAACAGGTACAGAGGATCAGTTGTCCCTGTCTCTCAATACACAGGATGCAGGTTTGTAGCTTGTAGTTCTATTGATCGACAAGAATCTTGAGCCTGAGATCTCCAGGAAAAATACTGTCACCTGCTTTTTGGTCCTGTGATTTTCAAGAACTTTGAAAACAATTCTAAAATCCAAAATTATTTCATCCTCCCTCACTCTGAAAAGACTGAAATGCTGGAACAGGAGGGAGGCATAGTTTGGAAATACACTCTCTTCAGTTGAAAGTAGAAAAAATTCCAGTAGACCATTAGAGACTTCAAATGCTAGAGGAATTGTGCTAGTTTTCATTGAGATTTATCAAATTAACTTAATTTTTTAATTTCTATGTAACAATTGGAGATCAAATAAAATCTAAATGGAAAATTAGGGAAAAGGCAAAATGAATTCCAGATCAGATACCTCTTTACTCCCAAAGAATAAACTGTTCTTTTTCTTTTTTGTTTCTTCTCCTTCCTGCTTACTTGCATGGAGAATATGCAGTGAAACCACATTCCTCAATTTCTTCCTGTTCCACCCTTCACTCAAAAACATCTTTTTCACCTTCATCGAAGGGCAGGACTTGTCCTAGGCAGGAACAAAGATTAAGGGAGAAGTCTTACCAGACAAAATTGGATGCAGATATTATTCCTGCAGCTTCTGCCAGTTGGTGGTTGGTTCCAGCACCACCCTCCGCCTACATTCCTTAATTTGGCCAAATAATGAAGCAGGTATGATTTAAAAAAACATGTCTATGATTTGCTTATGGATTTTTTAATATAAATTTATCGTAACTCCCTGAGTAGTTGTTCCTGCACTGCAGCCTTGTTTCCCTTCCTTCTCACTAGTTCTTCATTTATTTCCTACAACATGGAAAGCTACTTTTTAGTTTAAGCCATGGAAAATGTGTATGTTGATTCCCATGTGTTAATTTAGTCCCTTGTATAATTTTCCTTCTCACACTTAATTTACCCTCTATTTTATTTGAAAAAATTTGGGATAGACCTGACTGCCCAGTGTCTACTGAGCAATATTCACATATTATTCAGATAGCCAGCACCCTATTCCTTTCACAAGCAGAAGACACTATTTGAGTGTACACTTTGAGAGCTGAAGAGCTGAGAGCAGGTTTTCTCTGAAAAACTTGATTCATAAGATGCCTGTTTGGTTCTCTGTAGGACACAAGTTCTTGGTAGCTTTCAGAAGCAGGATAATACAGCTTTGATATTAGAACTCTTACACCTCTAATCATTATTGCAATAAGGTCATATATCTTCTGTCTCGCAGAGTGTAAGTCTGACACATATTGGTGTTTCAAGCTTAATGGCCTGTATTGTTTAAAGCCAAATCTCTACCAACAATCTGAGGGTACCAAATCCGTAGCTTGTAATATATAGGGAATGCTTAAAACTCTCTTCAAGCTCTTGGCTAATGAATCTTATCTATTATGTTAGAGTCATAGACCTGACTAACTCAAAGACACCCTTATATTTGCATTATATATTTCTTATCCCTGTCATATTGAAATCCATTCTGAAGTGAAAGCTGTTTATTTATCTTAAAAGTTGCTGAGGCTGTCATAAGCATGGATAAGATGACAAGTGCTATTTCTTAGCCCAAAATTAGCAAAAGCTCACGACTCAGAGGCAGCTCAGGTTGCAGTTTTAATCCAGCTTTCCCTTTTTCAGCTTTATTTGTTTATAAGTTTGTTAACCACACCAGGTGCACCAGCACTGAAGTGCACAAGTCATTCTCTGCACTGATACACAGCCAGTTGTCTTTTTGACTACATTAGACATTCATCTAGGATGACAGTGCAGGTTCAGGTACAAAAAATCTGCTTTCATTCATCATGTGATTGAACTAGATACTCTTTGATTACCCTTGAGACTTTCAAAATGTCATCTAATTTTGAAAAAATTAATTCAGCTTCGTAAAAACTTGGGAAACATCCTGAGCTGGAGTCAGGATCTCCATGGGCCCTAAATACTAGTTTCAGAACTTACTGCCCCTTTTCTCAGTAACACGGCTTACAGAGAAAGGCAACACTGAAGGACTCGTGAGTCAGTTCCCAGACCCCTGCAGTTTATAACCCAATGTTAAGGTAAAAAAGGGGATATTGATTTCCCTTCAGGCTAATATATTGGAGTATAGGTAAAAGAAGTTCAGTAATGTCTATGTATTGAGTCAGTCATCCCTGCTAAGGGAGCAGCAGCCTCCAGCATGGAAACAAATAAACAGATAGCTTCTCCATAATGCAAGAAGCATAATATGCATAAACATCCAGAAATTATATCATGTCAGACAGTTCATCCATTCCTTATATAGATGTAATTATATATGGTTTAATCATTAAGATGGATGGATGTCTCTTTAGCCCAGACGGTACTATTGTGCCACCTAAGTTGCTAAGATGTACCTAATTTTCTTCCAGCTGTGCAAATTTAGTGTAAATACACTTAAACAATTTCAAGGACTTGCACAGACATACAGGAATAAAGGAAAATCAAGAATATAAACAAACAAACGAAAAGTTTTTAATTCATAGAAATATTTCCATGGCTTAAAATGCCTCTAAAGGCTGTATTTTACATTACAAAGACAGAATGTTGAAGCATATGATGAATGTGAACAAACTTGAATGAGCTGCACATGAAAATATACATGAAAATGTTCTGTGAGACAAGCAGTGAATGCAAGATCTCCAAGAAAAGCTCATCTGTTAATGCCAAGGTGCCATATGAGAATGTGTGAGAAATAAAACTTCAGTGTCTGGGGAACTTCATTCTGTAAAATCCACCAAATGCAAATCTTTGCTTAGTCTTCTAGGCAATATTTGTTTTAAAGCACACATTATCCTGCAGTTTTTGATATATTAAAAGGAAAAAGTTCATTTCTCATAAGAACTGAACACCTCTTCTTCTAAAGTGCACTTCAAGAAATTTCTTAAGTTTCTTATGTTATGCTTCTTTCCTTATGTTATTTGAGTTATGTAAGTGTCTAAGTTTGATCTGGGAAACAGTTAATTTTGTTCTTAGTAGCTGGTACAGTTTTGCATTCAGCATGAGAATGATGTTGATAACACACTGGTGTTTGGTTGTTGCTAAGCAGTGCTTACCCCAAGTCAAGGACTTTTCAGTGTCCCAGGCTCTGCTGGTGAGGAAGTGCACAAGAAGCTGTGAGGGAGCATGGCCAGGACAGCTGGGCTGAACTGGCCAAAGGGATATTCCATACCATAGAATGTCACGCTCAGGATATAAACTGGGGGGAAGTTGGCCAGGAGCTGCCAATGGCAGCTCAGGATGGGCTGGGCATTGGCGAGCAAGTAGTGAGTAATTTTATTGTGCACTGATTTTCTTCCTTGGGATTTATTCTTATCTCTCTTTCCCCTTTCCGTTACAATTTTTATTAATATTGGGTTTATTATTATTATTGTTGTTGTTGTTGTTGTTATATTTTACTTTATTTCAATTATAAAACTATTCTTATTTCAACCCACAAGCTTTAACTTTTTTCTGATTCTCCTTTCCATCCCACCAGGAAGGGAGAGAGTGAATGAAAGATTGTGGTATTTAGTTTCCAGCTGGGGTTAAACTCATAAAATAAGGGAGAATTAATTGACTTTATGAAAAATAGAACATGATTTTGTGACTCTATTTAGGTCTTTTTTTAGATGAAGCAAGCATGAGTAAGCATTCAGCATGAATCATACTCTGTGATACAGATATTGTCTTACTTTCCTATAGAGTTTTATTTTAAAGGATTTTTTCAACAAATCTCATGCTCTATATTGGAACCATACAAACACCTGCATGTGCATATAGGTGTCTATGCATTTCCATTAGATAAAACACACACCAGTTTGCTTCTTCACCGCTGGAGAAGCAATATAGGTATCCTCACTCAGAGGTGATAGTCTACTTGTTTAAGTCTGGAAGAAAATCTTGTTACTCTTTAAAATAAATCTTTAGCAAAATAGTCATTATCATAGATAGTCATAGAACAATCTCCTTTACTATTTCCAGGTCAGCTTGGGTTAGCACAATACAAGTGATTGCCTTTAGATTACCATTGTGTTATGCCATTGAAATTAGAAGTATGATAGATTTATCTCACACTCGAGTAGCTGAAACTTCTGTAGAAAAATTATACCTTGGAGAAGATTTTAAAAGACACTTTCCCCTCAGTTTGTAATATCACACAGAAGCTCATACTATTAAGTGTTATTCACTGAAACTTCATACACTTGGTGAAGAAGACTGCTTGGTTCAGGCAGATTAATCAGACTTGTTACCCAGAATAGAATTATCCAAAAATACTTTGTATAATAAGATAAAAAATGATAATCCACAGCTGGTGCAGAGGCGTGCTCACAGTGGGCCCAGTCACTGCATGGGGCTGCCAGACCCAGTGTGATAACAGTGATAAAGCAGAACAGGACACAGTGTTCTAAATCTTGTCAGCCAAGGGGAACACACCATTGATATGGGTCTAAGGGGAATATAAGAATTTTTTGTTATTCTAATTTATGTTTTAATAACTTAGAAGTCCAAATTGTGTAATATTAACACTCATAGTCCAAACTGATGCAGAACAGCTTAATAATACAGGTAAACTTATTACACAAAACCATTGTTCTACTGAAGCCTATATTGGCCTTCCTGATGACCCCTGGAATCCTAAGGATAAAAATTGAATTTTCTGGGAGAAGAGAATGTGGCATGGGGGTCATTGGCATTGTGCTGTCTTTGGAGGAAGGACTATCATGTTCATGAAGGGAGTTTCTTCCTCCTTACCAGGAGAAGCATGAGATCAATGATGCATTTCTCCTAAAAGCTGGGCACAAGTGTTGTTATTTACCTCTCTTTTTTTGAAATGCATTGCTTTCTTTTCATTGTTTCACAGCTAAAGTTTGAAAGATGCCCCTCAGCATCCCCCAGCCCTGTTACCCCAGGGGTCTGTTGCTTTTTGCACAGTGGTCCCCCAGGACTCTTATGGCTTTACCACAGATAGTTCCCATTGCTGAAGCTAAAACAGGTCAGGCAGCAGTTACTGCCTGCTAAACCAAGCTGCAATCAGCCCACTCCAAGACAAGAGCAGACTGGTTATAAGGCTCTGCACTGCCTTTCTACAGTAGTGGAACAAATTTAATCTACTATCCAGCCCACAGACTATTCTCTTTTCACAGAAAAAGAATTCTACTCATTCATTTCAATACTGATATTACTGGCCAGGGAGATCTTGAGCAATTCAAGGATGATTACAGGGCTCTGCGGGGTTAAGACAGAGAGCACAGGGAGTCAGACTGTGGTCTCCCCAACTCTGCCAGTAACTGGGAAAGACATGGATTGCCATGGGCACATTCTGCTAGTTAACACCTAGCTGTGTAACTCTTGTTGCAGGCAGAGTCCTGTCTTTTAGGACTACATGACCCTCCAGTAATAAACATTGTGGAAACAGACAACCTCTTGCTCTCTTTACACTGGCCTTGAATATCAAGTTCTGTCCTCACGCCTCTCAGACCTTTAGTGACAGGATGTGGGGGAATGAATACTAACAGCAGCAGAGGAATATCAAAGGTAGTAACCACTGAAGTCAATTTGACACACTGAAGTTGACACTGGAAAGGATGCACTTGTGATTGCTAATGGATGTTTTAATGAGAGGCCACTCCCTGTTATCTTCTCACAAGTCACAATGATCAGGAAGTTCCATATTGCTGTGGGGAAAAAAAAGGTCATTTACATCATGAAGAATCCAAGAGTGAAGATCCAGGGAATGAAAAGCCAATCAAACCTCAATCAGAAAAAGCATACCCCGTCACGGGGAGGTGTCTACAATGGCAGACCTTGATGAGTCAAATGACCCACTCACTGGGAATGTGGAGATTGATACAGAGAAATGTTCAATACACTTTGCTGCTTGATGCACTTAGAAAAACAGAGCACATAGCTGGGCACATTCAGTCTCCCTTTTAAAAGGCAGTTTGCCTAGACAGTGATTTGTGTGGTGTATAGCACACCTCATTTTTGACAGTAATGCTGCTGTCATGGGGTTGTTACCTGCAGAAACAGAGTAAATATTTCTAAATCCCAAATAAGCCTAGTTTTTGAGCTGTCAGTCTCACTTAAGGAAGTCTCAGATGGGCAGCAGGATGGCAGGCTTAGATGTCCCAAGACACAGCCAGGTTGCAATCATTTAAATCCTTGCAACATTTCAGTGTTTGTGTCACAGCCTACAGAACAAAGGAATGTGAGAGAGATGCAATATCCTCATTTTTTCAACAGCAGATTATAATTTCGTATTTTTTTTCTCATTAGGAAATGAAAGAGAGAGAAAATAAAATTGAAATAAGCCACACTGACTGTGCTTTTTGGTTGTTGTTTCTTCCTAGAAAGAAATCTGTGGATCTTGGTGAACCAAACTGCAGAGGAGGATTGATTGCAATTTATGAGGGATAAGGTTGTCTGAAGGGAACATATCTATTTGTATGTTCCCACCTCCCTGCTGCTGATGTTCCCTTTTTTCTTCTATGAATGCTTAAACTTAAATGTTGCAGAAATATTTCTCCCATAATGTCATTAGTGAAGTCAGAGCAAGTCTGTGTTCCTATGACTCCCAGTCCTGTGCATTAAACAAATTTAGATCTACTGTATCACTTTATAATCTGATTTATAAACATTTTTACAGCTCTGAAAATGCCTAGCCCTAAGAATGATTTCTAAAAAGACAAATTGCATAATGATAGGGTACACATAAATATTGTGTCTCCTGTTTAAATTTCACAAAACTAATACATTAAAGCATGTTCTGGCAGGCAACTTAAGGCTTTGAAGTATCTGAATTGTTTCAGTGTGGTTCTTTTTATAAGGAACACTTATTGCCTCAGATGACTGGCAAACATGCTATAGAAAAAGAATGTTAAGTATTTAACTTGCAAAGTTTAAAATAGCTCCAATCAGCGAGCTATTTATTACTTCAAATATTTTCTGGAAGGAAAAAGAATAAGGCTAAAACTTACTGCTGCACTTAACAGAATTTAAAATAAATTATGGTGTGATAAGACCTTGCTACATTCACACTTTTGAAGGTGTCTGAGAAGGCATTCCTCTGTCTTTTCACTAAGGCTGCATTTTAATCAAACCAAGATTGTGGTTCTCTTTAAATAATATATATGCAAATATGTAGAAATGTCGCTTATCAGATCATTATATACATAGATTAAACTTTCTATTTGCATCTAATTTTAGCCACTTCACAAATATTCTTTCAGACTGTAAGATTCTAGGGGTAGTGGGGGTTTTGCATTTGGAGAAAACTACAGAACATCAATTAGTAAATTGCAATGTTTTACTCTGTATCAACCCTTTTCTTTGTGTTGGATTTCAGTGGCAAGCAATTAATAGTGCCTTGTACTGAATGAGGCCAGTATTTTTGTTTATTATTGTTGTTGTTATTATTAAGGCATTAATTATAGTCATAGCCAAAAAAGGGTAATTAATGCAGAATTCTGAAATTTTATGGGATAGAAAATAAGTGCATTCATTATTCAGGTAGAAAATGCATTTTTACTCAATAATAATTAAAAAAAAATTATATGGCAAGATGGTTTTTAAAATTTTTTTTTAATTTCTTTTTTTATGTTTGTGTTATCAATATAACTGAGCAATGTAAAGATATTGTCACAATAAAGCATGTAGAGGTTTAACTAGGATTTTTTACACCAAATGCAAAATTGAATCTTTCACCTAACTTACTCTGGTCATACCATGAAGTGGATGTGGTCAGGAATTATTTTCTGAAGACACACAATACTAAGTTCCTGTAAGGGAGAGAAAAGTACCATCAGTTTTGAATAATATTGTGGCAAAGATGTTAAGATATAGCAAATCACTGAAACATGAATCAAAATTTCGGATTTTATTTCTTCATTGTCTGCAAAGAGGACCAAGTAATGTAGAGTCCTGCCCAATATCAAGGCAGGAATGGACCTACAACTAATATATATTTACAAATTTGATATAAAATGTCCCTGTTAAAATCTTAAATGGCAAGCATTTTGGGGTGTAGAAGGAGTTCAGCACTAAAGAAGTAATTTTTCTGATAATCCAGAGAATTTTCAGCTGAGAAATGGACGAAAACTTTTATTATGGATGTTATATAATCTTAATCCAAGAGCAAAACATGTTTCTAAAAATCATGAGCCTTTTTCTCTGAGAACACTGAAAGCCCTCATTTCAAGCATTTTCACATTTTTTCTTTTACTTTCCTACATTATGCATTTTGGTTTTCTGCATTTAATTATTATCATGCAGAAGGCAATTGTTTGGCTCTAACACATCTCTTGAATATTGTCTTTACTCATTGGGTTTACCTCCTCCTTCTGCAAAAGCCAACCTACTAGACAATCAAAGCAGTGAAATGTCCTATGGCCTATGAATTAAAGACTCTCTTTCCAGACTTTCAAACTGGGGACTTGGTACCAGGAATACCAGCTCCTCTAGTGGTATCTTAGCTAGGATGGCCTGTATTTTGTGAATTACAGAATATCACACACACACGAAAAATTTGTAAGTTAACAAGTAGCCAAATGGTGATGAGAGTGTATATTTTTTATTCAGAAGCATTTCACTCTGTTCTGCTCATGTACAGGATATTGGCTATTACGAATCAACAGTGACCAGCATCTCCATGAGGCTGATAACAGAAGCAGAATTCCCTGTATCTGTCCTTGTAAGGACAGCCCGTTACTGGGTTGTCATGTAGACAATTTACTGCCTATGCAAGGATAAAGAATAAAATGTGTAGCTAGCATACTATTCACCTAGTCTAAAATGACAGACAAATTGTGTACTGAAGTATCTCTTCCTTTCAGTGAATTATAAGGAATTTTAAATTAACTCAGATTTTGCAGACATCTATAACAATGTCAGGTGAATATTCTAATCAGAGTTTATTATTCACATAATAAAGTTTCAGCTTGGAAAACCTGCCAGTGAGTCTCTATGCATTGCTATTTTTCCCAGGAATACTCTGCCAAGCTGACCTCTCTTTCCACATGGTCCCAGACAGCTCTCCATATCAAGCCCAAAACCAACAAGGGCTGTGGCAGTCACTGGCTCTGAACTCCTGTCCTTCTCCCAGCAAGGGCAGCCCCTTCCCTCACTTCAGTTCAGACCTGCAGCTGCCTGATCATCAGGACTAGGAGCTGCAAATCCCAACTTTGAAGGGACTTATTCCAAGAAATACACAAAGCAGTGCACGTGCCTAGCCTTTTGGAAGGCATTAAATGCTAATCTAAAGAAGCTGAATTCATGCATTAACGCAGCTCACGATATGCATGCCTCTGTCTGTCATGCACTTAGAAGAAGCAACTGCATAAGGATATGACAAATCATCCACATACAGTTCATTTTCTCTTATCTGTGCAGACAGAGGGGAGAGGTTTTCAAAGTGTTTCTGCTGCATTACATTTCTTAAGAAATGCACATACTGTTATGTTTTTTTACAACATTTGAAATTTTCTGTTCAGCCTAGAGACATGCTTACTAGCTCAGTTAAACCCCAGGTCTTTCCAAACATGCAGGGAATAGACCACCCTGCAGGTAGCTCTCATATATTTGTTCTGAAACCAGCTGTGACAAGCTTTAGATCCTGAATGCACATTTATCCTGACAGCTGTCCTGAGGTGTTCAAGTGCCTAGATATGCTCTAATATCTGCTCCTTACAGCACATCATGCGGTAAGTAGTAGTCAGCAAATCCTTCTCCTCCTTAGTCCAGACCTCAGTTATTGTCATTCACTTACAGTTTAAACTGTTACATATTTGATTGTAATATACACCAGATGTATCCCACAGGTGAATCTATTTTAGTTGAGATAAACCAAATACATGAAAGTCCCACGTCACAATCTTTACTTCGCCTCAGCAAATAAAATACCCAGGACATAAAAGCCTTGAGGTTTGATTTTTTTGATATATAAAGGGGAAGCCCTTCTTAGAAGCAGAGAGATTTTTTTGATTATCCCAAAATTTCTACTAGGAAAACTAATTTGTAACAGTGCGATTTCTCACTTGTAGGAAAATAACTTGCACTTCATTCTGCAAATATTTGTTTGTTTCCAAGATGATACTTTTGTTTATTTAGCAATCATGCTCTATGGAAAACTCCTGACTGAAATTGATACAATCCAAAATTGCAAAATATCTATTGGCTATTTGCTCCCTTGTGTTCTTTCTGTGAGCAGTAAGCAGAATAAACAGGCCAAACTCTCCTTTAGAGTGAAATGTAAATAAACAAACAGAGAAACTAAACAGAAAGGAAAACAGCATAAGGACAATTTGAAGAGTAAGACAATGACAAAACCTGACTTTATTTTTCAGTTTTTCAAAGGAAAAGGCAAGGCTGTTCGACCACTTTCTTGCATAAACTCCATGATTTGGGTAGCAGTAAATATTTTTCCCCTTCTATGATAAAAGGGTACGTGTTGACTGTGCTCTAAGGAAGTGCACTTCTAATGCAGAGCATCAAATTTCTTGGCTGCTGTACATTTTTCTTATTAATCTAGCAGAGAAAGAAAAGAAAATCTACCTCTGAAGTGCACTGCAGCAACTGGTTTGAGATATTCGGGAGCTGTCTCTAGTGTAGCTGCCCTTGTATTTACAGCTGAATTTTCTTCCATTTATATTAACCAGACCTAGATTTCTTAACATTTAGCCTAATCAAAGTTATGTACTGAATATCTTGTGAATGCAATCAAACTCTTCAATGCATAGCTAATAATGCTTTCTATAAAATAGTGACAGGAAGCTAAATTTAGAGAAATGTTCCTCTGACCACTGTTTAAAATACTTACTCAGCTAATAGTTGGGGGTTGTTAATAACTGGGGTTTTTTTTTAATATAATTGAAATTGTCATTGTCCTGTATATCCCATATGCATGGGAAAAGTTATATATGTTAGTGCTTTGGGCCTTTATCTTGATGACAACTAAAGATCTAAGGTATAGGACCAGCTTTCAGTTAAAAAGTTGCTGGCAAACTAGTTAATGACAATATTACAAGATAACAAATGGTTGAAGAGATGTCTTTTTCAGATTTAAATAGTTTTTGGAGATTTTTCTTTTCTCTTTTTCAACACATCTGAAGAAATTTGATGACTGAAAAGAATAATTGGTTTTCCTTAAGCAGAGCAAGAATCATATGCTGATTTAAAGAAAAAAGGTGCAAAAGGGAGTTAGACTGGAGTTAAAATATTCCTTTTATCTTTGTAATGAGATTTCATTGAGTTAACATATAGAACTTCGAGTTTTGTCGTAGTGCTCTAGAAAGCTTTGTTTAGGATATTGAGTAATCATTTACTATGCTCAGTGGTGTGACTAATGAACATGTTAATCTTAGTGAGTCACTGTGATCTCCTGACATTAAAGAAGTAAAGGCCACATGGGCCAGAATCTCTGAAGGAACAGGCTCAGATGCAGAGGGTAATTTCTTCACTGCTAAGACAAAACTCAGGGCATCATGTTAAGATGAAACCCATGGGCTTTCCTTCCATTTCATCTGCTCTATCATACTCCTTCCTTGGGAAATGAATGAGGTGATATGGACTTCAGAAAGTTTTCTAAATATTTGTTCTGAAAATTTGACTCCACAGGTTCATATAATACCCACTTTTCCGATTCTGTCTCCTAAAAGCGTTCAGATGTTAAGGTACTCTTATGTAAGCATGAGATCAGAAAAATTAGGAAACACTTTGAGAAATCATTGGGGAAACTACGCTTTTGTAAATAGTTCAAGAGAAAGAAAGTGTCTAATTTACATTAAATGTGTTTCCGTACATATTTCATGGATGTATGACACAATTTCTTTTCACACTATCCATTTCCATTTAAAGACCTTCAGACACTTGAACTGAAATCCACAAGCTCTTTAAGCACTGCTTCTAATAAGGGTAAGTCAGGGGAGGAATTTACTGGCTTGATCTGAAGTTGGTATCTGTACAATTCCATGTCATCATGAAGTAACCCAAAAACCAGTAGATTACTGTCTGTCTCCAAGGAAGAAAAAAATGTTAATTCCTTCAAGAGAAAAGAAAAAGAGGTGATTGAAATAAACATATCAAAACTATATCAGTTAGGAAATTATATTTGTCATTTCCATTACTGTTATGATATTTGATATTGACAGTAGTGGTCAGACACCAGTCTCAAAACAGCTCAGAAGAAAAACTTTTGGACATGAAGTCTAACATTGATCATAAAAAACCCCAACTTCCATATTAAATTGGTCTATTTATCCATCACGATAAACACTTGCTTCCAATGAGATGTGCATCTTGCTGTTCCTTATTGATCTCTCTGAAAAGAATGTCAAGAGTCAAAAATGTGGCATTTCTGTGGAGAGAAAGAACAAACATTTGGTTGGGATTAAGGGTTTCCAAACTTTGCAGAAAGAAAGGAACAGCAAATTTCTTTTGGCCTTTAAATAATTAGTTACCTTGAGAAATAAGGTATTTTTTTCATTTAGCTCAGTGATCCAGAAGACAGTGGAGGAAATAGTTGGGGAGAATTTTTTTATACAATCCATCATCTGATAGTATTATCTTTCTTCCTGGTAAAATAAAACGCATGAATTTTGTTTTCTGTTTTTTTGCAAACAATATGTCACTTATAGTCAGAGGCTTAAATCTATCCTGCTAGTATTAAACTGAAAAGAATTCAGTTAGTTTCTTGATTCCCTCTTTAATCAAGATCATAGAGGCCTTCCTTAAAAAAAGACAATCATTTATTATCTAAAAAAAAGGAAACACATTTATTCGATCTCTTAATATCAGAGTAGAAACAAAATTAAGTTAATTTATAGAGGGCAGAGAGACACTTCTGCTTTTATATTTCATTGTTTTAGATTGTGGGCGAGACTCAAAAAAGATTTATACAACCTGTTGTTTGAGTCCCTTTCAGAATCATAAATAATATGTCTAAGTTTTTTTTCTGAGAAATGGATTTGTGACCTGATACCTAAAGCAATCATGAAAAAAAAAAAAAAGTGATTTTTGAAATCTTGTAATTTTTTTCTATTTATAATTGTCTATCTGTGTCCCTGAGCTAGGTACAAATTTTTGTTTGGGATTCAGAGACAGAAGCCTCACCCTAGACTGTTATCCTTCAATCATCCATTTGGAAAAATTGTAATCTCATTATAATTTCTCAGCTTGCATCCATGGTGAGTCTTGCCATGTACCCTTGAAGTCAAAGATTAGTGTGGCTGGGAGACATTCTGGAAAATACCACTTTGAAATCATCAGGCGGAAGTACACCCCATGTCTTGAGGAATTCCTAGTCCATCATCATAAAACATGAGAACCTGGCAGTGTGTCTTTCAATGAAAGTGATCATGTTGCTCTCTCTTGGGGGGTAATTGAAGTGCTCTTAATGCCTCTTGAGCAGAATTTGGGTATACCTGCTAGAGGTGAGAAGAAGCAGGCATAAGGTTGCTTAACCTGTGAATCCTAAACTATTAGAGGGGAAAAGATTCTTCAGCTCAGACAAAAAGACAGAAATTCTGAGCTTAAGAAAGGAAGTAACAGAAAATTCCTTTTGTAAATATGTAACTGCCTGTTGAATTTTTGTTGCCTGGATAAAGATGCGGGACAAGGGAAAGTTTAAACAACAATTTTTTAACTGTAGTGTCTTTTTTAGAGGTTTCCTAGGGATACTCTTGATGCTTAGAACCTGGAATGGTGGGGCCTGGCGACATGCTAGGTGATCTGGCTTCTTAGCAAGACTGGAGCAAACCTTCAAGAAGGCCAGTAAGAAAAATGGACAGCTTGAAATCTTGTGGTCTGTCTTGGGAGGTTCATCCAAGTTGTGTGCACAATATTTGAAGGGGAAGAGGAGAGGAGAGGAAAGCAGAATCACTGCATAATCCCTCCCTCTACTACTTCTGCAATTTATCCACCTCAAGCATGTTATGGTGCAATGCAGTCAGCTTGGAAATTCTCAACATCGCACATGCCATGCAGAAAAAAGCCTAAAAGAGTTTTAGTGGATGCACACTACTAAATAGCAAATAGTTTGCTGTTGGAATATTGGCAAAATGGACTCTCATAAAAGTAATAGGGCATATTTTGTCAGAAGGAATTAATTCATTGAAAAGTTTCTTACCAGTTTCAGGGGCTCCTTAACCCTGTAACTTAGTACCCCTCCTATGAAGACAGGCTGATAGAACTGGGGTTATTCAGCCTGGAGAAGAAAAAGCTTTGCAGAAACCTTATAACACCTTTCAGTAGCTAAAGAGGGTCTACAGAAAGCTGGAGAGGGACTTTACGCAAGGGCATTTAGTGATAGGACAAGGGGAGTGGCTTTAAATAGAAAGAGGACAGGTTTAGATTAAATACGAGGAAGAAATTCTTCACTCAGAGGCTGGTGAGGCCCTGGCACAAGTTGCCCAAAGAAGTTATATTCCCTGGAATACTGCCCTGGAAATAGTCAAGGGCAGGTTGGATGGGGTTTTGAGCAACATGGTTTAGTGGGTGGTATCCCTGCCCATGGCAGGGTGGGTTGAGACTGGATTATCTTTAAGGCCCCTTCCAACCCAAACCATTCTAAAATTCTGTGATCTCAGAGATGGAGTTCACCCTCTACTTTCAGTATATTACATTCAAATAATTAAAATCTTACACTGTATGTAATGAATATTCCATAAATTCAAGTATAGCATTCAGCTATTTACCATATAAGTTACTCTTGTTTTATAATCCCTTATGAGGCAGAATTTCTAATTAAAAGCCCCTCATTCATATTTCTCTTACAACGACAAAAGTTTTTACTACTATAAAATAAGCTTCATGTTACTTTCTTGTTGATATGATCTGGGTACTGCCAGAAAAGAAACAAAGATACAGAATATGAAAACAGCAGTATTAAAATATTAAAGAAAAAATCTCATCCTAAACTGACAGCACTTTTATTCTGCTTTGACTCTCTTGGTTTGTGGAGAAAAATATGGGAATATATGTAAAGCTACAAACACAAGTTTCAGGGTTTTTTTACTTCTTCCAAATCTTTTGCACTTACAAGAAGATGAAAAAACATAGATGAATATATCAGTAGAATTCATATTACACAGGTGTAGACTGTCACTTTTCTTCTATTCTTAAATAAGAGGTAGCATATACCTCCACTTTTCTCAGGAGCAATATAAGTAATAGGAGTTGTCTGTTATTGCCTTGTTCCAGAAGAAGATTACTCCACTTATGCGCCCACTTATATCAATGTAGAGATGTACAATACGCTGCATTTTTCAACTCTTCTCAATTTACTACCTGCACATCTATATTGGAAAAACAGTAATTCATGTGAGTTTGTTCCATTTTTGAAAAAGATTATAAACATGGAAGTGTCTTGCATTTCCTCTGTATTGTTTATGTTGAGAACAAGGAAGGTGATAAAAACCCTGAAAAATTCATTTGTGGACACTCATCCGTACCTGAAGCAGAAAATGAGCATGATTCAGAGAATTTAAACTGTATATTTTATTTCTATTTTCACTGATGATACATTTTGCACACTCCTGCTTCCAATCTGGTATGGATCCCAGTCTTATAAATTGCTTTCAACTACGTGGTAAGGCCCCAGTATTAGATAAAATATATGGTATAGAATATATTCTCCTCTGTTTCTGACACAGAACAGAAAAATACTTCATTTCATGGCTCATTTAAATGAATTCTTCATGAATTCTTTGTTATTTCATTTTTAGAACAGTACAATAATTTCTCTCTTTAATTTAATTAAGTTCCTTTGAATAATTTACTCATATATGTCTAAGTAGATACAGTTCTGAGACTTACTGAAGTCGCTAAGAATATTGGCCCATTTTCATCATGTCTTTTTTTTTAAATTTTTTTTTAATTTCTGTTTTGCAGCCACAGGGCAACATTCAATAATATGAAATTTCTTCTTTCATTTAATTTATTCTTAATTTTGTCATATTTCCTCACATGATAGAGTTGTTTCATTTTAAGAATGTACCAATTTCACTACAGGATTTAATTTCTCCATCATGAAAGACAGGCACATAGTTACAGAATCATAGAATATTCTGGAAGGAACCCACAAGGATCGTCAAGTCCAACACTTAAGTGAATGGCCCATACAGGCATCAAACCCACAACCTTGGCATTAGTACAGCAATAGAGTTCAACTACATGTATAAAATAGTACATAATAGCCTTTCCTAAAAATCTTATTTAATTATTCTAGACTATTTAAAATATCATTTAATGCTATCAAGTTCTGTAAAAATAGAAAAGCCACCCGTGAGCTAATTTTCTGTTTCTGTAAAATTATTTTATAATTTTATATTCCAGTTATTAAAACAAAAAGACTTTTCCATTCTGTTTATGTTAAAAAACAAGTTCAACCCTGGGTAATTTCTAACTGATACAAGAAGAACATGATGTTCCTCTTCAGTTGTACAGAAACAATTAAATAATCATTCTAGTCCAAAAAAATCTACATGATTAACAGGACAATTGTAAACCATAATAACAATAAGCCACTATTTATGAATGTTAAATGTTTTCTATAAATTATCATAAATTTATGAGACAAATATTTCTTCACTTAGACTGTGGGAATATATTAATAAAGCATATATGTTAATTTTAGAAAGGCATGCAGAAAAAAGTCAAGCACCTTTCTGTATGACTAATAGTACAGGACATAGATATGACCAGTCAAGCGAAAGTGCACAGGATCATGTACATGTAGAAGAAATTATGAAAGAGAAGAAGGAGGGGAAATATCTATAATTCTATCAAATCACTGTGTTTATGTTGTGAAAGTCACAAGCATCTTATATTTCTGCATTTCTTAAGGAATTAATGACCAGTTGGTATTAAATTGCCTTGAATTTACCTCGGATCATTAAGAGTTTCCATCATTTATTATTCTTCAGAAAATGCACCCAGCTGTCATCATTACTGTTCAATTGATATAATAACTGATGTCATTAAAAGCACTTGTACATACAGCTCTAAACCTGCACAGAATTCTCCAAATCTCTTCTTTCTTGTGCAATTTACTCGATAATCAGAGTGCAACTAGTCAGTATAATGAAGCAGTTCCTTCACCAAGCTCCTGGAATAGCTTACCATCAGCCTTAAGGAAAATTTCTGGTGTAAAAACTACTTTTGGGGTAGATTGTGACAATTCTAATGCCTATTTGTTAGGTACATTCAGCCTTTTTACAATAGTTAAACATCCACATTGTAGCTGAAAATATGAAATTATTCAGCAATCAGAGATTCAAGACAGTTAAAATAGAATGGGAAGTATTGCAATTAGTGATAAAAATCCCTGTTCACTCTTGTAAAACATCAAAACAATTAGATATTTACGTGTGTTTCCTTATAATAGTGGCAATTAAAAAGAAAGGGAAAAGTTATTTACTACTTTGCAGCTTAAATAGAAAAATAAAAAATAATAAAAGAAAAAAATAGAAAATTACAGAAATACTGTACAGTAAGGATATTGGTAGCACTAGAAAACTGTGTTGGAGAAGAATATATTTGTCTCTTTTCATTTTAGACAGCCCTCATGGAAGTAACTTCCAAAGGTAAAAGAAAATGCCAATCTATAGAAATAGAATTTGATCCTATACAAATCCGCCAATAAATCATGGCATTCGCTAAAAGAATGCTTTCTTTTCTAGTATGGTCATTGACCACTATATAATTCCTATTAAAATCTAGAGGCTGGATCAGACAACATGTATTAGTTCAGCAGGAATCTTCCGTCTTCCATAAGGACAGGACTAAGACTTTTTTTCTGCAAAAGTAAATTCTTGTTGCTCCAACATTCATTTTGAGGTTCTAAGTGTAACTGAAAATCAACCACATTTTTTTAATGTATTTTAATAGCAGTGAAATCAAGTCTTAAATCTCTAAGTTGGTTGATAGCTGTTCTGTAACCCATGCAGAGGTGTCCACCATTTTATTCATTGCTCCTTTCCATCATTCAGGAGAAAAAAACCAAAAAACTCAGAAGTATTTTTGCCATCTTCCCTGAGACTTTATAAAACTGGATAATAAAATGTCTTAAAATTAATGATGTTTGAAGGGAAAAATTGAAAGAAGCTATGAAGCTTGATCAACCAGGATGTTTAAGAAGCTTTTACTTTGGGCATAACATAAGATATTTTATTTAAAGAACAGTCCTACAACATCACAAATAGCAACTGCATCTTTTCAATAGATCTCTAATCTGTATCACTAAGTTATTGCACTCCAACTTGTTCTCCCTAGCTGCCATGGAAAGGTATTTCCCTGGAGGTGTCAGCAGAGCTGTCAGTGCTGCAGCCCCAGTGGCAGCTGGAGCCAGCTGGAAGTTAAATCCTGGGTCCACAATCCATGTTGCAAATTCACTATTCCCAGATTTTTTATTGCCTGGATGCATCAGGCTGGAGGAAGAAGTTAGGCATGCCCAGCTAGGACATCACCCAAAAAGAGTTGATTTGGCCTATATTTAACCTGAGAGGGGAAAGGGGTGCTGAGGAGGAAGCTTTTCTACTCCTTTTGTTCTGAGAACCAGAGGTTTATCTTTGATTTTTCAGTGGAAGAAAATGGCACTTCCCCTAACACAGCTTGGTGGCAGAAGTCACAATTCAAGTGCAAGGGATGATCTCAGAGGCTTGTGCTGAGCTATAATTTCATATCTGAGCATCTTTCCTCTATGGTCTACCTCAAGTGTCACTGTGATCTTATTTCTGTGCTTTCTGGAAGAAGTCATTTAAAAATATTACTTTGTTTTGTTCTAAAGCATTGGGCAGTTAAGCATGGATGGATATTCTAGAGAGTTAAGTGAGAACATATGTATAAACTACTTTTTAACTTCTGATTAAGTTTCTGAAGAATTAAAAGGCTCGCACTTCTACGTTCATATGAAATTGCACAATTTTCCTTTGCATACTTCAATCTCTAGAGATACCAAATTTTGTGACATTTCTGGGATGATATTAACCACTGCAGAAGAAAACATGAAGAATTTTACATGTTGGACCACACAGAATAATCATTTGCCTTTACACTGTGAGGATAGAGTATCTAACATAGATTATGTGCACACCTCCCTGAACAATTCTTAAGTAGGCATATCAAATAGTAATACTTCAAAAAGTAGAACCTCTTTGTCTGTTTGTTGCTATATTGTCTTATCTCTTCGAAGAGTCCCTCTGGTGAATATCTAAAACTTACTGTGCATAGCTACAGTGAAATGTCACTAGGCAAGGTATTTTGATTGAGTATTTTAAGGTCTGTTAAACTCTGCATATTGTACTTTCATGCTTCTCTAATTTTAAAAACATTCTTTTGATAGATTTTCCTATTCCTACATTGTCAGAGCATTTATATGACTCTTAAAATCAAGCTTTGTGCTTTATTTAGCTCCCTGTTCAGAAACCATCATTGAAAATTCCTTTATTTTTCTAAGACAAAGACAGGTTTCAGGTTTGAATGACTGTAACAACTTTTCCTACTTATGTTATCTTCTCTTTCATGCTTTTAATTTGTTTGTTTGAGGTATTGGGAAAATCCAATTCAAGATTTCTTGTAAAAGAAAATAACATCATTTACTTTTTTAAAAAGCTTTATCAAAGCCTGAACCATTTCTTGTTTCCTAACCGGATAAACTAGAGAAATTTTTATACTCATTCCCTGTACAGACTTAATGTAGATAAGCATATCAATCAAACTCTGAACAAGAATTTTACTATCTTCTGTGACTGGTAAATGTTTTTCAAACTTGTCCATCATCCTCTGAGCATAATTTTGTAATGAAAACAGGAGGAGATGAAGTATTGGAGCTTCTTCCCCTCTTTCAGTTCTTTCTTGGCCTTTGATTATTTCAACTTGAATTTTAAGACTTGACCCTTCCTTTGTTTGATACATCCCTTCCACATCACAAAACACCCACAATGGCCCTCTATCTTAATTTTAGTTTTCCTCCACCTTTTCTAAAACAAAGAAAATAGAAGTAAACAAACAAAGAAAAAAAAACCTGCAAAAAACCCTAATTTTTTTAATTAGAGCTAACTAAAGTACTGAGTTCCAAGGATAACCTTGCACTTCCATAAATTAGTAAATTCAACATTTTAAAAAGTCACTTCTTAAAAGTAATATAAGTTTGCTGGGGTTTTTTAATTGTTTATTTGCACCTGCAACTTTTCAAGCACAATTACTCCTGGATACAAACAATACAGCCTAACAACTAGGCTTGAAACTCAGGAGGCTTGCTGGGACTTGTTTGAAATGCTGGCACATAACATTTTCTCCTTCCATAATGGTTGGTTGCTTTGCTGCAACTAGTTAATTCATTACTTTGTAAAGCACTTCAAGGCACTCAGAATATAAGTGGTGCCCTAAAAAAATAAATTGCGTTGTATTCTCTTCTGATCTTTTCTATTTATTTTCTATTCTGTTTTAGCCTATCTGCTTGGTACTGATCTGTATGAATAGATCCTCATGATTTCAAAGGATTTCAGGTTTTGCACCACACTGTGCAAAAATGTGTAATGTCTGTGGAAGCTGTAGTGTCATAACTCAGTCGTTCTGGAAGCGTAATAAATTTTTATCTCTTTTTTTTTTTCTTTGGCTGATGCTTTATTTTCTATAACATCAGATGTTTTAAAAATGCACTCTGGGTGGGGAACAAATTAATTTCTTGTACTTCAAATGCATAAAGTTATGTGATATTGATATAAGGCAAGATGAACTGATGCTTCTGCCAAACAAATATTTTAGTCATAATACCTCAGGTTATGCTCTGTTGCTTTTCCTTGAAAGGAAGACATCAAACACACATACTGTTCAAAATGTAATGTGCTTTGCACTCTGGAGACATTATTTTAGTTTTAGCACAGAAATAGCTAAATATGGTTAAATATTTGCTAAATATTTTTGTCAATACTAAAGCATATAAATATATATATATATATACATGTTCCACCACAGAATACAGAAAAATATCAAGCAAGCTGCAAAAATCCAACAAGAAGCATTCTGAAAAATGAAAATGTAAAATCTATCCCTTTGTCAACCCAAGATGCTATGAGTTAATGAAAGGAGGTAACTATTTTTGCTGGTCATGAAAGATGTTCATTTTTATTATGAAGAATACAAGTGCTTATGAACTTCATTTTAAAAATTGAAAAGGTACAACTGACATACCAATAATTGGAAGAACTTGAAGAGAAAATTTTATATTGCTGTTGCATTGTACAGGTTGAAAGTAATGAAGACATCAATCCTGCAAATGTGAATATGTTTCCCAAGGCCACTGTCACCAGCATTAGTCTAAATTTATTACAGCACTCACTGGTATGTCAGTTACTCTTTTTTTCAACCTGACTTCTTCCCTTCAAAGGGAGTGAAGTTGATCTGCTGCAATCAAGGCAAGTAGTATTTTATGCAATCAAAACCACAGGATTACTCGACACTGCCTTGTGATGAGCAACACCTTTTAATAAGTCAATTATTTATATCTAAATGAGCACTGCAAGTGAAACACACAAGGAACTTCAACATTCTGTTCTAGTGAATTTATTAGAGGGTGGGATGGTTGTGAGTTTGCTTTTAGCTAGGAGCTTTCTCTTGCCTATCAATTTTCAGTATGATAGAACAGAAACACAGGCATGCTCTAGAGCTTCACTCCAAGTCAAATCACTCTAAATCAAAGCATGATTAT
The DNA here is from genome assembly GCA_026261815.1 of Monarcha castaneiventris obscurior. NCBI lineage: Eukaryota > Metazoa > Chordata > Aves > Passeriformes > Monarchidae > Monarcha > Monarcha castaneiventris. The sequence goes on from JAMPIT010000433.1 coordinate 29,648,283, forward strand.
TTTCTTTGTCTAAAACTACCATAACCTGAGAATAATGATTCTGTAGATGCTTCTGTACCTGTCTCTAGTTTGAGCTTTCAAGTAATTGGAAAGAAGCAAAATTCATCCATTAGGAGTGCAGCCATCACAGTAAGAACAATATTCCAATAGCAATAGAGCTATAAAAGATGACCTTTGCTAGGAAAAAACCCATCATAATTCAATGAAACTGCAGAAAAACATTACCTAAAAAGCAATATAAAAAAGGAAAGGAAGTCAAGTTAACAGCAATAAGATAATGAAATTGTTTAGTCTTTCAGTTTAGAAAATTTAGGATTTTTCAGCTGAAGGTGCATATGCGACCTTGAACACCAGACTCCAAGCTGTTACCATACGACCTGAAGGAGTGATATCTTCAGTTTTTACAGCTTGGATATTATTATTCTTTCTCTGTAGCCAGTTAAAATTATTATCTTCAGCTGATTATAGATAACTTTGCTAAAATTCCACCTGAAGGAACAAAAGAATAGTTGCTTGATTGTTAAAAAGATAAAATCATTAGTAAAATATCCGAAAGAATAAAAGAGAATAGAGTAATCAGTCAAAAGCAATGTATCTGTCTTGATCTCTGTACATGGATTCCTTCCATTTAGTGTTCCAACCATTTCATACAGGCCTTGAGACAGGTCAGACTTCTGTATATGATACTGTCCACTTAATATTGTAGCATATTGATATACTTGTAGATCTCTTCTTCAATAGATTAAGTCATTATTTAGAAGCTATATACTAATGATTCAGTTAATCACTTTTATGCCTTGCACATGTAGTAGCTGTTTGTTCCTTATATGCAGAGAAAGTGGACAGAAATCCTTTTAAAATCAAAGAGCAAAGCCATTCTGCTTCTCAGGTAATTAGCCTGAAGAAAATCTCCAGAGTCTGGTTAACTGATCTGAAAAATCTCGTTTTAGGCTAAATCATACTGCTGTCATGCAAATGGTTTGCTCTTCTATTAAAAAAATTAATTAGGCATTGGGGGATGGGAGCTGACCAAGATAACTGATCTTATTTCTGATTGTCATATATCTAAACCTCATTGTTATTATTATAATAATGTTATTACCATAGGATCATAGTATATGCTGGGCTGGAAGGGTCCCACAGAAATCATTGAGTTCAACTCCTGACTCTGCACAGGACAGCCCCAGAAATCACACCATGTGCCTGAGAGCACTGTCCAAACACTTTTTGAACTCTGTCAGGACTGGTGTCATGACCACTTCCCTGAAGAGCCTGTTCCAGTGCCCAACAACCCTCTGGGTGAAGAACTTTATTCTAATATCCAACCTAACTATCCCCTGACAAAGCTTCATGCTGTTTCCTTGGGTCCTATCACTGGTCACCAAGTGACCTCAGCTGCTCCTCATATATCTTCCCCTCTATGTCCCATGGTTTGAAAAGTAAAGTTTAAGCAAGGACTACATACCATGAAGAAACATCCTGTTCCAAGAGAAACAATTAAGTTCTGTGTTGTAATCAGTGGGTCTTATCTAGAAAACAGGCAAAACAGAACACTAGCAATGAAGTATATGCTTGTTAATCTTTACATTATGATAGTCCTTGAGAGGACACAGCTGAAATGTGCTGCTGTGCGTTGGTTTACTCTTTCAAATATCTGTGGTTTGCAGTACTGACTTAGACCAGTGGTTCATTCCAAACCACTGTTTTCTAAAACATCCCAGCCTAAAGAGGTGGACTGTGTCTCAGAACTTTATCGTTATGTTCTCTTTCCCCATCACATTTATCACTAGTGTTATCTCTTTGGAAACATCTAGCTAGGTAATGTTAGAGACATTAATATTATTCCAGATGGGCAGGGGAACCAATAGTAGGTTTAGATCATTCTTTTTATTTACAGAAAATGTTCCAAGTCTTGTCTCTTTGGACATAGTATTTGGAAAACCCGAAGGATAGTCCTCTGCTTACAGTTCCACTTTCTCTGTTTTGAAGGGGTGTTACTAGAGTCCTTGGCAGGGCTACGATCCTTTTTCCAGGCTGCAGATTGTGATTGATTGCCACATTTTCTCAGTTTCTCTGCTCTTTCCTGCTTCATTCACACAGACAAATCTTTACACACAAACAATGACTAACAGCAGTCCTTGCTCAGCCTGCTTTTTTGTTTTGAGGAGGAGCTTATGCTTGGCATTGAGTAAGAGATCACTACAATTTCTTTAAAAAGTAAAAATTTCCTACAAATTCTTTAAAGTGACTGGATGACTACACCTTGTAAGTCAAATGACTTTTAAATTAAGCCAGTAAACTTGGTGTTAGCATTGCAATTTTCATTTCCACTTGGGTTTCACTTTATCTATAAAATTTAAAAACTTAGTTCAGCCTCTAATTCTTAAAAAGGCACCTATGATTTTCAGGCTCAGATCCTACCTTGTCATCCAAACCACATCAGTTTTCACTGGATTTTAATTCATTACAAATGAAAAAAGAGAAAAAACCAACCTGTAAGTAGTTGATAATGAGATCCATCCAGGATGTATTTTACTTAGTCTTTGTATTTTGAATGTCTCCAGCTGCCATGAGGAAGTCCGTCTCTTCAAGGAACAGTGTTAGGATCATAAAATACTTTCCCTATGTTTTATTTGTGACAACTAAGACTACCTCTTTACTTTCTGGCCCAAAAATATGGGCCATGAAGTCTTCCTTTGGTGAAGAATATTTACAATCCTGTATTGTATTATATTACATCTGTTAATGACAAGAAAGTGCCTGATGTAATTCTTGTTTACATCTATGCCATTAGTTTGATATGAGCATTTCCATTTTTTAAATTATTTTATTTGAAATGACTATATTCCTTTGTTGAATAAAATCAATGCCAAATACAATTACAAGTATGCCATAAGTCTTACCTATTTATATAATTTATAATTGAGTATCCTCTAAAAGCTTTGTTCTGTCATGAATTATTTTTACAGCAAAGTTTCATTGTGGCTTTTGATAGTTTATGACCTTCTAAATACAGTGAAAGCTTCATAAACAATGTGTCATATGCAGACATTGAAAATAACTGAGAAAGATCACCTACTTTATCATTCAACCCCTGAGGCACTTAGAAATTGTACAGATTAAAGAAAAAAAAAGATGAAAGTATGGAAATAAAAAGATCTCCATCTACAGGAATGTCATTTTTCATAACAGTCATCACAAATCAGTTCTGCATGGAATTCTGAAGGAATTCTGCGAAATATTTGTGTGGGGATTTCTGACTAAGGAAAACAAATTATTAATCTTAATGGAACACCTAAATTTTTTAATCAGAACCAAAAGAAAAACACCAGTCATTTTACAAACCTGTATTGAAACCTATGTGACTTAGACAACAAATAGGCTGGGTCTTGTCTGCTTGAGGACCACACCAGGAATTTCAAGGCCACAATTTGGATAAAAAGCCAAAGATTCTTGGATGAACCAATCCATAGTATGTGTCCAGAGAATTAGGAATAAATTCAGTCATATTTGCCAGTTGCTTGGATAGGAACAGAATTGGGGGGTGATGTTGCACACTAAGTTCAGCCTTTTCATTTCAGGGAGGATTCATATGCTACAGTACACAGGTGTCCCATGAGGCAGATGAAGAAAGTCATAATTTGCTTGCTACAAGCCTGTGCTCCATCCAAACCAAAGACTATGATTAAATTTTTCAAACAGATTAACTGATTTATAAGTAGTTTCTTTAACTGCTTTGTTTTGAAGACATTTTCTTGCCAGTTTGTGAGACAAATATTAGCTAAGCTGAGTACAGGCAAAAGAATCTGGTTTAGAAACTGTAAACTGTAACATGACAGTATTGATGCGACTTTTCAAGAGATTATAAAACATATTTGTCAGTCTTCACTGAGTATCCCCGGGTTAAATTTTTGGTTTCTAATTTGATTCTTTCCCGCGAACAACTGTACTTACTCAAGATGTACTGCTGCTCAAATGAATAACTTGAAAAACTTTTAGATGATTGGAATCTCACTGATTATGAGGACACTAGTACTCCTCTTCTGTCTTTTTTTTCCCTGGCATTTTGTTTTATTCTTAGCAGAGGTTTCTGATCACTGTTTTTGTTTTCAGCCAACCACTTAAGGGGATTTTTCACAACTATTAATGTATATCATTAATGGGCTGCAGAAATGGTCTGAACATTCTTCAAAGTTCAAAATCCAACAATATCAATGAGATTCTGAAAAATGAAACACAAAGTCCTGCCCCAGGGGAGGAACAACCACCGGTGTCAACACAGGACAGGGACCAACAGCCTGAAATGCTGTTCTGCAAAGGAGGACCTGGGCATTCTGGCAGACAAGTTGAACCTGTGCCAGCAATGTGCCCTTGTGGCAAAGAAGTCAGGGTCAAGGGAGGTGATCTTCCCCTCTCCTCAACACTGGTGAGACACATCTGGAGTTCTGGGTCCTTTTCTGGGCTTTCCAGTATAGAAAAGATACGGATTCACTGGAATTAGTCCAAAAAAGGTCCAGGAAGATAATTAAGGAATCTGTCATATGAAGAAAGTCTGAAAGAGCTGGAGCTGTTCAGCCTGGAGAATAAAAGGCCTTGGGGAGTCTTAACCTTGTTTATCTGATGGGCATAAATAAAGAAAATAGACTTTTCTCAGTGCTACCCAGTGAGAGGACAAGAGGAAATGGACACAAAACAGAATATAGGAAATTTGATCTAAACATAAATAAGAAATAAGACATTTTTTTTCAGCTGTGGGTACAGCTGAGCATTTGCCCAGAAAAGTTGTGGAGTCCCTATCCTTGGAGGTATTAAAAATGCAATGAGACACAGCCATGAGCAACCTGTTGTAGTTAATCCTCCTTTGAGGACATTGTTCAACTAGATGGTCTCAAGAGGTACTTTCTCAACTGTGAGTCTGTGATTCAGGGAAGCAGAGTGACTTTTGGGAGTATTGTAAATTATTGCTTTCTGCTCTCTTGAGTAGTTAAGGCTTATGTGAGTACTTGATTCCAAATCACTGAATGGGCTTTAATAATTAAAATTATTAATTAAATCATTAAACACCAGAACTACGCTAGATATTCTTAATCACCCAAGCAGACCACATAGCTGTTTAATACCCAATATTAAGAATTGGTTGAAACACTTGGCTAATATTTTCTATTCCACTGAGGTCACCTGTTCCTCAGAAACAATTTTTCAAAAAGCATTGCTGGGGAATCATCATCTGTAAGAGCTAGAAAAAAGTGAAAGCAGAGACAAAAGCAAGAGGGATGATTAGACTTGCTAAAAATTACACAGCAAAAAAAATATCAGAAACTGAAACACACAGAAAGAAAGACAACATAGTTAGTGGTCTGTGGAGAGAATGACCAACAGGAACAGTCTGGTTTGGTACGATTTTTGGATGAAAAATGTTCTCATGCAAGCAAAAACTTTTGTCTCAGCATGCAAACTTCTTACCCACCAAACAAAAAAAAAGTTTGTCTCTCCTTTGTTTTATGTCAGTTTTCAAAAAATTCCAGGATGTATGTTTGAATTCCAGCACAGAAATAAAAAAAGTTTCAGCACTGTAGCATTCATAATCTTGCCATTTTGATCGCTTTTGATTTGCCCATAATTCATGTTTAAGAGAACGTAAAAATGGGCTTAAAAATAATAAGTCTTCTATGCAATCTTTATTTATAAACTTTAATGTAAAGAAGGCTTGGGCCAACACCTCTAAGACATGAATGTAAGCAAGTAAAGGCATGATTTCTAGGTCAGAACAGTATGCAAAAAGCAGTTTTAGGGCATATATGCCTATTTACATAATTAGATATGAGTTGAACTGAGATAACCATTCTGTAATTACACATACAAAAGAAATGTTTGCTACGGAATAGCAAAAACCCATGTTGTGTATCCAATAAGGAGGTAGTTATGACAGTAATTTAATGGAATAATAGCTATAATGTCAAGCTCTTACAGATCATCTTTTGTCACTAGATATCAAAGTGACTTAAAAGAAGGCTGAATTTTTTTTCCTTTTTTGTTCCATGAGGTACTGTTGATGTTAAGTAAAAAATGCAAGGGGATCTCTGAACCTTAACCAGATGCATGTAAATCTAGACAACAGACCAGTGCTAAGACTGGTTTTGAATAGCAGCTACTACAGCTACGTGAGGTTTATTGGGCAACATGAACTTACTGGGAATCCAACACCTCCACTCCTGTGCTCAAGGCAGGATGTGCTGTACAGTGGGTAAGTGGATGCTTCAAGTGCAGTGCTCCATGCACTACCACACCACAGAACTAATGCTGTCCTCTTGCTCTTATGAATAGCAAAACAATCTTAATTCTTTCATAATGACCTGAAAATAAGCAAGATAACAGAAAAAGGTATTGTGTCCACTAAATAAAACACAAGAGGCAGAGATTTTCGCTTCTGATGCTATGAAACAACTCAGTTTCGTATTTGGATCTCACTAGAAATTATGGGAGGTGATGAAACAGCATTTTTTAAACATGTTTCATCTTTGCACAAGTTACTTACTAGGAGAAGAACAGTTTATTTAAATGTGTGGGCCCAGATTTAAAGTAAATATTTCTGGATCCTGATGGTGTAATTTTTTTCAGATTTAAAAAGAAAAATTTATTGCCACAGTAACTTTTTGTGTGCAAAAATATAACTGTGTTCAAAAGGATAGGTTAATTGCTGGTTGCTTAATGCAGTGATCTAGATAGAAGCAACCATTTGAGACAGGAATGTTCTGCCCCAGTTATTGCCAGGAAACAATAAAAAGAAGGCAGTATATTTTAGAATTTCCCTGTCTCTTACACTCCATTCCTGTTACTGACCACTGTCTAAAGAAGAATTACTGATCTGATCCAGCACAGATGTTCTTATGTTATGTTGAAAACAAAACAAAGATTACCTGTAATTTTTTTTCCTATCTTCTCACAGTCAGACTTCTATCTGAGGGAGTTTACCGCAGGGCTTGCAGCCAATATTCTGGATGTAGCAGGCTATAACATTTACTCTGTTTATGCAACCAAACCTTGTTTAGCCTACACTTCACAAACTGAATTTTAAATTTCTACAAAGTTAAGAAGACAATATACACTATCTAATTAGGAGACAGGGATTTTTTAATTATTCATTCCTGCCAGCTCTGTTTTGTTCCTTCATCTACAACATTTTTCCCTCCCAGAGAACTGGAATTCCCCTCAGTTAGAAAGGTGTTTTCAAGAATACCAAAAGCAAAAAAAAAAAAAACTTGCTTTTGAGGTGTGTGGTAGAAAATGCCAGATATAAAACTACGCATTGTCTAGTACGTGACTGATTAATGAATTGTGTCCTTAAATTTTATTAAAGTAATCAAGCAGAAACCTTGAAACTGAATCTTTGCATTTCAAAATATCATAACAAACAGTCTTTGAACTTAGGAGAAACAAGTAATGCTAGTGGTTATCTATCCATACCCGTGATGGTCTGGGGATATAAGCAAGGCAAGGTTTGGAGGCAAAGGTAGCCTTTAAAAGATGAACTATTACAGTCAGAGAAAAATAAAACAATATTTCTTTCCCACCAGAAAAAAAAAAATCCATTATCTGGGATATATTACTGAAGGTCTAATTAGCACGCAAGCCCAGGATTTTTGAATTTCAGCATTTCTAAATTAATTGTTCTATTATGAGACTTCCTGTTGAGAGAAGGGCAAAGATTTCTAAATGGAGAAAATATATAGTTTGGTATAATATTAAAATCCATATTTGTGTAGTATTACTTTAGAAAATCTTTTGAGACTTATAAAATTTAAGAGCATTTTTTCTTTTTTCTTTTTTCTTTTTTCTTTTTTTCTTTTTTCTTTTTTCCTTTTTTCTTTTTTCTTTTTTATTTTTTTCTTTTTTTCTTCTTTCTTTTTTTTTTTTTTTTACTATAGAAGAGGCTTTCCATGAACAGCTTCCTGCTTTAGAAATTACTTATTATGGGATCTTAGTATCACAAGATAAGCCACTTCAAAAGGGAGCTCAGAAGGTCTCTAATCCAGCCTCTTGTTTCAAATGGAGTCAGCTATGAGATCAGAATGCTTAGGGCTTTATCCTGCCAGGTCTCAAAAACCTGCAAAGAAGGCAATTGCATAACTTCTCTGGGCAATGTCATCTGTCTGACTGTCTCCTAACAAAACAGGTGTTCCTTATACCCAACGTGAATCTCATTTCAGTGTTTGCTGTCACTTGTCCTCCCACCCTAGAAAACTGTGAAGGGTTTGATTCTGTGTTCTGGATAACCTCCACACAGACATGGGCATGGGCATGCTGCTGTTCTGTTAGGTTCCCTTCCAAGATCTTATTTTCTGCAGGCTGGACAAGCCTTGACGCCAATGGGGGTTTTGCCTCAGATTTTTATGAGTGATGGTACCACTGGGCAGTGCATTTCCTGGAAAATTATTTGATTGCTTACCTATTCTGCCATTTAAAATACAGCCAGATGTCAAAATCTGACTAAAATTTAAGAAAAACAAATAAGTAAGTTTTACCACAGTCATTCTTTGGTCTACCAGCTGGCAATATGACCTGGTTTTAGCTAAGCCTAACATTTATCTAATTTTGTATCTACGTGTATCTGGCTCTCATGGTCCAGATGCTCTTCCAGAGAAAATGGTTTATGGACTCCTATAATACATACTAATGTAGAATAGGAACCTGTAACTGTTTCACTCACTTCCACAGCTATAACTCTTTAAATGGTCCTGAAAAATGGCAATCTGTAAATCAGTATATCTCCATCTGATTTACTTATATTATAGCATGTGGACAGAATTCTGAAGGTGTTGGAAGAAAGCATAATGCAACAAATAATGTCCAAAGGATAAAACTGAAGTTTGGTTTTGGCACTACAATGCCTCACCTCATTACATGGAGCATGTTGTTAGAAAACAGTTCTGTCTAGAAGATAAATTAGTTTCTTGCCCCAAAAATGGGCTAGAAGGAAAAACAGACAGGAAAGAGGCAGAAAGAAATTAATGTTGCCCCAACTTTTAGTAGATTCAAAGTATATTTTTCATCTTGATCACTATTCCCATAAAAGCAATTACAATATATTCTATTGCAATTCCATGGCATACTGCCAAGCTCCAGCATTCTCATTACAATGGCAAATTGCCAAATACCTAGAAACAGTAATCTGAAAACTGAGGAAAGGAGATTATGAGACATTTTTATTTCATCTGTTTAGAACATGTAAACTGGCTCCATTTTGTCTTTTGAATTTCGGAAAGTACCTTTAGAAAAAATAACTAATTTCCGTTTTAGAGGCATCATCACTATGTTATAATTTTTAAAAAATTTAAAAAAAAATCAGATGGTTCTGTAAGAGTATTCTCACTATTCCTTCCTCTGACCTTTTTCTTATTCAGGTTATGAAAAGACTTCCTTTCCTAAAGTGCCAAATTAATGGTAACAACTTTGATGCTGTACAGGATACTATGTGTATACCACTTCTTGCTAGAATTCATACCGGTATTATCTCATTTATCACAAAACACAGGAGCAACTTTCTGTTCTGAATGCCAAAAGCCCAAACAGAAACAACAGGAAGGGAATGAGTGGCAAAAATAGATTAATGTTTTAATCTATGTGTTTGAAAGCTGTTATTACAAGTATTCACATTGTTTTGGAATTTGTGTCAGAAATAATTTTGAAATTTCAACTAGTACCTATATTCTAAATTAGAAAATAAAAGTTTTTTACCATCTATCCTACAGATACACAAGTTAATAAGTAGTCACATTCATTTTGATGTAATATTCATCTGCTGAAGAAATAGAAAAATTATGGCACGCTGTCTAATAGTAAACAAAATCTTACTTTTCTAAGAAGAAAAAACTACCATTGTTTTTCACCCTGTGGACTGATCTGATTTTCTGAAAACAATTTGCGATTTCATCAAATATATTTGTATTCAAATCACAATCTGTGGGTTCTATGCATATTCCCTATTAATAGTGTGTATTAAGTTGATACCTGAAATTTTTATGACCTAGAACCTGGATCAAATTGATTTTAATTTTTTTTTTTTTTTTTTAAAAAGCAAAACAAAAATACAGTCAACTGAGAAAAAACCCCACCCTAAAGACCCCTAACTTTTCAGAAATAAAATAATATTGTTTCCCTTTTCAAGCTCTTCAAATCACCTTTCAGGGCTCCCCAGCACAGGAAACACATGGACTTCTTGGAGCAAGCCCAGAGGGGGGGCCCCAAAGATGATCCAGGGGACTGGAGCACCTTTCCTATGAGAACAGGCTGAGAAAGGTGAGGTTGTTCAGCCTGGAGCAGAAAGGCTATGGGGAAACCTTAGCCTTTGGGTGCCTAAGGGGGTCATAGAAGGAAGATGGGGACAAACATTTTAGCAGGGCTTGTTTCGAGATAAGATAAGGGGTAAAGGTTTTAGACTAAAAAAGGATCAGTTTAAATAAGATATAAGGAAGAAGGGTTTTTTTACTATGAGGGTGGTAAAACACTTGAACACATTGCCCAGAGAGGTGGAAGATGTCAAGGTCAGGTTGGATGGGGGTCTGAGTAACTTGATCTAGTGGAAGATGTCCTGGCTTATCTAGATAACCTCTAGATAACCTTTAAAGGTCCTTTTCAACCCAAACTATTCCATGATTCTACAATTCTATAATTTTTATCTCTTCCCTCCCCTCCCCTTCCCCCACCCTGTGCTTTGTCCTGCCTTGAGCTGGAGTCGGGACATGCATCCAAAGAGCAAAACATGCTCTTTTTATGTGCTCCCTCTACTAGCATTCTTCTTCTTCTAGTATCAGCCAGGAGTTTCCCTTAGGATCCTATGGCTGAGAGCCAATGCTCCTACCTCACCATCAATTTCTGTTTTTGAGGAAGAACCTTAGAGACAGTAGGCTGGACTGGACCAGAGTAGGAACTCTCTGTGTGCTTGTTGAGGTTTAATCCTAGCCAGCAACCAAGCACCATGTAGTCTCTCACTCACTCCCCCACCAGTGGAATCGAGAAGAGAATCAGAAGGTTAAAAGCTAGAAAACTTGTTGGTTGAGATAAAGTCTGCTTAATAGGGAAAGCAAAAGCCACACACACAAACAAGGCAAAACAAGGAATTCATTCACTGCTTCCCATGGACAGGCAGGTGTTCAGCCATCTCCAGGCATGCATCGTGAATATTGGTGACTTGGGAAGACAGCAAAAAATGCCATCACTCCAAATGTTCCTTCTTCCTCCTTCTTTATATACTGAGCATGATGCCATATGGTCTAGAACATCCCTTTGGGCAGTTGGGGTCAGCTGTCCCAACTGTGTCTCTTCTCAACTACCCATGCACCCAAAGCCTCCTTGCCAGTGTGGCAGTATGAAAAAGCAGAAAAGTGTGTAAACACATTTGCTCAGCAATAAAAGAAAAAATATCTATATGATCAACCCTATGTTCATCACAAATCTAAAACACAGCCCCATACCAGATACTGTGAAAAAAATTAACACAGACAAAACCACAGTAGTGGTATAAAATTAATAGAATATAAGGATTCTTTTCAGAAAGCTGCAAAACCAGCAGGAAAACCTGTAACAGTCTGATAATCCTTCCTCTTATTTGTAAATAAGAACAAACTGAATAAATACAGAACAAACAAAACACTTCTCTTTCTAGTCCCTAGAAAACCATACTACGTTTTTTTTCACATTATAGTCCCTACAAATGCAGCATTTACATCTCACTCCAGACTACCAAAATTGCCAGATGCAGGTACTACATGGGGAGAACATCTGCACTAAGCAGAAACATTTTTCTAGCTTTATATTTTTGAATCTATTGGCAGAATGTCACTGGGTTTTATCATTTTTGAAAATAAATATATATTAACACATAGCTAGAAATAATTTCAACCAAAACAATTTGTAGTTAGCTAGATTTAAGCTTTGGCCTCAGCATAAGTGAAGCATTTATTTAATATCTGCTCAAAGGAGCTAATAATAGCCAACAAAACAGAAAATTAAGGGAATTTTATTTCCCCAGCAGGAACTATAATTACAAATTGTATTCCTTATAACTTCTTGATAATCAAATCAGGATTGGTAGTACTAAACAATTATTGTACACTAAAATATTAGTGTGTAATAATACATTTCCATTAATTTATAATAAAATACATTTCCATTCGAGATCATGAAAAAATTATATTACTTTAAAATTACTGTTTTATTGTAAATTATTAATTCTATTAAGTATTTATCTCATTATATATGTTAAGTATACTATTTTAGATATTAATTATCTATTTAGTACCATAAAAATAACAATTCATAAGTCCAGATATAATTTGTCTTAAGAATTCAAGTGCTCTCCTTATTTGGTATCATTCAACTTTTATTCCTGAAAGAAAGGAAAAGCTGGAATGGACTTACTATGAATGAGAGAATAATACTGTACCCCATGAACGCATTAGGAGTTCAGATTAATGTAAAATTCAGGGAAATGGCCAATTTCTTAAAAACTTGGAGATGATATTTAGGTTTATATCTCAGTAGAGACATTCTCCATCAAAATAAGCATTGTTTTAATAAAATATTTGAAAGTGAAGAGAAAAAGGGTTTAATAATGCACTTACAAATATATAAAATTTAGTCATGACAAGTTTTGAAATACTTAAGGGCTTGAATCTCCCACCCAAATGAAATTCCATTTTGCAGAAAGAACATTGGAAGTCCTGTTGGACAAGATGAATTTGAGCCAGGAATGTGCCCTTGTGGCAAAGAAGGGCAACTGCATCCCAGAGGTTGCATCCCCAGGTCGAGGGATGAGATTCTTCCCCTCTACTCAACATCGCTGAGGCACATCTGGAGGCCCATTCTCAGCTCCACATAAAAGACATGAATTTACCAGATGAGCCATGAAGATGTTTAAGGGATAGAAGCATCTGTCATATGAAGAGAGGCTGGGAGAGATGAGTGTTCAGCCTGGAGAAGAGAAGGCTTCAGGGGGATCTTAACCATATCTGACAGGTGGCAGTACAGAAGACAAGGGTAGGGTCCTCTCAGTGGTACTCAGTGAAAGGGAAAGAAGTAATAGGCAAAACTGTAATACATCAAACTTTATTTATACATTAAGAAAAACACTTTTTCCTAGTGAAGTTTGGATTCCTAGTACCACATTTGCATATGTGCCACAGGAGAGGTGGGATGTTTTCCCCTTCCACCATGGTGTAGAGACCTCATTATTTATGAACCTCAGAAGCAGGATTTTAAACACTTTAAAGCTGTAGAAGACATACAATTTTTCAATTTGTAAGATACACCTCCAACCATCAAACTAATAAAAAGATGAGGAATTTGGCATAGAAAATTGTCAAAAAATAAAAATGGCCTTCGGTGTGACATAGATAATTTTTAGCTCAGCCATAATGAAGTCATTAACATCAATCAGTTACGATCATAAATATTTTTTCTCATTAAAATCAAGCTTATTAAAATCAGGAACAAAATGTAGGGTTTTGTACTGGATCATTGTGCAGAATACTGAGTTCTTTAACATTCAGTCAAAATTTGAGAGAATTTTGACTTTAGCCTAACTACTTGGTCTAATAGTTTTCATTTTGCTTGGATTTTTTCTCTTTAAGAGATGTTTTCTCTTCAGGATTTCTTCAGCAGGTTTAAAACTAAGGCCTTTAATACACATCCCAACTGCTTTATACCATCTAATTGTTTGATTTGTCAAATTTCATATCTGTTCTGTGCTTGTATTCATTGTTTTGGCAACTACTTTCCACTATGTGTATAGCACCTAATTTTATCCTTGAAACATTCAACTTAATTTAGTCTGATTTGGCTTTTATCCAGCTACAGTTGTCAGGGATAATACAAATCCCAACACAGCAATGCTAAAGGATTTAGATTTGTCCCACAAATATTCTATAGTCTTAAGTGGATTTGTTTCATTTATCCTCTCTACATCCTCTTCTTTCTCGGCTTTGGATCAGACTTGGAAAATGGAGAAAAATACACTGGATATATATGAATAACTGTGATCCCTGAACAACAATCTCATTTTGATAGCAGTTGTTCATCAGTTTCTTTCATATGAGCTTGATTGACTCTTAAAGAGATCTTCCACCTGGTTCAAGTCTTTCTCATTAAAACAGGAGGACTGTAAACAACAGCTTCTGCAAGACACAAAACGCCAGAATTCTGTTTATGCAGATGGTTTTTCCTACAGTTATTTGCAATTAGGTCTTAAAAGTTTTAATGAAACTGTGCCTTTATTTAATGCAGTTTCTACCTTGGCAAATTACTGGTAGAATTCAGAAGGTTTTACTTTTCAATCTAAAAGGGAAGTAGTAGTTACTAGTAGAATGGTACTGGCACACTTGGAACTGAAAATTAGATAGGAGCTAAAGGTTGGTTTGAAAGAGAAAAAAAAAACAATAGAGGCACATTTAAATATATGAAACTACTGTACCCAGTTTTTCAGAATATGAACCATTTTTATTTCAAAATATTTTTGATTTTCTTACATGTCAAAATTTCAATGAATTCTTTCAAATTTTCAGAAGTACTGGCAACTTAATGATTTGCTTCTCATAACTGTAAGGAGATTCTTGCCCCATTTCAGAACCAAAAATTTTATGCGATTAAATTCTTGATGAAATGAAAATAAATTGCCTTTAATACAGATGCTAGTCACTGTCTGAAAAGTTAATATTCATCTTGAGTTAATACCTTGCTTTAACATCTTTTCTATGTTTGCTCGTCTATTAGAAAAAGAAATGCATGCTATAAATTATTTAATTATTCTGATACTTTATTGCTGTACACTCTTCATTGTAAGTTGCATTCTGCAGAAAATGTATTTTATTTTTATTTAATTCCTGGCATTCAACTTTTCTGTGTGTCTAATTCTTTCCAATGTACTTAGAGACAAATACTGAATAAAACAAGTCTTGTCTGCCTGTGTTTGCTTTTTTTTTTAATTCCATGTCTTATAATGAAGTTACTGCATGCCTGAGCACAACATCAACTGTCCCCACTGCTAAGTAAAAAAGATTTTAAATGTGTCGAATGTCTAGAGAATTCGACTGTTCCATTTAACTTAGAAGGAGAAAAGATTGCCAATGTGGTAAATTAAATGCACACAAAATCATTTAAGTGAGTTCTTCATTTCAGGTGACAATCATTTTTGATCATCTGAAGATGCCCTTAATTTATAATATTCTATTTGATAATTTTTCAGACACACATTAAATTCTGTATAAAATATTTATCAACACAGTAACATCTAATTTCTAATGAACTACAAATTCCTGAATTTTTTTTAATTACATTCCATTTTACATTGGAGGTTTCTTCTCTCGTTCCCAATGGAATGTATTGACAGTTTCAAATTATCCTTTACTTGACAAATATAATTTCAAATATGCTTCAAGTATTCTACCAGGCTTTATTCCAAATTACTGATAGAAATGTTCTCCTAACCTTATTTTGATATCTATTGAGCATATTACACACAGAAATGGTGTGTATATAATGTTTATTCTTTAAGCTCAAGAGTTTGACATAAGTTTCACCACACTATATTTCCCCAAAAAAGTGCTTCTTTCAAAAAAAGCCTATGAAAATTCCCTATGGTAGCAGCTAGCACAAGAAATGCCTCAAGTTTTTATTAGAGAGATTTATTCATCCCAGAAACTTCTGACAGCAAAATCCTTAGTAGGCCTGATGCCTAAAATATCTCAAGGCCAAATAAAACACTACTCATGGTTTTGGGTTGGTATTTTTTTTGTTTGCTCATAGAGGTCACAGAAACATAGAATGGTTTGGGTTGGAAGGGACCTTAATGATCATCTAGTTCCAACCCTCCTGGTATGGGCAAGGACAGTATAGGGTCCCATCCTACCACTTCCAGGGGTGGTACATCCACAGCTTCTCTGGGAATGCTTTCCAGTGTCTCACCATCCCCATAGCAAAGAACTTCTTCCTAATATCTAATCTAAACCTACTCTCTTTCAGTTTAAAGCCATTATCCCTTGTCCTATCATTAAATGCCCTTGTAAAAAGTCCCTCTCCAACTGTCTTTCAGGTGCCCTTTAGGCACTAGAAGGTTGCTATAAGGTCTCCTCAGAGCCTCCTCTTCTCCAGGCTGAACAACTCCAACTCTTAGCCTGTCATTATAGGAGAGGGGCTTCATCCCTCCAATTCTCTTGGCGGCTTCCTCTGGATTCACTCTAACAGGTCCATGTCCTTCCTGTGCTGAGACCCCAGAGCTGGATGCAGCACTCCAGGTGGTGTCTCGCCAGAGCAGAGTAGAGGGGTACAACACCCTCTTTAACCCTGCTGGACACTCTGCTTTGGATCCAGCCCAGGACACAATTGGCCTTCTGGGCTGCAAGTGCACATTGCCAGGTCATGTAATTATCTAAGTGTCTCTTACAATAAGAAGTTGATAAGTCCCTCTGCAGATGTAGCAGATTATCTATGAATTATTCAGTATCAAAATACATGTGACAATGGTCTTCTGTTATGAGATATACATAATTCATAAGACATCTGTTCTATGTTTTCACATTTAAGAGGTACAAAGTGCAAAACAGCAAATGGTGTGAAATGGATACATAGGAATGTTTTATTTCATACCACTTTTTCTCTCAGGCTGTTTAATCGGAGCTAAGGAAAAAGCCACATACAAATTAATTCTATATGTGTATTTCTTCATTGTTTTGCTATGAAAATTAATTTCTAGTAATTATCTTTTTGATCATAATTTCAACAGAATTAATCAAGAATGGATACCATGGGTCCATTTAGCAGAAAACAAAATGCAAAATATCTGTCAGTTGTGCTAGATATAAATCCCTTATGCATATAAAGTAAGTAGTTTTTCTTACATGTGGGTTTTCAAACATATATGCAGGCGTATATGTTTGTGTATGTGTATATACTTGTATAGGTACTTTGATATCACAACGAAAATAATGAGCAATTCCACTGAACACTCTTTTTTCTTTTGTAAACTAGTGCTTAGAAGTACCCTACCTACAAGTCTTCAGAACCAAACAAAATCACTTGGCATTCAGAACTTTCTAGTTCAGGGTGTTTCATTAAACTGCACAATAAACAAAAAGAATATTAAATGGTCTCTGATCTCATAACTGCTATTCAATGAGAAATAGTATTCACATGCCAGGAAAGATCGTTTTTCAAATACTGCCTCTGCCTTGAATAGGATACTGAATTGAAATCTTATTACTGTGGGCAGTAACTTTATCCAAATGTAGTACTTTGCTTCCATGATTTCAGACCACTTCATTTAACTTTGCTTCTCAAACTTAAACCACTTTCTAGAAAAAATTTCAAGTTACAAAAAAAATTTTTTGAAGACAACTTTGTATTGAAGCACAGAAGAAAATAACAAAAATTTTGCAGATTTTGGCAAATTTAAAAAGGACCTAAAAAACATTTATATAATCTCCAAAAAGGAAGCCTATCTCAACTCACCATAATTTTTTATTCAAATAAATAGATGCTTTTTTTCAGACAAATTGATTGATAATTTTTTACTTAGTCCTAGAACTTAGTCTTAAAATGCACTGAGAACATGAAAACAGACTCAAAAATAGTTAAAGACATATTTCTTGATATAAATCTAATGCTTATCATTATACATAGCTAAGAAAATTAATCTCAATGCATATGGAGATATAGTTTGCTGTCTTCTGGATTTCGACTAAACTTATGAAGTATTCTGAAAGATTTAAAAGATACCCATGATCATCAGCTCTTCCGGTGACACTAAGAGATGAAGCCTGGAGATAAATATTTTACTGCCATCCTAGAATCAGACAGTGTCTTTGAAGTCCTCAGGCCATATTATTTATCATTTCTTGCGGTAGGCCAGTGGGCAGCCTGTGTGGCCAACTCACAGTCTTGTCCTCAAAAGAACTGTTAGACCCAAGCAATTTAAAACTGGTATTTCCTATAAAGACAAACACCTAGAGATTCAGAGAAGCTTCCCAAAACAGGTGTAGAAGTTTCTGTCACAACAATTTAGAGTTCTGAGACATTGCTTCTCCACCAATTCAGCCTTTTCTTGTCAAAGATACTTAGCTGCATCTTCACTGGCCCCTCTGCACTAAAATGTAAACCACTCAGTACAATCATACTGTGCTTCCCAAATACAGACCTATGGTGCTGCTTGATCAGGCAAATACTATTGTCACAGGACTAGTGAATCTTGACAGAGTAGCTATGAACAACAAAAGTGTTTATCAGTGAAATGTGACTGCTATGTCTGTTAATAGGTGACTAAAAGACTTTGTGCAACTAAGTAAAGATTCCAGCACCAACTTAATCACTTTTATTCACAGAAATATTTTCAGCACTTGGACCTTTATGTGTCTCAGTGACACAGTCCCAAGGCTACGTTAGATGAATCTGACATTGCTGTGTTCAGGAAGTTTGTTTCCTAGATACAATTTCTTTTAAAAATATTTTGTCCACTAATAATGCCATATTGTACCAAGTCTAATAATTATTCTTCTTCCTTTGAATAAAAACCATTGCTTAGCTCATCTGCTTTACCACTTTGCGCCTTAAAGCTAAGGTTCAAATCTTCCTTGGGCTATGGGATGGAAAAAATTAGAGATGGTGAAAGATCGTGTTTTTCAAGAACCTGAACTAATGTTCCATAACTGCAGAGGACCATGCAGATAAGAAAAGTGAGTCCATGATCTTAACATGGAAAAAGAAATCTGAAGTACTTCAGCCAATGGATAGGAAGCCTTTCATGTTCTTAGTCAAATCTTGAGGTGAAATAGACCTGCTGCTAAGTACAGCAATTTCTGTTAGAGGCAATCTCCACTATGTGTGCCTGGCAATGCAGACTCTTGGCTGACTACAGCTGCCGCCCCTTGACTGGTCTTGCTCCCTGCCAGGGGCAGGGAATTGCACCCCAGCTTGTGAGACTCCTCCTGTGCTGAATGTGCCACCTGGCAGCAGCCAGCTGATCCCCATGGCACCTGACAGAAAGTCTCATGGAGTTAGGATCAAGGATGGCAGAGATCTATGTGCTAGGCTGCTGTGCAAAGCAGATCATGTCTTTGAGGAAGAAAGGTCAGAGACCCAGCTCTGAGGTTCCTATATTGCAAACTGCCATCCACTGCCATGTTTTCTTCAAAACAAATATTCCAATCTGTTTCATAGATGCGTAGAGAACAATTAGAACTATTCAACAGAAGTGATTTCTTGGGTAGTTAAATTTGGCATAGTGAAAACAGAAGTTTTGGCTCGCTATCTCCCATATTCTGAAAGCCTTAAACCTCCAACAGAGCTAAAGTATCTTTAGAAATAGATTCACAAAACTAAGTCTAAACAGTTCTTTTCTTATGTGGGAAGTATGTGGTACTCAAATCAGGCCCACTTCTGGTTCTGTCAAACATTATTTTGATTATGAATGCCAGCAGGAATGAGGAAGACAAATGCAGATAATATAGGTTTCCAAGAAGAGGGAAGTTATCTTAGGATCTACCACAAGGTGATCCATGTAATCAAAGAGTAAGATTCAGTAGACTAAGATCATAAGTGGCATAAGAATGAAAAAAACCTAAGTGAAACTGAATTCAGTCAAAGGTATCTTAAAGGAGTTTGAAACAGTTAAAGGAGAAAAATTCTAATTGTGTTGGAACACTTGCAGGAGCATTGAGATCCTTCCATAGAAAGAAGACCCATATGACCTTTCTTGTGAAGTCATTAAGTTTCAATGAGAGGTTTGTTACCCTGCACTAGTTATTCATACAGTAGTAACAATCAGAATTACCGACTTCAATATGAAAAAATATGTTATTTTTGAAGTAATAAAGAAAATTCTTTTCCCAATTAAATTCATTGCAGTGCTGCAATCCTGGTAAGGTCATCACCTCTAAAAAAATCCGAAGTCTTTAATGAGAATCCTGAACATACATTTACTCTACAAAAATTTAATGTTCTACAACTGCGTTTACAGTGTATTCTTTAAAATTTAGCAATCTTAGCATTATAATGTAAATTTTTATCTTTTAAGATTTTGTTGAATTTTTTAATTTACAGATAGAACTTGTTTCTGAATAACCAAGAAAGTAATGAGTAAGAACTTAACAATTTATTTATTTTAAAGGCTTTGTTTTTTTCAAAAGTCTTTCTAACACCAGCGAGTTTTCTGTACAAATGAGAATGTTTAAGGTGCAGAATTATGTTAAATTGAGTTACACCAGGAGTTCGAAGGATATGAGAGAAAAGAGTCTGACAAATAAGAGAAAAAAGCAGAAGACCAAATTAATTACTGTATGTCTACAAGGCTCAAACAGAATTATAAAAGCTAAAAAATTCAAATAAAGCAATTGACAGATGGTAGCTTTTTTTAACTACTCACTGCGCCACTATATTGACATCACCTATTGTTATATGATCAATGGTATATTATCAGGTATCTACTCATCAATTGGGTGTACTTGGAACATTTAGCAACAGACAGGCTGTTAATATAAAAATCCCCCAGAATGCTGGGGGGTTTCTTATCATAGCATAGCAATGAGTTATCCAGCATTGCCTTCATGCTACACTGAAGGTTCTTTCATTTATGCTTATAAATAAAGTGTGTTTCTTTGATCATTGAAAACTGTTGAGTACTTTAAGATTCATGACAAGTTCTGAATACCTAACAGTTTCTAGACCTTTTCTGACTTTATTCCTGTCGCTGCTACACGCATGCTGCATTAATTGCACTTTCCTCAGCTGATCAGAAGACACATTTTGAAATTCACTTGTCTTTAATAATAATCATTTGAAATGTAGAAATCATATTTAAAATTAAATGCAATAACACAAATTTTTATGAAAATTTCAATATATTGCCCCCAACTGGCATTACATTCAGATACATTTGTCTCCAGTTGCGAAGACAGAAAAGATGAGACAGAAGAGTGAAACAATCTCTAGTCATTGTCACTTGCTCTTATCCCCTGACATGGCTCAGTGCCACTCTAGCTCATTGAGCAAGCCTTTACTCTGTCTCCATGTCTCCTTTTCCCTTATATCAAATGAAAGGAGATAAGGAGAATGGAACTAGCAACCTGAACTTTAGTGGTGATAGGAAGGAGCTTAAGCTGAAAGCTTAATAAATTTCTTAGAGCATAAAATAATTCCAGAGAAAAGGAGTGACCCCATGCTCTGAAAAAAGCAGCCCCTTTTTTTTCACAGCCAGTGGACAAAAAACACAGCAATATCTTTATCACAGAGATAATTAGCTCACTATGTACAAATAAAAACATACCATTTCCAGAAGCCCATAAAAATTCTTGATCCTTACAAACAAAATCCTGTTTTGGATTGCTACTTTACAGAACAGGGAAAGGAGAAAGTATCCCATTTCCCACATCGAGAGGACTCTTCAATTTGTAAAGGATGCCATGTGTTTCTTCACCTTTCAGAATGCCTTACAGGTGAAGGTTATGGGGATGCAGGAATAGATATTTATGCCATTGCTTCTTTTAAGTGCTAGGAAAAGCAAACCTTTCCTCCTTCTAAAACAAAATAGAAGATAAAATAGATTCTCATTATTTAACTTTACAGCAAGCATTTTATGCAATAAATGTTAGATCATAAATTTCAGGTCTAATTTCACCTCCTTTCTTCTGTCCATTATAGCAAAAATGAGTGTAATAGGGGTGGGAGCAGGGGAAACAATGTCATTAGGCCTATTTTGTTTGTATTTGGTTTAGATCAACTAAGAGCTATTACAGTTACCAAATCTTGTTAGATCAGTGAAAAACTCAGTTTGCACTGCCTGGTTTTCAGCCATAGAACTGAAGTACTGTACTACAGTAAGACACACTCTCCCCACATCTGTAACCTGGAGATGAAGACACCCATTAGTAATCACTATCTACTTTCAGTAGAATTATGTTTTCTGGCTTTTCACAATAAGCCTGGTGCCCCTCTCCTTCACCGCTTTAACAGCACTGATTTGAACATCCCTGCTTAAATGCTTTCTACATAAAATGTAACACTTTCATAGAACTTGAGAATAAGGACTGACACAAGGACAAAATAAAATGAAAGTCTAACAAAACCTGACCTTGATAAGCATTCACTATGCTAGTTTCATCTGTGGGATAAGCAGGCTACCATCAGGTGCAATATATAGCTCTTGATTCCAGACTTTGGTCTAAACTACCCCATAGAGAAATTAATGCACACGATTCAACAGTCCATCAATCTCACTCTAATGGGAGTTTTGTCTCGAATTGGGTGAGCAAGCCCAGAACTAGCTGCAAACATCAATGGGTAAGGGAAAAAATGCCAAATAAAGAGAACTTCAAATGCAAAATATGATGAGTTTTTAATAAGCTCATACGGATTCCAAATTGCAGTTTATTTTGACAAGGCAGAAAATAATTACCTGCTTAATTGTCTTCACGTGAAACAACCTTTGTAAGGTGTTCTGATACTGTTGTGAACAGTCTTGTATGAGCATTTAGAAAGACATATTTAAATGTTTATTTATTGGATTGAAACACTATCATCTGTTAATGTAATGGTAAACAGAACATAAGGAACATATTTATTAGTAAATTAACACAGCAGAAACTAATAATTTTCCACCATCCTCCAGTAACTAATATTCAACCCATTTGCAAGAAGCAGAGCTACACTTCTTCCTTTGCAATGTTCTCACACTTAACTTGAAGGAGGAAAAATGCTAATCAGTGATTATCTGATCCACAAATCAGGCTCTGCCAAAAGACATTTTTTCACTAGTAACTAAAATAGACTAGGAAAGAATCTTCTATTTTAATCCCTGTTCTGCCCTTGTATTATGCTGTCACCTCTTTTGGCCTTTGTATACTCCATGAAAAAAGACTGAATTACTATAAAGCAGCTCTAACACATCCCATATGTATCTTTGAATACAAAACCAAAAGAGTACCCAAAATGTTTTGAAACGAATGCTGTCTCAAAACTTAGCACAAATCATGTTGAGGTATGAAATGGAGTGATAGGGGTAGAAAGAGTGCTTAAAAATAAGTCTGAATACAACTTTTTTTCTTTCTAGTAGAATTAAAATTTTTGATGCCAGAAGCAAGGCATAAATAAAATATTAAATCATTTGTAATTTGTATAACAAAATAGTGCAGGCCATTCCAATTAGAGATAGGTTTACACAGCAGTCAAAACACAGGCTTGTCCAGTAATTGTTTATGAGTTTTTATGGTTGTTTTCCTCTGGGGACAATCTTACAAATCATGAAAAGCAGAATTGTTCAATTCATCATAAAACTAAAAGGCCTTTCAAAATTTGTATTACTCCCAAGTTAGAGACATTAGCAAAACATGTTTTTTAGCTTGCCTTATATTATTTTTTCTCCAATTATTAGTCTAGAAACAAAGAACCACAATTCATTTTTTTACCATCCAGTACAGATACTCTGCAAGAAAAATACAAGCTGCAATAAGCATATAAATTATGGAAAGGCTCAGAGTCCAAACGTGCACACATAGGAGACTGACTCTGTGCCATATATTCAGAAAAAGCCCCTCTTGTGTTAGCTTCTGATTTTTCTGAGTAAGAATGGAAGGAACATACTTGTACACATCATAAATTCAGCTCCACAATAGTATTTCATTAAATAGTCTTTCCTCACCTTCCTCATGCCCTATCCCACTGTAACAAAAATACAGTAACAAGACAGAAGTGCAAAAAAATTAGTGTGGAGTACATGGTATGACCCATTATACATAAAAGAACATTTTTAATTTGAAAAGAAAAAGAAACTGGGGCAAGTGTCTATTAAAATCTAGTTCAACAAAAATTATGTACATGGTGGTTGTGGATTTGGCCACCCTAAATAATAGTGCTTCAGTTTCAGAAAATATTGTTGCCTTCCTCTCGCTCTCATTTGAATTTACAAAAAAGATACAGTCTTGCTGTAGAATCAGAACAAAAGGACAGAAAGGTGGGATACAGAAATTGTCTACAAGCAATGTCTGAGGAATACAGCACATAATAAATGGCAAGTCAACTTGACATGGCTCCAGTTGTGCAGGGAAGTATTCAGGTAAGATCAGGAACAACCCAGTGCATTTTCTAGATTTTAACACTACTGTAATATATTATTCCTATTATAAAATATTCCAACGGCAAAGGAAGCAGCGATAACAATGGCAATTTTTTATTCCAGGTGAGCTGCAAGAGCTGCCTTTCTGGAGCCTATTTTTTTTCCACAAGACCTCTTTAATGAAAAGGCTTTGCTTTAAACTGCTGACATTTTTAGCTAAAGTCTGTTGTGATCAAATGTCAGAAAGAGCTGAAACTCAAAACAGTCATTACCGTAAGATTGTTACCAACTGATTCACAGGCATCTACTTGTAGACTAGTTATTAGTCCATTCTGATCTGCTCATATTTATCAAGTCAGGGAAATATATTCCATTCCAATTCAAATGTAGAGCTTAGTGCATTAAACAAGTATTCCTCACAAGAAATGTATGGATTGAATATTAGAAAAGGAATTCATTCATTAAGAGGAAGAGGAATAAAAAAGAGTTCTAGAATTCTGTAGCCTTGCTTATAAAGCAGAGGAAGATGTAGCTGAATATAAAATCAGTCTGTAGGAATGTTATTGTGTAAAAGAAAAACTGATGTTGATGGATGTCATATAAAAAGCCACTGTTTTATAGTAACTGCTTTTAAAATTTCTTTCAAAGAAATCTGTACCACTGAAGTTATTTTAAGTACATCTGACTGCATTGATGGTCTCATCACCTCAAGAGTTCACCATTTTTCTGAGTAAAATTATTACAAATATACAAAGTGGAAAGACATTTCATTTGGAATTTACCTTAAGTGATCTCCGAAGCCAACACAGGTTGTGAAGGAAGGCATAAAAAAACCTGTAGCAAACATCACCTCAGAAGACAAATTTTCTTAGTAGCTGCTTGAAAAATCCCCGGGGATTTTTCTACAGTGACAATAAAATCCCTGGGGATTTTTCCCCAGAGATCTACTACAACTGTGTCTGACCTTTAGCTAAAGGCCCCTTCTATTGATTGATTTCTTTTGCTGGTCCCTGCACTGAGTGGTTTCACTAGATGGCATGGGTTTTGTTTTGCAGCAGTAGTGCACGATGGGAATGAGTAAGTTGAAAGCAAATATACTGAGCTGTGTATCCTCATTGGAAATATTTTTAAATTAATCTACAATTTTTTTACTTTTTTATATCACATTTTACAGACCATTGAAAAACATTTCAGTCAAATAAATTTCTTCACTATTTTTTTTAATCATTTCTTCACTATTTTTTTTTAATCACAATATAATTTTTATACTATACCTTTCTGAGCTCTTGGGCCTGGATATAAATTATTTCAATATATGTTTTAGTTTTAAAAAGTTAGACCTTTGATTTCTGGCCCATCACTGAATCCTCTCATGTCAATGCACTCAGCTCATACTTCAAAAAAGAACAAGTGTCACTTTAGTGCTTCTGGCAGAATTACCAAGGATAATGTCTCTTCTCCACAGGGCTTGTGCATCTGCTCCCAGTGTGACTAGACAACATTCTGTGAAAAGACTGTTGAGCTTTCCGGGGGAAGCCAGCTACAGGAATATGACACATGATCAAAATGCCAAATTAATCAAGAATCTTGACAATACACACAGAAGGAAAAGCTATGCTGCAGAATACACAATGTTTTAGGTTCACGTGCAGGTGTACACATTTGTGAATGCACACAAAGGATCTTGGAGTATTTGCACCAAAAGCCTGCACATGATTCAAGTGTTTGTGTTAATATAAACATTAAAACTACAATTAGAACTTGAGGATTTCTCTGAGATATATCCCACATTTTTCTGAGCTGTTCTACAGATGGTTTTGTATTTTGGGGTTGGAACCCCAAATCGTTTAATTTACACAAGACACCACAGTGCCTTGAAGATGGCACATTAAACTTAGGGTTTCCAGCTTTCCACCTCTATCATTTGTCCATTCCTGGCAAAGGTTAGCACAGCAGTTTCCCTTCCATTTGACCATCACATACAGAAAGGCAAATATTTTGTAGGATTATAGTGCAGTTCAAGTTCAAGGGCAGTTACTACACCTCAGCAGATTCTTAGATAGGTTCTTATACTTGTGATATAAATAAAAGGATGACAGGGAGCAGCCAGTAATCTGGGGTAAGGTCCAAAGAATCACAAAGAGAATAGCAGTCAGAAGTAGCCATGAAAAACAGCCAAGTTCTTTGGGGATGTCCAAGAAGCCTTTCCTTGTCATGACACACCACATCATGACATTTGGGTTGATAGATCACAACAATCCTGTGGCAAGTAAATGGCTGTTTCTTGGTCTGTGATGAAGGGGAGAAAAACAAATGAAAT
This sequence comes from Monarcha castaneiventris obscurior, assembly GCA_026261815.1. NCBI lineage: Eukaryota > Metazoa > Chordata > Aves > Passeriformes > Monarchidae > Monarcha > Monarcha castaneiventris. The sequence continues at coordinate 29,674,694 of JAMPIT010000433.1, forward strand.
TGTAATTAATTACTGAAAGGCTGCATTAAAAATTTTGTGAAGTTCCTCAAAGGTCTCATTAGGTTTTCTTTGAATGAGGACTGTGAAATCAGCAATATATCATTGACAGAAATAAGGAAAATACAACAGAACTTCAAAGACAATTAATGTTTTGAATAAAACCATTCTCTTCCCATAGTTGAATATTTCAAGAAAGATACTCCCTGAGGGACTTTTCTGAAATTATGTATGTATAACATACACACCCCCCTACAAATTTAGGGCTTATATATGTAATGTAAGATGAATATAAATCTTCTTGCATCTGTGTATCTTATGTACATGACTGTAAATAAGACAAGGGAGTTTGATAGAATGCTGAGTCAGTCTCAGGTGTCCATGGGGCTCAAATGACTAAGTTCATAATATTCTCAAAAGTTCTGTATAAACAATTTAACCTGTAAATTATTCTGCAAGTATTTCAAAAGAAGTGTCTCAATATAAGTGTTGTACTTCTGCTGTAACTGGAAAGAGAACAGAACCCACAGGCACCCCCACCACTACAACCGTCAGAATGCTGACATTTCTTTCATGTAGCACAAGATAAAAATTTGCAATGCATGTGAAAATAAAATAGAATAAAGTCTGAGGGACAAGAAGGTGTAAAAATATGCCAAGGTCTCTCCAGCCTTCCATTATTTTCTCCGGTTTTATCGGTCAAATTTTCATCTATCCTGTTTCTCTGCTGGCTGTTTAGTCTGGTTGCACATAGCTTGTCTGGTCCAATTCATTCTTGATATTCACTGTTTTTTTCTTACTTCATTTCTTTCTCCACAATTAATTGTTCCCTATAGGTATCAAGAGAGAGCAACAAACTCAGGAAGAAAAGAGCATCTCAAGCAACTCACAGCAGGGAGTCAAGAGCCAGGTCTCCATTATGTAGCCTTACAGAATAGAGTATGTCTGAATACAGTTGGTGATGAGAAAGGATATACACAAGACAAGATAGACCAGGAGTGCAAATCCTTGTAATCTGAAAAGTCCCCTTTTATAGTCCACTTTGACCACTCTGATAGGCATTGCAAGGGCTTTAGGCTTTCAGTTAAGTTAAAACCTAACATTCTCTTGAAAATTTCAAACTTGCTGTGTCCATTAAAAAAGCTTGGAACTTGAGCACAGAAACAGCCTCACAAGCTGATCTAGTAGGAAGCAGGAAAGCTATCTAAAAGTCTGCAACATGAGGATAGTGTTGGGCTTCCTTGGTGAACTCAGGAGATGGGAACAAAAAAATGACAGAGTAGGTGAAAATAATATGAGGTTGCTCTTTTATTTACTAGCTGATTACATCAATGAATGAGAAACCCAAAGTGAATTTTGAATTGGGTAGGATTATCTCCTACTGGTTGCAACATAAAACAGTCATGCTCTTTTACAGCTCAAGTGATCAAAGAAAAACATGAGAAACAGCAGTAGTAGTAGAGGATACACTTGTAGAAGAGTCACATAGCACATATTATGATGAGAAAAAAGGAAAAAAATTGTAAAGGTGTTCTTCATAGACTTAACTAAAACCTCAAATATAAGTCAGCAAAGTCAGTTACAACAATTATGCGACCTCTAGTTCTGACTCTGAGAACATTTCAATTTTGCTAAAAAAAAAATTGTTGAAGAAAACTTGTATCATGAAAAATAGAAATAAAGTGGTTGCAACCCCATCATTGAAGGATAGCTATTTTATAAGAAATAAGGAAATTGTGTCTAACCTAGAATGTGGAAGTGACTCAAGCAGGAATTTTGTTTAACAAGTTTATATCTTCTTGTATGCAATGGTATCAAAATTGTGGTGTATATTCTAGGAGTTCTAAATCAAAATTAACCCTATTTAAAACATTGAATTATCTTAAGCATTTTAAAATGGTTTTTATGGGGCAGCTAGCCAATTCCACAATTTTTGAATAAAAATAAGGAATTTTTATTATAAAACTATCTGTATATTGCAGTTACCTACAGTAGAATTAATCCAAGCTATGCCACATTGAATTGATTCACATCACAAAATTAAGAAGTCAATAACTCTATCTGTGGTTAAAATGGAGTAGAAAACCTAATCATCTTACCTGAAGGGTGAAAGAAAAAGGAAGGCAACACCTCCCACCTGTAGATTCTTAATTCCCTGATTTAATTGTAGGCTTTCTAATGTAATTATCAAATGGTACAAGAAAAGCATACTTTATATCTTTGATAATTACCTCTTCATAATTTATTGCTACCACATAAAACCATCGCCACATTTGAAAACTTCTTTTGTCATCATAGGACCAGTCATCAAACACCACACTTAGAAAGTATTTGCTTCTCCAATCAAAAGCATCGTATCATGGCCTATTGTCAGGGTGTTCTCTTCAGCCTCTTGATCTAGATTTTGACCTCACTGTTGAAAGATGGCAGAATCTGACCACAAGGAGGGCCACCAAGCACCCTCTTCTTGCAGTAAATCCAATTCAAGAATCTGGTTCTCAACAGTGTGATAAGACTCAGTTCTCCAGGTGGTAGTCAGAGGCCCAGGGTAAACATGTAGCCCATCACTTCACTGAAGTTCTGGTGAAAAACTAACCTTTTCAGCCTGATTGTCTTCCTAGCCTACCTGCAGATCTGGAAATAACGAACAACTTTCACATCTGAAAAAGAAATAATATTTAAATTGTGTGCACATGAAGGCACCTTTGTATGACAAATAGGCCTTACAGAGTTCTCATACTTCCCAAAAAATATCGTTAAGTTCACCTCTCATGTTCTATAAACATTGGAGTGTGTGTGATAGCATTCACACACAGCAAGGATAAAATAAGCAGAAGAAACCTATTTACTGTCACACAAAAGGAGGAAGACAACTCTGTATATTGTGTCATTCTCTAACATCAAAATGTGGTAAACACCTTTACCAATTGCTTCATCAGGGAAATCTGACCCTGACAGAGCAGTTATCTGTAAAGGCAAAATAACCCTTTGCCCTTTTCCCTCTCTCACAGTCTCATACATATCACATCAGCTGCTCCATCCAGGAGGATGTGCCATGAGGTCAAGCCTCTGCTGAGCTGAATGGGGATTTTCAGCAACTATTTGTGACCTTCCCAAACCAAAAAACAACCAGTATTCTCCTGATCCCAGCCCTTAATTAGATGAAGGCTACTGCATCAGTGCCATCTCTGTGTCCGGACTCTTCTCTTGTTTCTCCAGATAGACATTTAGGAAATGACAATATGCGCACCTCAAAGAAAGCAAATATAACCTGTGCACAACTATGCATATTCCAGCTATACCCACAGAAAAACCTAACAATTTCAGGCTCCGATTACAGTAATCAACACAAAGCACAGGAGCTGAAAGCATGGTGAAATTAGGCACACAGACCAGCAGGCAAGTCCAGTGGACTGCGAAAATAATATATTAACAGGTTTTATGTAAGGGGAGGCATGTATGGGTAATACACATATAAGGCCTATAAGTTAAAAATGTTTGGTGTTAGGACTATTGGGACCTGTATTAAAATCAGAATATATTTTTTGAAACAATGTTGAGAAAATACAGGCTGTCATACCTACTCTGTAAAGAAAATTTAGTTTCCATGGATGTCAACCTAGTACTTTACAAAATAAAACAATGGAACTATATTCACTTACTCTGCTAGAATAATTACCATTCTCATTCCTAAATAAATGTTATGAAGACATCTGTTTTGAAAAATTATTCTTCCACGTTATTTTGATATATTCTGACTCAGGATTTCCCCATTCAAAGGGTTTAGGAAAAGCACAGCTTTTTCAACAAATAATGCCATTTAGACTTTTCTGGAGAAAGTCTTTTTTCAATATCAATTGCTCCCCAGCCAGTCCAGCTATTCCTACACAAAGGTCATGCCCAGAAAGAGGGGGGGGACACCCCAGCTGCTTCCAGCAGCCTCATTCTGCTCACCCCATCCAGATACTGCATTTCACAAAAAAAAAAAAAAAAGGCACTTTTCAAGCTGAGAAATCATTACACTAGACAGCAAGTTGCCTGATACCATCAGAGGTGTAGCATAACGTTGAAGGAGAAGATGCATAAATGGGAAAACATGCAAATGACTGCATTTCCAGATGGTGTAGAGTGAACTGAATACCTCCACTGCCAAGACTGGAACGGGTGTAATCACTAAATGTGCAGATGAGGAAATCCTGCTGACAGATATGTGACAGAAAATGATAGTCAATCTAACTGTACAATTAATTCAATAGTTGTCTATTTAAAGAGCATCCATCCCTGCTCTTCTTCTAGACTATTATTAGCAGTAGTCAGGTTGGACTCCTTTTTGAAAAAGAAGTGGAAATACTTGGGAAGAATTTTGTTTTGTTTTTATTGAAAAATTCTATGGAATTTTCTTTTATTTTCTCTGGAGTTCATTCTCTGTACCACCACTCTTCCATCAAAGGCATTGTTTCATATACATGATACTTGAAACAAGCTAATACACTTACAGCATTTGTGTTCTGGAGTAGGGACTTCAAATTAAATTCATATGAATATTTTGCTCCTCCTTGCAACCTTGTCTTTGTATATATAGAAGGAATCAGTTACTTAATTTTGCTATCAGAAAAGAAGGCATTAGAACCAAACTTTTTTTCTCAGAAGAGAACACCTGAGCTATTTATTTCATGCTAAGCTATTACGAAATTTATAATATGTGACCTGGTTATTTTTGATGACACAACAATGAAAATCCCTGCCATTTTTTAATGTTTAATCAATTTGTCAAATAAAAGAACATCAAACTGAATTGTGATTACAAAAATGAGAGAAAATACACAAAATTCTTCTCCAATGAACAAGGGCTAAATGGAGGTTCTTAATGCTTCCCTCTGACCTAGATGGCAAATGGATTTCTGCAGAACTGTATTCCTCATGCATCTATATACTCATACCTATTAATATTTTCATAAAGAGACTGGGTGGTGAATTCCTGAAATTAGGATTAGAAATATGCTGAAACACAGAATTGAACTTGACAAATTGGGATATATCCTGAAAAATAATTGGATGTTATCTAACAGAGAGAAGTAGAAGTTACTAGGGACAGCCATCTACATAAATACATAGTCTGAAATAATTGGGTGGGAAAAAACTCTCTTAGAGATGTATATAGTCGTTATCTTAATAAGCACTAGAACATAAGCCAATGGAGTAATGCTTCTGCAATCAGCCAACTAAACCTTGGTTTGTTGTATATAAACCAAAAATAAATGTAATAATCTTTTTATTTGGACAGCACTAGTAAGGACAAAATGCAAGAACTTTGTGTCCAGCTTGAGGAAATACATTTCAAGAAAAGTGGCAAGAAGTCCAGAGGAGGGTCACAAATATGAGAGGTTTTAAAGCATTATTTAATACAGAATATTGAATGAAGAGATAGAAGAGTTTAATCTGAAGGAGAGAAACTGAGATACAAATGTAAAACAAACAAAATTAATATTCACCTAAGTAAAAATTTCAGGAAAGGGGAAGGAATTAAAGTAATATCATATTCATGTGAATATGAAAAACAGCAATTGGCTTAAATTATAAAGAGCAAGATATTAACAAAAACACGTTAATAACAGCAGTAAGGTAAAGCCTGGGTCACACCTTTTGGGAAAGCTATGTTATTTCCAGTGGCTGGAGGTGCTTAAGACTAGGCTGCACAGATGTCTCTCAGACTCTGCCTGCATGTAATTGGCCCTGCCCTGCAGAAGATGAATGGACACTGACTGAATAACCTCTTGAATCCCCTTCCAGCAATATTATGATCTAACCACCTATAATTCTCGCTGCATTTAAATCAGTGCCAAAGCATTTAATAACCTCCCTTCTTTTTTCCCCATTATGACCTCTTAAAAGACAAGCTAATAATAGCTTACTCTCCAGTTTAAAAGGCGATGAAACAATTGCAACCTCGTCTCACAAACCACTCCAGACAGAACCAACAAGCAGACTTCTGCATGCCTGTGCTCAGACTCCAAGGTAAAATGTAAAAGGGTGTGTCTTTTGCTTGGCAGTGTTTTCGGTAGCGTTGAGTGTTCAGCATTTAAGTAGTAAGGAGACCCTTCACACTTCCTCTAACAGGATCAGTGAGCTAAGGGCACTTTGATGACTGAAGGACGTGATACAAGAAGGCACACACAACGCCCTCCCCCTCAAAAAAAAAACCTAACCCAGAACAACACAACAACACAAAACAAAAAGCCCCACCAGCCTCCCCTCTCTAAAAAAAACCACCAAGAAACAAAAAAGATGTGTGCGACTCACCGAAAAAACAGAAAGGCAGAACTACTCAGAGCTTTAACTACAACATCCTGATTGAATTCCAGCCTGGGAGTTTGGGTTCTACTAAGAAGGAAAAAATTAACACTTTTTTTGCTTGCTATCTGAAAGGTAATTCCGATATAAAGGAACTATTCCATCAAGATACTCGTGTGTTCTTCTGTGTGCATATATATACCAACATAATTACAGATACCAAGTTTTACCTAAGCAAATAAGGACACCATTAAAGCAACTAAGTTTTCCTGCAATTAGCAGCCCAGAAAACATGTAGAAGTTCTGAAGGCTTTCCATTATGGAGGAGAACCCATGTACACTATGATTCATCAGGGCAGTATTCCCCACTTTCCTGTTTACTTCACCATGATTTTGTGTGCTCTCCATTGGGAAAAGCCTCACAGCTAATGTGAGCAATACTGCAGCAGACATGTTTGTGGTTTATGAGAAACATTTCTGGATCACCTATCTTGTACATATGATTGGAAAATGAATGGTAGTTTGGTAGGAGCTGGACTACAAAGATGATGTCTGAAATGTGGTTCTGTAACTTTAAACCACTGAATATTACTGCAAGTAGATAATTTTCATTTACCTAATACCTTTCCCCTACAGATTAGTAACTATTTCACAAAAGAAGGACACTTCATAAATTTCAGAAGGTGAGAAAGCTGAGAAGAGAAGTAAATAGGCAAACAGATCAGAGAAGAAAAGTAAATAGCCAAAAGTCACCCTGTGGGCCCAAGTTTAAGCTAAGAAAACATACAGCTCTTCTGTGTCTCTCTGCCTTAGCTGTTGAACTATATTGAATGCAGTAGGCATCACTTAATCACACAGGCATTTTTAAATTATCTGTTTAAATGAAGATGCTTGTTGAGTAAGAAGAACCTTTAGTAAAAAAGAAAGTCCTGTGGAACTCCAGTCACTATTACTATACTATGCTTTCCAGTTAACATTACAGTAGGATTAATAAGGGTTTTCAGAAAACTGAAGGGCTTAACTAATTATGAATTTCATTCACAATTCAGCTAGGAGTAATTAATATCCTGGGAATTCTTCCTACTCTCTTGGAATACAAGCATTAAAAAGATGGCAATATTCCTACCCTGACTGTTCATACTGTTTGGCAGAAGAACAGAAACCACTTTCTTAACCTGTAAAGACAGGATGCTCAAGGTAGCTAAATGGAGAAGTTACTTGAAGTTTAGCCAGATTAAATTACAAAAATGGAGAACAAAAGTAAAACTCTTTTGTGAAGAAGTTTGTAACCAACTAAGTTATCCAAAAGGATTTGTCTTCGTCTGAGATTCAGAAGCAGAAAGATGACCACGGACATTTTATTTTTGAAAAAAAAATCAAAAATCAAGGGTTTTTTTCAGAAATATTATATTCAAAATTTTTTAATCTGCTTCATAGATTGAATTGCAATGACCAGATGCTGGTTCATACCAACCCATAAGGCCATAGAGTAAATGGATAAGCTGCCAGATTTTAAAACCAGATATTGAAACTCCTGCTTTTGGCAAGTTTTATGTTCATATGGAAGCAATTTATTTCATTTAAAAGAATTTCATGTAACATAAGGCACAACTTGGTATACAGTTATTAATACTGGGCTCACATCAAGGACCTACCAATCTGATTCTGCAGAATCTGGAACCCATTTGTGTAGGAAGTCTGCTTCGAAGAGGATTTCATCATCCTTTTATATTCTATTATGGTTCCCTACCTCCAGCTAACCAAATTTTTTTGGTTAGCTTGTTCATGACTGATACAAGGGAAAATTATATATAACTTATTTTTAGCAATTGTACTGTCCCAATAAGGGGATTAAAAGCAAACTCTAGAAATCAAAATACTTTCCTCTTAATTAAGCCACAGTGGGAATAAGAAGTCACTTTCTGTCTTGTACTGTGATTTTTGAATTCCATAAACATCATTTTAAATGCAAGAAATCAGGTATTTAGGTGGCCCTATGGATTTCAATTCCACAACATTTGACTAGGTGATTGATCAGAGATTTGACTCAATGATCTTAGAGGGCTTTTCCAACCTGAATGATTCCATGATTTTATGAAGAGAAAAATGGTTTTTAGGGTTTTTCCCTTTTTTCCCCCCTTGAATTGTATTTTATCAGTTTTCAGGTTTAAAGAAAGGTTTCAGAGGAATATTAGGTCCATCCTTACTTTCTCATTTTATTTATAGGTAGGCCTGGATTCAGATTTCATCAGTTTAAGTAGACAGAAATCATTCTTCCCAATTCAACTTGGGAAAAAATCAGAAACTGTACAGTTCTAATTTCATAAGTTAATTTTGAAAAACTGTTACTTTCTAACTATCTTCCAATTTAGATAATCTCATGATTTGTTTAATCAGTTCTCAAGAACAAAAAATGTATCAGGCTAAAGAAAAGACTTTGCTATATATAAATCATAACACTTTATTATGATAAAAGGGTTTGTAATAAACATGAAAATAAATTTTTAGTCAAAATCTTTATTTTTCTAAACAAAGGTTACCATTTGAACTCCTGTGAAACATTACAAGTGTGAAAACTCACTTGTATTTCATATGGAAGAACAAAGGGGAACAATATTGTTTATTGTCAGGCATTTCACTTAAAACAGAATGCAAAAGCCACCAAAGGGATGTACTTTCTGCTGCCACAATTCACTTTAAACAAAAAAATAATTATTGAAACCAGAGAGAGGAAATTTCTGAAGAAATTGTTTGATCAGTACATCCATTATGCTAATCAGTCATCCCTGTTTGCATCATTATTGTTTAGCTTTCATAGCTATAAATAGAAGAAACTGCTGGAACCAAACAGAAAGGTATACAACTGTGTTATTATAGCATTTATAAAATGTAGCTCATGAATAAAACATCAAATAAATATTTTCATAATTAGTTTTTCTTTTCGTGGATAATGAAAAACAATCACAAGCACATTTGCTTGTTTTTCTATTTTGAGGTGTATTACTGAAGTCCTAAATTGAATGTTGGAATCTCTTCAGAGAAAATAGGTAAGAATGTTCCATCTTCATCACTTTTTCAACAAGCAAATGAACCAGTGTTGAATTAGGAGAATAACACCAAAACAGTATCTTTGACTCTTTCAATTTGCTTTCAGTCATGCTCAGCATACTTTTGTATTCATCCCCCATTTGCTTAACAAATACACATATTTCACAAGAACTACTATCAGGAACAAAAAAAAGAGAAAGAGAAAGACAAAGCCAGATTCTCGTCTGCTCTGTTCTCTTTTACACCTCTTAAGCAGCGTAGGAGTGAGACAAAATAGCAGCAACTAACTAACTAACTTCTAATGCCTCTACTGAACTACGGGGCAGTGCATTACAGGAGAGGAAAACAGACATTCAGTGGGTGCTCTCCTCTCCTCTCAGTATTCTTGAGTGGTATATTATCTATTGCAAACTGAAGCTACCAGGCACAACTTAGAGGGGCTCTGAGGCTATTCATATTTATTGTGGTTATGGAGTGATTGCAATCACTCACATGAAGCAGAGACTTGCCCCTTGGATCCCAAAAGCTCCAGCCTCTTAGTCCAAAAAAATTCGGGCTTAAGTTCATGATTCACTCTTCACTTTCATTTCATTCACATTAGCGGTAGTACATATGTTCAGAGTAAAACCAAAGACAAGGTTTCCTCCAAAGATCATATCTAGTGAAGTCACTAAATAAGCCAGGCAAGAATGTGAGCATGCATTTTGCAGCTCAGGCCAAGCAGAAGCATGTTGTTGTTTTATGTCAACAGTTAGTGCAGGTGGTGGACACTGTTCTCAGTCCTGGAGACTCAGGTATGGAACTAGTTTACAAAGGCTGCCACACAAGTTAAAGCTAGTCCTCTTTAAAAATAAAAAGAAAATTTAAAAAAATAATAAAAAAGCTTTTTGAACTGTCTGCTCTTACTTAAAAAATATTTTTTTGTTTTGCATTAGAAGAGTTTTCTGACTCATGATCAGTTTGGTACAGCATTGCTAATGCCTTTACAAAATGCAAGACAAAACAAATGGGAAAGAATAAGAGAAATAAAAATAAGCCATCTATTTGACAACCATGTGTAGCATAGGACACTTTTTCTTTTCAAAACCCCTTACCAGAGTCCTAACACAAAGGCATTTGATGACTCAGCCATAGTTTGCAGCTCTTTGCAACTGATTCTTTGCATGCTCACACAATTACACACATGAATGTGATAAAATACAATTTAATCTAAAATCATCACTCAGTCATTAAATCTTTCAGTAGTTTAATATATTCAGGAATGATGCTGTGGGCTAAGCTGGTGTAGCCAAGTTTCAAAGCATTAAAACTATTATAAAATTCCATGGGTTTTTTTTTTCCCGTAAAATACTATCCCTTCTTGAGAGACTCAGGGGGATTGTGATTGTTTTGTACATGTCCAAAGCCTAATTCTGACCAATCCTAATTACTTCATGCAGATCAGGTGCTCAGTATAAGATACTGTTCATAGTCAAGTCAAAAAAGAAACTTTTTTAAGAATAAGTATTGTTAGTAAAGATAACTGAGTCCTCTGTGGACATGTGGCAAATGGTAAATCATAAGAGCAGTTTTATTTTAGAATAAATATTTGATGTATAAATTAAAGGAATGTCATCATTTATTATAAAAGATTATATAGCACTTAAAATATGATCATTATTTTGTAAGGAAACATATCCTCTCTTTTGCCCTCAAGTCTTGAATTCTTTGCTGTAACTGATAAAGCAGGTAAAGGGATACATTCTGCACAGAGATGTAAACGCTAAAAATACATTCTACCTTCAATAAACATTAAAAACCTATGTCTTATTGTGGTTGGAGTACTGTGTCCCTTTTTGCTTTTCTTACAGTCATCAGCATTTAACTTCAAAATAATTGAGAGAATGGATAACTCTTTCTGATAATATAGAAAGATAAAACATTAGGAGGGTGGTAAATCAGGATTTAAATATAAACCCCACCTAATTCTGTGTTTAACTGCTTTAAAAATTCTGTAAGTTTTTAATTCATTCCAGAATTTGAATGATTAATTTTAGAATTATGAAGCTTACAAAAGTTGTATGTGGCACAAATAATTTGGAGCACAACAGGGGAAAATATGAAACGTTTCAAATGAGAATCAACACATTCATTTGTCCCATAAAATCTATTGCCTACTGAAACATTTGCTGGTAATTTAGAAGTTGGTTTACTTTAATTCATAATGTGAGTTTTAATAGAAAATGTGACAAAAAGTGAAAATAACTGTTAAATTATATTATTACTTGAAAGTAATTAAAGCAGGGAGTTTTGCTAGTGCACATGTGTAGAAATTGCTACATTTCTAATCTTACTGATTTTATGGCCCTTCCCATGAAATTTAAAGAAGCTGATTCCACTTCCCCAGAAAAAGACGAAACCAGTCCACAAGAACACTGAAACTACATTTAACTACTTTGCAAGCTCATTAGTGTTATAATATCATTCCCTGAATTATTGTTCTTTTGCAATGTAGCACATGAATCTGTACACTCTCACAATGATGTGTTTTGTTCCAAAACACATTATTTTCAGGAATTGTTCATAAGGTCAAGACTTCTTCCAAAATTATAAAATTTTAATTCTTTTTCTGACCAGAAATAATGATTCTATAGGATAGGAAATGTGTTAATCTGCCTTATAACAATCCTGCCATACAAAAATAAATCTTCCAAACCCAAATTCTTTTACTATAAAAGGCTTTACTCTAAATTCCTTGTTTTCTTTCTTTCCAGTTATACTCCTCACCAACTTGCTTTAAACATGAATAATGCAATAATGTAAAAACATACCCCCTGGTCAGAAACTTACATCATTTCCAGCATAGACAGTTACAGGCAATTATAATACCAAGGTAATTACATACAGAATCATGTGAACTCTGACAACCCACTGAATGGTATTCCCCTGTAGGTTACAGATTAAGCAAATCGAAGTGTTTATTAGAACAAAGTTTCTTTTGGTAGCTTCCTCTGTGTGCACACTCCTCCTAAAAATCCAGAAGTATTGAGGCATTTTACAGAAGCAGTTTGTGTAAGAGACCTAACAAGTCCCAAGCACAAGAGCATGGTGGGAAAACTAAGGCAATCACAAATCCAGAACTTTTATATAGTCCAGAGTCACATTCTTCTTTCTCAGTCACACAACTTAAAGCATTTTCCAACTAAACTGATCAGGGCAGCTTCCAAGATAAAATATGACTTTGGAATCCTGAAACTTATTTAAGTCCAGTTGTCAAAAAGTTTCTCATTTTAGGCTCCTCTGTCATTTTGGTAAAGGTTCTCACCAAGGGCCATCGGTCACTTTTCAGCACAAGAAAGTGAATAGTGTTCTTGATCGAAAACCAAAAAAAAAAAATCACAAAATATTGTAAAGATAGTGAAAATTCACTGTCCAATACACAATCTTTTCTTATGAATTTTATTTGAAAAAGTATGTTTTTAAAAAAAAAAGAAAAAAAAAAGTGCAAAACACATCAGGGTTCCATACAGAGCTGTATTTACTACGATGATGACAATGAATAAGCAAATAACTACATTTTTGTCAATATTTAGCTCTTCCAAATCAAAATGACGAGTCATTTTGAGAAGATAGGGTCCCTCTATGTTCTGCATCTGCTGCCAAATTCAGCCAAATTAGAAGTCAAGGTGTAAAATAATCTAATTGACAGAGAGGACTGATTAAAAGAAAAAGAGCAGAAAAAAAGACACTAACAAGCAGACATGGCAATTGTCAGGTTTTCTATATTTAATCTTGCATTTCATTTGCAACATTTTATTAATCTTTTGATGTTTCCTATCACCTCTTATGACCCATGCACTTGTAGACCACGCTCATTTGCACGCATGCATAATCCCTGTTGAATTTATGCAGTCAATAGTTTCATTGTGTACAGCTTCAAATCTTGAAAATCACTTTGGTATTTAGTCAGTTGTGTCACTGTATGTGGCAAATGACCAGTGATTATAGCTACTCTCAGTGGGGATGTAACAGGCAGTGATAGTGAGAAAATTGATGCAAATTATGACTTAGAATAACTTGCATCTAGTGATATTGGATTAAAAAAAAAAAAAACAAACCCATAAGCTGTACCCTGAACTAGTGGCACCACTGGATTTTCTTTATGCTTCTGCAGACATAACAAACCAATTATAATTTTTAGACAGGGGAACCAACTTGTACAGGTAGAAAAGCCCCTCCTGGCATGTGGAAGGGTCATTGAAAATGCAGGCAAGCCAGTGGAAAATGGCAATGCAGAACAGCTGGGATCTAACAATGTCCAGCTGATTTGATTCTATATAAAGCACAGGCCATAGAAATGTGTTCCTAAATTCAATTCAAATATTTAACTTTAACAGTAACCAATGAAATGCCTTAATCTTGAGAACATTTTGTTCATCACAATTAAGTAAAAAAGCAGCTTTATGAATATAATTGTCTATACAAGTGAATTCTTGTACAAAACCTTGGTTTAATAAACTAGCAAGGTTTTGACGTGGTTTTCTTTTTGTGATTGATGAGACATTCTAAGTTACTTTTGTATTCAATCTATCAACTTTTGTTCAAACTTTATGAAGATATATTACATGCACATCTCTATACAAAATTAAGTTGGAGAAATACTCTAGCATATTTCAAAATTTCACACTTAATTAGGCTTTTTGAGAAGTTATTGCCCTTTTTGAGTCACGGGGTAAAAGAAGATATTTTTCAGTAACTGCCATATTAACAGACAGGAAGTCAGACCAACTGACTGAGAAAGACCTGATTTCTTGTGGAAACTATTATAAAAAATCATTGGATTTTGACTTCCAATTTCAAACTCTTTTCTCTGGATAGAGATCACTGACAGCATTAAAGATACTAAAAGAAAATAATATTCTTCAACACAGTTTTCAACAAACTGCTCTATCAATTGTCTGTAGATCAGATATCAAATATGCGATTCCTTTTCTGATGCTGATAATTAGTTTACTACTTTACTGGTTTCTTTTTCATCCTTATTAGCAAAGAGAGCTGTCTGAATGGCCTTCACATACAGACAACACTTCCTAAGTTACCTCTTAAACATTTTCATGTACAGCCCCATCTCATTAGCATAGGCTCGTCTATTTCTATTCATGTAAATAAAACTATCTAGCTTTGTAGATCAGTCCCAAAAGCATTGCCTTTACTTCAGTTTCCTACTGATCAAAGACTACATGATGAGTGGGATAAGCAGAGACCTTGAAAATAGAATATTTACTGAGCTCTTGTTTGTCTACAAAAAAAAAAAAAAAAATTAAATGTTCAGCATTAAAGGTAAGGCCACTGGAGATTTGCCTACACAGTGCTAAATAAATATAAGGCATGTTTGGGTTTGTTCCCTTGTGCCCTAAACTCTTTCCTCCCACCCTCTAAAGTAGTTCCCTAAAGCAAATTGGCTCCATTAACATGTTTCTCTCTCTTTTGACTTACATGGCAACACTCCAATATTTACTTGGTCATTCTCCAGTGAAGTACAACATCTTTTGGTACTAAAGACTCTGAAGACTATTAATTGATTTCAAACAACACTACCACACATACACTGATTTTGCAAGGATCTTCCAAGGCAGTTTGAAACTTAGTGGGGGAGCCTTGGTTTGTTCAAGGCAGCACTGAAGAACGAAGTTCATTATGTCACAATCTATTTGAACTTCAATTAAACTTGAATCTGTGGATACCCTTGGCTCAGGACTAGTACATAGTGGAACAACTGCTATCTTTTCCCATCAGGAGGGAAGTAATCATTGCAATAACTCATTTGTGCTGGTGACTTAAAATTTCAATATGAATATGAATCTAATTAGGGGCCCAACACAGATATTCTCCTGTGTTAACATATATACACATTGCTCTGACATTGTTATATAAAAAAAAAGTTAAAATGAGTGATGCAAGAACTTCAGAAGCCTTGGGGTTTGGACAAGCTTCAAAAACCAGCAAAGACACACACAGTTAAAGAAAGAAACAAAGAGAATCCCACAATATCCTATGATCTTCCCTTCCATCCCAGATGCTTACCACCAGAGAGCTTCTTATCGCTATCATCCTCCACATGGGGACGATCCAAAGCTGTTTCTTTGTAGAACAAAAAGAAGTTCCAACACAATTGCTTTTTGTGCTTCTGTTGTCTGCCTAACCTCTCTTTCTCTCAGTTACTGCTCCTTGCTGTATAGCAGTTTTGTGTTGACCTATTGGCAAATTTGATAATAACAGACTGTTCTTTAAGAACCTTTATTGTTCTCGCTGTAACTTAAAGTTGTACAGCATCTTCTAGCTCCATTAATTTCATCTTAAATGACTGTTTCAGTCTCTGTCAATTTAGCCTTCCATTTTGCTGAGCAGAAAAAAGATGGCTACCAAATGTCAACTCTCTCTACTTATGTTTGAGAGACATGAAGTAAAAACAGAGAAACAGACCAGAGGTTTAAGTTGAATTTTAATTTTAAGGCTTTTTTAAATTCAACAGCAAAGGTGCTTTTTTTTTTTTTTTGGGTCTGTGTGTGTGGTTGCAGCTCTGCGTGTGTGTGCAAAAGTAAAAGCAGATTCTTAGAGGAAGTGGTGTTAATGGATCTCCTGTACCCCAGAGTTCTCTTATATAAATCATATATATATATATATATATATATATATATGCAACAGATCCACTCTGTGTGGCTGTAGTGTGGCATGTTCTGCCAAATATCTTTGTTTGGGTGTAGAAACTCACAAAAATGTCCATGCAAACTCTTCCACAGGAGAGAGTCTGAGATTATGTATATAGCTGTAACCAAAGTTAGTGACTTTTCAAAATTGTAATTGTATATGAGAGGGCTGTTGTACTGAGTATATCATTAAAAACAGGCTAAAATAGTAGCAGAACAGCTACCATGAAAAATTCATGTTGCAAAATTAACCTATCCATTTTAACAATATGTAATCATGCATAAGAGAAGGTTTCTTTTAGGAATGTAGAATGACTCAATGTTAAATTATACGATGGCTGAAAGCATTTAGGACTGTTCAGAATCTAAAACATTAAAACAAGATTTGAAAAAAAACATAACTCTGGAACTCTACATACACAGTTATATATATTTTTGCTTACTGAGAAGGCTTATATGGGAAGCTTCTATTCTACTCTTAGTAGCAGGAAATAAGAAAAGATATACTCAGCTTTTGAATTTCAGCTTGAAAATTCCAGTATGAGAAAATCATGGGAAAATATCCCAGAGGACATGGTTAGTGTACTTGCTTTGCTTTAAGCAGCCTGCCCAGTGTTTTCCTTACTTTGATGGTTAACTAAACACTAGAGATTTATTGCTGGCTATTTTAAGAGTCCTTCAGTTTTTGAGAGCTGCAGAACCAATTGATTTTGCCAGAGTAATAGCATATCAGTACCAAAAAAAGAGAATGACATCAAGCAGTTGTCGCTGTTGTATAAAAATGATAAAAAAAAGTCTATGCTTTTTCTTCTTAAATCAACAGGAAGAGAGATGGACGGAAGGAAGGAAGGAAGGAAGGAAGGAAGGAAGGAAGGAAGGAAGGAAGGAAGGAAGGAAGGAAGGAAGGAGAGGAAGAAAAGAAGAAAGAGAAAAAGAAGGAGAATATGAAAAAACCTGAAAACAACAATAGAAAGAAGTCTGTATGGCACCCACACCTAAATATAACAAGAATGAGAATTGCTGAACTTATTTGCCCTGAGAGGGTGATAATTTCTGTCCCACTGTACAAATTAATAGCTTTTTTCAAGAATATAAGAACCGGTCTGGCACAAAAACAGAATGTACAAAAAATATTAATGAACAGATAGTTCTATGACTTTTAGAAAATATTTTTAATTGCTGTTTGTATGTGATAAAAATGGAATGATCTACCAAGAAAAGTAATGAACTTATCAGGGAAGTGAATTGCTGTTAAAGAACATGTTGACTTTACAGAACAAGGAACTTGCAGATTTCTCAGCACCAACTATTTCAGTTCGCAATGCAGCCATGATTTTCAGAGAAATACAGACTGTCCTTTCTCAGAGATGTAGCCACAGCATACTGGAAGATTTTCTGTTAAGTTCAATAGTTATTGGATGAAAACTAATGAGTAGGTACAGACAAGGCCCCAGACAGATTCTGTTACATATTTGCAGTCTCGGCCTACGCTTGCCCTGGTACCACTGACTACAACCAGAATGAATCTGCTAATAAACAGAATAAATTTGTTTAAAGCAGAAAAAGACCACAGTAATAAAAACGCTAGAAATATAAAAAAAACCTGGATGTCACCAACCATGAATTTAAAGAAGATCCTCTGTTCCTTTTAAGTGGATAATTTTCTAACTTTTAGGTGAAAAAGATTATCATAAATAATCCTTTCTTTTTGCCTGCTAAAGAGTTCTGAAATTCTGAAAAATTTAACTACCGAGTATTTTCTCTTTAAGAAATCTTAATCTGTGG